>CM065716.1:81266046-81331046 GCA_033310375.1 Conus canariensis | reverse complement strand
TGAACACACATCCCAACAAGTTGAACGGAACACTCAGAACACGGGTGATATGGAGATTAGGGTGATTAGGGTGAAAAATTCCATGAAGTCATTAAATCAAGATATTTCACAACAAATCAAACAAGTACAGGATGAACACACACATCTACAACGTCAGATGAAAGATACCACAAGCAGACTGCAATCATTCAAAGACAGTCAAAACAACATCAATACTGACATTAGGAAACAAGTGCATGCCCTCAAACCACTCAATCAAACACAACAGTCAGACAACCAAGCAGTCCAGATACACAGTGACACTTCAACTACATCATCTACACAGATTGAATATGCTGTGGAAACATCAAATACATACAGTGTGATGTCAGACAGTTCTACAGAGCAAAACATAGGTTCCTCTGTTCCATTAACAAAATCTCTACACAACAAGAACGAACCATACACAAACACAATGACAGAAATCCCCACCGCCATCAACAAACAGACTCCAAATCCCCACCTCCTTTAGATATGTTACGACAAAAGAGAATCCCAGAAACTTGTAACATGCTGCTATTAGGAGGCTCTGTGTTAAAGGGGGTAGATGAGAAGCAAATGTCAACAGAACGCTACAGGGTGAAAAATCTGTCTGTGCCTGGCCTGACAGCCCATCACCTGTATCAATGGCTGTCACCACGACCCCCATCACCCCACATCCAACAGGTCACTTTCCATGTGGGGATCAACAGCTGTGACGAAAGGCCAGTGCCTGTAGCAGACGGGGTTAAGTTAATCCACCTACTCAGGCAAGTGTTCCCCAGTGCTGAGTGATATTAAATCTCGATAATATTTCGTTTTTTTCTCTGCGCTTCTGTGAATTTATTGCATTTCTCAGTTTTCTAGATTCTTCTTCATAGCCATGTCGTTTAAGCAGATCTCTAAGGTAACCTGCCTCCTGTAACTCTTTAGTGTTCAATACCAGGATCATGTCGTACTCTAATCGTTTTTAGAGGGGCGTGTTTATCATATATTTCTGTAAATGTTTGATCCAAAATTCAACAGCAAGATCTGGATCAGTTATGTTGAAAACTGAAGAGAGATTTGAGTTAAGCAAGTCATGCAGAAAGTCTTGGTTGCTAAAGTTTGTAAGCAACGGTAGGTTATTGTCTTGTGTCCCGTTTTGGATTTTTACTCCTTTTTTGGACCATGTGACACAAATTGGATAATGGTCACTACAGTTTAGAACAGAGACGCAGGCTTCTGCTATGTTTGTGTTATCTAAACATAAACATGGTCGATAAGTGTCTTTGAGTTTGGGTGACTCTCGTTGAGATTCGATGAGTTGATGCAGATTAAATATATAGAATGCTTTCGTCCTTTGGTTTTGCACTTTTAGAAGGTCTATGTTTAAGTCTCCAAGTATAATGATTCCTTGGATTCTAGCGAGACTGCATCCATCATCGTAATAAATTTGTCGACCCATTTACTCTTTGAGATGGGTTCCTGTAGCAGAATCCAACTAAAATGGAAGGGTTTCTTTCAGCTTAACTTCTATCCAGACACATTCTACACCGTTACTTTCCAGGTGTAGAAGTCGTTTGAAGCTAAGGGTTTCGCTGATGTAGATAAGAAGACCCGTCTCTTTCGCTTGTGTAGGATCTTTCGGATTGTGCTATATCCTGGAATAGTTACATCATTGTCGCTACTGTGTGCAGTAATCTGGATTCAGAGAGTCCTAAATATGAAAGGGTTTACCATGATTCCAAATCAGTGTTGATATTTCTGTAACTTGTTAACTGCATGTTGGATATTAAGGTGACAGATCGAAGTCCTTCTTTGCATGGCCATGCAGACTGGTTCTTGTTCATTTCTAGTTGTGTACTGATGTGATGATAATAGGAGACGACGATTTTGCACGTTAACTGGCGTTAAGATTTGTATAGTCAAGGAACACAATAAAAGTAACATAAAAGGAGGGAAAATGGGCTGGTTTACACACCGTAACACCTTTAGGAAACCAGAAGCGTATGAGAAGAAAAGAACATCTTCACAGTGTATGTCCTAAGCTCTTCGGTCAGTTGGTATACTTATGGAAACACTTTTCTGAAATGAAAAGATACACTCCCTCACAAAGGAAGTACTTCTAAAGCAATAACGATTAAGGGGACAGAATTTGGGAGAGAAAAAAAAGAAAATGAAACTGAAGACAAAAAAGCAAAGAACCAACAACTCAAAATGAAAACAAATATGAAAAAGCCACTCACCAAAGATACACAAGTCACGTAGCCGCACTTGTAACTACTTGTTGCAATGCACAATATTGCCTCGCTCGCAGCAAATAGCAGTTATCGCAGAAGTCTCCTGCTGCAAGGCTTTGTTCAGTCTCTTTTCTATAAGGCACTTTTTTCTCTTTGTTTTTCTCAATACAAACACAAAGTGTCCGTTTAGTAAACACACAACACAACAATCGTCAATGCAAAATGATAATGAAATGAGAAACAAGCAAAAGTTTAAAGTTACAAACAATTGTGCAACAACACACACACAAAGGAAATACAATGTTCAAAGGAAGGATAATGAGTATTGTCTATGACTCGTATGTCACTCAATACGGGCACGCGTCACACTCCCAGTGTCAGCACTTTTGCCCTGTCTTTTTTTAATGCTGATCCTGAGAATGAGGATATGAAGATGATGCTACGATTTCCATTTCGGTCTGAGACTACATGACAGGGCTGTAGCACAGCATAGACGAGGAAGACAGAAGGTAAAACGAGTGTGAATATAGTGTGTGACAGAACTGATGTGTACATTAGCTGAGAGAGCGTGTTTACATAACTTACTTGAATGGTTAAACACACACACACACACACACACACACACACACACACACACACACACACACACACACACACACACTGTGTTGCTTAGAGCGCACGTGCGCTCA
Organism: Conus canariensis; assembly: GCA_033310375.1. Taxonomy (NCBI): domain Eukaryota; kingdom Metazoa; phylum Mollusca; class Gastropoda; order Neogastropoda; family Conidae; genus Conus; species Conus canariensis. The sequence goes on along the minus strand of CM065716.1, from coordinate 81,328,117 downwards.
CACACACACACACACACTACACACACACACACACACACACACACACACACACACACACACACACACACAAAACTGTGTTGCTTGGAGCGCATGTGCGCTCCCCACACACACACACACACACACACACACACACAAAACACACACACACACACACACACACATACACAAAACCAATGGTACATGATGCACGTACGCACGCTCGCACACATACACGCACGTAACCACGCGCGAGCGGTGGAAGGGAATTGTTTCTTTATGTTTAAAGATTAATCGTAATTGTTCATTTGCAGTTTAACAAATATCAAGAAACAAAGATTTGCTGGTAAGAAAGCCGTCAAACATGGACATCTTTTCAACCGCACTCTTTCTCTCGGTCGTCGGCCTGCTTCTGTACTTCTTCCTTGCCAAGAAGAAAACTGGAAAACCCCACACCCACCTGGACCACGAGGCTGGGAACTGGTGCGTGCTTCATTGTCCGCCTTGAATGGAACCCTTCCTCTGCAGCTGGAAGAATGGCACCGGAAGTACGGAGACGTGGTGTTCTGCCCCCTTCTGACGGGCAGCATAGTGCTGCTGAACTCGCCGTCAGCCACCAGGGAGCTGTACGGGGGGAAGTCCACGGAGAAGTTCGCCAACGATAGGATGTGGAGTTACGCCGCCGACCGACTGTGTCACCGGAAATGCCTCACCATGTCCTCGCCCTCCGACCCTGGGTGGTCCAAGATGAGAAAACTGATGCATTCCGTTTTGAAGGTGAGTGTGTGCGGTAGATGTTGTTGTCCCCTTACAGTTATGTATGCAGGTCTGGTGTCGCACATTTATTCGTTATGTGTATGGTACTTGTGATGTAAGCCATTCATGATCTGTAGATGGCATGTCTGATGTTATCACAGTCCAGCATCAGAAAAAGGCATAAGTTTCCCCTGAAGTTTTGGTCTTCGTAAACCCCTCGAATCAAAACCTATCGTAGTAAAATAGTTATGCTTTATACAGTATTACATATTAGCCACAGCTTTTATTCATACAATATCTGTTCAACGTGCGTAAATCTAACAGTGTGTGTGTGTGTGTGTGTGTGTGTGTGTGTGTGTGTGTGTGTGTGTGTGTTGTATGTGACGATGTACTGGAAGAGGCGCAAATATTTTGCCTTTATTTACCATTCATCTAGCAAGGGTGAGCATGGTTTACAATAAAGCCTCATTTTATTTTGCCAGTTGCATTTTTCTCTGTATTTTAATTCTAGCTTTAGATAGACTCTTTGTCTTGTTTGATGCTATTGGAAAAAAGAAAGTTTGAAAAATTACATATGAAAGTTCCCATTATCTGATGAATACTTAGCATGACCTTATGTGGATCTGGCACAAAACAGTATGTAGCAATCGTTTTTCACATTTGATTCAAACAGAATGTGAATACTTTTCTGGTGTGGGGGTCTTAAGAATAGACTTTATGGCATACCGACCAAAATTGTAACTTCACGTTTTATCATCGGGCAATGTACAAAAATATATTTTAGATTAGACGTGATCCCTATCGGATATTGCTATATTTGTATAGCTTGATATGCACGGCACGATTTCAGCCTATGTTTCATGCCATAAGATCTGACATTTTGTTAAAGTTGAAACATTTAGCTGTTTAAGTCTCCAGTCGTCCATAATCCCTCGAAAGTTCAGTTGCAGAGATGACGCTTAAAATTTGATATTCGTGGGATCACACTTTCGCGGTTTGAAAATCCTCTCTGTCCACCGGGCAATAATGGTACCTGATTCAGTTTAGGGAAGGTTAAAGCGGCGGAAGGGGATGGTTTGGCCCGCGTTCTATGCCGTACTGTAGATACTTCTGATGGTTCACATCCTCTCCGGTTACAGGCTATGAGACTTTAATCTTAAACGTAACCCAAGACCACAACCAGCTTCCAATACCGATAAATAGTGCCAGATCTACTGTCAGTTACAGAATACACCCATTCCACTATAGGACAAAGCCAGAGCTACTCTATTTTACAGATGACATCTCTCCAGTGTTTGAGGAAGCTGTGTTTCCAATATTCAGATGTTCTCAAAGCAGCTTTCACGGCAAATGCTTCTAAAGGCATTTCCGACAAAAAAAGATGTAGAATTCATGTCGTTCCATAACATGCCACAAAGGAGAGCGATCGTAGATTCAATATCGGTCAAAAGTTAAGTTGTTGCCATCATCTGACAAAATTGGTTCTAGTGTCAAAGACGCGATGTGACTGCTGACTCTTTCTTAATTCCAGTTCATGTGGGAGATGGCCTGGAAAAAGCAGTGTTTATTGATAGCACCTGATTCATATTGTGGTTGCTTACTCTCATTCGTAGACGATTTTCTGGCCTAGCAAGCAGACATAACAAGAGACGTCTGTCACCATGGCACAGGTTCAGGTAAGTTAGACCTCTTTTGTTGAATAGTTTCCTGTCGATCTAAATTATATAAATCATCCATTAGAAAAGTATTTGCACTCAGAATCAAAGACTTACTTTTCTAATGTCGAATCCAGAATCCAGAAATCTATATTCTTATAAATCATCCACATTTATGTCGGATGTTCAGATAAGATACATGCTCTGTTTATTTTGTAGAATTGTCTTAAGTTCATTGTCTTCAAGTTACGCTTGCTTTTTTCTCAACATATTTAATTCTAGTACATAGGTGATTACATTTAAGAAAAAAAAGTCTTCATTTAAGAACTGTAGCATGAATATAAAACACCTTTGCAGAACCCAAGTCGAAAAAGAACAAAACAACAACAAAAAGCTTTCATGTCCTATCTTTTAGGATCGTATTGACATTTGTGATGAATATATCTACATCGACTATCACATTTTGGGGGAAAAGACCCAGAGTTCTCATCAGTAATGTGAGTGACGGCTTCATGTGCAGCAATATCAGAAAATCAGCATGAACTTTTTCAGCTAACTGGTCAACTTTTGATCGCTAGTCGAAGCGATACGTCAGACCTCTGCTCAGTATATTGAAACCAAATATTTTTCAGCGAGGAATATCAGAGAAGGCACAATTTGCTTCCATGGTGAACAAACGACATGCGGATAGCAGTAACAGCTGCTAGCGATATTCATTCACATAGCAGATATAGAGACAAGAGGTACAGTGAACGAAGAAGGATATGTAAATAAACAAACAAAACGGGACATACCTACCTCGCCCATACACCCCAAGCTTATCTGTCTGTCGTGTTGGAAGATGTCATCTGATTAAATGTTCTCGTCTGGTGTTGAGTCCCAGGTTTCATCAGCATGGACGTCTGCAGTCAGGACAGGGAAACTTCCAGCTGCTTGGGTGCCGCTGCTGCTGCTGGTTGATGCCTTTCTCCTCTCTCGAATCTGTGTGGTGATATGGCGACGGGTCATCTCGAAGCTCGCTTTTTTAGAGCACACGAGCCATCCCGAGCGCGCGAACGCTTTTGCGGGAATGTGCCATGGACTTAGTCTTCACACAAGAAATTTACACACATTTTCGACAGTTCCAGTGTACATTACTTTTTTCAGGAACACTGCTTGTTATGGATGGATAGGATTCTGGCTTTCAGTTTTGAGAAAGGAGGTTGTATTCGATTTGTTCTTGCTTTATACTGTCGGTAAAACATATGAATGATGGTTGTGTGGCAGTTTTATGGCGAAGGAGTGGCAGAGTTTGAGAAGCTGGTCCCTGAGGTTCTGGACAAGACAATCACTTCGCTGGATAGAAGATGTGGAGAAGACCTTCTGATGAAAGATGTCATTGAAGACTTCATCACTACCATCATCGGAATTTTGGTCTGACGCGCGCGCGTGCGTGCTGTGTGTGTTGTGTGTGTGTGTGTGTGTGTGTGTGTGTGTGTGTGTTGTGCGTGCGTGCGTGCGTGCGTGCATGCGTGCGTGTGCGTGCGTCTGTGTGTGTGTTTTGGGGTCCATTATACATTAAGGCAAAGTAAGTCTGAAATTCTTAAAAAAAAAAAAAAAAAAAAAAAAAAAAAGCCTTTTTAATATCCGAGGGAGTCATCAGAAGAGTTAACAGTGTCTCTTTTACCAAAAAAATTAAAACTTTCTGGTAGAGAAAAACACATAAAATATCTAGCCTAATGCATGCGATCATTCCGTTATGTAATTCTGATACAGCAATCATGTAGCGCATACGAACAAAAGAAGAAAGGCCCTCCTTGAGAGGATCGAGTTTGTACAGATTGTAACGTGAGCACCATAAGAAAACGAATTTCATTACTACAGCCTAAAAGGTATGTTTTCACCCGACCCACATGTATCGATTAGTTCATCATGATAACCCCTAGGACGAACCAAGTTGAACCAAACTTAATCAAACGATGGAATATGGCTCAGGGTAAAAAACCCATCCAGGAAACTCGCGAAATATTTCGTACAATATGACCGTCACACCAGCCACTTTACGAGATCACACGGAATAGCGAGTGTTGCCCAGGTCCTTCGATGTATTCAGTTATGTTCAATCAGAACTACCTTTCCCAATAGCAGCCCAGGTCTGTTGGTCGAGTTCGATTTGGCAACTGAGTCAGAAGTGGGTTTTAAATTTTGGTGTGAATTTGTGATGCGGACCCAAGGAGTCTCAGAGTGCGTACTCGTCATCTCTTCTCCAAAGATTAAACGGTGGTTCCAGGTACCGCACACTTTATTTTAATAAGATCATTCAACAATGTTCATTGACCATGGACACTGTGACGTTTCTATCAAACTGAGAACCATGTATGAAGTAATCTATTTTCACGGAGTGTTAAAACTATCTAATGATAAACCCGGTGATGTTTTGTGCATTGCGTATTCTGCTAAAGAAAATGTGTGGGGAATAACTCCATGCCAGCGAATACTTCCCCTGGCGAAAACGATTGTGTGCCCCATGAACTGACTGGTTGGGTACATTCAAGATGTATTCGACCTTGGCGAAGATCTGCACTATGCTGGATGCTCTTCTAGTTGTGTCATAGAATGTACAATATATTAGGCACTGAAAAAGACACGCCTGCCTATCGTTTACCGGAAAACCACCCTTTTTTAATTTCCTTGACATTTTATCGTTTAAAAAAAAAGAAGGAAAAAAGTTTTTCTAAAACTAGTAATTACGGCCGAGTTTTGTTGATTGATATGTTTACATCTTTGATTTCTTTTGATATGTTTATTTGTGTTTAGTCTGTTGAAATAATCCCATCTAATATTCTTCAACACCAAGTAGAGGTCAAAAGTGAATAAATCTTGTAAATCCTCTCTCCATCCATCCCACCCTCCCTCCCTTCCTTCTTTTCTGCCTGTCTCTCTGTCTTTGTCTGTCTCTCTCTCGCCCTCCTTCTCTCCTCCTCTCCTCCCCCCTCTCTCCTCTCCTTTCTGTTTCTGTCTATTCTGTCTGTCTGTCTGTCTGTCTGTCTGTCTGTCTTCTTCTCTCTCTCTCTCTCTCTCTCTCTCTCTCTCTCTCTCTCTTCTCTCTTTGATGATTGCCTTGTATTTGTCCACAGTTTCAGGGGAAGCCACAGAGGCTAATTCGGAGCTGTGTAAAACCATCAAATGGTTCAACCAGTGTGCCGTGCGCATCTTCGACCCTCCTTCAGTTTCGACCCTGCGGATGATGTCCCTTTCTGGACCGCATCCCTGGCACTGCGCACTACACGGCCCACCAGGAATGATGAGCAGCAGGAAGGCCATACTGAAGATGTACTGGGGGACAGGGAGGTAGTTCGTGCTGCATACTTTTTATCTGAGTATTTGGCAGGCTACTTAAAACACACTTAGATACTGAACAGTATACACTCACTACAATATACATTTTTATCACATTTTATTAAGTAAGTCTGTATAATGCCTCGTACCCATGTCCACTTCCCTGTCCACCTTGCTGAACACCACACACACACACGCACGCACGCATTCATTCATTTCGCTTGGCTTTGTGCATCAAGGTTCCTCAAGTTTTTAGAATATTCTACGGATTTTGACTGGGTGGGTTAGCAAAAATTTCCCGCGGGGATTTACATGTTTTAAAGAGAGTGATATGTAAGTTTTGTTGGGGTTGAAGGAATCAGTCTCTGTTTTCGTACTCGTATGACATAAAAAGGGTAATTTGTGAATCCTGTCTTTGGTGTATACATTTGTTCCCAGAGTCACCTTTCCTCACTTCTTGTATCAGATTCAGCAAGAGATCACAGCCAGCTCTTTTAAATCACCTCAATCGGTGTCCTGAATACCTTTAAATGTCTTCAAACAGTCGCAGTTCCTCATTATAACACTCGCACACCAAGTCTCTCTTTCTCTCTCTCTCTCTCTCTCTCTCTCTCTCTCTCTCTCCTCTCGCTTCTCTCTGTGCGCGCAGCGTGCGTGTGTGTATGTGTGTATATGTTTTAGTTTAACATCTTTTCACAAAATATGATTTTTAAAATAGGTTGTATGATAGTTTATTAAATGAATAATAAAGAGAAATAGCGGAGCTGGTGCTGATGTGCAAAAATTGATAATGATAAACATACACTCTGTGTGTGTGTGCGTGTGTGTGTGTGTGTGTGTGTGTGGTGTGTGTGTGTGTGTGTGGTGTGTGTGTGTGTGTGTGTGTGTGTGGTGTGTGTATGTGTGTGTGTGTGTGTGCGTGTGCGTGGCGCGCGTCGCGTGTAGCGCGTGGTGTGTGTTTTAAAACTGATATCTTCTACAATTGGAACTGCTAATAAAATTCTGCTTGGCACCATTTTATATTTTTTCAACCACATCCTTTATGAACAATTTACATTTGAAATAAAAAGGTCATAAATATTTGACAAAACTTATGGCTAGATTGGAAAGGAAACAAAACTCCAAAACAGAAGCTGACGGATGAGCATATTGATGAAGTGGGAAAAAAGCTCTTTGGAAGACAGGTAGTGAAAAAAAATTCACATCTCATCGCTCGCGAGGCCTAGGTCACATTGAGTACCATGTAAAGTATTCATGAAGAATAAACAAAGTGCAAACAAAAATCACGCGCAATGTTTCTGTAAGCTGTCTTTTTTATTCACAGATTGTTCTATACATCACAGCGTATCATTTTTTGAAAGTGTGTATGAATGCTGTCTTCAAACAAAGGAGTACCGGATTTCGATCCATCTCCTGAATACCAAGACATCATAAGTTTGATTACGTTCAGTACTTTTCTATCGTGTTTTATTCTATCGTCGTTCCCTGTGGCACCTGACCGATTTAGTGCTTCCCTATTCAACGGTTCATCTTCTTACACAGATTGAACCGTCGCCTTCCAGCTAGCGTAGGCATGTTTATAGAATCTGACAAATGGTGTAGAGCTACGAGTGTGGAAACATGAAAAAGAAACAGAAGTATTAAGCAGTCTTTGACTCAGCTTCTTTCTGTGTATAATCCAATTTATCTTCACTTCACAGAAGATGGAAGTGGTCAGAAAGCAAATCTGTTACGATTCAATATTGCTCTTGTTTTGTTTCTTTGTTCCAGTCCTTTATGAATGTTAACATCCTTTGGTTGATCGAGATGGAGAGCCGTTATTTTCATTCTCCCGTTTTCGCAGAGAGGTGCATTAACATTCTGTCCACTCTTCCTCCTAGGTCACAAGAAAACTAGGATCCCGTCCAGGCATCGTAGACAAAGTGTTGGAGTACCAAAGAAACGAAGGCGCTGATTGGATGACTGACGACTACGTCATTGGCTTCATAATCGGACATGTATCAGCTGGTGAGATCGTCTTGTCTTTCGCGATGAACAAGCGGGTTGCCTTCATGTATTACATATCCCATCCATTTTTTCCGCAATATTTGAGGATGTTCTGTGTAGGACGGTTCACGTATGAGGGTGGCAAGAAGGGAAATGATTTAGGTTGGTCTGACTATGATTCCCAAGGAGATTATGTTCTCCGCGCCAGCCGATAACAGAACTGATTTGAACGAAACTTTAGTGAAAGATGAAATGTGGCAGAGGAACGAATCCATTAGATTATCGTTCGAATCCGCAGTGCCGATCCAAATCCAAAGATCGATCCAGGATCCGTTAAGCGAGATTATTATTAACATTCCAGTGAACATGATCTAGATGAGTGAACTGTTTCGATTTGATGATTATGAAGTATAATTCCTCCGAATATTAACATTTTAGTGATATCGATGTTGAGTAATGATTTTCTAAGTCGAACAGGAAATAACTCTTTTAGTTCGTATCAGGTATTTCTTCCCCAGAACAGGTGCACATACACGATCTGTTCGACCTCGCCAGAAGTCTGCGCTCTCCGGGATCATTTCAGTGTTTTAGCCAGGAGACATTTAGGACAGTTAATTGCACAGTCTTATTGATACACGGCAGGATAATGCGGATCACTTCGTCGGGAGAGGAGGAACACTACCTTTGTAAAGGTCTAAATGACTCAAAAGCTACTGGGGACAGGGGTGGGTGCGTGGGACTAGGATGTTGCGGGAGGAATATGTTTTATCAGATGACACTCAACAATTAGTTGTTGCACAGGGGAAGGCATATCGGGGAATATTTTTGTTAACCAGAGGCAGTGTATTCCACCAAAAACAAAAATGTGTGTGTGTGTGTGTGTGTGTGTGTGTGTGTGTGTGTGTGTGTGAAGTCATAGTCTACCCGTGGTATATTATGCAGACATCCAACTGTAAGTCAGTGGTATTTACGTCATCGAGCGATACATTCACAAGTCAATGTATTTCCGATGCATCCAACGAACAGTGGCATTGAAACAGAAGAAAACATCGAAAGAAATAACACAAGCCAACAACATTTTTGAAGAAACAATATCAATTAAAAAAAAAGTCCTAGGGTTCCTTACTTGATCAAGACTTCACTCTGCAAATAAAGTCAATACAAGGACCGGCATTAGCGGCAGCGAGAGCAGTATGCAGATAGCAGGAAATAATCCTTCTAGGTCCTTGTACGATTAGGGCTTAGAAACATTAGGATCCAGTACCAATACGTCTCAGTGCCATTGGATTTTTCACCCTTATGCGCCTGAACAATTGGGACCCATTGCCGCTAAAGCCCATTACTTTTGTGGTCCGGCTAGCATTAGGGCCCTGTGCCTGTAGGTCACAGTACCATTAAGGTCCAGTTCTTTTCGGTCCCAGTCCTTAAGGCCCAGTAACGTTGGGGGCCAGTACATTTTGATCGCAGTACCAGGATCAGTTCCACTCTGTCCTGGTGCCATTAAAGACATCAGGCAGAAGTCTGTTGTTGTTGTTTTTTCACCGTTAGTTGCCAATACCATAGGGGCCAAGCAACACTGAGTGCTGGTATGATTAGGGCTCAGTACCATTAGGTTTTAAAACCATTAGGATCTTGCACCTTTAGGTTTCAGTGCCAGGAGGGCCCAGCGCCTTTAGGTTCCATTACCATTAAATTCCAATTCCATTAGGTCTCAGTTTGTCAAGGCCGGTAGCGTTGGGTCCAAAACAGTAAAGCCCAGCACCTTTAGGCTCCGATATCACTAAGCCCGACCAGTGTCAAGTGGTCCCAGTTCCATTAAGGTTCCAGGCTTAGTATCATTAGATCCCAATATCTGAAGGCCTAGAACCATTGGGGCCTAGTATCATTAAGGTCGAGTAACATGTCTAGGACCAGTGCCGGGATCTTTCAGACCAATGTTCATTATGTCCCAGTATCATTAAGGAACAACCATGCTCGAAGTATTATTATGGCCCATACCATGATGTCCCCAAACATTAAGATCCAGTTCCATTATGCCTTAGAACCAGTAAGGCCCATACCTTTATGTCTGGGAACCATTCAGGCCCAGAGTCATTGTATCCCAGACCCCTTAAGGCCATGAATAGTCATGTTCCAGAACCAATGAAATTCCAGTGCCACTATGTCCTTTAGCAACAAGCCCTATATCCTTATGCACTGAACCAAGAAGACCCAGTACCTTAGGTCCTAGAACTCTGAAGTCTCAGCACCGTTATAACTCAGATCCTGCCAGGTACCATTTATGTCCATCAAAAATTTAAGTCCCAATACTATTACCTCCAGAACATTAAGGCCCAATACCATTATGCCCCAGTATCATAAGGGCCCAATACCATTATGCCCCAGAATCATTAAGGCCCAATACCGTTATGCCCCAGTATCATTAAGGCCCAATACCATTATGCCCCAGAATCATTAAGGCCCAATACCATTACGTTCTAGTACAACGGACACAGTACCAGTATGTCCCAAACATTCAGGTCAATACCAGCAATCGACAGTACAAAATAGTGATACTTAGGGACCTGCTGGTACGGCCCTAACGAAACGACCCAGACAGCAATCTTGAACAAGATGCCGAGGCGTTGATACATAAACGCTTCAGACTCTGCACGCTATACAGAAGAGCCACGTCTCAAAGTTTTTAGACTCTGTAAGCAAGCGTGGTTGGCCACGGCTCCACCCAAGCAGAGTACATACAGTGGAAGACTGATGCCCAGAAGCATGTCGAGAATTCTGGATGGACCAGACCTTGACTATGTAAATCCTCTACCCTGTTGCGTGTGGATGATGGACAGAGAACTGCCACTGTGCAGAACCCTGCTGCACAATCGTCCGTTACTTCAGCTGGTTGGGCCAAAGGTCACGGGCACCGAAGTAGCCGTTGTCCAGACAGGATGACGGCCTATTCTATGATCCTCGTTATTAAAGTTACTTAAGGAAACGACAGCGCTGTAAAGCAACACACACTTATTTGATAAACAACGAAAAACAGACAAGTAGATTTTCGACAAATATGTCTTCACCTGACGATACAAATAAAAGACCGCCCAACTCACACTCCCCCCCCCCCCCCCCCTAAAAAGTGCAAAATAATTCTCTCCAAACGCTTTTAGCAAGAGAATGCTTTATACAGTGTATCAAACAAATCGTTTGCTCTCAGTTTTTATACTAACTTTTATTCTGTCGTGTTTTTAGAAGCGTTGTCATCTGTTCCGCTGTTGAGAGTGCCATCAGTTTCTTGATTCAGATTCCAACGCCTCAGTTTATAGCTATTTCACTTTTCGCAATGATGTCAGTCTTTTTTTTATCAGGTGTCCGTTCATTAAGTTTTGCTATGTCGCTTTTCCTTTTTTAAGGGCAAACACTTTTATTCACTTATGAAGAAATTTGCAAATGAAAAACATGAACAGAGAACTGTACTACAAACTACAAACTGGACAGTGGATCTTATCTTATATAAACAAATTACAAAGCAGCGATGATTTTACAAAATGAACAGCAGATCCTATCTAACATATACATGGTACAAAACAAGCACAACATTGTGTCTACACTGTCAGTGTCACACATTCACCTCCTTACTGTTTTGGTTCGTTGTCCCCTTTTTTTAAAATCAATAATCAGAGAGAGAGAGAGAGAGAGAGAGAGAGAGAGAGAGAGAGAGAGAGAGAGAGAGAACCCTAGGCTCCTAAAATTTTCAGTACTGGAGCATAGGAATCGATGTCGACTGCACAAATAAATTACTTATTAAAAAAACAAAACAAAAAACAAACAAACACGAAAAACGAAATAAAACGACAGTTGAATGTTAGCTGCACAAACTGCTCGGAGTTATGTATAAAGATCACTGTTCTTGAAGTCTACCCAACATGAGAGAATCCTCGGTTTTGTTCAACACTACACACATACATAAACGTGCGCGCGCAAGCACGCGCACACAAATCTTAGTTCTCAATAAAGAGCTTATAATCTTGCCATTTGTTTGCAAAATCAACATCTTGCTATTTGTTTGCAAAATCAACATAGTTCATATTCATTTTCGCTATGCATTTTTTCACTTGATATTTGGTTTTTAAATATTTCCTGAAGACAGGAAACAGAGGAAGCACCTTGTCAGCTCTGGATTTGTATACAAAGAACTTTGCAGAGCTATTTCACTTTCATGATGATATCAGTCTCTTCTTTCGGGTGTTAACACTTCAACGTTTGGCTGTTTCATTCATCATAGTGATGTCAATCTCTTTTTCAGGTGTCAACACCTCAACCTTCACCCTCAATGCTCTATTCTTCCATTTGCTTCATTATCCGAAAGCCATGCACGCGATTCAAGACGAACTTGACAGGATTGTCGGTCCTGATCGGAAACCAGCATTGAGTGATAGGCCCTTGTGCAATTACACGGAGGCCTTCGTGCTGGAGTCGATGCGCTTGAGTAGCATCTTGCCCCTGGGTCTGGATCATCTGGTCACTCAGGACGTGGAGTTCAGGGCTGTCTCATTCCAAAGGGAACTGCGGTAATTGTACTTGCTTGTCGTTTATCTATGTAATAGGAGCACGTGCGTTTACGTGTATTTGTAGCCTATGTGTTCACGCGTAAGAATGTTTGAGTTTGGAGGGCGTGAGTAGTTGGGGGTGACTTATCTATGTAATAGGAGCACGTGCGTTTACTTGTATTTGTAGCCTATGTGCTTACGCATAAGAATTGCTTGAGTACAGAGGGCGTGAGTGGTTAGGGGAGGTAGGGGAGCGAGAGAGGATGGGTATGCGCAGGGGGGGGGGGGGGCGGGGTATGAGTTAATGAGATTATTATGATCACTCTTACTTTAATTACTGCTGTTGCTCTTTCATAAAAGTGTGTATTTATTGATTAATATTTCCTTTTTGTCCACCAAAGTGTATTCAAAACTCGGTCTTAAGTTGTACTGAAAGCGGATTATTGTTGCGATGAAAGTTGGCTGTGCGGAAGGCCGGCTGTACTAAATGCCTTTTGCATTGTTAACCTTTTTTGTACCAGAAACCTGTTTTGTCGAACGTCTGTGCTACCCAAAGTCTGTTGTGCTCCAAAAATGTGCGCTGAAAGCCTGTCAGTTGTGTGAACACGCCAAAGTGTTCGTCGTGAGCGGAAACACTTTCGTATGTCAAAGCCTGTTGCATTAAAAGCCTGCTGTTCCCAAAGCATGTTGCACCAAAATCCTGTTGTACTGAGGGCATGTTGCACCATAATCCTGTTGTACTGAAGGCATTTTGCACAAAAATCCTGTTGCACTGAAGGCACGTTGTACCCAAATCCTGTTGTACTGAAGAAATGTCGCACCGAAATTGTGTTTTAATGAAACCATCTCAACTGAAAACCAGTATTTGTACTTAAAGCCGACAGTTGTGCAGAAAATCGGTGCGATAAAGACAATCGTACCGTAATCAGTTGAACCGAAAGCCGATTGTGTTAAAAACCTTTTGCAAGAAAAGTATTCTTCTTCTTCTTCTTCTTCTTCTTCTTATTAAATTCATTGTTATTAGCATTACTATTATTAGAAGTCTCTAGCTGTGTTTGTAATGAGAAGAATATCTTATTCTCTTCGATTTCAGTTTAACCGTACTGGATTGTACACACAAACACACACACGCACACACACACACACACACACAAAGACACACACACACACGCACACACACACACACACACACACACACACACACACACACACACACACACACACATATATACTACTCAAAACAATTGAAGTACCACCCCTAATTTTTGTATGCAATTTTTAAAAAGCTCTGATAAACCAATTAATATTGATAATTGAATAAATTCTGCTGGATAAGCTTACCCGGTTCTCAAATACTACTCCTCGTGCATTTTTGTTATGTTAAAGTCGGTCAGCAGTTATCTACCGCGTCGCATCTGAGGCAAAAAAATCCCGAGAAATTATCGAACTTGTGTCGCTCCCAGATTTTGACACAGACACAGCAAGAAAAAAAAATGTGATGCACGTGAAAGCAAGGTCTTTTCTGAGCAGAATTGCAATCAGTTAGCACATTTGACGGGTATAAAAAGTCGCGAAATTTAGGAAGATTTAACCATGCCTGCGAGACAACGACTAAGCAACACCGACAGAGGAAGAGCGATAGCATGGTACCAAGAAGGTATTGGCTTGAGGGAGATTGGTCGACGGCTTGGAGTGAGTCACCCAGTCATTCTGAGGCTCAGAGACCGTTGGCTTAACACTGGAAGTGTTGAAGAACAGCAGGGACGTGGACGGACGAGAAGCACCTCCAGACAGCAGGATCGGTTCATTGTTATCGCTTGTCTGAGAGACCGTTCAGCCAGTGCCACAGTACTCCGAGACCAGCTACGACAAGCCAGCAACGTCAACGTCAGTACCCAGACAGTTCGGAACCGGCTCCACGACGCCAACTTGAGGTCAAGGTCCCCAGCAGTGAGATCAATACTGACCCCAGCGCATCGAGCTCATCGTCGGGCCTGGGCAGCATGTCATAGAAGGTGGACAAGAGCTGAATGGGCAACAGTACTCTTCACAGACGAGTCAAGGTTCACCCTCAGGTTCAACGACGGGCGGGTTCGCGTCTGGCGACGTCCTGGAGAACGCTACGTTGACGCTGCCGTCAGGGAGCATGACCGCTATGGAGGTGGGTCCGTGATGGTGTGGGGTGGGTTCAGCCTACGTCACAGGACCCCCCTACACCGTGTTGAAGGCCGCCTGACCGGTGCCACCTACCGCGACACCATCATCCGCCCCCTTGTGATGCCCGCCCTGAGGGCAGTTGGCCAGGGCGCCCAGTTCCAGGACGACAACGCGCCGTGCCACCGCGCCGCCATCGTGAATCAGTTCCTACAAGGGCAGCAGGTGACAAGAATGGACTGGCCTGCCAGGTCACCAGATTTGAACCCCATAGAGCATCTGTGGGACGTGCTGGGGAGGCGAGTGCGGGCCCACAACCCTCCAGCAGACACCGTGGACCAGCTGTTTCAGTTGCTGGAGCAGGAGTGGCAGGCGATCCCCCAGGACACTCTCCGCCGCCTGGTGCACTCCATGAGACGTCGATGTGACGCTTGTTTGAACGCGAACGGTGGTCATACCCGTTATTAACATCATGACATCTACCATAGACTCTTGTTACTTTTCATTTTGGGGGTATACCTCTTTAATCAAGTGTAAAACAAAGATAATTTTTTGTCACGGTGTTTGAATAAATTTGAATGGATTGAGGAATAATAAAAATAAAATATTCAATCATTAAATTATGTTCAGCTTTGTTTTCTTTCGAATGACAGCAGTTTTCCTAAGTGGTACTTCAATTGTTTTGAGTAGTGTATATACACAGTTCATTGAAACGATTTGTCTGTGTGTAGGCATTCAGTGCGTCCTATGCTTACAACGTGAGTCCCAGGCTGTGGACAGATCCCCACAGCTTCAAACCGGAGAGATTCCTGGATGATGAGGGCCATCTGCTGCCCGCCAACCACCCAACCAGACAGAGGTAACCGTGGGCTTAGGAGTAATGGACCTAAGATTATTATTTCGACGTTTTTTGTTTTGTTTTGGTGGTTTTTTTTTTAGTCACACCCTGGTTTGTCCCGCCGCAGCCCTGGCACCGCAACCCGCAGAGAACAATCGATGTCAACTCGTCATGAGGCAACCCACCAGAGGCGTCACCGCATGTCTGCCTTGTCACTTCAGTGGTGTTCAGTGTTACCTGCTCTGATCCAACATGCGCAGAATACCACCTGCCGAGCACCATACTGAAGACGACTGTTTCTTTGTCGTGGAGTCGACGTGAGCGAGCGACCTCCTCCGGCGAACACAACCGCGTCCCGTCCAACGACTGTCCCCGTGAACTAGACACGACCTCGCCAAGGGCACGAACGTGGAGATGAAGTCGAAACCGAGGTCGCCATGAAAACAGGGCGCGAAGAGCCATGAAATCAATACTTCTTAGAATCGATGAAGATGACAGTATTATGAAGCTCCATTCTGGACCATCTGGACCTAACTGCGAGGGATGTACTCTGTGCTTATATCTATAACTTATAACTGTGCTTAAAACTACCTCACCGGCTTTTAGCCAAACTTGATGGAAAGTTAGAATGTTGCCTAGGGACGCATTACATTTTGGTGCAGATCCGAATGCAACGGTGGATCCAAAATTCGTTCAGTAAATTTATTTTAAATGTTCAAGTGAACAAAAGAAATCCTTGAAGTTACTATTTGTGAACCGATACTTAGACGAAAATGTGTTTTTTCCTAAACAAAACACATTTTCCTCATAAGTATCAATTCCTCTTCAAGATTAAAAGCCACATTTCATACTTTCCACACGCTGTTGAACAACAAAGTACATGGATAGTAACTCTTTTAGACCGTACCTAATATTATTTCCCCTGACAGAAAAAATCCTCATACCTCTGAATTGATTAGTTCACAGGCATGTTAAAACAAACACATAAGCAACCTTGCTCTTACCAAAATTTTTCCTTCCATGTTACAATAAGCACATTGTTTTATATTTGCGTTACATTTTGTGCGGACCCGAATCAAGGGGTATTCAACCAGGGCGTAAGTCTGCGTTCTCCACGAGTTTTGTTTTAGTGTTGATGGAAGGCTGTTTATTTATTACATTCACAGCTAAACACATCCATTTTCAGATGTTGGTGTACTCATTCAGAAACTTGTAACAAAAGGCACAACAGACCCATGCACAGAAATACATGAACGCGAAGCACGTATAACGCGTGCGCGCGCGCGCGCGCGCGCGCACACACACACACCACACACACACACAAACACACACACACACACACACACACACACACACACACACACACACACACACCATACACACACACACACACAACACACACACACACCACACACACACACACACACCACACACACACACACACACACACACACACACACACACACACACACACACACACACCACACACACACACACACACACACACACACACACACACACACACACACACACACACACACACACACACACACACACACACCCCACACACACACACACACACACACCACACACACACACAACACACACAACACCCCACACACACACACACACACACCGATTCATTTTCCTTCACTCGTTTCAGCCTCCTCTCGTTCGGAACGGGCAAACGTTCGTGCGTAGGGGAAGCCTTTGCACGTGCTCGAATGTTCCTGTTCGTAGCCGGGCTCCTGCAGTCTTTCGACGTCCTGCCGCCTGTCAAAGAGAAGCTGCTGTCCATGGAGAGGGACTCCTGGAGACAAGGCATCCTCGACTGTCTGCATCTGAAGCCCTACCGCTGCAGTCTGCACAGAAGGAAACATTGATCCGCTGTGGGGACCGTTCAAATGACGAAAATGTTGGCAACGCCAGCCGTGTTCAAAAACAAACAAGCAAGGAACACACACACACACGCACAAACACACACATACACGCACGCACGCACGCACGCACGCACGCACGCACCACACACACACACACACACACACACACACACACACACACACACACACACACACACACACACACACACAAGGAACCCAATAACGAGAAGAAAACAACGAAATCAAATGGGTTTCTGCTTCAAAACACAACAAAATACAGACTGATTTCCTCGGTCGTGAACGCGCGTAACGCTAGCAATGAAAATGACTTCTTCCCTGGCAGACCTGCAAAAAAAAAAAAAAAGAAAAAAAAAAAGACCCCGATTGTTAAATTGCACGCACTGGTCTGGAGAAGAGCATCCATTTTCTCTCTGACATTCACTTGCAGGGTGGAACAATGCTAAGTATTTGAACTATAGAAAAAGCAAAAAGGAAAATGAACCATGGGAGATTTATCTGTATATGTAATCAGATATTCTGCCCCCACATCCACCTCCCCTCCCTACTCCATCCTCACACTCATGGATTCCTTTCCCTTCACCTATCCCCCAAGCCCCTAATCCTTATCCACCTATCCCCATCGGACTCTCATTACTCGCACTGTTAACAAACTTGTTTTTCAACATAGCACATATGAAAACAACACACACTAATGACCGAATCGGTGAATGTAAAATATATTTCAAGTGCAGTGGAGAGAGCGGAGAAATAGTTTACACCCAAGAACGCGTTACTCATGTAGAAGTACGAGCTATATTTGCAGGCTTACATTTTGTTGTCAGTGTTTATTTTAACGTATTGATCAAGCTTGCGGCTTCAGCTCCGCAGTGACTGTACATTTTGCAGGAAGTTTTCGTTGTTTGTTTCTTTTTCAAGAGAAGATCGTTTTTTTTCGCTCCTTGTGGTGACAGCTCAGAAAGATTAACAGAATCCACGCCTAAGCTGTATGGATTACCCAAGATACACAAGAAGGACGCCCCCCTCCGCCCCATTGTGTCCAGCTATGGCAGTGTCATGTACAATGCTTCCAAATTCCTGACACAAATATTGGGACCTTCAGTCGGGCAGACCGAGCACCACATAGTCAACAGCACAGACTTTGTACGGAAGATTGAAAACCAGCAACTGGCTCCAGGGGAGAAACTGGTCTCCTATGATGTATGTACACTATTCACTAGCATCTATGTACCCAAGGCTCTCCAAGTCATTTGGGAGAAAATTGAGGATGACTACCACCTTCGTCACCAGTGTGAACTCACCACAGAACAGATACTAGAACTGCTGGAACTGTGCCTCACTAGCACCTACTTTTCTTTCAACTATGAGTTTTACCAACAGAAACAAGGAGCTGCCATGGGTTCGCCAGTATCTCCAGTGGTAGCCAACCTGTACATGGAACATTTTGAGAAAGTAGCCCTTGAGACCGCTGCCAACCCTCCCAGCATGTGGTACTGCTATGTGGATGACACTTTAACACCCTCATGCACAGAGCTTCTGTACCGTGTTCCACTAAGGAGGAAGAGCTGAAAGAAGAAGAACACATCAAGACTGCCCTTTCCACTAATGGATACCCTGCATGGATGTGGGACAGCCCTCAGGTTCCCTACCCTTCGTCTACAAATACGGACAGTGTGAAAGTGGGGATCCCTTACATTAAAGGAGTCTCAGAGCGTCTAGCCAGGACCTTCCAACAACATGGATGCAAAGTGTTCCACAAACCCACCAACTCCCTACGCCAGCAACTGACTCATGTCAAGGACAAAATGGACTCCCTCAAGCAGTGTGGTGTAGTGTACCAGGTAGGTTGTCAAGACTGTGCCCATACCTACATTGGCGAGACAGCAAGACCACTCACCACCCGCCTACAGGAACACCAAAACCGGTTAACTTCTGCCATACACGAGCACCTGCAAGCCACAGGCCACAGTGTCAGCCCCCAAGAAACCAAGATCTTATGTACATAGCCCTTTCTTACAAAAAGAAAAGTTAAAGAAGCCATCGAAATCAAGACCAGATGCCCCAGCCTGAACAGAGATCACCGCTTTGAACTTCCCCCTATCTATAATCAGATCCTGACAACCGTTCACCCCTCACAACAGTCGCCCACCAGGCCTCGCTGCCATAACAGCAACAGTGAGCTGATGAAGACAGGGCGACCCTGTCGAAGTATTCTCCAGTAAGTTTTTGATTCTGAGTCCTTAACTACATTTCTAATGTTGAATCTAGAATCCAGAAACCTACATTCTTATTCCCGTGGATAGTTTATTCAACATTTTTCCCCCTTTTTTGTACATTTGATTTGAAAACAAAATCACTGTACCCATGTATTACAAGCTTTTTGTTTTGATGATACACTGTGTACCATGCTTTTGAGATTGTCTATAAACAGTATATTTACCTTTGAGAGAGTATTTTTGAAATTTACACTGTGTACCATGCTTTTGAGATTGTCTACAAACAGTATATTTACCTTTGAGAGAGTATTTTTGAAATTATTTTTCTATACCCATGTATTGCAAGCTTTTTGGTTCGATGATACACTGTGTACCATGCTTTTGAAATTGTCTGCAAACAGGATATTTACCTTTGAGAGAATGTTTGAAATTATTTTTCTACATCCCGTTTAATGTATTGATTCTAGTCTTATACGCTAAGCTTTTTGTTGCGACTATCGATTATTTTAATTCTAAGTTCTTGCAGTTTTTCAGTCGTTTTCTCTTTGATTTTTTCCCTTTGGCTTTCACTTTACATACTCCGTTCATTTAAGTTGAGAACAAATTCATGAACGTAGTACAAGTAATTCCAAGCTTTTAGATGTCACTGTTTAATGATGTTTGTACAATGCAGCTGCAGGTTGCCTACGGTCATTTTCTATGTCATTTATTTTCTCTTGCTGTTGATTAACAATGCCAAAACAATTCAGTTGTGGGTACCCTGCATGCAAACAGTTGTTTTCTCTTTGAGAGTATTTTTTATTCATCCCATATATTCGATTTCAGATAAACAATTATTCATCTATTACAAGATCATTTAATGATCTTAATACTATGCATTTTCATGTTGCCCACACACAGAGGTGTTCTCTTTGAGAGTGTTTTAAACATTTTTCTTTCTGTCCATTTCATTTGAAAACAGTATCGCTGTACTCATGTATTACATAACAATGCTGTAACAGTCTTACTGCTTGTCTTTGAGATGTTCAACAAAAAGTAGATTTACTTTTGAGAGTATATTTGATTTTTTTTTCTATGTGCTGTGTAATGGATGTCCGGACAAAATCATACTAGTCATCTACTCTATGCAAGTGGTTTTATCGACTGTTTTAGATTATCTTAATACTATACAGTTGCAGTTTGTCAATCATTTTTCTTTGATATTTTCGAGAACAAATTCATGACTGTAATCCCAGTAATTCCAAGTTTTTCCATGTGACTGTTTAACAATATCACTGCAATGTAGCTGAAGGTTGCCTACAAAATGTCGTTTTCTGTAAGAGATTATATATTATCCCATTCACTTGATTTTAGACCAAATTCATCAAACTCATTGTGTAGTCATCTATTGGTAGATTTTTGGTGTGATTGTTTAATGATCCGAGTATGTTTAGGCAGAAACCCTATAAGCAATCGATTTTCCACTTTCGTTTGATTCCAGAATAAATGCATTGCAATCTTGCAGTACAAATTGTGTTATGATTATCTAAGTATCACAATTAGCTTTATTCTGTCTGTCTGTCCGTCTTCTCTCTCTCTCTCTCTCTCTCTCTCTCTCTCTCTCTCCTCTCTCTTCTCTCTTCTCTCTCTCTCTCTGTTCTGTCCTACTCTGCTACTATCTTTCACCCCTTTCTACCAACCTCTTAAATCTTTCAAGTATAGTACAGGCATGTGTCCCAAAAGTGGTCTAAGCAGAAGAAATCATGTGTTTGACCTAATCGTATTAGCTACTCATTAAAAATGAAAAAAGAAAATGTTGGAATATCATGCACACAGACAAAAATTATGAAGGAACAAGATACAGTGGGTGAGAACGGAAAACCAAAATGAGACTAGAACAGAAATCAAAACGATACAAAAACATACAACATGAACCGAGTGTTGCCCTTAAACAGGGGTATGTCCTCTGCCTGCACATTCACGCATGCGCACAAGCAAGCACACAGTCATACACAAACTCTGTTTATCCCCATTTTGAACACGCCTACGACAAAGGACTGAAGGCAGTGAATCGCAAGAGCAGCCACCGACAGCCGCAGTGTCTGGGAGGAAACAAATGTTAGGCTGAGGGCTTATGGGAGTTTCCAACCACAGACAATCTTCATCTTGTTATGATCGGGAAGGCACTGAGCGAACAAGACAGCATGCCAAATTTCATGCACATAGCTTCAATGGTTACGAAGTTATGAAGGAAACAAAGTCCAGGCTGAGCGCATATGGGCGTTCCAAAACACAAAGATTCTTTGTCTTTATATGATCTGAAAGGCACTGTGGCAATGAGCCACCATGCAAAATTTCATGCCTGTGGCTTGAGTGGTACAATTAGCAAAAGATACCCACGCCCACACAGACAGACACAAAGACACACACACACACACACACACACACACACACACACACACACACACACACACACACACACCCCTCAAAGTTGAGCCCTGAATTGAGTGCTCAAGGGTGAACAATTTGTTCCACAATATTAAAAGATATGTGACTTCTCGGTACAAATTGACCACCCGCAGATACAATTTGTCCATGGGTGGTCAATTTGTACCGGGTGGTCAATTTGTACCGCAACAGACCCCGGCTGATCGTGTCGGTTCTCCCTTAGCATCAGTATGCTGCTACCTTTGATTCTGTGGCATTCCCGCTACCAAGGGTTCAAAAACAGAATCCAACGCATCCCAAAGCAGTGGGTGAAGGAAAGAATGTAAAATGTTACAATTTGTACTGTATGAAGAAACAACAAAACGATAATAACATTTTCTTCGCCCATGTGGCTGTATCTTTATGTTGTTCATAGCGATTGCTGCATTGCTACATCTTACTTTGTTTCAGGCCATACATGGTGCAGATTTCTTTTTGGTCAGGGATGATAAAAAACACTGGGTTTTAAGATAACACCGTTATCATGGAGCATTTACACTGTGGATACATCAGCCCGTGTTATAGGTCGTCTGTGACCTCGAGCTGGTACACGATTTGTCTAGTGTATTTTTTCTCTCCACTCAGTTCATGTAATGCTTAGCCAGGTGGGCGGTTCATGTTCTGCCGTAAGGACCTTGAACAGTTTCTCTTGTTCGTTTTAATTCATTTCTAGGAACAGTGTGTTGTTGAAATCAGTTTGACATCCTTTTCACGATGCTAATCACACATTATTTAAAGTAAATGAGGAAAGTGTGTGTGTGTGTGTGTGTGTGTGTGTGTGTGTGTGTGTGTGTGTGTGTGTGTGTGTGCGTGCGTGCGTGCGTGCGTGCGTGCGTGCGTGTGTGTTTGATGTCATTTTCGTAGGCATACATAAGGACTCGTCATTCTTTGCATACACTGCAGGCTAGTCAATGTTTAAACACTTGTTAAGATTTTCACTCACCATATTCCCATAATCGCATTGATTGTATCTGTACGATGCATGCAAACGTGGTCTAATGGGTAGCAAAGGATTGTGTTAACGTGTTTTCAAAGATTAAATCTCAACAAGTCATTTGCACGACCCTGTCTATGTTATATGCTGTCTGGGACTAGGAAGTAACCTGACACAATGTGGGTGTGGGTGTGCACTTTCCTGTCATAAGGTGGATGTATGGAAGGTGAGATGTGTGCAGCATCTCTCTCTGCCTCTCTCTCTCTCTCTCTCTCTCTCTCTCGGATCACGTGGTTTGACACGAAGCGACAGGGCGCCATTTATTTCAGCAGCGGCAATTATTTTCAATTTTCCTGTGACAATGCCAGTTACTGGACTTCCAGCAACTGCGGAGACAGCCCTAAACGCCCTGCTGACTGAAAACTCTGTGTCAAGTTGGAAAATTACGGGAGAAGGCAACAACACGGTGGTCGTTTTACGACTGAAGTCAGTCAGCCCAGTGTCAACAACAATGGCTGATCCTGTGCTGGACCGGAGAACGCAAGTTCAGTATTATAGGAAGAAGCCCACCCCCAAGCCAGGTGCGACAGGATCAAGAGAGAGCCAAGCAGCAGAACAGACGACCTGAACAGGTTGGTGCTGGTCTTGGTACCACTGGTGATGCCAGTGAACTAGCCGAGCCTAACACCGAATCGGTGCACAGTAACCAGCACAGTGCAGAACACATCAAGCAGGTTCGCGATGATGGTGACATGTCGCATACTCAGGATGCGCTTCTGTCTTTGCGCTCCGATCTGTCGGAGTGTAACATCAGCGATCCAGAAATCCACCCTTGAGACATCGTCGTAAGTCCAGAACAAGCGATCGACAAAATAGTTGCCGGCTTTGACACAAGAGTGGTAAAGAATTATGTCGCTACTCTGACAGATCGACAGGTGCAGAGACGATTGCAAGATTCTCGCAGAAACAAAGCATTTCGGAAGGTCGTGTTTCATCAAACGGATGATGTGGGTGTGCTGCTATGTGAATCAGATGATGTCGTTCTGGAGTATTCCTGCGATCCGTGCTCGGAGGATGATTGTTTATTTTGGTACGCTAAGCAAGAAGAAAGACACATGTCATCGGAGGAATGTGTTAAACTGACCAGCCTTCGGAAAGGACTACTTATTGGCAACATGAAGCATGCAGAGACCCAAGCACGTGCTCTACGGCGGCTGCACGCTCTCCACGGATTGATCCAGTTTTACCTGGGATGACCGTCATCTGCAGAACTGACAGTGAGTGTAGACCAGTGACATTTTCTCGTTCATGATTTTGTCATGTAAAGTGAAAGAAAAAGACATTGCTATGGTTTCCATGTCAATGAAAATCAAAGTAGAGTCGCGTTTTGTCTTTGTACATCGCGCCGACTTGCTAAATGGGCTGTACAGCTTAATAGCATTAAACTTCATTCATTCATTCATTCTCTCTCTCTCTCTCTCTCTCTTCTCTCTCTCTCTCTCTCTCTCTCTCTCTCTGTATATGTGTGTGCGTGTGTATGTAAATGTCTGCATGAAATTACTCATTTCGTTATTGGTCTACATAGTCTAGTCACACAACCCGACGCTTACAACAGTGACACATACTAATGACACAAAAGGAGGTAGTCCCGTTTTCAAGGTCTAGTAACGTACGAATGTAATCAACAATGGATCTTTTTCAGCTTTCCCTGTGCACTCATGTAGCCTACATGCTCATAGCACGGCAGTTTCGTTTACTTTCTAACATGCAGTCGTTACTTAACGTATTTACTTACCCCTGGCTAATAGAGGAGCTGATGGGCTTTGCTAAAATGTCAGGGTCAAAGGCCTTGCTCAAGTACGAGATGCTGCTTGAACAGACAGGATGACAGGCATGGCTTTGAATAGACAGGACAGGTAGGACATGTTTCTTGTTTCAGTTTCATGCTTTCTTGATAGTCCATTCCTCAAGACGCGGCATGCGTCGTGCTAGTTTCGCTTTTGACAAGGTTAAAAGAAAGCTGGGTTTCCAGGTAACATCATTATCATGCAATAATACCGCTTTCAGATCACGTGGACATGAATAGGCCTACAGATCAAGTCTTCTTGTGAATAGCCCAGCCGCCCCGGTGCACATGCCAGGGCAGTCAGCAAATCAAAATGAATGCTCTGCATTAATTTAAATACAAAGGCAATCACCCGGACTGGGATACACATGCATATATACAAAGGACAGAAAGAAGAAGAAGAAAGAGAGAGAGAGAGAAGGAGGGACGGTGAAAGGGGAGGGGGTAAAAAGTGAAGGTGAATGTTGTCGATAAGTTAGACATGTCAGTGTAACTTCAGCTATGCTTACAAATGCAACAGTACGGTAAACACAGCCCTCAAACCCACCATACTGCAAGGAAGTCTACAGAGTTTGATAAGTCGCGTGTACACACACACAGACACACACAGACACACAACACACACACACACACACACACACACACACACACACGCACGCACGCACGCACACACACACACACACACACACACACCACACACACACACACACTCGCACATTTCTCCGGTCACTTCCCAATCAATACTGTACCCTGCTAGCCCATGAGATACAGGGGTCTACACTACTACATGGAACTTTGTGGCTACGACGCTATGTATCCTCAACACCATATGTTTTCACTGTACGTATAAAATGCAGTATATATATAGATAGATCTATCTACACGTATGTAAAGGAAAGAAACGGGAATGTAGCAAACGGATAAAAAAATCTGAACAGTTTAGCCTGTGGTTCAACATTCTTCCTTTGAAAATCCACCTCATCTTCGACACAAACTAGGTAAATGTTGTCTTTAGAAACTGTCGTGTCGCATCCAGTGGACATTAATGGCATTTGTCACGGAACAATCGTATTCTTTGACGTCTTGATGAAATGCCCTGTGCGTGCGTGCACCCAACATGAAGACAGCGCACGCTTCATAGGGTGGTGCAGGATTGCTCCCAGCTAGTTGGTTCGGCAGTTGAAGACAGTACTTCCCTGGGAGACGGGGTTGCCTGAACTAACAAAAAGACAATTGCGGTCTGCCATTTTTTTTTTTTTTATAAACAAAAGCGGTGGATTGGACGAGGCTAATCTTCCAAATTCTTTTAGATGTTAAATTGACTTGATATCGAAAGAAAAAAAATAGATCATGTTATTTTTTTCCGGTTTTTTTTTTTGTTTTGTAAATCACATTCTTGTTTTCTTTTCAAGTTTCTATACATTTGAATTCAACATTTCACAAATGAAAATGTCAGGGAAAATATAACTAAACTCTGAACAGAATAAAGGAAAAATCAGAAAAAGAGCAATATGCACAAGTCGAAAACACATACAGACAAAAGAAAAATATGAATTCACTGCCAGCCATTCCTACAAAAAAAAAATACATATCATTATATATTGATTGTATCTTAGCAGCGATGGGGAGAGGATAGCGGGCTGCATCCTTACAAATTTCCTCTGGAAAAAATAAAAAACCAGTCATTTTCAAACCCGCAAAAACCATTCGGTGCTATAGTATTTACGCACTTCTGTTGGTAATGACAGTAGAGCACATTGTGGTTCACGTTTTTCTATCTTACAGTGTGTGTGTGCGTGTGCGTGTGTGTGTGTGTGTGCGTGTGTGTGTGTGCGTGTGTGTGTGTGTGTGTGTGTGGTGTGTGGGGTGTGTGGTGTGTGTGGTGTGTGTGTGTGTGTGTGCGCGCGCGCACGCATGTTTGGCTTTCCCCACCCGAATCCTGCCCCTGTTTCTGTTACCTGTTTCTAGTTTCATTTTGTGCTTTCTTCGAAGTCACTCCTTAACAGGAGCACGCGTCGTGCTCGTTTCGTTTTCGACGAGGATAAAACAAAGACTTTAAGTTTAACATCGTCACGCAGTTATGCATTACTATAATCTTGTGGACAGGAAGTTGGTTGGTTTGTTTGTCTCATTCCCGTGCCACAGTGGCGATACCTCCACGTCGCTCGTTCCGACTCCCCGTCTACAGCCACACCCGGCTTGTCCCGCCACAGCCCCGCATCGACAGTTCACAGGGAGCAGTCAATGTTAAGTTGTCATCAGGCGATCCACCAGAAGAAACACGGCATTGCTTCCGAGTCACTTCGGTGGTGTTCAGTAGCGTCTGTTCTGGTCAAACATACCATGACAACAATCATTAAGCCCTCTCCCTCCCTTCCTCACCGATGACAATTGATCAGATGCGAAGCTATCGTGAGTGAGTGCCTCTCTCCACTCCGAAGGGCACTCTTTGGTCAGTCTAAAGACAGCCACCATGAGCTTGCCAATACGTGCGACCCCAACACGAACTCACCGAGACATACACGTGGAGTGGAAATCGAAAGTGAGATTACCATGAGAGCAGGATATGAAGGGCCACGGAATTTGAGACGCTAATGAATGTGGATTAGTCTGATGAAGATGATGCGACGTTAACCACTTCCCCACAGCGGCTGGTGAACGGGGAGTCTTGACAAGTCGCGTGGTTTGTTGTCCAGCCGATCACAACGGCCATACTGGGCCGTCAGCAAGTTAAAACGTTTGCCTGGAACTTGCAGGCATTCCGTATGATATCTGCGACTTTTAACCAATACACGGAATGTCTACTTGATTTCTTCCTGTCAATTGATGAAATGCTTGGCACAAAGAGTCGACCCATTTCCTCTCCGTCCTGAACAGTCTTGAACAACTTCTGCGTCTCATTCATTTCTATCTTCACTAAATTGTTGACATCGACTTTGTAAACCGAAAAGGATAATAACCATGTAATATTTAGCATCATGTTGAATGATGTGTGTGTGTGTGTGTGTGTGTGTGTGTGTGTGTGTGTGTGTGTGTGTGTGTTTGTGTGTATGTGTGCGCACGTGTGTGTCTGTGTAAGGCTCGTTATTCTTTGTGTACATATAAAACCTCTCTCTCTCTCTCTCTCTCTCTCTCTCTCTCTCTCTCTCTCTCTCTCTCTCTCTCTCTCTCTCATAGTGTGCGTGCGTGCTCGCGTGGTTTGAGTGTGCGCATTTAAACACGTTTACTGTTTGGTTTTTGTTGTCTGTTGACACGATCCAATTCTTCGAGATGTAAGCATCCAAAGATACTTGTGATGCATATTATTTGAGTTCTACTTTTTCCCGTTCTCTTTGAAAGGGAGACTCTGAATCTGTCAGACTCGAGTCCCGTTTTCAAGTTTAATGATTGACTAATACGATCAACGAATAACCAAGCCTTACTTTCCCTGTGACAGTAATGCAAATGCATGCTAATAACACGGTAGCTTTCTTGTGTTTGTGTGTGTGGGGTGGGGGTGGGGGTGTTATCATGTAGTCAGCAATTGATTCATAAATTTATCTCTGGCTAATAGATGAACGGTGGTGCTTAGATCGGACTTTGAGATTACTGTTGGGTTCAAGTAGTAGTTGCCGTTTGAATAGATGGAAAATCTCGCTGGTTTTCTGGAAAACAACGAATTCCACCAACGAATAAATAAGCAAGAATAGTGGAAATACGGTTAACGTGTGGACTTGCTGTGTCTTCGCCTTTGCTGGACACAAGTAGTCTAAGCTTATTTAGAAGTGATGAGTGCAGCAGACGGAAGAAAAGAAAAAGGAAGGGGGTGGTGGTGGTGGTACGTAAATTGTTCCGGAATATCAAAACTGAGTTTTAAAAACATGCATTTGCACAATACGCCTCAAGCGCTGGACTGTGCAACAGTTTTGTTTCGGTTACTGAAGATGGTAGACGCAGTCTACTCGGCACTACGAAGCGAACTGGGTGTAATCGGCATCTCTGGACTCGCACCTGTCTAACAAATGTCTATACCATGAAGAGTCTTGAGGAATTTGCAGTTGAAACTGAAACCAAAACCTAAAACCGACACTAATACTTGAATACATCGAAGGTGAACGTTCCTTTAGTGTGGGAACGGAGTTGTGAGGATGATGATACATGTTCTTATCAGTTTCATATCAGTCGGTCGAATGCAGACCCTAGCCCTGCCATTATCTAAGTGGACTTATCTTCGAAGGTCATTAAAGAGCCTTTTTCTTCTCTTTTTTTTCTACGCCCACTTATTATTGTTTGATCTGTCAGATGTCTGTGTTAATTAGTTTAAAAAGAAGAACTTATTTGTCAGCGTACATTTTCAACTCGGCCATGAATCGGCAGGCTTCAGCACATGCGTGTTGAGTGGAGCAGAGTGAGTGAATATGTTGTTGTTGCTGCTGCTGTTGGTGGCGGTGGTGATGGTATGCTGGTGGTGGTGGTGAAGGTGTGGTGTTGATGGTGGTGGTGTGCATGTGTGTGTACATGCGTGCGTGTGTGAGTGTATATGCAAAGACAGTGGCCATACCGAGGGCCATCATGACGCGCGCGCGCGCGTATGTGTGTGTGTGCACTTGTGAACCTATGTATGTGTGTATATCAGAGACAAAGAAGTCAAACTAGGACACACCCACACACACACACACACACACCACACACACACACGTCACTCACACACACACTACACACACACACACACACACACACACACACACACACACACACACAGAGAAAAAAGCAAGTGAAGGCATGACCAGCACGTTGTGTAAATGACCCTTCTCCTAAGTTCTTTGCAGCTTCTTCATCTAGCTGTATACCATGCGCACTCTGGTCTCTTTGTTTAGCAGATGGGCTGTAGCGCACGTACGCAAGACTAGTACCCGCGCATTGACACCTGCTTGACAAAACCGATACTGGTGACAAGTTAGCGTTGGCCCAGCTGTGTGTTCATACATGCATTAAGTGAAAGGAACCCGTGATAATCATCCAATGCAAGGGATGTTACAAAATTCTGCAACATTCTAGCCCACACACATGAATGGACATACTAGAAATATATTTTTTTTTATAAGAGAGAGATAGAGAGTTTTGACAGCCTAGTAAGAGAGAGAGAGAGAGAGAGAGAGAGAGACGCTTGACGCTTGACGCTTGACGCGCGCTTTCACGCCGCGACATTTATTGTGGGGCCCTCGGCCCGTCCACAGGAGTACGCAACATACATTACAACATGACAACAACAAAAACATTGATTGAAACGTTGATTGTAAAATATTTTGTTTTCTGTTTAGAATTTCTATTTTTCCTATATCGTCAATATTACTATTACATATGGGTTTCTCTCGTTTTTAAGGCATAGAAGATGTACATTGCAATATCTCTTATGATTTCAGTGTTATCGTTTTGTAGCAGACTTTCCAGTGTGATTGCGTTTCTATTACTAAAATGTTTGAAAATGTATTTTGTTCGCAATTGCCTGTAATTGGGACACCACATTAAGAAGTGCATTTCTGTTTCTACTGTTGGGCAGAAGGGGCATGTTGTTATAGCTTGATTATCTATATATTTTTTATTGCCATGCAGTTCGTTTATTCCTAACCGTAATCTTGTCAATGCTTTTCTAAACTTCGCGATTGTGATTGCGCGAAAGTATTCTTCAGTTTGGTGAATAGTTTTAAATGTATGGTATGTTGTAAATCGTTCACTATTCGCTATTTTGTTATGCCAGTTCTGTTTGTAACAATCTATGATTCTTTGTTTTAGTGTTATGATAAATCTTTGCTCGTTTTGTACGCCTTCATTCAACCAGACTTCAGAGAAGCCATACATATCCAAACAGCGTTTAATTTCCAGCGCCCAGTTCTGTGGTTTGTCAATTTCTGTTTTTTCTCTTTCATATGCTTGTCTAGGTATCCTGTCTGGAGTCATCTTCATTATTTTGAACCAATATCTGATTGCTTTTATTGAACTATCTATACTCATCGGATATCTTCCTAGTTCTCCGTATACTAAGTTGTTTGGCGTTTTTCTCCCTACCCCCATGTATCTTTTACATGCGAATAAATGTATATTTTCCACCGCTGAATAACCGCTGTTAGAAAATGTGAATAAGTGTCAGATAGTAGAGAGAGTTGAAGCTCAGCATATGCCTATTATGATGGAATTACAAAGTACACTGTCTAACGCACAAGAGAACGAGGGCAAGAAATCTTACGTGAAGAAACTAAAGTGGGATCCCACAAAACAACAACAGTATGTCCAGTTCATAGAATCGGAAGAGGCAAAACAAACAATGGCGCAAATAACAGAAGAAATAGAGAGAGATGTAGACACGAGTATAGACAGATTTAATAAGCTATTAAAAGAGGCAGGGAAAGACATGTACAGAACAATAGGTATAGGAGGAAAATGTAAGACTACAAACAGCTGGTATGATAAAAAATGTCAAATCAAAAAGAAAGAAGCAAAACAAGCACTCAATAGACTGACATGGACGAGAGAGAGAGAGAGAGAGAGAGAGAGAGAGAGAGAGAGAGAGAGAGAGAGAGAGAGAGAGAGTTTTAATAGCCTAGTTCTTATCCATTTCTTTCCTTTAAAATCACATGATCCTGGATACAAGCAAGGCAAACGTTGTCCTTAAGGGATTAAGATCAGAAAGGATCCTTACTAATGATATGTCGTTATTGTTTTCTTTCGTTTCACAGGCAGCATTTCAATCCACTGATTGGGTCTTTGATTTTTTTTTATCTATAACGCTCACACTACAGGTAACTGTCAAGGTCTCCACCCTGAACCCCATACCCCTAACCGGAAGGAAGTCAATAAAATTGGACGAATCACGTAGCCAGACATATTTACATGTATATATGTGTGCATGTTAATAGGATTTATCTTTAAAAAACTGATTTTAAAAAAAGTTTACACAATCTAGAGTCGGCTTCTTTCTGTTTAAAGTCCGCTACATTTTCAGTATACACATGGTAAATCCGTGAAAGAGCGAGAGGTCAAAGTAGAAATCTTTCCGAATCATGTTCAGCCATTTTTTGTGCTTGTGAGAAAAACAAACAAACAAACAAACAAAAACCAAACAAACAAACAAAAAGGACTAAAGTCCTCCGATTGGTTGGACGAAAACGTCGGCTTACTCACTCCATGGTCGTGGCCGCGAAGACCAAAATAGGAGTTGTCTTCCCGGACACCACCATCGTCTTATAAGACTCGTGACCAGTTTCTCTGAAGAACCCCACGCCTTAAGGCCTGTTTGCCTATAAAAGCGTGAAAGGCTGATTGGGGCCCAGGTGCTGTTGGGATTGGCCTGAACAAGGTGAGACTAAGGCAACCTTTTGTGCTCTGCTGCGCTGTGCGAGAGGTATTAAGATACAAAGATCAGTCGTCTTTGTAAGTTGATCATTTGCCGAGGTCTTTTATATTATTCATCGCTGACTTTGGTTTTGCCGGTTTCTTGGTTTCGTTTGGTTTTCGGCTTTTGTACTTTTTTTCTTCTCCCTCCTTGTCTTCTTCTTCTTCGTCGTCTGCCTCTTCTTCTTCTTCTTCTTCTTCTTCTTCTTCTCCTTACCTTCATGTGGAGTCATGGGGAACCACATCGTAAAACAAATCACCAGGTTCCTCCAGTTCTGTCGATTGTGTGTGGATATCTGCAGTAGTTCTGCTGTCTATTCAGCAATGTTGGCTGTCCACTGTATGTTCTGTGCATTCTGAGACTTTCTTGCTTGAAGGGGGCTTCTCTTCTGAGGACTCTCTGCTGCCACGCTCTCCACGAGTTTCTTTCTACTTCTGTCCTCTCCTCCATCTCCCTCGTTCACGGTTTCCATGTGGATTGTTTTTAGCGGGGCCTTCGGATTTTATTACTTGATCCCTTTCTTTTCACCTCTGTCAGTGTCAGTTCCCCAGGGCAGTAACGGCAGACTGTGGAATCAGAAATGTTTTGACTGAGAATACTAGTATCAATTATTCTGTGCCCCTGTGGAACATGTTCTTGATCTAGAACATTTTCTCGTTCTTCATTGTCACTATCGCTACACACTGAACTACTATCATCACTTTCCTCACAATCTGAAACTTAAGGGATGCCATAAAAGTCAAAAATCTTCTTTTCTGACACTGTCAAAATGGGCGTGGCAGTTTTCGACTCAGTGTTATTATCACAAATAATTCTTGGAACGTGACTGGTGCTGTCGCCAGTTTCGTCTACAGGCGAAAGCAGATCATTACACAAGTCATTTTTGCTCATGTTTATCTATTGCCATGAAAACGTCTCTTTATGAGTTTTACCCCTATTCTTTCGATCGACAGACATGATTTTGGTCTACCTTGGCCAAAATCAATTAAAAAATTTTTTTTAAGCAAACCGCACATGTCCGAGAACACACACGAAGGCCGCCATTTCGATTTTGCAGTCGAGGGATCGGGGCGTATTTCCTGTCGCGGTTCCCTTTGTCTTAGTATTTAGTATACACAAACTGCCACATCATCCAACTTTATCTTGGCAAATATGGCTGCCACGTTTTCACTTTCGATCTCACACTAAGCCTATTAAATACTTCATTTCTACAAAACTACGCGACACACGCTGAAAAGGTGACCATTTATAGAAAGTCTAATTATTCTATAAACAAGTGGGGTAACTTTTGCTCCCATAAGAAAACCTAACACAGAGTAACTTTTATTCAAGACTGGCACAGCCTTCTAAACTTGAATAAAGTCAGACAAATACATAGACGAACAATATAATAGTGGGAGAAAAAACAAGCGCAGGCCAACAACTCAACTGTCTTCATAGTAATGACTTGTCAAAGATTTGGACTTAAGGAGGGTGGGGGGGGGGGGGGGGGACATAAAATTAAGAAAATATGTTACAGATATGAAAACTCTTCACTAGCTGCATAAGGGAACCATCGTAATCCCTTTTGAAGGCAGATATATTTGTATTGCCTGCTCCGAGGCCTTTCGTCCGCTTTCTAGTTAAAAAAAAAGGTCATTATCAAATGTTTTGAAAAACGGTTTTTGACCAACAGTTAGCTGATAGTGCTGCCTTAAATCATAATGCCTGTAACTAGAATCCCACACACTAGTCTATGAACACAAATTAACTACTTCATTTGCTATTCCTTCTAAGTGAAAGATCTACTTTTGTTGATTACTAATTTCTTTCCCTTGTTTTCATTCGTCCTTTCTTTCTGTATCTCTTTTGCCCATTCTCTTTCTTTCTTTCCCTTCTAGTCTTTTTTTTTTCATTTACGAGAGAGTCCGTATAGACAGCTGAGCCATTGATAGCATAAATTCTCTTTTGCTGCTTGATAATTTATTTCTTTTGTTCGTTCTTTCTGTCAGCGTTTCTGTTGTGTCGTTTCTTTAATTTCATGTGTCTCTTTCTTTTCTTCTTTCAATCTTTCTCAGCCCTGTGAGGACCTGGGCTTTATCCTAAAATAGAGAGCAGAAACCTGAACCCATCGCCCATTCTGACCGAGCTAGGCTTGCGATAAACTGAACCGAAAGTACAGCCGGGTGCACGTTATAGGCTGATAAAAAAAAAAGATGTGCAAGTTTCAGTTGAAGTTTCTTCTCCGTAATTTGAGAGAGAGAGAGAGAGAGAAGAGAGAGAGAGAGGTGCTTGGAATGCGAAAGAGAAAGAAGAGAGGAGAGTACAACGCCAGTAGAGTCTTTAAAAAGTAAAAATGAAAACAAAAACCATACGTAGCATAGTACATTAGTAGCATTAAGAATCAAGTTTAAACTTGGAAAGGAACTGGACCAGCATGGAAGTAAAGTCAAACATTGTGAAGCACAACAACAATGATTAAAGGACAAACCCCAGAAGCCGAGCGGTTAAAGATTTCAGCCTGTCGCAAGTATATATTAAAGTTGACACGTTTTGCAATATAATTTCGCTGATAAAACAGAACAAATGCCTTTGAGGATTAGAAGTATGTCTTTGACTTTGAGAGTAATTTGTTCGAAATTAAAATCTCTGGCGTGCAAACCTGAACAGGGAAGTTTGAATACCGAGCATAGATGTGCGTAATGAACTGCTTCAAGATTTTAACGTGAAAACACAGAAGATAATAAATTTGATAGCACCGACCTCCACCCCCACTACCTCCTCCTCACTTCGTCACGAGCGCATCTTCCCATCACATTAAAAAAGAAGCTTTAAACATTGATTATTGAAGCCATTTCGCCACAAAAACAAATAGACATTCAAACAAATATCTTTCATTAGCATTGCCCGGTACGCGTTTAACATACCAGATTCAGTTTGCTGACAAATACTTCAGCTTTGACAGAAATACAAACTGAGTGTAGTTTTGTGACTAGTTACCTTAATTGGTCAAACTCATCTGAGAAAATCGGGACAGGGACGGGGGAATAATCCGTTTCTTGTTTGCTTATTGTCTGTTCTATTTGTCGTTTTGTTTCCTATTTCATCGCCCGTGCCTTCTCGGTGGCTTAGCTCACTCTCCATCAAAGATAACCACACCCAGGTCCTCCTGTCGGAGCTTCAATACAGGTGGCTATCATCGTATCGCTGTGAGACAACTCACCAGAGGAGATGCAGCACTGCTGCCGAGTCATTTCACTGGCTTTCAGTGGTGCCTTCTTTGATACAACATACGCAGGATACCACCCACTTGGCCTAACAAATGGTGATGAATTGTGAAGCCAACGTGAGTCAGCGTGCAACAGTTAGCCTTGAAGCACTGGTATTTGAACCCTAAATTGTGCCTAAGACATTTTATCACGTGGCTTGTCTTGAACGAAATATCTTTAAAATAATAATGTTCTGAATGTTTTAGGCCTCTTTGTAAAGCATGTTTCAGCTGGAAACATCATTACATGACACAGACCTGAAGGAAAAGAAGTAGCGGTACACTTAACCAAGAATAAGCTAGCTTGCGTCTTGGATTCATACAGTGAAAAATAATAGATGTATCCTGGTAAACCTTGGAAAGCGAACAAACTGTTGTGTCTGATCTTAGATGAAAAAGAATGCCATTCATGCACATATCTGTGTGTGAATGCATGTGTTTGGCGGGCGGTGGGAGGCTGGCTGTAGAAGAAATGATGCGCCATGTTTTACTCAATCACTTTTCATACCAATTATGTTTCATCCAATTACGTTTCACCCAATCATCAATTACTTTCGCCCGATCACGTTTCGACCAGTCACCTTCCACTCAATCACGTTTTACTCAATGCATCTACCCTCCCACGCATTGACCCTGTTTTGCCCCAAACCAGATGAAATCAAATTGTTTAAATTCACCGGCCGTACAAAACAAATTTGTTGTAACTTTGAGATGCAATTGATAACATTATATTTACAAAAAGAATACATCTAATTCATAGACGATGATGATGATGATAGTAGCCTACGACAACAGCGACGATTCTCAGAAATTCGTCAGCCCTTTGACATGTTCAGCTAGTGTACGATCAAATAATTGTTTTGAGAATATGTCAGTTCGTTCACTACGTTCACACCATTCACTAAATCCGAATGATGTTATCAAAGTGTCCTTAATTCCTGCTTACACACCCTGCGATCGGAACAATCGGACAAAAAGAGAAACTGGGAAAGTCATGAGTGGAAATTGGAGTGAAACGTCACACGTGAGATTTCCAGGGATCTGGGAAGGAAACGCTTGTGAAATTACACGTGATACAAAAGAAGTGGGCAAAACCCGAGTTCAGCAACAATGACGTGCCTGAAAGAAATGATAAACGACACGAGCGTTGAAACAACTTGCCTGGGTTATGGTAGCAGGTCCTTGAGGAAGAGGTGGATGAGGGCGCTTCGGTTCAAAACCTTCTTGGCTCAGGGGGACAGGTGGGAATGAGTGACAGTGGGCAGGGAGAAATGGGGAAGTGAGGAAGTGAGCACTGCCAAAAAGCTGAAAAGTGAATACTGCTAGAAGATGAAAAGTGTTCAGCAAGGATTGAGGGGGAAGGAAGGAGAGAGTTGGAAGGGATGAGGGGGGGGGGGTATAGAAGGAGAGGGCAGGGTGGGGAAGAAGAGAGAAATGGGTCAAGAGCAGAAGGACTGGGGGGGGGGGGATAAAGTAAATTAAAAAAAAAAATAGTAATAATAATGTTAAGAGACAAAATCAAGATAAGTAAGAACAAAGGGCTGTTATGGAGGAAAGTCAGTGTTTGATATTGATTCCATTTGGGTGGATAGTGCCAAGTTTGTGAATAAGGAGGGACTCTTGTTCTTTACGTCTTATAGAGGAAGATGAATTTTGCCAGACTGCAGCAATCTGCATGTGGGAGAGGTTGTGGCCGGAAGAGCAGAAATGGTTTGCAATTGGTGTATTGTAACCGAGACGGACTGCTCGTAGGTGTTCTGTGAAACGGTCGTTAAGGGTTCTGTAGGTTTCTCCAACATACAAGAGGCCACAGAAGGAGCAAGAAAGAATGTAAACTACATTGCGGGACTGACAAGTGAAAGGGTTGCGTATGGAAATTTTGCCTGAGGGGCCACAGATGGTTGTAGAAGAGTTTAGGTGAGGACAGGTTTTGCATTTGGGTTGCTTGCATGGAGAATTGCCAGGTGGTGAGACTGTGTTTGTGGACAATTTTGAATGCACAAGAAGATCTCTGAGGTTGGTGTCACGTTTGTAGGCAACTAGTGGAGGCTGGGTGAAAATGTGTTTCAGGGAAGGATCAGTCTGCAGAATGTGGTAGTTCTTCATAAGGATGTTTTTGATGGCGAGGTTGTGAGGATGGAAGGTGATAGCAAGAACAGGCCTGTCGTCTGATGAAGGAGTGATCTTTTGCTTAAGAGCGGTGTTTCTGGGAATTCTAGAGGCCTTTTGTAGGGCTTCTTGGCAAATGGGTTCAGGGTATCCACGTTCAAGGAAAAATGAGATCATCAGGGTAGATTGTTTGGCGAAATCGTCATCATCGCTGCAGATGCGTCGCAAACGAAGTAGTTGAGAGAAAGGAATGCTTGTTTTGGTGGAAGCAGGGTGACTGGAGGAGTACAGAAGGTATGAATGCAAGTCGGTGGGTTTGTAATGAACAGATGTGGTGAGGTAGGGTGAGTTGGGACAGATAGAGATTTTGATGTCAAGGAAGGAAATGGTAGTCTGAGTGATTTCAAAAGTGAATCTAAGAGCTGGATGAAATCCACTGACGAAGTCAATGAAGTTTTTCAGATCTTGGATTGGACAGGAGGCTGCACCGAGGCAATCGTCAATGAAGCGACGGAAAAAGTCTGGGAAAGTGCCTGTGTATTGTGAGAAGATCTTTTCTTCAATGTAACCAACAAACAGGCAGGCGTAGCCAGGACCCATCCTGGTGCCCATGGCAACGCCGCAATTCTGTTGGAAATGGTCAGCACCAAACTGAAAGTTGTTGAGTGTGAGAACAAGCTCAGCAAGACGGAGAAGAGTGGTGGTGGGTAGATTTCTGCTGTCTTTTGGCAAGAAGTGTTTGAGGGCTGAAAGCCCTTCATGATGGGGAATGCTTGTGTAAAGTGCACAGACGTCCATGGTGAAGAGGTGACGGTGTTGGGAGCCAGGATGGAAGGAGAAATTTTGCAGAAGATCAAGAGTATGGTTTGTGTCCTTAAGAAAGGTGGGGAGGTTGGAAACGATAGGCTGGAGGATTTTGTCGAGAAACTGAGAGATCTGGACAGTGGGGCAGGAACAGGCAGAGACAATGGGGCGGCCTGGGTTATTTGGTTTATGTATTTTGGGAAGCAAGTAGAATTGGGAATCTTTGGGTTCAGAAACGACCAGGGAATGGGCTTCATTTGGGAGGTTTCCAGCGCTAATGCACTCGCGAATGAATTTTCTGATCAGGGTGTTATTGGTTTTGGTTTGACTGGGCTGTGAAGAGGTGTAGAATCTGGTGTCTGAGAGCTGGGAGAGTGCCTCGGCGATGTACAGGTCCCGCCGCCAGACAACAATAGCGCCACCCTTGTCAGCTGGAGAGAACTATAAAATCTTCGTTCTAGTTCACCCGCCCTCAACCAGTTTCGGGCGGTTGCCCTAGAACGAAGATTTTATAGTTCTCTGCTAAGTAAGACTTAAAAAAAAACATTTACAAACATACATAATGTGTAGGATTATCTGTTTTTAATACTAATTTAGAAAACTTTTGAGACTTAAGTTTTTGCTTAATCCTTCGTTTTTCTTGATCGTCTTCAATAACATCATTTTCTTTCATACATTCATCAAATGCGTCTCTATCTTTCATGTGGAATAAAACCACTGTCTTTAATTGCTCTCTAAAGTCTTTTAAAACTGAGTTATATTTTTGACATAAAATCCACACACTTATCCCAGCATGTCTTCCACTGAAAGCTAGTTTTGATAAAGTATTTCTTTTTCTAACTATGTCTCTTTCTGCCGAACAGTCATCTATAATAAATAGTGTCTGCGTTCCCTCAAACTGTCTATAAAAGTGTTCTAAACACTCACTCAGTTTATTGCTAGGATCAACTAAATATATGTCATCATCCGTCCATATAAACCTTCTGTCGTGATATGCTTTGTTCCATTTGAGTGTTGGACAGAAAATTACAATATGATCAAAATTATAACGATAAACTGTTTGTAATAGGTCGAGGACAAATATTGTTTTTCCACAACCAGTCTGTCCACAAATCAATGAACAATGAGGGGTTTTTGTCATAAAGTTTAACATCGGCATTGACACCAAAGTCGTCTGCTCCATAGTTTTAAAACATAATTTAATCTAATCCAGTTATTGTTTTTATCATACTCTCTGTCAAAACTTGTTCAGTATAATAAAACCCTATAAGGCCCAAATGTGTAAGATTAATCCAGTTCAGTTCTGTAAGATCGTTTCTATTTAGACTAATATCAATTTTGTTGCTTGTTGTCATGACCTTAATATCCTCGCCATTGTAAAGAACGACGACAGTAACTTTAAGTTTGTCAACGTCTAAGTTTTGCCAGCTAATAAGAATTCCTTTCATAAGATTGTCACTGACGCCCAGAGCTCCATTTCTCGCCTCATCTTTTAAGACAGAAATTTTAAATATCATTGTGAACGTGTCTCCTAATTTTGTGCGTGGAATGAACTGTAATTTTGTAGAAGCTTTCTTTAAAACCGATTCTCTTCTGTGGAGGATGTACTGTTTGTCCCCAAACGGCTTTATTTCGATCTCTTTCCGACTGTTGTCCTCTGGCATAAGACTTACATGTAAAGGGCCAGAGTTCAATGCTTTTCTGAAACTTTTTTGACGGTCAAAAAATGTAAATGGGCTTAAGAATTCAAATTTTATGTCCCATTCTAAATATGGTTCTAAGTGCCATTTGTTGTCAGTTTTTCGAACTATTTTATATTCATACTGACCCGCATTATTTGCTTCTACATTGCGTAGTTGTTCTAGTTTAGGAAACCTTTTGCTGTCGCTAACCTCTTTGCGTTTATAATAACCATCTTTAGTGTACTCAAAACCATACAAAGTGCCTATCTCACCGTTCTGTTCAAAGTCCTCAACGTCTGCAAGGTCTTTTAATTCTAAAGTTACACACCTCTCAGGCGCTAATGTAACTCCCGATTCTTCTGGCCCACGAGACATTATTTTTAGTACACCTTATTATTTTATTTCTAAAACAATGTGCAGGTTATCACATTTCACGACTTTCCCTGTTTTATCTGTGATCTTTATATTAAATGATCTGACCCTCCCACAAGCTAATCTTTTAAACTGTAAATTAGGGAATCGTATAATTTCATAATCGCAATATGCAGCTTTACCTGCTGGAAGAGCTCTTAAAACAGTTGAGGGCCTTCCATCATATAAGTTTTCATCAGTGCTCAGCTCATCCAAATGTACATAGAGTAATGGATATAAGGCAAGATCGAGCGGATTTCTTCCCTCATAAGTAGTCTCTTTTTGTAAAACTAAAAATATATCATGTGTAAAGCCTAACATTTTAGCTAGCTCTACATCAAAAAGGTAATAGTCTACTTCTTCTTCAGGTTTGAATGTCAACATTATTTTCAAATTTGCATTGTTAAGTTTGAGAGTAATGTCGAAGTTACTCATTGCTTCTTTTAGCGAGCAAAACCCGTAATAACCATCAGGTATGGTTAACTGGCTAACTAAGTTTCCACTATTATCAAATTTTTTAATCTTATTATTCTCCTTGGATTCAGTTATATTAAACCATACGACTTTGTAAAAAATTTCATGGAGTGCGACCCTTTGGGTTCCGCAGTTATTATCAATAGCATATTCTAAAAACGAAGGACTGTCTTGAGTTGTTATTGTTACAAACATTTTTAAAACAAATTTAAAAATGAGTGCATTCAAATATACTAATGCAAAATATTCTGTCGGGCCGCACTACAATCTTAAAAATATAACAACTGACACCCTTGACATTTCTGTGACTCAGTCTGACGCCTTTCAAGTAAAGGTTAGTACTCCATTGGATCGTTATCTTAACCCTCCTATCAAAAACGACTACATCCCGAAAGTGTGGTTCAGTCATCTGATGCAGTTTTATCAGAACCAGTTAAACTTTGCTGTGTTTTGTGCATCAACTGGGTGTGGAGTGTCGTATGCTGATCATTTAAATCATCCTGATCCTTTGGTGAGGTCAGTGTATAGATTTCATTTTTATTACACCTTCAGACGTATTTTATCTGAACTGCAAGCGCCATTACCAAATGACAAAACGTTTAATCCATTCAGCAACAGAATAGATTACAAGGCTTTTGAAAGGATCTGTAACGAATTTGATATTGACCCAAAGACAGACTTTAGACAAAAGTTGGATCTTAATCATGGTTTAGGCACTCTTTATTATTGGGGAGTGCACAGAAAGTATAACTATGACTGGAATCCTCCTTGCACATCTTTCTCTTCAGGCACAACTGTTCACCTTGGGTCCATAGAGCAAGAGCATAAAACAGCGTGGACTACATTTATTTTGGACGCTTCTAAGGGCCTAACAAAAGCGGGAATAGAACGAATAAACGACTCTATTCGTACTAATGTTTGGTG
Source organism: Conus canariensis (assembly GCA_033310375.1). Lineage (NCBI taxonomy): Eukaryota > Metazoa > Mollusca > Gastropoda > Neogastropoda > Conidae > Conus > Conus canariensis. The sequence goes on along the minus strand of CM065716.1, from coordinate 81,286,519 downwards.
TTTGCTAGGTTCGCAAGCACAAACGAGATCAAACATAATTGATCCTTCTACTGGCTTTGACGCCCAAAAACAGTATTTAGCAAATTTAGAGGATTCTATTAATTCTGCAATTGATTTGCCTTCAAGTATTAAAAGGTACCAAAATGTTTTGCAATACGCAAGATCGAAAGTAGACTTTGCTGTCGGCACTGGTTTATACATGCTGCCTTCTGACCTCAGACTCCAGATAGGAACAATAATAAACTATAATAATGAAATCCTTGTGGCTGGTAAAGAAGAGAAGGTCGGAAAAAACGACATAAATTCTAAGCCAGCAATAGCAATAAAAAAAGAAGTCCCACCAATCACCCCAAAACCCCCCCCCAACCAATCCCCATGGTGAATAAAAGCGACCCCCATGAATATGAAAAGACAGCACTTGTTATTGGATTAACTGCCCTAGGATTACTTGGTCTTTATCTTACTATAAAGTAACCCAACTATTAAGACAACTAATGTCCATAAGTGCTCAGCCATAAAGCCAACTACTTTACTTGTGGCAGACAAAAGCCAGCTAACGATCCCTCCTATTATACCAGGCAAAGAATCTATTGCCTTACTGGCTAATTTTTTTAATAAACTTGCAAGATGATCAAGTTGTTTTTTTACCCATGATTTATCTGATGGTGGTGATGGTGGCAGAGGCACTAACCCTTGCCCACCGCCGCCTGTAATAGCCAACACCAGTGTACTTATTGCAAATCCTAAGGCTGTTATAACACTTGCTAATGTGACACCTTGCTCTCTAAACAGTGTTCTTATTCGTTCTGCTAACGTTGTGTCTTCATATAAAATTCTTTGGATAGTTTCTCTTATTCTGCTCACTTGAGTTCGTAATTGTTCTCGGTTAGTAGACAACACTTCTAGTCTTGCTGATCTCTCTTGTTCAAGATCTTTTAGTCTTTGTGTTATTCTTTCTTTAACACCAGGTCCTAAGTTGTGGTCATCAGCCTCAACTAGTTTTTCTTTTTCTCTTTTTATATGCTCATCTAGTTCACCCAGTTTTGCTAAATTGTTTGTTAATTCGCCTCTGATGCTTCTCAAAGCATGATCAAGGGCCGTTATTTCTCTCATAGGTAGCAGCGGATCGTGCATAGTTTTTAATACTGTTTCTTCTGAAAAACTGGTTTCTGCTTGTATTATTTTGTTTGCTGTTGGGCTTAAATCTTTAAGTTCCATGTTTTGTATTTGGTTATCTGTTGGGAGTTCTTGTAGTGTGTTTTGAAGTTTAGCAACTGCTTCCCTATCTAATTTTGGTTTAGTAATGCCAAGGCGATTTTGTTCGCTCACACTGAGCCTTTGTCTAATTGTACTCTTTTTTAAAAACTTTGATGAGTCTGGTTTAGTTGTAAGCTGAACAAGTTGTCCTTCGTCGTTTCTCACAAACAAATGGTCATCTTTTGTTTCAAAATCATTAGGGTCTATAAATTCAGGAGGTTCTTGGCCTAAACTTTGATAAAATGATTTGACCTTACTTTCTGTTAATTCACGCCGCAATGATTGTAATGGATGTGCCAAAGGAGTCATTTCACTCATGTCGTCTCCAGGATCAAAAACATCATAATCTTCCATGTTTTTAAATAATTAACTTTTCATTTTGTTTTATAAAAAAATGTCACAAGCATATGGCTCAATTCTTGACCCGCATAGAAGACTGAAAGAGCCCTTTGGCGTGAAGGGAAATAAACAGAATATTATTGTTCCAAATAATCCATCTACTATTGATTCAGATCAGATTCTTACTGTCAAATTTCCAGACCTAGGAGCAGATGAAGTGATTGTACCAGGCTCTGCCCGACTTACTTTCAAAATAGAACTCGAATCAGCAACAGACGCAAACAGGACAGTTGTACAGAATCTGGGACGGGCAATTGTTAAGAAAATTTCTATAAAACTTGAGGGGCAAGAAATATTTTCTTTACACAATGCAGACATATTTCTAATCTATTCTGATCTATGGCTAACCGATAATGAAAGGGCCGATCTTGCGTTTCAAGGAATCGAAAATAACGAAGCACTAAAACACGGAATAGGCGCCGAAGATGCAAAAGACAGTAACAAGGCTGAAGCTGTAAGTTATGCGTTTGGAAATCGCTTTTCTATACCCTTAGATTTTGAGTTGTTAAAAGCGCATGCGCCATACTTTCAAGGAGCATTAAAAGACAGATTGTCATATGAACTAACTTTTAATGAATACAAACGTGTCATTAAATCTACAGACACTGACGCAAAGTACAGCATTTTCGACATCTCGTTAGAGTTTGACATTGTTAGCAACCCTAACTTAGCAAGGCTGATTGAGCAACAATATCAGTCAAAATTAGCAATATATTACGAAAGAGTGATTCATCATACTAAATATCCTAAAAGCAGGGCAGACACTATATGGAACTTTAGTTTTAGTGCCACAGCAAGATCCCTTAAAGGTATTTTATTGCTGTGTGAAGATGAAGAACCATTCAAAAGACAAAGTGAAAAGTTTATCAATCCTAAAATAACGAAAGTACAATGTTCAATTGAGGGTAGTCCTAACCAAGTCTACGGTAGTGGGCTTAAACCTTATCATCATTTTGATGAAATAAGAAAATTGTTTGGAGGCGGGAGGTCTAGAAGTCCAACAGTAGACCTTGTGTCTAAAGATCTACACCTTCACAGTGTTAGACTTGATGAATATTTAACAGCGAAATACGGTTTATGGATTGACCTAAGGTCAACAGAGGATAATCAGTTGCATGGGAGTGGGAGAACAGTTAAAGACGTAATAAACATTCAAATTGATAAAGAAAAAGAGAGTGATAAACCACTTAATGTACATTTGTTTTTAATATATGATGCGCACCTGAATATTCAGGATAACAGATTAAAAGATATCCAATACTAAATTATTTTTATTTAAAAAAAAAAGCATGTCTGTTCAGGTTTATCCAAAAGTGCCCAAAGAAGAGATAGTAGGCAACTCTGACATAAAAACTTTCAGATTAACCAACATTACACAAATGCAACAAAAACTAGAGCAGGACCTTTCAAAATACAGTAAAACCAAACGAAGGTATTCTGCTGCCTTTAATGCTGTTACATATGTTAATACTGGAGCATCGATCACTAGTGCTCTATCAGCAGGAACAAGTGTAGGTCTCTTAGCAACAGGCGTAGGTGCACCGGCAGCTTTACCTCAAGGCGGTTTGTCTTTAACTCTTGGCCTGTGTTCATTGGCTGTAAGTGCTGTCAGCAAAAAAATAAAAGCTAAACTCCAAAAGCACACAGCTATGGTTCAACTAATAACAGCTAAACTTAGTTCCTTCAAACTGATAATTGATAAAGCACTAGTTGACTCGAACATCACGGATGAAGAATTTAGTCGCCTACAGGCTGATTTTGAGGACTACAAAAGACAAAAGTTTGATCTTCAAAGAAAGGCAAGAGCAACTTTTTCTCAACAACCAGACACCGACCAGATAAAAAAGGAATGTTTAAAAACAGTAAACGAGACATTAAACTCTGTTCTAAACAGATCACATTAACAACACCAAAGGGCGTTTATACTTTAGTTTATGAGTCTAAGCACAAAAAGACCTCTGATATTGATTAATTAATTTAAATAAATATTTTGAGTTAGAAAAGAAGCTCAACATGGATAAGATATATGACAGTTTTGACTCTTGGTTAGATGCAATGGAAGAGGAAGAGCGTTTGTCAAAAGCTTTAAATGAGGTCGTTTTAGAAGTTATTGATCCAACAAACGTACAGGCAAGCGTTGTACATGCTATTTCTCAAGTTCCAAGTAAACTAACAATAAACCCTCCAGTTAAAGTAAGGTTAGTTGTTTTAATCGACTATATAACAATAAACGAAGAAAATCTAGAAGTCTGGGTCTCAACTAAACAGCAGACTATTCTTTCTTATAATGACTTAACACCCGGTTGGGCAGATCAACTTCTTACACAGTTTAATGAAGCCTCTGAAGCAGCTAAAATGAGAGGCTCTGGTTGGTCAGAGGGTGAAGTCCTAGACATCAGATTAAGACAGGCTAAGTATGAGCCAATTGTAGGCAAGTCTTACATTCCACTGCCTCCAACATTAGTTGCAAAGAGAGCAGTTCTGAACATAAAGAATTCAGACGACAAATGTTTTATGTGGTGTGTTCTTGCAAGGCTGCATGTACTCCGCAAAAACGCAGAGAGAGTATCTAACTATCAACCTTACATCAATGATCTTAATTTCAGTGGAATATCCTTTCCTGTTAGCTTAGACAAAATTGATCAGTTTGAAGAACAGAATCACCCAATAAATGTTAACGTATACACATGGTCTGAGGAAACAAATTTGGTGCCTATCAGAGTGTCTAAGAATAGTCCGTCGATTGGTGAACCAGACAAAAATCATGTAGACTTACTCCTGATGTCTTCACTGGCAGGGCTACCTCACTACACATTGATACGAACAATGAGTAGATTATTGGCGCATACTACAACAGATCATGGCAAACAAGAATTCTGCAGAAAATGTTTAACAAGAATTCCATCTGTTCAAGCCGCGAGCGAACATGTAAAACATTGTCTCAGTCCAGTTGACTGCAATACAGAACTAATTATGCCAAGAGAAGGCAGTAAGGTTAGTTTTAAGAATTACAAAAAACTCCAGAGGTCACCATATGTTGTTTACGCAGACTTTGAGTCGCTTATTGTTCCTTATGAAGGGCCAGCACCAAAAAATTTACCAAAAACAGTCTTAATGAATAATCACCAGATTTGTTCATTTGCCTTCATTATTGTCAGGTCGGATGGCGTCCATTCAAAGCCAGAATTATACAGAGGACCACATGCAGCAAAACATTTCTTAAAACGCATGCAAGAAGTTCGTAATGTCTGTTCTAATAATCTAGTCCTATCCGATCTTAAGATGACCTCTGAAGATCAAGATCGCTATGACTCAGCTACTCACTGTTGGATTTGTGGTTTAGAGCTAACACCTAAAAGTTTAAATCCAACAGTAAGAGACCATGATCACATTAGCGGAAAGTTTAGAGGAGCAGCGCATAACAATTGCAATCTTCAACTAAAGTTTGATCCTAGGACTTGGAGACTTCCTATATTCTTTCATAACTTGCGAGGTTACGACTCTCATCTTATATTGCAAGCAGTAACTAGCGCCTTTAGGGTGTCATGCATTGCGCAGTCATCAGAAAAGTACATGTGTTTCACTTTAAATAACCTGTCTTTTTATGACTCTATGCAACACCTGATGGGATCATTAGAGTCACTGGCTATGTCCTTAAAGTCCTGCCCAATAACGGAAGAATATTTTGACCCAACGTGATTAGAAAGGGCGTTTATCCTTATGAGTACATGAACAGCTGGGAAAGGTTTGAGGAGACAGCCCTTCCGCCTAAAGGCGCGTTCTTTAGTAGTCTTAGAGGAAAGGACATCAGTGATTCTGATTATTCTTATGCTCAAGAAGCGTGGCAAAAATTAGACTCTAAAACAATGGGAGACTATCATGACTCCTATTTAATGGCGGATACCTGTTTGTTGGCGGATATCTTTGAAAATTACAGAAAGACCTGCATGAAACATTATAGTCTAGATCCTGCGCATTATATTTCTGCGCCTGGGATGAGTTGGGACGCATTCTTAAAATTTACTGGTGTACAGATTGACCTGTTGTCTGACCTACCAATGCTTCAGATGATTGAAAACGGATTGCGTGGCGGAATTAGTATGGCGTCTCACCATTACTGTAAAGCAAACAACAAATACCTAGACAACTATGATCCAAGAAAAACCTTCTAACTATCTTATGTATTTAGATGCAAACAATCTGTATGGTTGGGCTATGAGTCAATCACTTCCATTACGTAACTTTAAAATGTACACAGGAGGTGTAAAAGACATTCAAAAGTTTTTAAAATGGCTACAGAGTCTAGAAGCTGATCAACCGCAAGGCTTTATTCTTGAAGTTGATTTAGAATATCCTCATGAACTCCATGATTACCATAATGACTATCCATTAGCGGCAGAAACCCTAAAAGTGTCAATGACAGAACCGCCTAAACTTGTGCCTAATCTTCGTGACAAAAAAAATTATGTCTGTCATTACAGACTTCTCCAATTTTATTTAAGACATGGTTTAAAGTTAACAGCAGTTCATCGTATAATTGCATTTGATCAAGAACAGTTCATGAAACCATACATCATGAAGAACACTGATCTCAGAACTAAATCCGCAGATGCTTCAGAAAAAGACTTTTTCAAGTTGATGAACAACAGCTGTTTTGGAAAGACTATGGAAAATCCCACAAGCGCAAAGATGTCAGATTGGTCACTAGAGAAAACGATGCAATTAAGTTGACTTCAAAACCAAATTATCAAGACTTCAGAAGATTTCATGATCAGCTTTTTGGAATAATGATGAAAAAAAAGAAAGTCAAATTGGACAAACCTGTTTTTATTGGGTTTACTGTTTTAGAGCTGTCGAAGCTTTTGATGTTAGAATTTCTTTACGACTACTTTAAACCCTTGTATCCAGAGTCCAGAGTTCTGTACACAGATACAGATTCCTTTGTAATCGACATCCCTACTGAAGATTTTTACAAAGACATGGAATTAGAAGTAGCAAAAGAGCATGCCGGATGGTACGACACATCTGATTACCCTAAAGATTCACCTTTGCATTCAGTTATTAATAAGAAGGTTTTAGGTAAGATGAAGGATGAATTATCTGGAGGTGTGATCAAGGAGTTTATTGGTTTAAGGTCGAAAATGTACAGTCTTGCTAGCCAAACAAAAACTGTTAAAAAAGCAAAGGGAATATCTCGCAGTGTTGTGCAGTCAAATATATCACATGACAACTACAAAGAAGCATTGTTAAAAAAAAAAGACTTTTCATCATGACAATTACAAACTACGATCTAATCTGCATGAGATTAACACAACAGTTGTAACAAAACGGTCTCTTGACCGCACTAACACGAAAAGAGTATTTGTTAATCCAGAGTATTCATATGCAATTGGGCACTGGAGAATAGTATAATCATATGTCTTCATGGAGTTTCTGTTTGGTCAAAGTGTTATCAGAAGCTCAACTATATCATTATCCAGTATAGCCAAATCATTATTATTCATTACTGCTAAATGTGCTTCAATTTTTTTTATCATTTCAAGATTTTGATTTTTCCATATCAAAATATCAGAATCTAGGGATTGGGGTAGTAAGCGATTGTCTGGCATAAGATTGTCAATGTTCTTAAATATTTTTTTGATAATAATATTATAAGCAGATAATTGACGTATTAATTTTGAAAACTCTTTTTTCTTTTGAGCTTCCATTTTAAACTCAAATGTATTTGCCTAAATTAACTAAGCGACTGGAACTGTGTCTGGCGGGATTATCTGCAGTTCTTCCTTCACAAAAGATCTTCGGGGGGCTGGTCGTTTTGTTGTGTCAGTTTCTCGTAAATAATACACGGGCGGATTCATTTTCACAATTTTTTTTATCTCATATGGATCAACACTCCAAACTGGATCTGTTGCCCTGATGCGAGTGTCCCCTTCCGCTTCTCCCGGTGAATAAAGGTATCTCACTTTTAAACCAAATGGTAATAGTTTACTGGATGAAGATTCTTCAACAACATTTATTCGTTTGGTTTTGATTGCTTGTACTGGTTTTAGCCCTTTAAATTCTTCATTATTCATTGCGCGCAAAACTGAGGGCAGTCTTTTTACCCATTCTGTGTTGCGAGAATTGTCAATCAGCTCTCTGTGATACTGGTAGGAGAAAAGTCTTTCAGATAACTGTTTGTTAAAGTTTTCAACCAAAGCCTGTGATCTGTGAACACCCGGAATGCCTCTTTTAATGGTAACTCTATGTTTTAACAATAATTGATTCACTTGGCCTTTAAATTCTTTTCCGTCATCGACTTGAATCATGCGAGGATAAGTTAGCGGGCCTCGTTGATATATCAGCTGTATAGCAAGCAACAGCAGAAGCACTCTTTTGTGTTAATGGTTCCGCATCTTTGTATCTTGAAGCTATATCAATGACTGTAAGTGCGTACTTAAATCTTTTTCGTCTAATCGTATCATGGGGTAAATATAGAAGATCCATTTGATGGGTGTCGTTTGGAGTTATATTCACAAAGTGTGGTCTCTGTATTCGTTTAGGCGCTGGTAGATAAATTTGCCAAATCGCTTGTTTAGATAACCATTCTTTTGCTGTTTGTTCACTGACTCCCGCTGCTTGGCTAAGCTTTTTAATTGCCGTTATTCCCTTCCAATATCCTTTTGGAGAATAATAGATTTTGTACATTTTTATTCAGCCAATACTTTGTGCAACAAAATACACAGCGGTCATGCCAAAGACAATAAACAATATTTCTTGCATCTTTTGTTTTTCTGATGGTTGATAAAAGTCGCTGAATTTTGGTGGGGGCAATGTTTCAACTTGTTGGCCTGTTACTAGAAAATATTCTTTTATTGCCTGGTCAACATCTTTAAATGTGTAAGCTGCATGTCCCTGTTGTTTAAGTCTGTCGTTAATAAAATCTAACTGCTCCATTCTTTGCTTTTCATAGGTGTCTTGTGCAGCGGCTAGTTGCTCCATAGGTCTGTTATGTCTTTTTCTCTCATCGTTATTTTGTAGTTTACTAAACGCGTAATTACTTCCGCTGAAAGCAAGCGCGTTGACCACTGCGCCGCCTATCATCATTACGAGTGAAGCCATTTTTATAAATGTATTTTTTTACATATTTATATTTTCTGGAATTATTCCTTGCTTAACTAGAAAGTCTTTCGTAGCAAATGAAGCTGTAATGACAGCAATCAACTTTGCTGAGTCTTCAAAATCTAGCTTGCCAAGATCTGCTGGTTTTATTCTTAACAAGCTTTTACCAAGCATTGTGTATCCTACACTTAGACCTCCAATAACAGCAGAATGGTATACGAGGTTGGCAACAGTTTTTTCGGTGCTCATTTTTTAAAAATAAAATAAAATTTATCATTAATAAAACATGAACTGCGATGATTTACTTCCTGAACTTATGATTACAAATAATCAAGTTGATGACCAAGCTATTATGCGCCAAAAGGAAAGGCTGTATTCTTTGGCGGCGTGTGGAAAAACAAAACAGTACCTTGGAAATGAATTCAGCATAGAACAGATTCAACAGATGTCGCCGCAAGACATTGTAAAGTATCACAACAGGTATGAAGCGCAACTGGGGTTAAGAATGGTCAAAAGCGTCGGTCAAACTGTTCTTAGTTTGTACACTAAACTAGTTAGTAGATTTGCGCCCATTGATTCTGAACAAGATTTTATGTATGATTTAACGCAGGATCCAGTTTTAACAAAGTCATTAGAGTCTCTAGGATGTGATCTATATTACAGATTTGGAACATTATTGTCGCCAGTAATTATGGGGTTAATTACGTTTAATCATATAGATTTTATTTCCCTTAAAAATGACCGAGCAGAAAACGTTGATGGAGAAAGTGACCCGTGAAAAGAATCCTGGGCGCGTTGAAGCAGGGAAAAAATTAGCAGAGTGGAACAAAAAAAGAAAATTAGAGTTACAACATATAACTCATAATGAAAAAACAACCAGTTGTGCCAGAGCCACAACAAGAACAAGTTGTTTCAAGTCCCGCAACATCATCATGGATTATTTGGATTAAAAGAGTTGGCATTTTTGGCGTCATTGCTGTTGGTGGGGGTGGTTATTACGTTTATAAAACATATAAAGAAAGACAGCAAAAACCAAAGCAGCCCAAAAAATCACAGCCACTAAATACAAAATCTGAACAAAAAAGAATACCAGAACTGCCAACAACAAAATCTCATTTTGATCCATTTGATATGCAGTAATATTTCAAGAACTTAATAAATAATTATAAGTGACTTGAATAAGAACTTGATAACGACTTGATGACGACTTGATGAAAACTTAAATAAGAACTTGATAAGAACTTGATGACGACTTGATGACGACTTGATAAGAACTTAATGGCGACTTGATAAGAACTTAATGACGACTTGATGACGACTTGTTAAGAACTTGAATAAGTACTTGAATAAGTACTTGAATAAGAACTTGTTAAGAACTTGATGATGACTTGTTAAGAACTTGATGTTGACTTGTTAAGAACTTAAATAAGAACTTGAATTAAAAACTTGTTAAGAACTTAAATAAGAACTTGAATAAGAACGTGATGCCGACTTGAATAAGAACCTAGAACGACTTAATGACGATTTTTTTCATAAAGGATAAAACACAATTAATTGTTACATTCTTTTCCGGGGAGACAACTCCTCTTCACTTCTGAAGGGTTTGCTGCCTTTATGTAGTACTCTAGGTCAGACATGTCTGGCCACGGCTTACCCAACTGCATAATTGCCGAAGTCGAAGCGTCGCACTGTTTGCTGGTTCGTGTCGAGTTACAGATAACGGAGTAAGGGCGTCGTTTACTGCAGGCCGTCACGCGGCATTGTATAAATTTAGGCGGCTAAATTCCCCACCGGCGTCGTTTAGTGCAGGCGTTAGCCGTCACGCGGCATTGTATAAATTTAGGCGGCTAAATTCCCCACCCCAAATAATCTTTTTCCAATTTTATGTATTAAAATCTGCATTTAAATCTAAAAGCATTTAAAACAAATATTTATTAAAAAGTAGTGGCTAAAAAGTAATGTAAGATACACTTTGTTATTTAGCTTTTGGTGTTGTTTTAACAAAATAAAAAACAACTTTACTCTAGGCAAGTAGACACCATGTAATTGTAAAGCGTTTGTTTGTGTACAGTATATATAAATCTTGAAGATAACAACATTGAGGATATGCCTGCGGTAGTTTTAAATACTTGGTTGTCATGGAATTGAAAAGTCTAAATTTGCCCTCTTCCCTGCCCTCAAGTGATCCTTCCAACTTTCGTATTGGGTCACTGGCGCGGCTATGAACGCCCGTAAACCCAAAATATGGTCACTGGCGCGGCTATGAACGCCCGTAAACCTAAAATGGTCGCCCTGGTGCGGCTATGGGAAGGACCACTAAAATGGGGGTGAGGGGATTGCCCAAAATAGAAAGCAGGCAAACAAGTATGAGAGGCATATCCTCAAAACTCTTCACATCTGGCCGTGTTATACGTGACCCTCTGGGTCTCACTTGGGGCCCTAGGGCGCCATAGGGTCTCAAGTGAGACCCAGAGGTGATCGATAATGCGGCCAGATGTGAAGAGTTTTGCAGAAATTGATTTCACATTTGATGAATGTATGCGTGAAAATGATGTTATTGATCAAGAAAAACGAAGGATTAAGCAAAAACTTAAGTCTCAAAAGTTTTCTAAATTAGTGTTAAAAACAGATAATCCTACACATTATGTATGTTTGTAAAGTGTTTTTTTTAAGTCTTACTTAGCAGAGAACTATAAAATCTTCGTTCTAGGGCAACCGCCCGAAACTGGTTGAGGGCGGGTGAGCTAGAACGAAGATTTTATAGTTCTCTCTGCTGGTTTGACTACAATGTCTTTACGCTGGCGTAGTTCTCTGAGAGCTTGAGCTTCTGCTGAGGAAATGTTGGAGTGTCTGAGGGGTTTGGGTTTTAGAGCAGCGATTGATGAGAACAGGTTTGGATGTAAAATTCTAGAGAGGGAAACTGGTTTGTGGGAGGGGTCCAGGAGCTGGGGAGGGAAGGAAAGGGAGGGAGGTCACTGTCAGGATCAGGTATAGATGGGGTAGTGTTGGTAGTGTTTTCAAAATGTGCCATGAGGCGTAGTCGCCTGAAGAAACGCTGACACTGAAAACCAGCGTCAGAACCATTGGCCTTGGGTTTGGTGGGTACGAAGTTCAGCCCAGAACCATTGGCCTTGGGTTTGGTGGGTACGAAGTTCAGCCCACGAGCGTTGCTCATTTCGATTGTTCACGCAGCACCCGGAAAACTCTCCGTCGCTGTTTCACAATCATTTTCGACCATTGTCTGTTCAGCTGGTCTCTTACAGCAAATGCACGTGATTTCTTTCCCCCTTTGCCTCGTGTTGTTGATGCAGCAGATAGTGAGAGGTCCTTTGTTGTGTTTCGGTTACAGATTTTCTGTTGAAGGTTCGTCAGAGGATTAAAGATCTTTTTGACAATGGAGCCACCTGTGATTATGACCTTGCTGATTGTTCTGGGGGGTAAGCTAATCGTTCTCTCTCTCTCTCTCTCTCTCTCTCTCTCTCTCTCTCTCTCCCTTGTGTGTGTGTGTGTGTGTGTGTGTGTGTGTGTGTGTGTGCGAATCTGTTTACTTTTTTTTTTTTTTTTTGTATCTCGGTTACGTTTCTTCATAAAGATTGTTCCATATTTTGGCCACATGATTCGTCCAATTCTGTAAACGTCCTTCTCATTGGGAGGCGGAGACCTCGGCATTCACCTGTTGTTGCTATCCCACGTGTAGCCTGGCAGGTCTCGCGCGTGCCCTGCGCGTGCGAGGTGAACGTGACCTGGATAGAGCATGCGCTGACCCAGCACTTTTCCAAACCGCGCCACCACGTGACCAATCCGGACTACAAGCAGCAAGCGATGCAGTTCATCTGGGACGAATTCCAGGACATGGGCCTGGAGAGTCACCTCGACCACTTCCCTACCGCTGTGAAAAACGTGAGCTGAAAAAGGAACAGGTTTAGTTTGTTCTCTGTAAAGCCTTTCCCGCTTTTTATTCCATCTTCCTCATTTCCCCACGATTCGTTCAAAGGAAAGAATAATAAGGGATGAGAAAAAAAGAGAGGAAAATTGGGAGGGGGGTGGGGGTGGTGGGTAAGAATAATTAGGGGGAAAAATAAAACGACTAAAAAAGTTTGAAAAATTATTGATAAAGCTCCGCCGAAAAACGTAGACAAATGAATCAGTTTGTCTACGTTTTTCGGCGGGGCTTTATCAATAGTTCTTCAATTTTGTTTAGATTTCCACCTGCAGTCGCCTCACTTTGTAACTAGGAGATAAGATAAGATAATGTTGCTTATAGCCCAGCCGACCGCAAGGGGCCACATCAGGGCTGACTTTGTAACTAAAAAAAAAGGCTACAGAGAAACAGGATGATTAACAAGAGGAGGGGGGGGGGGGGGAAGGGGAAGATAAATGACTGCTAAATATGAAAAAAAAAGAAAGAAAAAGAAAGAAAAGAAGAAAAACCAAACACGACTGGAGAAAGGAAGAAAATGGTAGAGAAGCAGTCTAAAATGTTCGTCTCCTCATTCATTTATTCCATTGTTTGCTCGAACATTCATTTCACTGATTTGTTTACTTCATTGTTATGTTGAATCTCCGCCCAGCTAGTTTTATTTTCAACCGTGGCAGGTGACAGGTACTAACGTCATCGGTCTGCTGAAGGGACGTCACTTCAACACAACCAAGGACAGAGTTATGGGCATTGGAGCTCACTATGATACGATGAGGAACACCCCAGGTAAGTATCCTCGGCGGTTTTACTCAGCATTTACGCCCCAACCCATGCCTCCCCTCCCTAATCCTTTCCACTGTCCCCCTCTCCTCACCCCACCTCTTCCACCCCCTTCTTTCTGGCCTCTCCACTCTTTACCTGACCGCTTCCAGTCCATGGTGTTCTTGAAGTCTGAACTCTGCCTTGGGTTACATTTGTTTACAATAAAAGAGAAATGTATTGCAAGCGCCTGACTGAGCGGCCGATGTACTCAAGTGAATTAGCCCCTAGTGTAGCTTCTAATAATACAGGTTGTCAAGTGAATAAGTCCACATATGGACTTCCGATCATACCTGTTTTTAAGTGAATAAGTCCGCATATTGACTTCCGATCATACCTGTTTTAAGTGAATAAGTCCGCATATTGACTTCCGATCATACCTGTGTTTAAGTGAATAAGTCCGCATATTGACTTCCGATCATACCTGTTTTTAAGTGAATAAGTCCGCATATTGACTTCCGATCATACCTGTTTTTAAGTGAATAAGTCCGCATATTGACTTCCGATCATACCTGTTTTTAAGTGAATAAGTCCGCATATTGACTTCCGATCATACCTGTTTTTAAGTGAATAAGTCCGCATATTGACTTCGATCATATCTGTTTTTAAGTCAGTAAGTCCGCATATTGACTTCCGATCATACCTGTTTTTAAGTGAATAAGTCCGCATATTGACTTCCGATCATACCTGTTTTTAAGTGAATAAGCCTCTGAACTGGTTTCAGATTATACTAGTTTTCAAGTGAACTAACCAGTGTTTTGGCTTTTGATAATACATGTTTTCGCGTGATTAAGCTCCTGTATTGGCATCTAATACTACCTGTTTTCATATCAATCAGTCCCAATATTGGGTTTTAGTGATATTGTTTTCAGGTCAATTAGCCCCTACATTAGCTTCTGGCGATACGAGTTTTCAAGTGAACTATCCTACACTAGCTTCTAATGATACCTGTTTTAAGTGAATAGGCCTCTATATTGGCTTTCGATGATACCTATTTTCAATTGAATAAGCCCCGGAAGCCGGGGATAACAGCGTTTACTTGAGTCGAGGGTTGTTACGCGTTCACTTGAATCATAATCTTGATTTCACAACAATAACTTTCATTCTGATGAGAGCTATTTCTACGTAGCGATTGATTTCGTGTCAAACTTTGTGCTGTGATTGACTCACGTCAAACTTTGTGCTGTGATTGACTCACGTCAAACTTGTGCGTTGACTAGTCAATCTTGATTCTCACGTCAAACTTTGTGCTGTGAGACTATCTACGTAGCGATTGATCACGTCAAACTTTGTGCTGTGATTGACTCACGTCAAACTTTGTGCTGTGATTGACTCACGTCAAACTTTGTGCTGTGATTGACTCACGTCAAACTTTGTGCTGTGATTGACTCACGTCAAACTTTGTGCTGTGATTGACTCACGTCAAACTTTGTGCTGTGATTGACTCACGTCAAACTTTGTGCTGTGATTGACTCACGTAAAACGTTTGTTTTCACACAGCAGTAATAGCAATTCTCGTGTCCGAAATCAGTGTTTTCACACAGCAGTCGGTGATTTACGTACAAATCAGTGTTTTCGCACGACCTATACAACTGATCACACGCAAAAAAACGTTTTCACGAGAGATGATGACTGATTTCATGTAAAACTTTTTTTTTTTTTTCGCAAAGCAGATATAACGACTGCTCGTGAAAATGTTTTCACACAAAAGTGATAATGATTAGTGTAACAGTTGTATTTTCTCACAGTGACGATAACTGATTTCAGTAAGTTGATTTTCACACAGCAGTAACTTATTTCATGTAAAACAAAATTGTTTTCACACAGCGATAATAACTGATTCCTCTCACAAATCTTTCTTATCACACAACAACAAAAATCGGCCCTGAAAACAGCGGTTATGACCGTTTTCTTGAAGCTAGTTGCTTACTGATTTATGAACGCAATATGATCTCATAGCATAGCAGATCCCTCGGGTGGGCAGTGTTTTCTTATAGGAACAGCCCAGAACGCTCTCTTGATCGCCCAGTCCTCACACTCGTTGGTAGGCCAACAAAACGTTCCATTGTGCCTCTGTCTTTTTACATGTGCATCCCATCAAAGATGGTAGACGTACGGCCTCAATAGGTCCACTGTTGTTTTTTTTCTGTTTTTTTTAAAATCCCATGAACTCATTCTTTGGATTAGGTTTGGTTGTCGTTTGCAGAGTCGAAGAAATATCCGGGTTCTTTTTTGTTAGTTTTTTTTTTTTTCTCCCTTTTTGTCATGTTTTCTTGGTCGACATTGACAGTAACGACAGCAAGGACGATGATGAAGATGATGAGGACAGTTCCAACGTTGCAGGGGTGGACGACAATGGGGCGGCCGTGGTCGTGATGCTGCAAGCGGCACGCGAGTTGTCCCGTCAGCCCATCAGAGACTACACGCTCATCTTCATCGCCTTTGACTTTGAAGAGTGGGAAGAATCTTGTGCGTTGGCTTTCTTTTGTCTTCTTTCTTTCATTTCTGTTTTTGTTTCTTACCTCTTTTTTTTATATCTAAACAAGACTTTTTTTTCTCAAAAATCTGTCATAGCCCCCTTTTGGCGAAGGAGCTCTTGAAACTTTTGGATTTCTGATTCTGTTTTCTTCTTCACGATTGAAAAATGGAAACACACGCACGCGTGCAAGCCCACGGGGTACGTACAAACGCACGCATACCTGCACACCACAAACGCATAGGCACGGTCCACACACATACACACACGCACACACACATACACAAACACACGCGCGCGCGCGCGCAAACACACACCATAAACGTACACTTACGCGCGCGCGCGCACACACACACACACACAGTCCATTAATGCACAATTACGCACGCGTGCGCGCGCGCCCACGCACACACACACACACACACACGCATACACACACGTTTTGATTATGAGTGTTCATGGAGAGAGAGAGAGAGAGAGAGAGAGAGAGAGAGAGAGAGAGAGAGAGAGAATGTCACTGTGTTGACCCAAGCCAACAGAGCCCACTCAGTTCAAATCTCCTGATAAATAGTAATGGAGTGAAAGTGTGTCAACTACGGTCTGACGCTCAGGCGACCATACAGTTTCGACTTCCCTTTGCCGTGGTATTTGGCCGGAATATAGGCTAACGAGTGTGTAGTGTATGTGTGTGTGTGAGTGTGTGTGTGCGCGCGCATGCGTGCGTGCGTAGGTGTGTGCGTACGTGCGTGTGTGTGTATGTATGTATGTGTGTGCGTGTGTGCGTGCGCGCGCATGTGTGTGTGTGTGTGTGTGTGTGTGTTTTGTAAGCACGCGCGCGCATTTGTATACCCATGCGCATTCTTGCATTTTGATTCCACCAGACGTTCCGCTGGCTGCCTGCACGGCCATTTCCTGCGGCAGTCGGAGCCTGGTGCAGAACTGGTTGCCCACCTTCTTCCACCAGCCGCTGACCTGGCAGGGCATCTTCATCATGGACACCATCATGGACTTCAACCACACCGAGGCCTCGCAGAACTTCCCTCCAGGCATCGGACAGGTGTGCAGGAGAAGGCTGAGAGCCTCCGCAGCTATTCACGTTCACTTTGTTGTTGTTTGTTGTTGTACAACATGAAAAAGAACTGACCTGTGTTTTCAACAGGTAAAGGCCGACGGATTTTACGATCAATTGCAAATATGTTCTCAGAATTCCACGAGCCACGTAGCCTTTAAGTTCTTTTGAATGGTTTGGAAGTGGGGAGACTGCAGGCGGACGTAAACATTTGCAACTCTAAGCACAAGAGACAGAGATGAGTACAAAGACAACGTTTACACGCTATAGTCCCTAATTCTGATTCGTTCCTCTTGAAATCCGTTTAATCTTTATTATGAAGAAGATTTGTGCTGTCCTAAAGGGTCAGAGGTCAAAGCGGAAACATTCATAAAAAATAGTAGGGTCCTCCGGTTGGTAGGAAACGTCGTCGGCAATTTTACTGTCCGTTGGGTCCGCCGTCTGCTGAGTTTTGTCCATGCGACTCTCTTCCCAATGGTTTATCTTTTTTCATTTTTTTAAAGATCATCTAACTCCAAATGCTGCGCATTGTGATCTCATGGCTTAGATGCAGTGCAACGTATATAAAGTGGTGTGACGAGAGTTGAGAGTGGGTCGGTGTATCCTCTAGGGGAAGGACTTGGAATGTTTTCTCTATTAAAGTCATGGCAAAGTTTCACCTCCACCCTTTCTCTTACTAGTTATGGAAGGAGCAACTTTCTGGTACTAGTAATCAAAAATTTTTATTTTCTCGGGACTGTAAAAACTACTCAAGAGTGGCTCAGGAATAATGTTCCTTTGGTTTGTACACTTAAAAGTATTCGTAGCTCCAAGAGAGAGAATCAGACAGAAGTTCAAACATTCAATACTGATTGAACAACAAAGAACTGACACCAGTTAAGTGCAGTTTCACACATCAGCTTTACTTGTCTGTACAAGGGTGAAATATTCAAATTAATTTCACAAAGTCGGTTCAGAGTTTTGGGTTCCCACTGTTTTGTCATTAAGAGAGAAAAAGTTCTGGATGAGTTGAGTTGGAGTCCACTTGGAATATCAGAGCTTATCTGATGTCGGAGAGGATAGTTGCTAGTTGCTGGTGACTGATCCTTTTCTCTGTAGACCTGCTGCTCATGTGCTGGGCTGCAGTGTTTGTCTGCTACCATGCAAGCCCAGAGTAGGGACAAACCCAGGTTCTAGAACAAACAGAACCTGGTCTGTAGTTGAGTTGCTGAGAGTCTGGCTTGTCGAGTTCTCTCACTTGCCCTCTGGCTCTCAGTAAGACGTAGGAGACAGTAATACAATGCTAAACAATTTTAGTCAAAATTTAAATGTAATTAATAGCGAACCGCCAAGAAAACGTTGACAAACGAATCACAAGACAAAACACGAGGCGTTTTGACCATCTAGGTCTTGCAACTAGATCTAATTTTAGTCAAATAATACTTCAATGTTTTTCCTATGAATTAAGTTTGAGTGACTTGGAATACACTTCGCCCAAGTACACATGTGGTGTAGACTTAGAGTCACACACACTGCAAAACATTCCGACAATCCACAGTATTCATAAATCAACTTAAAAAGTTTCACCTTGTACAGGCATACTGTTTTTTTTTGTTATCAGAATTCATTATTCAGTTATCATCTTAACAGATAATATTGAATACTGCCAAAAGTCAGATGGTTAACAAAAAATGTTAATCAGATTGTTAACAAAGAACCTTAACCAAGCATCTTGATAGTTTTTACCTAGTTGTGGTAAACAAACTATTACAATAAAATACTCATTCGTCGTCTTGATATATGTCACCAAGTATTGGCATAAAGTTATACTGTTAAACTACATGGCATACATACAATCCATGCGTAGTCTCAAAATTTAGAAACATACTTTCAAACTTGCAGTTCTGGGTGTTCAGTGAACCTTGGACACAGGATCAGAGTAGGCGAGATAAACGTTCACTGGACACAGGATCAGAGTAGGTGAGATAAACGTTCACCCTCTCTGGTTTACCCCTGTGGCTACACTGTGTCAGTCTCAAGCTGTAGGTGGAGACGGTGATTTGCTCCATGTGACTTTCCCCTTTCTGACGGCTAAACTATCTATTCTGGTTCCTAATCCGGTTGGCTTTGTGTCACTAATGACAAAGAAAAGGGGAGGGAGAGGTTACAGTGGGAGAGAACAGTACAGAATATTCGCGAACGTGCTTTCTCAGCCGTTGGGGTTTGAAGTTAAAGCGCTCAGGCTATCTGACAAAGTGCTGTTTAACATAATTTTGCCATTTCCGGGCTTCACGTGCGACAGTCAGCGTGTGTGTGTGTGTGTGGGGGGGGGGGGGGGGGGGTCGGCATCTCTCTGATCTAGCGGAGGAGAGAGAACGCACATGCCGCTAAGGGAGGGGAGAGGAGAGGGAGTGAAGCGAGCTACAGACTTCGAAAGTGACGTAATCTTTTTCCCGTAACTTTGTTTCTTAAGGCCAGGCTGCAGGCGACTTCAAACTGACTGCGGGAAGAGTGAGTGGGGTGAGGAATTTGAGATGGGAAGGAAAAGGTAGGGGGGGGGGGTGATGATGGCAGTGTAAATGTTATTGCCTCTGGTCAGACAAAGGGAGAAAGAAAGAAAGAGGGGGTAAGAAGGGGGAAGTAGACCGAGGTGTGTGTGTGTTTGTACAATTTGTACAAGAGGATGGGTGTAGTAGTGGAGTGGTGGTGTCAAGTTCGTCACAAGTGGTCCGCACGCAGTGACGCTTCCTTGAAGGAACTGAAACTGAAACATGAAAAATGCACTCAATACACCACCGTACCCTAATCACACGCATTCAGAAATGAAGTGTAATCGCAGTGAATTTGCCGATTGGTTTAAAATTTTTTAGTATCTTATTCTTTTCAAAGTGAATTTGTTAGTGTCTTGTTACACTCAGAATGAATGCATATGATATTCAGAAGAGGATCTCTGCGGTAAACAGAGACACCTTTTTCAGTTAAGAAACATGTCGTGAGAATCCGTTAGGAATTTTTTTCCCTCGTTATCCGACAACTTTCGCCCCGTAGAATTTCGTCTCATGAAAATAACAATATTCGTGATTTAGTATAGCATTAGATGAAAGGGAGGGACAAGATCATAGAGTAAGTCTTTTCTCTCAACCCATTGGTCTGTTGTAGAGTTACTTCCCTGAAAGTGTGGGACTAATATGGCGCTGCTGATACGGGTTATGGTAGACGTTAATTTGAAAGATTTTCCTTTTTTTCCTTTAACCTCAAGCTCACAAAGACAACATGTTCCGTTTTTGTATTAGATACGAAGTGAATGTTAGAAGGAAAGAAACCGAACCTTCATTGTTTACAATTCGTCTTTCTTTTTACTGTCTTTTCAATTTTTATGGCTTACACTTCGTTTTTTTTTGTTTTTTTTTTAATGTCTCATTTTCAAACATGAAAATGTATGTAGAGTGATGTG
>CM065716.1:81248546-81258546 GCA_033310375.1 Conus canariensis | reverse complement strand
ATAACTATCAATGTTCGCGCATTGTTGCATGATTTGCTTTGGTAACGTCCTCTTTGCAATATTCCATTTTTTGTTGAGACTTAATAAATGTCAAAGCTGTAGCAGTTTCTTCTATAGCATACATATCTAGTATGTGTATTGTTATAACTGACATTCCCTTACGTTTTGATGTAGAATGTGAATTGTTATGATTGACATTCTTGTACGCTTGGATAACTTTCCCCCTTGCTTTATACCTTTCTATTCTTTAGCAAAATATATACAATTTTATGAAATATAAACTCGTCAAGATGATCTGTTTGGTGTAATAGTGACGGTGATTGAATGGGGAGCGAAGGGAGTTGGGGGGGGGGGGGGGGGAGGGGTTTGCTGCAAGGACACACACTTCTTCCTCTGGCAGGCTCGGAGATTTCTGTGCAAGCCCGGAGTGAAGGGTAACGGCATCATTTAAAACCGGATTTTCTTTCGAGAACAAAGTGCCGGCGCCAAATTCCTTAAGTGAAGTGGCAAAGTACTTAAAGTGTTCACCTGTCTGCTATAAAAATACGAGTTCCTCACAGCTTTTTTCCCCACTGTACAAAGCTTGGTGCATCTAGTTTTTTAGGCTGTGGCTGACAAGATGATCTTGGCTGTGAGGCTCTCTTTGTCCAGTTTAATCACGGGTCTGTACATGCATTAGATATAGATGAAAACAAAAACCGTCTCAGACTGGTTATAAACCATCATACTGGTGAGCAGCATGAAAAGCAGAATAGAATATGAATCTATATTTTCACTGTATTAAATGTTGGATCTCTGTTATTCAGAAGATTGTGTGCTTTTGGTTTCAGGTTTCACTAGGATCTAGACACATTAGGACATTGGTATCGAAAAGAAAATGTGCTATGGCCAGTTTTGGTGTGGTACTTGGTTTAGATGAAATAAATTTGTATCAACTCGAACCAAAGCAAGATCAACAACACAAGTCAATTGCACTTGCATATGTAGACATTGCATTTGCATATGTAGACATCTACGTCTTGACAATTAACACTATCTGCAAAATGATATCCGATTATTTCACGATCTGACATTAAGCTGACCTTCGAAAAAGACCTCTGTCGTTTGCCAGTCCTCATGAAAAGAGCTGAAAGATTTTTCAATTTTGGCAGTATTCTCTTACTGTGACAATTAGAAAAAAATGCGTTGTAACAGTGACAACACAATGTGTCAGAATCCTGCAATTTGGAGAAGATACATAATATTCTCAACAGTGTTATTTGGAGGGTTATGAACATTTACAGAACACACACACACACACACACACACACACGCTCGCTCGCACGCACGCACGCACGCACGCACGCACACACACACACACACACACACACACACACACACACACACACACACACACACACACACACACTACCACACAGCCTACACCAGTGCTAAAAGTGTCAACTATTTCTGCTTTCGTCCAAAAGAATATTTCCAACCAGGCCCACATATCGTACCTTCTAGAGTATTCCATTATTTCTCTCAAGAGCCTGCGTTTTCCATACAATCAACATTGTCTTTTTCTTCTCCTTTTCACGTGTCTCTGTTTAGAATCACTGGGAAGCCACAATGAAGAACTGCTGACCAGATTCCTCCAGCTCTGTCAGTTGTGGATCATGGCCTGGGTATTTGCCAATGGTGTCGGCCAACTCTGCAATATCACGAATCCATTATCTCTTTCTCTTTCTCTCTATCACCGTCCATTAAAAGTTACCACGCGGATTATTTAGCATGGATATTGTATTGCTTCACACTGGCAAAAAAGCTTAGTTTTCTTTTCTGACCTGATGTCAACAGCTTGTCTCTTAGCTTGAAATGTTGCTTCATGATTTGACACGCTCTTCATTGTTCAAAAGGTAAGCAGCATATCTCATATTTTGTATCGTACGGTAATACCTCAGTGCTCTAGCTTCCACTTTGTTCTAGATCCACTTGGAATGTCTATACCTCGCATGAACGCACCTGCACAAAATCACTGGGACATGCAGCATCCTTCTCTTGCTTTCATGGACATGTTTTTGTCCTATCTAGCTTTCAATCTGGACACTGCTAATACACTTTTTGCTGCCCGTAGAAGTATAGTTGGTTTTGGTCTCTCGCTGCCAATGATCATCCACTGGTAAAGGAACGGTAGAACAGTTTCTGTCTTCTGTCCATAAATATTAATAGCGACAGTAGTTGTGGTGTTGTGACTGGCCATCAACTTGGTCTTCTCAGCAATCATAATTATGCTACAGTGCAAACTCGTCAGTGCTAAGTACAAAGACTTGCCATGGGTTATGTGGTAAGTATTTGGACTCTACATTGGTGATGCCCGTTGTTTGTGATAACACGGCTATATTATCTACAACGGATTTTTAAACATGGATCTGTTAAACGAAAAATAAAATACAGTACAGACAGCATTATTTTACACTGCTTAAAAAAAAGAAAGAGAACAATTTTACTGAGCTGATATCCACTTTGTGACTTCGGCTTGAGTACAGTGACAAGAGGCTAATCTCTTGGAACGCACGCGACTGATGTGTCAGTTCCTTGGAGGAAGTCACAGGTTTACACATTATTCGTATTGGAACTTATTTTCAATGATTAAGAAAAAACCATGAAGAATATTCTAACGAAAACGAAACTGCTGGTTCTCATTTTCAAACAGTACATGTCGCAATAGGGTGATAGCAGAAGGGCATCAAGGTGCTATGAACTGGATGAGGCTCGGCCCTCTTATAGTGGAACCAGTGGAGTTGAGGTCCGAAACACATATGAGGGAAGTTTCTTCCCTGAAGACCTCCCTCCGTCCAGCTTCCCGCGTGTTTCTTAAACCGCAACTTCAGCGTGATTGACAGTAGGTGTGTCATGTTGACATACAGGTTAAAGTCTGATGCTCGTATTCATTGCTGATTCGCTTTCTTTCGCTTCACATTCGATCTGTCCGCTTTATTAATAGTAGTTATTTCCCCGCACACTTCCCATCGTAACAACTATGTTCTGTACGTTTTTTGTCATTGACTTCCGGGAATAGATCGGAAGGCATACCGGAAAGACCAGAATCACGGACTTTGGGGGCTGACTCTTCACCTTGCTTTTATCAAACTTGCCACTCGTACTGAAAAGGAAAGATGCTTCAAGGATTCGCTGAAAAGGGGTGAGTGGGGGTGGGGGTTGGGGGATTAGTGAATCGATCGACACCAACCCGATCACGATTCGAATTCCACAACGGATTATGTATTCTGAACAAGAAAAAAATTCCAGAGTGTCTGTAGAAGGAAATTCCTTACTGTGTGCGGAATGAAGATCTACAGAACGTGAACGGGGCAGAACGAAGACTCCGATGGATGAACGGTAGCGCACTGCATCGGCAGATGAGACGTCGGAAAACCAAGGCTGGTGCTGAAACTACAGTGCCAAGGTCATCCGCACTGATTATTCAGAAGGGGAACTTTTACAGGTTCACGATACTAAACGTTAGAAACTCAGCAGCTTGCCACAGGGTAATGCAATACAATGAATGCTATGCAATATGGTGCGAGGCATCGCAATAAAACAATACCATGCGATTCAGTGTTACACCACACAATGATGTAACAATGCCATGCAACACAATACACTGGGACAGAGTGCAACACCATGCATTACCGTTCAGTTCAACACCATGCATTACCGCTCAGTTCAACACCATGCATTACCGCTCAGTTCAACACCATGCATTACCGTTCAGTTCAACACCATGCATTACCGTTCAGTTCAACACCATGCATTACCGTTCAGTTCAACACCATGCATTACCGCTCAGTTCAACACCATGCATTACCGTTCAGTTCAACACAATGCAATGTAAAAACAGAACTCAGCACGACACAACATACCAGATCACGCCATAAAGCACCGCACCATACAATCCCCGCCGCACAGCACCACAGCACACCATGCTACAGCGCAGCACAGCACAGCACAGCACAGCACAACGCAACGCAACGCAACGCAACACAACACAACATAACGCAACACAAAACAACACAACACATCATATCACAACCCAATACTGTAATCGTTTCAAAGAGCTTCAGATAACAATTCCAAGCCCATCAATTTTTTTCATGACTTTGTACATGTTGCCAGATGTAAGCATCACTATCGTTTTATTGTTGTCTCGGTCGTCAAAATCTCATTGCTATTATCATGCATACTATCATTACATAGATTTCACAGAAACAAAGTTACAACATGAACAAAGTTTATGTGATAATACTGAAGAAAATCTAGAATATAATGGCACACACACACACACACACACACACACACACACACACACACACACACACACACACACACACACAGAGAGATTAAGGACGAAAGGAGTAAGAGGGAGAGAAGATGAAACTGGAGATCATAGAAGGAGAAAAGAGAAGGATGAAAAAAGAAAGCAGACGAAAGAAGAGAAGAAAGGGTAAGGAAAAGGAAGTTTACCATCGTCATTACCAAGATAACTAAAACCATTAGTCAACAGCAGCGGTGTTATTAAATCAAGCTCATGTTTCAAGTCAGAAAAGTAGGTGTAAGGTTCCCTTTAATTTTTCACCGTTGTGGTCATGTGCTAATAAAACCTTCTATTAACATCGAAGAAATTCAAAACCTTAGCAATGGAAGATGGCAAAAAAGAAGAAGCTATGTTTTAAAGACAAACATTAGAATAAAGTAATACATCAGCTTACCTGGAAAAAAAAATCCGCAAGAAAAAGGAATGGTTTAATTTTTCTACAATGAAAAGAAATTAAGTACCTTGGTAACATAAGAATGAAAAATTAAAAGAAAACAAAACAAAACACGCGCATCCATCCATTCACACACACACACACACACACACACACACACACACACACACACACACACACACACACACCACGCACGCACGCACGCACGCACACACACACACACACACACACACACACACACACACACACACACACACACACACACACACACAGAGTAGAGAAAGAGACGGGACGGGGAACGGGATGAGGAAAAAAGAATTGTGGGATATCCATTTCGTTTCGACCCACCACAAAATATTTCGTACGTATTAATGTCATAAGAGAGCACAAAACCTTACCAGTTCAATGTACATATCACCGCGGGCAAGCCGGGGGATTGAGATCAGCGAAGATATTCAGTTCGTACAGGCTGGACAGAGTAATTACCACTACATATACCACCAAACATACACCGCCATATGCTTTCGTCAAGCGCCACTGTTGACAGCAATAGAGACGAGAAGGAAGACAACTGTGGCGAGGAGGGTAAGCGAAGAATAGAGAAGCCCGGAGCTGCTGATCTCTAGAGAGTCGCCTCCCTTGAAGGCGGCCGTTTCCAGGAGCCAGGGCAGACCCAGACACAGTAGAATGTCGAACACGTTGCTGCCGATGGAATTGGACACTGCCATGTCCCCGTAGCCTAGAACAGCAGGAGATAATCGTTCACTCCAAAAAAAAAAAAAAAAAAAAAAAATATAATAATATATATATATATATATAAAGAAAAGAAGTGGGGACAAAACGGGTTAACATCTAAAAAAAAAAAAACAAAAACAAAAAACAATTCAATTATTCCATGGTTTCATCAACATTTCTCTACCATGATTTAAAAAAAGGCATTTAGGTAGAGCTACGACACCTCAAAGTGCTTTACAATAGTGTGCACATCGCACAACGGCATTAAAACACATCGGTGTACACGACTCTTCCTCCTCCTCCTCCTCCTCCTCCCTCTTCAGTCCACCCTTCCCCTGCTCTTTCCACTCCCCCTTTGTACCCCCCTGCCCCCACTCCCCCCCACCCCCAAGAAAAAACAAACAGATAGGTCGACTGGCGTTTATCTAGAGTTGAATAGAAAGATTGAAACCACACAGTCGAGTTTCAACCACAATATGCGTCTCCGGAAATGTTGCTCAAATTTCCAGACCCACACTACAGGTGTCTGTATCTGTCTTTAAAGCCTTTGCTTTTACCAATAGTCATGCGCGCGCGTGGGGGGGGGGGGGGGGGGTTGTGTGTGTGTGTGTGTGTGTGTGTGTGTGTGTGTGTGTGTGTGTGTGTGGTAAATCCTACTGAACCGTTCATCATCATCATCATCATCATCATCATCATCGTCGTCGTCGTCTTCATCATCGTCAACATCATTATTGTCACTGTTATCATCATCATCACCATCATCATCATCGTCATCATCATCATCGTCGTCGTCGTCGTCGTCATTATTATTATTGTTATTGTTTCTATTATAACTCGTTAATTCTCTTTGCTATTATCCACGTACTGTCTCCGATTGTGCTTTAGTGGAACGCAGTTAACTGGCAAGGACATGATAACAGAGTAGGCATTGCCTAAAAACTTCAATCCTTGAGTAATTGAGCAACCAAGTTTTAGATTCTCTCTCTCTCTCTCTCTCTCTCTCTCTCTCTCTCTCTCTCTCTCTCTCTCTCTCCCTCCCTCAATAGTTGAGTAACTGAGCAACCAGGTTTTAAAACCTCCCTCACTCACTCACTCCCTCACTCACACACTCTGTGTGTGTGTGTTCTCTCTCTCTCTCTCTCTCTCTCTGTCTGTCTGTCTGTCTCTCTCTCTCTCTCTCTCTCTTCTCTCTCTCTCTCTCTCTCTCTCTCTCTCTCTCTCTGAGGTGGCTGCAGTGATGATAACGACTACAACAGGGATGACGAGGAAGAGGACAGGGATGACCTACCGTCACGCACCACCAGGATGCTGGCCAGACAGTCTGGAAGGCTGGTGCCAGCGGCCAACAGCGTCAGCCCCATCACGGTATCGGGGATACTGAGGGCGTCCCCTGCACGTGGATTCACACACCCGGGCAATTACATAACATATACTCCCTTAAAAAAGAAATCCCCTTCTTATCAGCTTCACATAAGGAAGTATGAATGACATTTGGATCACTTCTGTCCAGTTTAGAGGGAAGGGTTATTGTCCACATTTCAGTCACAGTGGGGTACACTTTTAAACTGAAGAATGTTGTGCAACTTGTGCTTGCCTGTTGGCACGCACCTCTTCCTCCTTTACGAGAGTTCCCAAGTTCACTTTGTGTATGTAGGGTTGTTGTTTGTTTGTCTTAGCAACCGTCAGCTTAAAATCATGCGTAGTGTGGTCTCACAACTTAGCGGATGTGGTGTAGCGTATATGGACTAGTCCGCACGCAGTGACGCCTCCTTGATGAAACTGAAACGGAAACTGTGTTAGCAAACTTTGATAGGTGTACATTGCGTTCTCTTCCTTTCCCTGATTCGCTGGTGTTCTTTTTCAGCTAACGCCCACGTGGAAGAAAGGTAGGAAAGATGAAAGAAGAGATGCGTATTATACTGTCTCGCAGAAGAGTGATGGAAGCACAAATAGATCATTACACGAACAGGTAGATCGTTCGGTCGTAGCATCAAGATCAATAGAGGCAACAGCAAGAGCGATAGGGGCTTTTTTTTTCTTCTTTTTTTTTTTTCTTTTTTTTTTTTTGAAGCTACGGCATGACAAGTTTGTCTGACAAGTGTGTCTTATCAACAGCACTCGAAGTAACAGGAAAACATTTATATAAATAACAAGCACAACGAAACGCTGCAAACCAAACACAAAAGTCTTTGCTCCAATAAGGAAGCAAAGGCAAGCAACTCTCAGCCTTTTCCTACTTTCGCAATCCACTCACCTAGCACACACACTGGTGAAAAGCATAAGGAACAAAACAAAGGCAACACCCGTTCCCTCTTCTACACCCCCTCTCCCCCCCCTCCCCGAAAGGAAGTTCCAGACCTATATACCTTCACTTGACGAGTATGCATAGAAACAATAGCAGCGGAAAAATACAGAGACACAAAATAACCTTCGCCGCTCATATATTCGCCACCCTTACTTTGACTACCTATGGGGGTATACTTCACAGAATGGATAAGTAAAAACACAGTTTTTCACCGGCGTAAGTACTATTAGGAGCTTCCTCCCCTCCCCCCCTCTCTCTCTCTCTCTCTCTCTCTCTCTCTCTGTCTGATACACTCTGATACACACACTCGCACAAACATACACACATAGAGATACTACTACTACTACTTCTGCTACACACTCACACACACACACGCACACACGCACGCACACGTACAGAGAGAGAGAGAGAGAGAGAGAGAGAGAGAGAGAGAGAGAGAGAGAGAGAGAGAGAGAGAGAGAGCGAGGGGGCGAAGGAGGAGAGGGGAGGTCAAAGGAAAGTCCGTCCCATGCAAGATTCGAATCACAAACCAGCGATTATCTGCCCTCCCTAGACGAGCCCGTTACCCACTAGACCCCCGCCACCTCACAGCGGCATATCGGGTCGCAGGCCTACCAGTGATGGTGATCATCCAGACCATGATGTAAGTGTAGCCTCCGATCCAGACGACGGACATGAGGAAGGTGAGGGGGTAGAGACGCCTCCACCTTCCTCCCCTCCGGCAGTCGGGCACAGTGACGTAACAGAGCGCGCGCACGGGCGTCATGGCTACCCAGTAGACACGGGCCAGGAACGAGTCGGGAATCTCCCACGGAGACTCGTACTGGTTTCCTAGAAGAAGTGTACATAAGAAGAGTCAAGTCCCCCCTTTTCTTAGTCCTGCCGACCTCGGTTGTCCAGTCAGGACTAGAAGCTGGTCACGATTAAACACTAGGTACACATTTAGAGGTAAACAAAAATCCAAAGCAAGAGTCTTCTCATGGAAGGAATTAACGAACAAGAACGACAACGTTCATTCCAGTCGTGAGACAAATTACGCGCCCCTAACTCAATGCGCATTTAGGGCACGTAACTGTCTCCTCATGAGAGCAAAAGTTATCTTTCTTGTTTGTTGTTTACTGTTTGTTGTGCCTTTTCCCTGCCTCACGTGTGATTTTCTTTCATTTTCTGAAAGACCAGTCTAAAATACATCATCATCAGAGTACAGATATTAGTCAAATCGAACATCCCTCTGCCGCATCCACTCAGCAATTTCCCCCTTTCTTTCCAACCATCTTCTCACCCACACCATCCAGTCATCTATACCCACCATTCCAACCACGCATCGACCCATCTAGAGCCACTTTCTTCCACGCGGTCCATCAATCCAGCTACCTAATTTCCACTTTCTACCGACCCATACACCTATCCATCCATTCATTTCTTCCTTCTCGAACATCCAGCCATTCATTCCCCTTTATTCTCATATATCCATCAATCCACCAATCCACCTTGCTTTCCCTCCATCTGTGCACTCATTCATCCTCCCACCCATTCATCTAGACATTTATTGCACTCATTCATCCTCCCACCCATTCATCTAGACATTTATTGCACTCATTCATCCTCCCACCCATTCATCTGGACATTTATTGCACTCATTCATCCTCCCACCCATTCATCTAGACATTTATTGCACTCATTCATCCTCCCACCCATTCGTCTAGACATTTATTGCACTCATTCATCCTCCCACCCATTCATCTAGACATTTATTGCACTCATTCATCCTCCCACCCATTCATCTAGACATTTATTTCACTCATTCATCCTCCCACCCATTCATCTAAACATTTATTTGCACTCATTCATCCTCCCACCCATTCATCTAACATTTATTGCACTCATTCATCCTCCCACCCATATTCATTTAGCACATATTTAATTATTTCACTCATTCATCCTCCCACCCATTCATCTAGACATTTATTGCACTCATTCATCCCATGCATCCTTCCATTCTTTCAGCCGTTTGTCCTCTCTCTTCTCACCCTCTACTTATCTACCCATCCACCGGCCCACCGAATCATCTATTCATTCATTTCCTTTCTTTCATCCCGTGATTCTGTCTGTCCATTAATTCCCTTTTCTTATTGTACATCAATCAGTCCACTCACTTATTTTCTTCCTTTCTTTCCATTCATCTGTCCATCCATCCATCCTTCTTTCCATC
>CM065716.1:81236046-81238546 GCA_033310375.1 Conus canariensis | reverse complement strand
TTCTCTTGCCCCCCTCCTCCCCCCCCCCCCCACCCACACACACATTACCCTCCTCCCTTTTTTTTTTTTCTTCTCACCCCCCCCCCCCTCCAATCATACCTTATCACCCATTTATCTTCCATCCCCTTCCCTCCCTCATTAACATTACCCACACACCTTTCACAACTACCCACACATAACTACCACCACCTCTTTCATCACCAGCGAAATCATTTATTTTATTCACCTAAACTTTTTTATTTTTTATTTATTTATTTTTTATTTTTTTTTTTATTTTTTTTTTTTTTTTTTTTTAAATTATTTTATTTTATTTTATTTTTTATTTTTTTTTTTTAAGTTTCTTCTGTTCATGTACTTATTTACCCTTCTATATATAATTTATTTTTTTTTTTTTTTTTTATTTTTTTTCCCAGTTTGCCCCCCCCCCCCCCCCCCCCCTTACCGTTATTATCAATCCACCATTATCACAACCGTCACAAAGATATCACACCACCCCACTAAACTAGACACACAACCCTATCGTATCACACAACCCCCCCCTCCCCCCACGAACCCCCCCCCCCCCCCCTCCTTTTCCTCTCCATAATCCCCCTTGTCATTTCCGCCTAGCGGCTATTCTCCCCACCACATGGACTAACAACAGATGAGTCATTTTCGTTCTTTGTTTGTACTGTCTTAAATGTTAAATGTGATTTATTTTTTCGCCTGAAGAAGACCCAAGTGGTTGAAATGCATCGTGTCTTGTCATGTGCTTTGTTTGTCAATGTCATTGGCGGTAACTAACACCCTCTCTTTCTAAATTTTGCTTCGTTCTCCGCCGTCAGTCACTCCATTTTGAAACTTTAATATTCTGACCAACATTACATGTATTTGGGGGCCTAATCGACACGTAACATATTTTGACATTACTGTCTTCTTCTCTCTCTCTCTCTCTCTCTCTCTCTCTCTCTCTCTCTCTCTCTCTCTCTCTCTCTCTCTCTCTCTTGCTTTAACCTGTCCCTGGAAGGGGCAGAAATGGGTTTGGGTGGGAGTTTAGGATGTGTGTGTGTGTGTGTGTGTGTGTGTGTGTGTGTGTGTGTGTGTGTGTGTGTGTGTGTGTGTGTGTGTGTGCTGGGGGAAGGGGGGGGGGGGGAAGGAGGTGGGGCGTCGAAAAAGGCAGAGCAAGGGGTGGATAGGTGATGGGGGATTGGGGAGGGCGGGGTAGGCGGAAGGGCAAGGAGAAAGGAAAGGGAACGGAAAGCATTTTCTAAAGCTTTCATGATGTTTGTTTTGAAACCAGATAAGGAAGGGTACAGGGGTAAGGAAGGGAACAGGGAAGGGGAGCACGTAGTTTTATTTCAAACTGGAGTAACCCCTAATCCGTCCCTACACATACAGAGAGGATGAGCCATACCGACGATGGAAGTGCAGAGTTCTGGAGCCGAGCTGCCCGCTGCCATGAATGTGGCTCCTGCCACGTCTTCCTGCAGGCCCAGATCTGCACAACCAACAGAAGCAGTGATCATAACAGTATCAATAATCATAAAACCACAAGCAACAGTCATAGCAACTCCAGCAACAGCGACAAAAACGACAAGGAGGATGATGGTGATAATGATGGTGATGACGATGATGGCAACGATAACAACAACACTACCAACAGCAACAAAAAGGACAATGATGATGATGATGATGATGATGATGATGATGATGATGATGACGACGACGACGATGACGGCAGTAGCGATAACGAAGACGATATGTATGCTTAATTTAAAACTTGTGCTTTTTCATATGACCCAGAGATGTTTTCCTTTGTTCTGGCAACGTGAATCTAACTTTGGATTCCACCCCCCTGCCACATCCCCCACCCCCCCGGCACCAATTTCCTATCTCTCCGTCTCTTCCCCTTTGCACCCTATCACCCTCTCCCGTGCCCGAACATCACTCCCCTAGGATGGTAACCCTTGTCGCTCACATGATGTGGAGTCGGAGGAGAAATGTAACCGGAAACTCACTTAGCAGTTACATGTTTGGATGAGACGTCCACTCATATTTCAGGTCTGACAACGACGCCAAAGACTCCCACCTTAATTAAACACCAGCTACCTCAGTATCCGCACGGAGCCTATTTTGGTTCCAGCCAAGAACTGCAGGTTTTAGGACCTCTGTTGGAAACTCTGGTTTGAGATCTACAGTTTTGACTCCACTTGGACGCAGCAGCCCCCCCCCCCCCCCCCCCCCCCCCCCCCCCCCCCCCCCCCCCCCAACAAAAAAAAAAAAATCTGGTTAAGGAATAACATTTTGTTTTTCACAGCTAGATCCGATCCAGACTTGAGTTACTATGGACTTACATGAGATGACTGGAAATACACAGCTGATTTCAAAATGCAGGTGACTGCAGGCGGAAATTGAAACAAAAGCAAATGCAGATCACCGAGCCGCCAAACAAAAGAACAAAGAAGTGACAAAACAAACACAATGCATTTTGACCTGTTTGGTCTTCTTCAGGCAAGACAAC
>CM065716.1:81218546-81221046 GCA_033310375.1 Conus canariensis | reverse complement strand
TTCTGTTTGAAAGGCACAGAGGGAAGAAACTGTCCATTATCGTAAAAGATGTTCCAGACAATGTACTTTCTTTGTATCAAGTTTTCTAGAGACAGCGTATTTCCTAACTGGATTCCTTTATTTTAGCGAATCGTTCAGCTGACATGTCAGCGAACTTGCCTGGTATGAAAAAAAAAAAAAAACTTTATAAGCTCCCTCCTCCTTCTGCTACTACCACCACAACCACTGTTGCTACAAGTCCTACTGCTGCTGCCACTGCTATTGTTACTAGTTGCATTATAGTATCAGCAGCAATAGCAATTATATATTGGAAATCCGCATTAATATGTACCTGTGATGGATGTTCTTTATGATCATGCTTCACATGTCTAGAAACACTTGTTTCATCCAAGCAGCAACACACACACACACACACACACACACACACACACACACACACACACACACACACACACACACACGCACGTGCGCGCGCGCGCACGCCCACACACACACACACACACACACACACACACGCGCGCGCGCGCGCGCACGCATTCACGCACGCACATACACACGGACGCACGCACGCACGCACACACACACACACGCATGCACGCGCGCACGCACACGCGCGCACTGACACACGCGCACACACCCACACGTACGCACACACGCATATACACACACAGTGACGCTGTGGCACACTCACAGTCTCTCTCTGTCTCTCTTTGTCTCTGTCTCAGTCTCTGTCTCTGTCTCTCTGTCTCTGTCTCTGTCTGTCTGTCTGTCTGTCTGTCTGTCTGTCTCTCTCTCTCTCTCTCTCTCTCTCTCACATACAGACACACACACAGATAGATAGATAGATAGATAGATAGATAGAGAGAGAGAGAGAGAGAGAGAGAGAGAGACAGAGAGACAGACAGACAGACAGACTGACTGACTGACATACAGACAGCCTGACAAACAGAGACAGAGATAGACAAAGAGAATAACGCCGTGACGCTCACAAAGTACACACACACACACAACACACACACACACACACACACACACACACACCATGCGCGCGCGCGCGCGCGCGCGCGGGCGCAAAGGCATCAGAGTGTGTACATTCCCCAAGCAAGCAAGTTCCCAGAGCAGCCCATACCCGCAGGGGAAGTTTGTGCTCAGTTGAAAGGAAGACTTGCACGTGGATGTCATAAAATGTTAATGAGACACATCTACATTTCATTGCGTCTATAATTATATGCTGTGTTTCTAGCATTGTGTGACATTTTACTCATCATGGATGACAACAAGAGAACTCCAAACAGAAATTTGTTGAAAACGAAGATTTCCAGGCAGACAAAATGTGTTCAAACGCAGTTAATGAAGCCATCGTCACTAGGTCATCAAAAACCAAACAAACAAAACCGCAGACGAATGTAGCTTCTCACTTTGAACAGGGCGTAAAGAAACGCAGACACCTGTTAGCACTCGCAAAGTACTCAATTCATAGACAGACATTAGAGTGAACAAAGACCCTAAACACCTGTTAATTTGTCCAGTATGATATGTAAACATGTTTTGATGTGCAATTGAACTGAAAAAAAGCGGAATTATACAAGCAAAAAAAAAAAAAAAAAAAAAAGGGGGGGGGGGGGGGGGGATATCTCCATTTTCAGTCATTTTCCTCAGCGAACAAACCCCCCAAACATCAGCTGATTTGTCAAGTATAATGTGTAAACATGTTTTGACGTGCAGTTGAACTGAAGAAGTCGAGAAATGACAAGAAAAAAAAATCAAGTCATTTTCTTTTTAATGTATGTACTTTTGGGAGTCTCTGTGCTCCCTCCCCCCCCCCCCCCCTCCCCTCCACCCCTCAACACATGTCTGCCATATGCCGAACCTGCTGATGAGGAGCAAAAGCCCCGAAAGTAATGTCCAGGCGGAGCGTAAACAATGGTTTCCTTCAGGATGGAAACTTGTCAGTGAGTTCGCTGCCCTTTCGGAGGACCTGCATAACACTGACAGACTCACCCGGTTCTGAAGGAAAGTTGATGCTCTCAGAACACAATCGAAAGCAAAAAAAAAAAAAAAAAAAAAAAAAAGAGTTACGATGTCTATACCTCTTTCTCCTGGTTGTACCTAAACCCCTTAACTTTGTCAAGTTCACGAGGGGAGGATTAATCACAAACACTTGTTTGACCTCTACTGTTCAGTTTTTCATATGTATTTTGTTTATTACTTGATTATGTTTCTACAAGAGTAGGTCATGTTCGGGAAAAACAGTACATCAGTGAGGAATCGCTACAGACATCTGTCTCCAGCCGTTTGCATACCAGTCCCTTACATTCAGCAAATCTTCGGACGCCCTCCCTTTGTTACACAAGACTGGTCTTGGGCAGGGAGCCATGGCGAGATAGTTTATACGCGAGTCGTCTCTCCAGTCATCAATACAGATTTTTTTTTTAACTGAGCATTCTTTCAATAGAAACTGAGACAGACATGTGCCTGTCATTTGATTTTTTTCGCTTCT
>CM065716.1:81208546-81216046 GCA_033310375.1 Conus canariensis | reverse complement strand
ATATTATTATATATATATATATATATTATGCTGAACAGTTTCGTGGGGGGGGGGGGGGGGGGGGGGGGGGGACAAGTGCAGGGTAACAAATTCTTCCATCATTACATTATCAAATTGGCAAAGATTTAAATAAAAGAGGGAGGAGGAACAGGAGGGAGAGGAAGAAAATAAGAACACAAAATCAGGGAAATAATATATCATAAATGTTAAACCCTTCACTAGTAGCATATGGAACACAGGTCTTTTCATATTGCCTGCTCCTAGGCCTTTTGTCCGCTGGATCGGACTCATCAGGGAGACACGGCTGATTATGCATGTGCTCCCTTGGCATCAAATGGAGACACCACAGTCTACAACTCTGTGGCGTTCTCACTACCAACGGTTCGAAAAAAAGAATCCAACAGCACCCCACAGCAGCCAGCGAAGGGTAGAAAAGTGAAAAGTAAAGGAAGTGTGGCAAGGAAATGAGTTGCTGAAGGACTGAAATTATTTTGTAAACAGTGTAAAATGTAGGGGGAAATCTTTGAGCCTTTGCTTGAGGATCCATTCAATGAAGGTCAAAAGATGTCCAACAGTCCGAGTGGTCAGCTCTGCTGTTCAATAATCCAAGCATAGTTAGCAGCTAAGAATATTGTGAAGAACAGCCTTTGCTTGGATCTCCTAAGAGGTGCAATCTTCCTCTGACTGACCAAGCAAATCATGCTGAACAATTTAGTATTGGGGGAAAACAAGTGCAGGCTAACACGTCTTCTGTCATTGCATTAATGACTTCGGCAAAGATTTGAATAACAGAAAAGGATGGGGGGGGGGGGGGGGGGGGGAACGGGAGGGAGAGGAAGAAAATAAGAACATAAAATCAGGGAAATATATCATAAATGTTAAACCCTTCACTAACAGCATATGGGAACCATTGTAATCCCTCTTGAAGACAGACCTATACATATTGCCTGCTCCTAGGCCTTTCGTCCGCTGGATCAGACTCACCAGGGAGACACGGCTGATTGTTTCTGTGCTCCCTTGGCATCAAATGGATACACACCACAGTCCATAATTCTGTGGTGTTCTCACCACCAACGGTTTAAAAAAGAAAATCCAACAACATCCCAAAGCAGCCAGCGAAGGGTAGAAAAGAGAAACGGAAAGAAAGTGCGGAAAGGAAACAAGCTGCTGAAAAACTAACACACACACACACACACACACACACACACACACACACACACACACACACACACACACACACACAGTGATATAGATAGATCCATAGATAGATTTGCAACGTGCGCCATGTGGATTTGTTATTTATTTTATCTAGGTGTGTTACCAGTCTATCAGTTTACAAGTGTTTCTCATGCTCAGTTTCTTTCGCCTTGTTCGAGTGCAACAGGCACATTGCCATAGAACTTTTTTCTCTGTGTGTGCTCCGAACTTGGAATCTCTTCTCTCTCTCTCTCTTCTCTCTCTCTCTCTCTCTCTCTCTCTCTCCTCTCCTCTCTCTCCTCTCTCTCTTCTTGGTTCTGCTGGAATGACTCGATTTATTATGTATAGACATTCTCCCCCCCACCCCACCCCCTCTAACCGTGGTGACTGGGCTATCATTACGCTTTTTTTTTTCTCTCCATTTGTGCTTTATTTTCTTTTTTTCTGGTGCTTCAAATTCGATTGTCTTGCATCTTCATGGTATTTTTTGATTGTCAGATTGTTCTAAACATGCTCTTACCCGCACCCCACTCTCGCCTCTTTTCTCCCTCTCCCTCCCTCCCTCCTCTCTCTCTCTCCTCTCTCTCTCTCTCTCTCTCTCTCTCTCTCTCTCTCGCCCTTCCCTGCACTCCTTTCGCTCCTGCGTCTCTCTCTCTCTCTCTCTCTCTCTCTCTCTCCTCTCTCTCTCTCTCTCTCTCTCTTTTACTTCTTCTTTTATTTTTCATTCCGTATCTTATTTCAGGTCTAGCCACTTTTTGCATGCTTCTTTTGCTGCCTTATCTTATTTGGCATTGTTGACCCTACTCAGGGCGAGGACTGGATGTCATTATTTTGCATTGTTGACCCTACTCAGGGCGAGGACTGGATGTCATTATTTTGCATTGTTGACCCTACTCAGGGCGAGGACTGGATGTAATTATTTTGCATTGTTGACCCTACTCAGGGCGAGGACTGGATGTCATTATTTGGCATTGTTGGCCCTACTCAGGGCGAGGACTGGATGTAATTATTTTGCATTGTTGACCCTACTCAGGGCGAGGACTGGATGTAATTATTTGGCATTGTTGGCCCTACTCAGGGCGAGGACTGGATGTAATTATTTTGCATTGTTGACCCTACTCAGGGCGAGGACTGGATGTAATTATTTGGCATTGTTGGCCCTACTCAGGGCGAGGACTGGATGTAATTATTTTGCATTGTTGACCCTACTCAGGGCGAGGACTGGATGTAATTATTTGGCATTGTTGGCCCTACTCAGGGCAGGACTGGATGTAATTATTTGGCATTGTTGGCCCTACTCAGGGCGAGGACTGGATGTAATTATTTGGCATTGTTGGCCCTACTCAGGGCGAGGACTGGATGTAATTATTTGGCATTGTTGGCCCTACTCAGGGCGAGGACTGGATGTAATTATTTTGCATTGTTGACCCCACTCAGGGCGAGGACTGGATGTCATTATTTGGCA
This sequence comes from Conus canariensis, assembly GCA_033310375.1. Lineage (NCBI taxonomy): Eukaryota > Metazoa > Mollusca > Gastropoda > Neogastropoda > Conidae > Conus > Conus canariensis. The sequence continues at coordinate 81,213,384 of CM065716.1, read as the reverse complement.
TTGTTGACCCTATTCAGGGCGAGGACTGGATGTAATTATTTGGCATTGTTGACCCCACTCAGGGCGAGGACTGGATGTAATTATTTGGCATTGTTGACCCTATTCAGGGCGAGGACTGGATGTAATTATTTGGCATTGTTGACCCCACTCAGGGCGAGGACTGGATGTAATTATTTGGCATTGTTGACCCTATTCAGGGCGAGGACTGGATGTAATTATTTGGCATTGTTGACCCTATTCAGGGCGAGGACTGGATGTAATTATTTGGCATTGTTGACCCTACTCAGGGCGAGGACTGGATGTAATTATTTGGCATTGTTGACCCTATTCAGGGCGAGGACTGGATGTAATTATTTGGCATTGTTGACCCTACTCAGGCGAGGACTGGATGTAATTATTTGGCATTGTTGACCCTATTCAGGGCGAGGACTGGATGTAATTATTTGGCATGTTGACCCTACTCAGGCGAGGTACTGGATGTAATTATTTGGCATTGTTGACCCTACTCAGGGCGAGGACTGGATGTCATTATTTGGCATTGTTGACCCTACTCAGGGCGAGGACCTGGATGTAATTATTTGGCATTGTTGACCCTACTTCTGGGCGAGGACTGGATGTCATTATTTGGCATTGTTGACCCTATCAGGGCGAGGACTGGATGTAATTATTTGGCATTGTTGACCCTATTCAGGGCGAGGACTGGATGTAATTATTTGGCATTGTTGACCCCACTCAGGGCGAGGACTGGATGTAATTATTTTGCATTGTTGACCCTACTCAGGGCGAGGACTGGATGCAATTATTTGGCATTGTTGACCCTATTCAGGGCGAGGACTGGATGTAATTATTTTGCATTGTTGACCCTACTCAGGGCGAGGACTGGATGTCATTATTTGGCATTGTTGACCCTACTCAGGGCGAGGACTGGATGTAATTATTTGGCATTGTTGACCCTACTCAGGGCGAGGACTGGATGTAATTATTTGGCATTGTTGACCCTATTCAGGGCGAGGACTGGATGTAATTATTTGGCATTGTTGACCCTATTCAGGGCGAGGACTGGATGTAATTATTTGGCATTGTTGACCCTATTCAGGGCGAGGACTGGATGTAATTATTTGGCATTGTTGACCCTATTCAGGGCGAGGACTGGATGTAAAAAAGCACATCAGAGCGTATCTATTATCCTCGTAAATGAAGAATTTTGTCTTGTCTTGTCTTGTGTTCTCTCTCTCTCTCTCTCTCTCTCTCTCTCTCTCTCTCTCTCTCTCTCTCTCTCTGTGCTTGTTTGTCTGCCTACCTGCTGCCTGCCTGCCTGCCTGCCTGCCTGCCTTGCCTGCCTGCCTGCCTGCCTGTCTGTCTGCCTCCTGTCTGTCTGTCTGTCTGTCTGTCAGTCTCTCTCTCTCTCTCTCTCTCTCTCTCTCTCTCTCTCTCTCTCTCTCTCTCTCTCTCCGTGAGTGTCACGTTATATTTACACCAATATATCTATCTGTCTCTCTCGGTCACGCCGTATTTACATCAGTTTAGTTAGCTGTCTCTGTCGGTCACGTTGTATACATATCAGTATATTTATCTGTGTGGGAGTGATGTGAATACGACAGCCCGCCTGCTGTCGTCACCTGGCCTCTCCTCCCCTATCTATATCCAAGAATTAATCCTGTATGGACACTGTGACTATGAGAGCGTATCAGCTGTTGCCATCTTGCCCCCCCCCCCTCCCCTCACCCCCCCCCCACCCCCACCCATCCACCCACACACACACACCTTCGTCTCTCCTCCCTTCCCCACTTCTAGCTCCCCATATGATGCATTCTTGCTTCAGACATTATCTTTGATGTTTTAGCAAGGGTTTTTTATTTTTATTTTTATTTCTTTTATTTTTTTATAAACTACCTTTGTCCTATTGTGTGTGTTTATGATACATGTTCCAAGACTGAGAATCGAGAATGGGAGCAATTTTACTTTTACACTTTGTTCATCTGTGACGAAGGCATTCAACCCGGAATGTTTGGGACATTCTAAACTTGTTTGTTTGAATGTCTATCTATGTTCACTTTTAAAGTCAGTCTATCTATCTACTATCTATCTATCTATCTATCTATCTATCTATCTGTCTCACACACACACACACACACACACACACACACACACACACACACACACACACACACACACACAGGGAGAGGGAACTCAGAACTCAGAAATCAGATGGTTTACTTCGTATAAAGGCCATTGCCCCTTATGAAGGGGGGTATGGAGACATAACATCAATATGAGAATTATACAGAACACAAGAAAAACTGGATGGACTACTCTGTCACAAAGTCATGACTGATGTAATTTGAAATGCCTTGAATAATTAAATTGAAAAATTTCATACTATGCTTTCATTCTGAGATGCCATTAGCAGGCTTAACCGAAACTGAGAGAGAGAGAGAGAGAGAGAGAGAGAGAGAGAGAGAGAGAGAGAGAGAGAGAGAGAGGCAGACAGACAGACAGACAGACAGACAGAGACAGAGAGACAGAGACAGAGACAGAGACAGACAGAGACAGAGACAGAGACAGACAGACAGACAGACAGACCGGGAGACAGACAGAGTTTCCCAGAAAGCACGCACACGATCTGTCGGTCTATAGCATATGGGCAAGGTGAGCGACAGACGTGTCGGCGAGAATCAGACAGCGACCTGACGACAATTTGCGGGCCATAGATCGATATCGATTAACGTGGGAAGCGGAGCTTAATGTTCCCTCCCTCCCTCCCCTACCCACCGTCCGCCGTCTTCTTCCCGTGTCTCTGTTATGATATTCACAAGCGTCAAAAATCAACATTTCATGTATGGTGTGTGTGTGTGTGTGTGTGTGTGTGTGTGTGTGTGTGTGTGTGTGTGTTTCTGTTTGTCTGTGCGTGTGTGTGTGTGTGTGTGTGAACCCTTGTCACGCTGAAAGGCAAGTCGCACACACACACACACACACACACACACACACACACACACACACACACACACACAAGCTGCCTCTCAGATTGACGTTGGTTTATGCATTTACAACTCTCTCTCTCTCTCTCTCCTCTCTCTCTCTCTCTCTCTCTCTCTCTCCTCTTCTGGCTGTGTGTCTGTGTGTATGTTGTTTTGCTTTTTTCAGCTACAGGAAGGAATTCATGCTTTTATAAGCACCCGTTGGTTTGTTTGACGATCAGCAAATACGGAAAAAGAGGTGATGTGATTTTACTTGTCAGAAAGTCGAATGTGTCTGGAAGACGGACTAATTCAGTTTTGATAGGAATCTGTGGGTACAGATCGGAACACGTTAACATTCATGTTTTCAATGTTCAGCCGAAAAAGAAAACTACAACTAAAGGATCTTATTCTGTACCAACCTATTGTTATTGTCCCCAACGTCGATCAATACATGTCCGAGCTCACGGTTACAGATTATAGGCCCCAAATGCTATATATTCCCTCTTACACTCAAAGCTGCGCCTGGCTTTTGTCAGATCACCCATTACCAAATCATATTCATCGCACAGTCCATCCCTTGACTCAAACTGTGCCTGACACAGAGGCAGATCTAATGTCTGCTTCATTTTGATATTACAGCACAATCCACATGACCCATTATTTTACTGTCGTCTGCTAGGCTTTTCATTCCCAAATCCTTGTTCTCTGCCAATGGCGTAGAAACACGATAAGTAAACAAGCCATGCATAATTCTGCTATCCTTGCTAACGTATGGCATTGAACTAGTATACTGACCCCACATTCAAGGATAAATTCGTCTTTTTCATATTCAAAAAACTTGTTTTTCCCCGCAGAGCCAGAGCGATTTTCATCTATTTAAACGGCGTTGTTCCTACTTGTGAACTTTGACCTGAAGGACCGAACTGGGACCCGTTGCATCTAAGCCGAGGTCTGTGGAAAGGGAGGCTACGCAGTATATGCATGCACTTACCAGGCTTAATAACTGTGAGTTGTCATCCTTTTCTGGCAGCGTCAGACGGCAGACACAACCAACTGTTACAGTGTTCATAATCATAATCATATAACGAACAAAAAGGATAACTCTTTCTCCCATAATGAGATAATTATACGCTCATAACTCCAAACGAATGTTGCTTACAGCACCGATTCATCTAGCACACAGGCAGACATCAAGCACATGGAGCAAAATTTGTGGGCATTGTGTCCGCACTTAACGCTCAGCGAATTGGTGCCATAAGCAACATTCGCTTGGAGTTCTGTGTATATAACAACCGGAATAGCTTAGTTGGTAGAGTGTCTGACTCGTAATCTTGGTGATCCTGGGGTTGCAGGTTCGAATCTCCGCCGGGGCGTTTCGGTATAGGGGGATTTTTCCCTCGGAGTTAACATTAGTTCTGACTCCATTTCCCATACAGTCCTTCGAATGGGACTATAAACCGAGGTTCCGTGTGTGAACGCACGCATAATATCTTGCACACACGTAAAATCCCATCACCAACTTTCGGAAGAGTAGGCCAGTTTGGCCGTTGGTATGGATGACACGTTACACACAGCATGCACCCTGCGTAAGAAATGGAAAGAATGAAGGAAGTAAAGAAACTGAGTGAACGATATTGAACGATACTGACTGGATGACACGGGAAACGACTGAATGAAGCGCCAGCTGGCAGCTCTTCAGTCGGCACTACCCTGGTAGGCAGCCCGTTGTGTAAGCGAGTGTTGATTGTAAAGCGCTTAGAGCTTGGTCTCTAGCCGAGAATAGGCGCTATATAAGTATTCATTATTATTATTATTATTATTTTGTTGTTCCAGAGGAAAAAAAAAACAGGGGAAGATAACACCTGTCTTTACATTGGA
>CM065716.1:81191046-81193546 GCA_033310375.1 Conus canariensis | reverse complement strand
GACGATCTGAACTTATAAGCGTAAGTATTAATCAACATGAAATGTAATATTGAGAATCAATCACATGAGGTTGCAAGAGTATCTGAAGTTTGAGAATTGGAAACAAAAACTTATGGTTGTTAACAAAATGAAAAAAAAAGAAACCGGAAGCAAGCAAACGATTATATCAGGAGCGGGGGGGGGGGGGGGGGGGGGGGTTTACAAAAAAGGGAAAAATTTAGCCAGAATTTGTTTATTACGTTTTCCTAAGCTTGTGTTACCATCATCTCTCTTTATTTGAACTGATTCATTCAGTGAAGCTGAAATGCTGGAGCACAGACATGTCTTAGTTGAAGACTGTGTGGAATGTAACAGTTTTTGTGGCAAGGTATCGTGTTATTACAGAGCATCATTTAAACCACTGCACTTTGTTATCTTTTCCTGTTCATACATCGGTGTAGGGTACCACTTAAAATATATCAACACATTTGTGCCCAATGCATACGCTTTTCTATATTGTGCCTATATTTTGATTCACATTTAAATACTGACGATCTTGGTTTAGCATAATTAATTCTGCATATGTTAACAAAGGAAGACTTTTCTCGCAGTAATGTAAGATTGAATGTTTGGTCTGTTTTTGTTTTGTCGTCCGTTCTGAACAAAATGAGTTCAATATTAAACGGCAATACAACACAATGTTCGCTAATTTCCTTTCATATGTTCTAATTCTTTTGAAAATTTCTTCAATATAGAGCAGTGCTAGAAATATTGATATATGGTGTCTCTAACAAGTGACCCCCAAAAAACATCTGAAATTATTTTTCAAACTCGTTCTGTTAAGTGTAATATTTGATACAAGAATGCTATCTCAAATTTCAAAATGTTCTTCTTTACGTTTTTCTTTTTTTTCTCCTCTCTCTATCTACTGGGGTATGTCGCTTGGTTTTCCATTTTGCAAAATATTCAGCATCAAGTGTATCTGTTTATCTGAGAGTTATGTATAAAAAAAAAAATTCGATCCGTCACTAAAACTTAATATGGTTTTCAAAACCTTGTCTTTTTCATTCTGATCCCCCATGATCTCACACATACTAACAAACCGTCTTACAGACAAACAAAAATTAGAACCAGTCGCAAAAATCATTACACTTAGCTGGCATGTTAAGAATATGGTCTGTTGTTTACGAAGCAACATATTTTAAAGGCAAGCGACTGAGAACCATTTGTAGTCAAACAATAAACATTTCCAGGCGAGCACGGATTTTACCACGCAAAACACCAGATAAATCCTACATACGGATGATGTAAGCGAAGTTTTCAATAGTCATCCAGTTTTCGAAATTGCCTGTTTTTTTGTGGCTCACGCACGCGCGGCTGACAGGATTACCACCTTGCAGGCTGTATTTGCTCGCCAATATTCAAGGTGTAAGACGCGCAAGACTATGAAGAACATGATTTTATGCGAAATGAAAGAAAGATAGCTGAGTTTCTTTTTGGTCCATTATTTGTTCCAGTTTGTAGGTGGGAAGTTCTTAACCCAAAAGGGCCATATCTTCAGATTCGGTATAAAAAACAATGATTATCATCTAGAAAAGAAGTTTACGAAATTGTTTCTGCGGTAATTATCCGTAAGAAATGATAGGCCTGGTGTGAAAAATCATAACAGGCTTGAGGATGATACAAATGTGGGATGCCTGTAAGTCATGGTTTTAATTTCCTTCAACAGTGTAATTCTTCGTTTCCTTTTGAACATGTTTGAGTGCCTTATCAGGACGAAAGGCGTGAAAATAGAGAGTAATGAAAATGTGGTGAACATCTGTGCTGGTTTATGTACACGGGTTTGCATTTGTGTATACATGCGGACAAAAAAATGTGTAACAAAAGATGGCAACATCTGTGAAAACTGCTGTTTTGACGTGAAATGTGCTAATATTGCTATTTCCGTGAAGGACATTGCAATGTTAATGACGAAAGGGGTTATTGTAAGCTTTTGACACATGGGACTCCAATGGTGTTCGTGTGAAGCTCCTCCATGAATGAGCACGCAAGTCAAGGACAGATGGATGCGAGCGCCAAGACTACCACACTCTGGCAGAGTTCAGTATGGTTTTATTATTAAAGACCAGTCTTCCTCGCCTCCCCCCCCCCCCCCCGTAGCTTCCACCCTACACCCCCACCCCAACCCCACTCACCCCGATTAAAGAACGATAAAAAAAAGGAAGTGAAGAGTTATAGAGTCAGAACAAAAGAAGAGCGAGGAGAAGGAGGAGGAGGAGGAGGAGGAGGAGGAGGAGGAGGAGAGAGAGAGAAGAGAGAGAGAGAGAGAGAGAGAGAGAGAGAGAGAGAATAAAGAGAGAGAGAGAGTGAATAAAGAGAGAGGAGGGAGAAACAGAGACACCAAGATCCGAGAGAATATGGTAAAGAGACAGAAGACGGTGTGGGAGGTGGTATGGGAGAGAAGGGGGGTAGGGGTGGACAGAGGATAGAAGCAGACATGGGGACAAAGGGGGAGAGTGTA
>CM065716.1:81178546-81181046 GCA_033310375.1 Conus canariensis | reverse complement strand
TCACCTTTACGTGCTACAGGACATTAAAGAGAATTCCTTCCTTCTTACGCACACACATTCCCCACCCTGGTACCCTCTCCCCCCTACTTACCAGTCTGTCTGTCTGTTCTCTCTCTCTCTCTCTCTCTCTCTCTCTCTCTCTCTCTCTCTGTCTGTTTGTCTGTCTGTCTGTCAGTCTGTCTGTCTGTCTGTTCTCTCTCTCTCTCCATCTGTCTGTCTGTTTGTCTGTCAGTCTGTCTGTCTGTCTGTCTGTCTGTCTGTCTGTCTGTCTCTCTCTTCTCTCTCTCTCTCTCTCTCTCTCTCTCTCTCTCTCTCGTTCGCTCGCACGCTCACTCATTTTCTCCCCATATGAATGATGTACAACATGCGTGTCATTTCCGGGTTTTCTCCTCAAACAACAAGAAGGTCCCGAAAACTGTGTTCCACTGGTTAGTGCAGCGCACCAGATGGCCTGTTAAGCGACTATTATGCGATTTAAGAGATTTTTTTCTGGCCACTGACGGCTGTTAGATATCACGGGGCTGAGACACCTGGAGCTGCACCATAAAATATTATCCATTTCACTTGGCGAACCCGCGGTGCGTTCGCCAGCTGTTCCGACCACTGCAGGCGTGTCTGTCTCTTATCTCCTCAGCGCGTGGAGTGGAGGGGATGGAGAGTGCGGCTCTGTCAGTTCAGATCGCTGCACCAGAATGGATGGATGCCCAGAGCCTTCATCATCTTCATCATCCTCACGACTGAGCGATTTGTTTTACTTAATGAAAGGCAGATGATGTGAACACAGCAAAGAAAGGAAGGGATGAAAGAAAGAAAGGCAAAAAAAGGATCAAGACCCGGATCACTGTCGACCTCAAACCCCTCAGAAGTCGTCCTCCTTTTCACTTTGATTGGTGGGCTGGGTGCTAGTCTTTCTGATAAGATCTCAAGATACCATGTGCAGGGCAGTTGCGCAGATACGCACGCTTGCGTGCGCGCACACACACACACACATACACACACGCGCGCGTGCACGCACGCGCGCACGCACACACACACACACACACACACACACACACACACACACACTCATTCACTCTCTCTCTCTCACATGTGTGCATGCGCACTCACACATGCGTGCACGTGCATACACACATACGTGTGCCACCCACAGGCACAGACGCACGCATCACACACACACACACACACACACACACACACACACACACACACACACACACACACACACACACACACACACACTCTCTCTCTCTCTCTCTCTCTCTCTACATTCACTTACTCACTCACAATCACACATACATGCACACACTCTCTCCCACTCCCTCTCACCCTCTCTCACACACGCGCACACATGCGTGCTCACACAGACACATACACATTCACACACACATACACACAAACACATACACACATACGTACATGCGCATGTGGATGGGCACACAAAACCATGTACATGCACACACACACACACACACACACACACACACACACACACACACACACACACACACACACACACACACACACACACACACACAGAGAGAGATTCTCCTTTTTCAACGATATTTTTCACGTTCTGACTAAGGTAGTAGATCACTATATAATAATAGCACAAAGGACAGCAATGCCCCTCTCAATCATATCCCCAGAAGCAGTTCTTCTCTGAATGTGTCCAAAAATAGCTCTTCAGCATCTTGCACAGTTCCAGGCTGGTCATAACTCTGTGTCATGTTTCTTGGTCTCCTTCTCAGGTATCTTGCTGAAGAGAGGATGCGAAGAGCATGCGAAACTGCCATTCCTCTCTCTCTCTCTCTCTCTCTCTCTCTCTCTCTCTCTCTCTCTCTCTCCTCCAGTCATGATTTTGCTGCGACTGAGGTTGATCGAGAACAAAGAAAATGGAAATAATTGTTTTGAAAGATCGTGTGCACTTGTAACGTGAACATGAAAGCTTGCGTGCATCTGGGATATCAAGGTGCCAAGATTCATGGTTTATTCGCATCTTGTTTCCCGGCGTTCAAGCATTAAAATCCCGCTGATGCAGACTTTTTGTCACAGGAACCAATCAGAATAATTCATTTTACGATTTGTTTTCAAGGAACTGAACGTAAGGCAATGTCGAGATGTAAACGTGCTATAGACCGGTGATGGTGATGAGATGTTTACAGTAGCCTGAGTGAGGTGAGGAACGTCAATTAAGTTATAATCGATCATTTTTGTTGCAGGAAACTGGCGGCCACGGGTCTGGTGACGTCATGGTGATCCATTTGTGATGTAAAACGTGGATGAGATCATTGTCGAGTGTTGGCCAGGCTGATGTGGATCTACGTCCGTTCGACTGACTATTAACATCCTCTACTCCTTTTGGCGACGAATAAGACTCTATGCGTACCCACGATAGGGAGAGCCAGCACCATTGTGAATGTGTGGACGCATGGGGTTATGGCCCTTGTTATTGATTGTCCAATGGCTGTTTATGAGTCTGTGATGCACGTTTGTTTTGGTA
>CM065716.1:81156046-81161046 GCA_033310375.1 Conus canariensis | reverse complement strand
TAATGTGATACTGCTGGATGGCGTTACAAGCTTATCTACCGCCCTCAGAAATAAGAGTTTTGTTTATTGTGTCATACCTCATCACTTCTCCATTCTCTCTCTCTCTCTCTCTCTCTCTCTCTCTCTCTCTCTCTCTCTCTCTCTCTCTCCTCTCTCTCTCTCTCTCTCTGTTCCTGCCCTCTCCTCTCTCTTTTCATTCTCTCTTTTTGCTCATTCTATGATAACGCCACACACACACACACACACACACACACACACACACACACACACACACACACACACACACACACACACGCACACACACACGCACACACACACATACATACATATATATTGATTTACAAACAACGCTTGCTCTTATGTTACTTATCCTTGGAATTTATTAGTTTATTGTGTGTGTGTGTATATATATATATATATATATATTATATTGTTAAAAAATATTTTTAAAATGAAGTGGTAAAATCTACAAGCTTGTTTCTAGCGTTGCTATCTTCAGGATCCTGAAGATAGCAACGCTAGAAACAAGCTTGTAGATTTTACCACTTCATTTTAAAAATATTTTTTAACAGATGTTGCTCCCCAAGGGGTTGAGCACCTTCAGATTTTTTAAGAACTTTTTTATATTGTTCATAAAATATATATATTATATATATATATATATATATATATATATATTTGTCATTATTTGTTTTCCTCCAGTAATAACAAAAGGTTCAACATACCGTTTGTTTTGCCAGTGCGGTGTACCAGATGCTCGGCTGTGAACTGGCATTTGACAGATTTGTTTTTAGCTCTTAATGGCTGTTAGATATCATCGAGCGTGCGACGGGCTGAGACTCCTAGAGCTGCACCATAAAATGTCATCCATTTCACTTGGCGAACCCGCGGTGCGATCGCCAGCTGTTTCAACAACTGCAGGTGTGTCTGTCTCGTATCTCCTCAGCGCGTGGAGTGGAGGGGATGGAGAGTGCGGCTCTGTCAGTTCAAATCACAGCCCCGGAAAGGAGGGATGCCCAGTGCCTTTATCTTCATCATTCTTTTAATGCAGCCGTCAGTGTTCCAAATAAAGGAAAGAAAGAAAAGGTGAACAGAAGAAACAAAGGAATAAAAAGAAAGGAAAAAAAAAAAGAAAGAGAAAGGTAGAAAGGCAGAAAGAATGAAGGAAAAATAATAAAGAGAAAAAGAACAGAGAGAAGAGAAGAACGAAAAAATAGCAAGACAGACAGAATAAAGAAAACAAGAAGAATGAAATGAAAGAAAACTTAATAATAAAGAGAAAGAAAAAAAAGCGAAACGGAAAGAATGAAGAAAATAAGCAGATCGAAAAAAAATTCATGAGAGAACATGAACGAAAAACAAATGAAAGTGGACATATATAAAGAAAAGAAAGCAAACAAATAAAAGAATTGAACAAACAAACAACCAAATATCCAAAGAGAGAAAGAAACCAGAGAGCGAAAGATACAAACAGAAAAAACAGAAGAAAAAGAAACACCTGAAGATACTAGTGGGAAGCAGAAAAGTAGTGCATTCAACTGACAAACCAACCAGCCGGACGTAATCCTGCACACCCTTGAAAACCTGCACTACGTTGACATAGGGTGCAGGCACGCACAGGGCATTCCACTAAGACGTCAAGGGATAAAACTGCTCCCTGGCAGATGCCATAGTGTAATGGCCACTGGACGATGCGCGCATCCTGTGGGCCTCAGTCGTCGTTGCCGTTTTGTTAACAGCTGAAAACGGCACAACTCTTAGACACATCCAAGCTTTCGCCACACGGTCTTACGTGCCCTCTGAAGAAGATGTTGTGATGCAGTCTTCCCCGTGGTCAACAGTACTTTTCCTGTGGTCAGTGGGTCTTTCCTCACCGCCGCTGAGCCTTTCCCCAGAGTTGGCCATAAGGCAGACAAGAAAAACTTACATCCAAAGGTGCCGGGGGGGGGGGGGGGGGGGGCTTAAAAAAACACGGTCCTTAACTACTAAACCAGCCAGCTGTGAGTCAATTCTGGACGACCTTTGGAAGTCATGCGCTGTGAACCCTAAGGTGCAGGCACCCACAGGGCCTTCGACTAAAGCGTCAGGGGACATAACTGCTCCCTGGTAAGTTGACAAAAAGAGGAGAGGGTAGAGAAGAGGCAGGGGGAAGTGCGGTGGTGGTAGGAATTGGATGCAACTCATTTTCCAGTTTAGATGGAAACTGTACCTCCTCAAAAATATCACTGTCAGGAACTGTGCACAAGTTGCTGGTGGTTGCTTGCGTTCATTTTTTTTAGGGCAGTACGCCGACAGAAAATATGTATTGCTTATGCAGGCTATGGGAAAAAAGAGGAAGGATTACAGTCTTGTGCTTGCGCTCACCTGTTAAGGAAAGCGTGCAGCATGCATGCACGTTGAGCAGTGATCAGAGCTTAGGGAGATTCGTTACTTGTAAGGTGAGAAGTTGAAGGAGACTGAGGAAGACCCATCGGCGGCGCCATAGCTCTGCATAAAAGCATGCCTCGTAGTTTTCGTAAAAGACACAGGTGTCTTGTTTGGTTGTAAATTGAGGGCCACGGCGGGCGCTGGCAATTGGTAAATAGAGGCTTACTAGGTAAACATGATAAAGAAAATGAAAAGTGAGAAAAAAGGAAGATAAATATTCTTTCGATAAATAATATGATGATTGATATCTTTTCTACATTATTTTTTGCAGGAACTTGCTCGTAAATTAGACTAGGGCAATACTCTTTCGTTAAGAGGAGCAACACCACAGTTTGTGGGTTATTGTTAAAGTCGATGAGAGGCCGCAAAGACTGGAGATCGTTGAAGAGTTATTTTAGGTCTGTGAGGACAAAGAACTTTGTTAATGAAAAAGATTTTGGTATGTGGCACTGTGGGTCAGAACGAAGAGAAGTCCAGGAGGACCCGCTGCTGTTCTTTGGATATATATATATATATATATATATATATGTGTGTGTGTGTGTGTGTGTGTGTGTGTGTGTGTGTGTGTGTGTGTGTGTGTATGTTTACTAAGAAGAGAGTTTGTATGTAAATAGTGTAAAACGTTTAGTTGTAATTAAAAGGGGGGACTCTATCTTGTTTGTCTGATTAGTTGTTTTGTTGACGTTGCGTGAGCGAGAGTCTGGCAATCACATTCACTGTGTTTTGAGCATTGGTGAGGAGACCCAGACAGGGTCTAGAAGTGGAGAGATTCCTTGTGTTATATGGACCGGATCCCCACCCAACTCCCATCCCCGCACCCCCACAGACCCCTCTTCCTTTCGGTCTTGACCCTCATGTACCATAAACAGTCTCTCTCTCTCACTCTCTCTCTCTCTCTCTCTCCTACACACACACACACACACACACACACACACACACACACACACACACACACACGCACGAACACACGCACGCACGCATTCGCGCACGCACGCACGCACACACGCACGCACGCACGCACGCACCCCGCACACACATGTTTACCGTTTATGGCTATATTGTGTATATTTAGCTACCCATCACTTTGTAACAAGAAGTACTTTTGTGCATAGGTCTGTGGTTTGTATACTGAGTGTTAAAGTGGTAATATGATGCCTTCTACGTTAAATACAGGGCCCTCACACGAGGGGCTTCGTGTTGGATATTTAAATATTAACAGTGCCAGAATAAGACCGATGATATTGTTACAGTTTTATATAACAATGGAAATAACTTTCATGTGTTTTGTATAACTGAATCTAGACTTACGGATATGATACCAGAATCCGATATGTACATGTCAAATTATGATATAAACCGACTTGATCCATTTACACCAAAATCGACAGGATTACTTTTATATTTTGCAAATTCAGTGAAATTTAAAAGATTGTCACATTTAGAGAATCATGGCATTGAATCTGTTTGGATAGAAATAAGTCTTAAACATTGTAAACCGATTATTGTAGGATTTCAATACGGAAACCCAGCCGAAACAAATGACCGGTATGATAAGTTTAATTTAATGATGGATTCTGCGATCTTAGAATCCAAAGAATTGATTCTTTGGGGCTGATCTTAATATTGATTTAACAATACCTGGAACAAACTGGAGTCGTAGTTATTCAATGTGTGGATTAGAACAAATCATCGATCGACCAACATGCATTACTGAACACTCGGACACTTTAATTGGTCATGTTTACGTCCTCTCAGAAGCAAACATTGTGGAAGTAAGTTCTGTTCAAATCAAATACAGTGATCATTCATCTGTTTGTTTTACATGGGTGAAGGTAGGTATAAAAATTCCTAAGCTGAGACATGAGGAAATCCTTTACAGATTTTCACACATATTGACTAAAACGCCATCCTTAATGATTTACTTTCCTTGGGCTTAGATTATATTTATCAGGTAAGAAACCCTGATGAAGCAGTCAATTACTGGGTATACATCTTCAATTCGATATATGATAAACATGCTCCCTTTGTGAGAAAACAAGTAAAACATATTATGAAACCCCGTGGTTGACAGTGGAATTGACAATGATATACATAAAAGAGATCATTTACACAAGTCAAAGGACAAGGAAAATTTTAGAAAACAAAGAAACAAAGTGAATCCCATGAAATGAAAAGCAAAGAAAACATATTTTCAAGATTTGTTATTCTCTTCTCAGAATTCAAAATCGCTTTGGAAGGTTATGAATCGTTTAACTAATGGTAAATCCCACCCTAAAGTTAAGAATCCAATAACAAAATGTTTCACCGGGAGGTCTGAAACTTTCATTTTGCAAATGTTGCTAAGGACATAATGGTAAATGATGAAACAAATCAAAATGATTTACATGAACTAAAACAATACTGCCGTTCTAAAGAAAACATCTCAACTTTCACTATACCATCAAATTCACTAATTGAAGTGTTTTATGGGCTAATATGTTTAAATCAATCAGGAACAAGATGTTTAGGCGGAATAGATGGAAGGACTCTAAAAAAGACCTCATCTGCTATCGCCAATACACTCACCTATATTT
>CM065716.1:81136046-81143546 GCA_033310375.1 Conus canariensis | reverse complement strand
AAACGTAATACATAATTCAATTTCTAGCACGTACATACATTTCAAATTCCCCTCCCCTTCTTATCATTCACACACACACACACACACACACACACACACACACACACACACACACACAATTACGTATGCTCGTGTGTTGTGTGTGTGTGTGTGTGTGTGTGTGTGTGTGTGTGTGTGTGTGTGTGTGTGTGTAACATGCATATGCACGCACAGACGCGCACATAGAGAGAGAGAGAGACAGAGAGATGCGCTTGTGTGTGTGAGCGTGTGTGTGTGTGTGTGTGTGTGTGTGTGTTGAGAAAGAGAGGGAGAGGGAGAGAGAGTCTGACTGCTTGCCTGCAGGCTAAACTGTTTGCTTTTGTGTGTGTATATGAGAGTGCGAATATGTTTGGTTTAATAACGGGCAAACTGGGTACACGAATTGAGACCATACCTGACAAGTGCGTTTTTTCTCCCGCAACCCCTCCTTTTTTTAAGACTCGCTGGTTTTGTTTGATTGTTGTTGTTGTTGTTGTTGTTTTAAAGTAGATACCGTCATATATCTATTGTCTGAAATATTTTAGAAATACTTTAGATCTTCCAAACATGTGACTCATCAAATAAACCAAGTGATGTTTACACAGGAAGAATTTTAAGCAAAAATAAAAATAAATAGTATGCCGTCGTAGAGCAATCCTAACTTTCGGTTAGATGTAGCGTTTCGTACAACAGGCTAGCGTGATGCTTTTGTGTAAAGGGGATGAAGAGCAGTTGTGCGTTTCATAACGCTGCATAATGTTCGGAATTTGGAATGGATCCATACTTTTGGAGTGTGTGTGAGAGAGAGAGAGAGAGAGAGAGAGAGAGAGAGAGTGTGTGTGTGTGTGTGTGTGTATCAACCATGAAAATAATAATTATCCTTTGGTAATCGTAAGATGAAGAAGAAGGATGGTAACAACAATAATAATGTTAATAATAACAGTGGTGAAAATAATATTTAAAAAAAAAAAGTACTGACAGAGATGAAAATCATCAGGATCATCGTCATGATAACGTTAATAGACAGGTAATCAGTAAAAATAAAAAGCAAGTTTTCATTTAAGAAAAAAGTAATGGTAAAATACTAGTAACACTGAATTCAAAGAATAATTTGGCTAGATTACACAGTTTTAAACACAAAATCTATAGAACCAATCTTGATTTAACTTGGTGGAAAGATTGTACTTGATTCATAGAAGATCTAACTAGTTACTGGTACGAGCATCTAGTGGGTACATGGATCACGACAGATTCAGGGGCTGACCATCTTCTCTATAAGATTAATTACATATTTTTCTGCAAACATCAATACTGTAATGTCATTGTTATGATTTGGTAACTAATTACCGGATGATATATTTTCATGAAATCTTGAAGCTTACCAGTGAAAATTAGTACACGTTGACCATGTAAATTCTGCTCGTCCAATAAATAACAAGTACATGGGAATTAACTCCTGGAATCCGTACAAACAATAACTTCCCCTGGGAGAAAAACTACGTTTCAACTCAAGAACTGTCCTAATGGACGAATCCACTGTGTGTTCAGTTTTGACGGACGGAGATCGTCACTCTTTCGAAGGCCGTCAAAGTTACCTTTTACTCTTTGAGCATGATCAGATGCTCCTTGGCATTTTATGATTCAATGTTGCAGGCCGCTCTTATTGAAAATAATCTAAACTCTCTCTCTCTCTCTCTCTCTCTCTCTCTAATGGCGTACTAGCCCCTTTTCTGTTTTTCTTTTCTTTGTCTTTTACTCTTCTAATTTGCATATTTTCCGTGTGCTTTTTTTTCTGAAGTTGTCCTTTTTATGCCCCGTAACTTGATGGTCAAAATGTGTAAAATTTGCTTCTCTCACTACCTTATTAAACTGAGAGTTCTCTCTCTCTCTCTCTTCTCTCTCTCTCTCTCTCTCTCTCTCTCTCTCTCTCTCTCTCTCTCTCTCTTGCTCATGAAATTCGGTTGCACTTCAGGGTCTTCAAAATCAGCTAATTGTACTTGACTGATTCATGCTTACAAAAATCTTCACCTGAGGAAAAAATAAAGAAAAATCGAAGGTTGCTGTTTGGAGGGAGGAGGGGGATACAAGAAATGGAATCAATCTATCTATCTATCCATCTGCCTTTCTATCTATCTGTAGGCCTATATACCTGTATATCTCTGTATATATTAATAAACACACACAACACACACACACACACACCACACACACACACACACACACACACACACACACACCTCTTTTCTTTTACGCCCAGATACAACCTGTTCTTTTGTATGCATCACAATCTATGGCTTGCAAAAGCTGAAATCGCCTGAGACAGTTCATACGCTGGCAGGTAGATTTGTATGGGGAGACTGAACGCTACCCGTGGTATGCCAACAGTGCCGTCAGATATATCACATATTGGCCCAGTGTACTGAAAATATGAAAGATGTGCTCTGAAACAGGCAGTGCAGAACTACTCGCTTGAAAGTGGCACATTTTGATGTGGGCTGTGGAAAGTCTGGCTGCACTAGGTGTGTGGTGTGAAACATTTTATTTTTCATTCGAACGACATTTATCAGAGACACCCTTCTTTCTCTAAACAACATTAAACCAACACACGATTTCCAGAATGGAAAATCTCTTAATTGTATACACATATGTACAGTTACTTACAGAATGTTCGAAACTGCTTTCGAGAGTGAAGACTACTTTCCGTTTCGTTGACATTGGTGAATGGATCATATTGTAATACTACTCCTATGGCCCTTACCATTAAAATGAGATGCATTTAAATCAATTCTTAAAGGTGCCGAGGGCTACTCATGCAGCCTATGAAGAGTAGGGGAAGATAAAAGACAATTAATTTATTCCTGTCCTTTCTAGAAAAAAAAAAATTCGAAGCAGAATCTTTGAATTATCCAATTGTACACGGGTGGCTAGCAAAATCTGAAAACTGGTTCAAAACGTGAAACCAACGATTTTATCTTTATATGCAGAGGGTAAAAGCGATCTGATATAAAACGTGGAAAAGTGGATTATTCTACTGAGGCAGAGCGTTGATTTATTGTATCAGTCTTGTAGCTGACGTCGTTAATAGAAGTGTTCATGTTCTGGCGTTGTTTGTTTGTTTGTTTTGCATCATTATATCTCAGTGTTCTTTTTGCTTCTAGGGCCTGTAGCTAACGAAATTAAGCTCTCTCTCTCTCTCTCTCTCTCTCTCTCTCTCTCTCTCTATATATATATTATATATATATATATATATATATATATATATTCAATTACAAACAAAGCTTGCTCTTATGTCTTAGATTGAGGAAATAGGGGGATATATATATATATATATATATATATATATATATATATATATATATATAATATATATATAGCTGTCAGGGCTGTGAACTGTCAGAAGTTTACGTTTGCTCTAATATCATACAATATTTAGGATTTCCATTATCCTTAATAAAGGTACCATAGTACCGTCTTGCACCTTTTGCTTGAGAATACAATAATTTTAAAGCAGCTGTTGTTTCAGATTATTGCTATTATTAAGTTTGAAAGCCTCTTTCTTTAAATATTGTTTTTAGTTGATGATGTACAACCAGCGTATGTAGCAAAGTCAATGCTTATATTAAAGTTTCCCCTACATCTTAAATGATGAAGGAATACACTATCATTAAAAAAAAAATGCTATGCAGTGAACGCCATTCCCAATCCAATTTGAACGTGTTATCAGTTTGGTCCCAGTTAATATATGCGTTTTAAAGAGAATACTTTCTGGCAATAATTCTTCAGAGTTTTTAATTTTGATATATTTTACACTTTTGTTGATAGGCTTTCAAAGTATGTAAAAAAAGTCCAGATTTGTATCTTTCAATGAAATGTTAAACGTGACCATAACATTCTAAGCTACTTAAAGAACATATAGCCAATGAAATATTTTCCATCTGTGTGCAATTCTTAGAAAATATTATTCTGATCCACGTGAGCTTTGGTTTTGAAATATAGGTTTTTATATCTGGCAGACTAAGGCCTCCATTTTTCTATGTATTTCACTGCTTCCTTTCTGCTAATTCGATCTGGGTTTTCATTCTAAACAAAATGAAAACATAATTTCTGAAGTTCCTTAACAAATTCATCTGTGGGATTTGGGTCAAAATCCAAAAGTGACTTAGTTTTGATAAGACCAAGAATCTCAAAACAGCATCTCTTCCAAGTGGTGTTACAATTTGTTTTAGTCAAATTTCAAAAGATCCTAACTTTAGACATTTTCTCAGAATAGTTTATCTTTTCGGATTCTTTAAGGTCAAGAATAAACTATATACCCGGAAAATTTTACTTGAGGCATATGTCTATCTCTACAATGTTTCTTATTTCCGTACAAAATTGCCCGTCTTTTATCTGCATTTAAAAACAGACTACATACTTTCCAGACTGGCTGATTATTTGCGTTGAGTTTTTTTCGAAGAGTATTTTATCTCCATTATTCAAAAAATGTGTAACGTCAGCAAACTGAGAACTTCTGTGTTCCACATCACTTACACCTATTCCTTTGGTGCCTTTATTTTCTCTTATCATTGTTGCCAAATTTATGCACACAGCACAAAAAGATAAGGAGATATAGGAACATTCTATCCACAGTCTCGCTCTAGAAACAAAAACCATTAAGCATGACCGTCAGTATCATATTTTTATAGAAAGCTTCCACCCATCTACAGATATCATCTCTAAAACCATATGCTTTCAAATCTTTAAACATAACACGCCAGAGTAAAGAGTTATAAACTTTTTCAAAGTGAAAAAAGCAACAGACCTGGTTTTTTTTTTTTTTTTTTTTTTTTTTTTTTTTTTTTTTTGAGCTTAAGTAGTGCATTGAATCATATATCAATCAAATAATATCACCGATGTGTCTATTAGCATTAATCCAGTCTGGTCTTCGCTGAATAAGTTTGGTAACATTAGCAATACAGGCGGATCCTATTTTGTTACCAACATTTAAAAGGGTATGGTGGTATCCAGTGTTTTTGTTAACAGATTCTTTAGCTTTATCACATTTGGGGATGGATGTAATGAATTCTTCTTTCTGGGTCGACATAATTCTCTTTCTCTGAATGCTTCATTAGATGCTCTTACACGAAGTGGTACTAGTTCTCTCCGACAGACCTTGAAAACTTCTGCTCCAAAGTTATCCGTTTTTGGACTTTACCAGTATTCATGTACATTAAGGCAAAACCTGTTTCTTCTAGAATAAGTTCTCCTTCAAGCCATTCTTTCTTCTGTGCAGATAATTTCAGGAAACTGATTATTAAATCTCTTATTTCACAGTCATTGATGGTGCTATTGATTTGATATAATTTCTTGTAAAACGAATTCACTTCACGTTCAATTTCTTCAGGATTGTTAGTAATATTGACACTTTGTCATTATTTTTGCCATCCGTTTGCTGACATATTTTTTTAAAGATTGCAGAAATATTTTCAGCTGTCTGGCCCTAGAACGAAGCAAGACCCATTTCATTTTTTTTCACACAAACTTATCACAACTTTGTTTTCTTTTCAGTTAGTAGTTTTTTCTCATCTTCTGCTTTATTTTCGTTATCTTCTAGGGATTGTTTATCATCCGCAGGGTTATTTTCTTGTTCATTGATTTTCCTTTTTTTCATCGTTGCGTAAGCTGTTGCTTTTTATCGAATTTTCATTGACATAAAATCTAAAAAGATTTTATCAGATATTTTAAACTTAATCTCGGACGAAGGCATATTATCTAGTGTAGTTTCATCATATTCGTTTAAAGCATATTCGACTATAGTAGTTTGTATCTCTGTTGATATCATTAATGTAATCAAGATCATTGCTTGATGAACATTAAATTTCCAAAGAGTGTTGTGTTTTATTTCTTCAACACATTTAAGATATAAGGTCACAATAGAATGTTCTGTTCTATAGTCACATAGAATATCAGAATCCTCATAACTTGAGTACAAATAATCTGATAAAAGAAAGAATTTTTGTCTGCTTTCTTGGGTGTTGTTGATCTTCTCCACCTAAAACGTCTACTCTGTGGATTCTTATTCTCCAAACATCTGATAACTCCCATTTTTATCATCATCATTTCTACAGTTTCAGCTGCTTTCGGATTATTAACGTATTTATAATTATTGTAGTCCAGGCCTGGATTCATCACAAGATTCAAGTTTCTGACAGCAATAATCTTTCGATTAGTGTGCTGACTTACGAGTTTTATTTGGTTGTCACAAAATTGAGGATTGTCCTTATATGAACCATAAACGTTAACCAAAAATACATCTTGTTCCATTGTAGTAAGATCTATGAAGAAAAAAAATCCGCTCGGGTCGGATTTAACTTTTTTTTTTTTTTTTTATTGAAAAGTATCGTTAAACAGTATCGCTACACCTCCTGAATTTGATTTGAAAGGAACGAAAAAACAGTCATATCCCCATTCACTCATTAGATGTAATTTTCTAACTTGGGGTCTACATGGGTATTTGGGAGATATACATTGAATAAGAGTTGCGTTTCAAGAGGTGAAATATCTCTTGTCTTTTTTTTTTTTTTTTTTTTTTTTGCATGTCACCCAATCCCTGGCAGTTCAATGATAAAATCTGGATGCTATTCGTGTTTATGTTATAACTGGATGTTGAGAGACCTGTTCCTGCCTGTGATCAAACCGATGAAATAAATGAAATCACATTTGGATACTGTTGTAACATTTCTAGATAATTAGACAAATGTGATGCAATTTTACAAAATTGGGGATTTTACGTTGAACCGTTCCTTTCATATTTCACATTATACACAAAGCAGATGATTTAACATACTTGCTGTATGAATTGTCGTAACTACAGCCACACACAACATCATACTAAAAGAAAATCAAAGCGAAATAAAGGCTTGCAAAGCATCATACGTTAAACCAAACAGGTACGTCACAAAAACATGAAAAAAGTATAAACGAATTGTTCTCCAGTTATTGTTGCTGTGCACATGGCATTTGGGCAAGCTTGGAACATCCTTTTGGGGGATGTCTCTTTTTTTTTCTTTGTGGTCTGTATTGGCATTACAGCTAGGCGATTTGTTGTCACAAGCAGCATTTATTTTGAGTATGGGCGTGTAATTATTTCATCATCGGAGCAAGAGTTACTCTACTTGCTCAGTATTTACTGTTTATTATTTCCCAACTCAATAAAACTTTCCGTTCATAACAATCAAACCGAGGATACCTGCATTTGTTACTGTTCATCCCTGTGTTTGTTTGACTATATTTAAGGTGGAAAAGACTGTGCCAGTCTTTGATAAATGTTAATTTATGTTTGTTCATTTTCCCGGTTGCTGTAGTGTACACGTGTCAGGTACAGGGTACATGGGCAAGCTTGGAACATCCTTTTCAGAGGATATCTGCACGTTGGGTCTGTGTGGTCTGTGTTGGCGTTGGTAATTTTGTGTCGTAAACAGCATTTGTTTGGAGTTGTGGGCG
>CM065716.1:81111046-81131046 GCA_033310375.1 Conus canariensis | reverse complement strand
AATCAAATCAAAATGGTATCCGATCAGAAAAGTGCTTACGATTCTAGCTTTAAATGGGATGCTGACATGCATGGGGAGCACACCTGATAACATACCCTCTCTGCCAACGCAAGACAGTCAACATAGGGTGTATGTTTTGGAGATGTGTACACGCTTATACTTTCTGAAAACTGCCCGAGTTGGAGACTTAGAGCACAGGCGTTACAATCTAATCTGTTTCTCTTTAAACGAAAGCAGAAGACTGTTAACAGATGGTATATTCTGTTGGTCTAATAAAAACTTAAACGTTGCCGTCTGCTAACAAGATTCTTAATTCATAAAGACGAAAAAAGGGAAGAAATGTCTTTGTTGCTGAAAATCACGTAAGAAACGGAAATGTATGTTACTACATCTACATATTGTATCATTTTGTCGCAGACTTCACCTTGCAGTTGCTTGGATCAGGTCAATATATATATATTTTTCTTTCCTTTGAGTGTTTTAGAGAATTGTTCCATATGAAAATTCGTCTTTAAAATCTATCAAATAATGCTATAATGGAAGCAAGAACACGTCATAATTCCGGACCTTTCTTAAGTGTCTAATAACCTTCCAGAAAGCCCGAGAAGCATTTACTATGTTCCAGAAAACGTTTCTGAAATGTTCCATACATTTTGATGGGCAAGAATGTTTCATAATTCTCGACCTTTCTGGAATATTCCATGCATTTTGAAGGGCAAGAATGTTTCATAATTCTCGACCTTTCTGGAATATTCCATGCATTTTGATGGGCAAGAATGTTTCATAATTCTCGACCTTTCTGGAATATTCCATGCATTTTGATGGGCAAGAATGTTTCATAATTCTCGACCTTTCTGGAATATTCCATGCATTTTGATGGGCAAGAATTTTCATAATGCTCGACCTTTCTGGAATATTCCATGCATTTTGATGGGCAAGAATGTTTCATAATTCTCGACCTTTCTGGAATATTCCATACATCTTGATGGGCAAGAATGTTTCATAATTCTCGACCTTTCTGGAATATTCCATGCATTTGGATTGGCAGTGTCTCGTCATGGTTCGTGAACTCTTGATTACATAAACTGTAAGTCATCGTAAGGTTTTGAATGTTTGAGAGAGAGAGAGAGAGAGAGAGAGAGAGAGAGAGAGAGAGAGAGAGAGAGAGAGACAGAGACAGAGACAGAGACAGAATACAAATACGAATAATTTATTGTAGTTCGGCTTTTTAGGGTCATTCACAACAGGGTACGTGGCGAAGGGACTGTGATGAAAAATAAGCATTGCGAAATGATAACAGGCGGAAGACGGCACGAGATCATCGTGTGCTTGGCCTCACATCATGGAATGAATTAATTACTGTGGTCGTTAATATCCCTCCACAAGCGTCTAACACACTTTCCCACACCATTGGCTACAGAGTCAAGATGCCATGCCATGGGTCACGTGACATCCCGGAAAGGATTTCCGTTTGTATCACCTAGCACAACGGTTCACATTTGCTCGTATCCCTTTGACCATTTGAAAGACGATGTCCATTTCTCTTTCAGACATCTCGGTAGGGGAGAGAAGAGAGAGAGAGAGAGAGAGAGAGAAGAGAGAGAGAGAGAGACAGAGACAGAGAGAGACAGAGAGAGACAGAGACAGAGACAGAGAGAGAGACAGAGAGACAGAGAGACAGAGAGAGAGAGAGAGAGAGAGAGAGAGAGAGAGAGAGAGAGAAAGAGATAGAGAGAGACTTCTGCTGGAACAAAGGTTCTAAACTTGGTGTAGAAATCGATCTTTTTTTTCTGTCTGGCTGTCATTCAACCAAAATTTGGACCCAGTCTTGTGAGTCACTTCACTCAGTGTTCTACATTTTCACTGAATTGTTTTCCACGAACAGGATTTTGATCCTCATCGTGACACACGTGTTTCATATCGTGGCTATCCTACCGTACATCATTTCAACAAGGTGACAGTCCTAATATGGCCCTTTACGGTCGGCTGCGCAGTACGCAACATTATCTATCTATCTATCTGTTCTATCGAACTCACGCGTGTTGTGTCGAGCATCATACAATATTATCTAATATATGTAATTCATTCTGGCTGCACTCCTGGGTATCCACGTAGGCCAGCTTGCTCTCCACAGTTCTGCGCGGTCGGCCTATTGCCTGTATGTATCATTTACCTGGGAATGAACCAGCATGTGTGTGTGTGCTTCAAAGCATGACAGATTGACACTATCAGAGGCAAGATGTGGCCATCAGATAACCATCCATGAACACGAGACAGACGAATTGTCACTCAGATTAACAGGATGTGGTGGTGAGTGTCATACGGGCGAGGTGGAACTAACGGAAAATGAAGATATGTCCCCCCTAACCCCCCCTACTCCCCCCCCCCCCCCCCCCCCCCCCCCCCGTATCTCTGGTCAGGTCAATCTATGTCTCGATCGCAGTTCATGTTGCTTTCGGTGTTGTTGTTTGTTGTTTTTTTTTTCATTTCTTTTTCTTCTGTTTTTCCCTTGTTTGTGGTTTTCGTCGATCCCTTTGTATTGCTTTTCTACTGGGTTCAGGTCCAATCTATCGTTAATCGACTTGAGAGTTGACTTCACTGGGGTGACAGCCGTGCTATGGCCCTTTGAGGTCGGCTGGGCTATGAACAATATCATGTATCTGTCTCTCCCTTATCCATCGCTAAAGACCGTCTCTCCCCCGACTCGCTGTCTTTATTTTTATCAGTTGTGTCTCGCCGCTTACGCCATGAATTGTTTGACCGTTATGGTTTTCTGAGTAAGGAGACTGGATCACATTCAATACAAGACACCGCCCTAGGAATGAGGTTGAGACTATATATATATATATATATATATATATATATATATATATATATAAGGCCAGGGTGGACGTCGAACAAAAAGAGGTCCGACTTAAGGAAACGAGCATGATATCTATCCTTTTCACAATCTGCCTTAAGGAAACGAGCATGATATCTACCCTTTTTCACAATCTGCCTTAAGGAACCGAGCATGATATCTACCCTTTTTCACAATCTGCCTTAAGGAACCGAGCATGATATCTACCCTTTTTCACAATCTGCCTTAAGGAAACGAGCATGATATCTACCCTTTTTCACAATCTGCCTTAAGGAACCGAGCATGATATCTACCCTTTTTCACAATCTGCCTTAAGGAACCGAGCATGATATCTACCCTTTTTCACAATCTGCCTTAAGGAACCGAGCATGATATCTACCCTTTTTCACAATCTGCCTTAAGGAACCGAGCATGATCTCTACCCTTTTTCACAATCTGCCTTAAGGAACCGAGCATGATCTCTACCCTTTTTCACAATCTGCCTTAAGGAAACGAGCATGATATCTACCCTTTTTCACAATCTGCCTTAAGGAACCGAGCATGATATCTACCCTTTTTCACAATCTGCCTTAAGGAACCGAGCATGATATCTACCCTTTTTCACAATCTGCCTTAAGGAACCGAGCATGATCTCTACCCTTTTTCACAATCTGTGAGAGCTGGGGAAAGAGTGGTGATGCCCTGGATGATTCCAGTGACAATTCACGTCATAAATTGTCAGAGAGGAAAGCTTAAATTAAAAAGGATATGTAATCACTCCGCCAAACAACATGGACAAGCGAATCACAAGACAAAACACGATGCGTTTCGATCTCTTAGGTCCTCTTCAGGCAAGATAAACAACACTCAGGACAACGTTCATTCAACGCCAATCTTGCGCCGAATTTGACAAGATAAGTGATCTTTCGTTCTTCATTTTCGTTATCCTGAGTGTTGTTTATCTTGCCTGAAGAAGACCCAAGAGATCAAAACGCGTCGTCTTTTGTCTTGTGATTCATTTGTCCATGCTGTTTGGCGGATTAAATATTGTTTTTAAGATTTGTTTAGATTTCTGCCTGCAGTCGTCTCACTTTGTAACTAACCGTCAGAGAGGAGTTCAAGTTCCGCTACCCAGTAAGTTTCAAAGTGTAATGACCTTTATAGTAAATGGAAAATGCGAAACTATGAATTTATTGCTGAATGACAATACTGTCCTATTTGGTTATGATAATAACTTTAGATCAGATGGAACGTTTGACTTAATTCTATTTCATGTCTTTCATGTCGAAATTCTACATTTACATATGTATATATGAAAAGGATTTGCGATTGTCATTCGCAAGCTTTGTTACACAGTGGCTCCCATATTTTTCTTTATTGAATTAATTCATTGATTTTTTCAAGGCTTCCAAATGACAGGCAACAGCCAGTTGCTTTGTTTTCTCTGTTTGATTATTTTATTTCCTTTTATTTATTTAACAATTACTACTTTTGTTTGCCCTTTGTGGTTATCATTGTGCTCGTTTGTATCTGTGATGATGATCATGATCATGATGATTATGTTTTGTGGTTGTTGCTATCGTCTTATTAAGTTATCTATGCGTTTTTGTATTCCTTATTTGAAATCTGTTAACCAGTTTCGAAATAAAATATGATTCATTAAAAAAAAAGTATAATGACCGCAGCAGGAAGTCAAAACATTAAAACAGGCGTTGAAGTACTGATCCGCCAAACAAACACAACAAACATTGAAGTAATGAGTCTTGAACTGTTGAGCTTATTCCGAAGGTACAAGAACAAACGAACGAACAAACAAACAAACCAACAACAGAAATAAACATATACAGTGCGGAAAAAAAGCAAGTACAGGTGAACAAGTCATCCATCGCTATGAAAATGACTTAATGGGAATGGGGTTGGGAAAAGGGAGGAGAACAGGACAGAGAGGGAGAAAACCAAGACGTTGAAATAAAGATACCAAATCCTTCACTGACAGCGACGGGAATAATTGGGTTCAGTATGTTGAGTACTGAATCATTTGTTCATGGCCGATGGCATTAAAGAAAAGAAAGATAGTACTTTTGAAAGACAACATTGAGTTGAAAGTGAATACACTGACGGAACAACCCAGATCACGTAACATAAAGCACAATCAGCTGCAAGCATCTGGAAATGCCAAACCAGATTACAGGAACATTGTGAAAGACCTCCCACAAGATGTGGGTGACTCAAAACCTGGGTTTCATGCACAGGGCTACTGGAGATGGACAAAAGTCAGGGTGAGGTGCCAGCACAC
The DNA here is from genome assembly GCA_033310375.1 of Conus canariensis. Taxonomy (NCBI): domain Eukaryota; kingdom Metazoa; phylum Mollusca; class Gastropoda; order Neogastropoda; family Conidae; genus Conus; species Conus canariensis. Next base: position 81,125,911 of record CM065716.1, on the reverse strand, counting down.
TAATGCTTGCTGTGGAGGAGTGTTGCAAGAAAAAAAAAGTCAGATTCAGAGCAGTCTCCACCTCCAAAAGCAGAATGGCAGGTCCACAGTCTTCCACTTTTCTGTTGCTAAGTGACACGTGCATCATCTATGACAAGAAAATCCGTGCTTGCGTCAGATGTGAAAAGCTTGTAAAATGCGGAACCATGCAACAGAAAAATCAATAAAAAAAAGACTGCACTAGAGAAAAGTTACGTAAATGTCCTTGGTCCAGTCCAGTATCTGGATCTCGTGACTCGAGAAGCCCGCTACCGTGAAATGTGTCCATGACAACTGCCACACTAAGCAAGCCGGAATGAGAACAGTGACGCAACTTATACATAAAGAAAGAAAGCTTTCTTTCCAAAAAGCCCTTGATTACCTATACCAGTATGAAGAATAGACTACCTTTGTCAGTGGCGTAGCTGAACGAATGACAATGCATAAAGAAAGACATGCTCCATTCATTCAAGAGAGGCACTCCGGGTTTTACACTTCCAACCCAGAAAATGAAGAGGAAAATTTATCAAGCATTTTGGAGGGAAAATGCCATTTAGGCATCAATTACTCAAAATATACTAGTATCTTCAGCAGGCCTGCTAATGGGGCAGGCGATAGAATCTGAATTTGTGGCAGCAGCATCAGAACAGAAAAGGTTGGAAGAGGCTGTGCACCTACTTCTCAGCACATCATTGAGGGATTCTGGGGGTCCGAGGAGTTTCCTATGCCACCAACAGCAGAATTTCTTCTGTCCAATAAGATAAAGCCTCCAGATATCCTTCTGATCAATGTCAAAACAGTTTTGTCTGAGAGGAGACCCGTCACTGAAAAGAAACAGCGCACAGCAACCTCAATCGCTCAAGACATCAGCTACGCTGTCACCAATGGGTGCTGAAAAATGTCAAAGCATATAGTCATTGGTACTACTGTTAGCTAATTCATCGGCAGTGCTGAGGCCATCAGCATACAGAACAACTTTGGCCACCGCCATCTCACATTGTAGTGATCTAATACTGGAGACAACTGTAAGTCACAGATACTGCGAAGCGCCGGCATGTTGCCAACAACAATCACGAAGGACAACTATGCGATTTTGCACTTTGCTTGGGACAGCTTTGATCTGCTAGAAGAAACTGACTCAGGAGCTATTGCAATACATTGTACACATGATATTGCAATTCAGGAGCTCAGAGAGGATCTGAGTCTAGAAGAGATCCAGAGTATGCGCTATGTGAACAGCCATCATCACACCAAAGAACAATGAATTATTAGCCTCAGGCACTCCTTCCATGCTTTGCAGATCGATAAGCATATTCCACATCAAACATTGTGGATATGAACGTCACTGATTAAGTATCTATGGAGGAAGCTTTAAAATCTGTATGGATTCTGCCTACATATATATAAATATTCACAAGACCAATCAAGTCCCGGATGGGCAGGGTGGGTGTAACTCACCGGCAGGAATCTGGATATGGTGATAAGTAAATTGTTGACTATATGTCCCCTGTTTTGCCTCCAGTTACCAACAATGCCATGGTTCAGCTTTCCTGCATGTCTCTGTTGATTCCACAAAAGACTTTAACCGAGAGTACACGTTTGTTACATGTGATGTTCCTGTGGCTAGCCAACAAGCACATGCTGGTGCAGCAGAACAACAACTTAAGTAAGATAATTGTCGGTATTCGTGTGAGCACTTGATCTGTTCTTTGCCAGTTGCAATTAGCATACTTCCTACTCATGAGGGGACTCCTGCTTACGAGAGGATGTGGCGTAATTGTGTAATCAAATCTATGTGCCAGTGTTTCCATGGAAGCAATTATCGGTGGCAAACATTGCAATCGTTCCACGAGGGTCCACAAAATCGTTCTAGAGGCACTTCTGCGATTCTGTGGCAGACGTTTCACAGAGATACACAGATGTTGATCATTTTCTCTCAGAATCCAGATTTTTGGGAACAGCCAGACAGAAAACTGTTTCAATACACCATTCAACAGGGTATTGTTGAGCAACTCCTCAGGCTTTACGCTACTTTCGAGAAGGATGCCTCACAGGAAATAAGATAAAACAGCTCAGCTTTAGTAGGTCAAGTAAAGGCTTTAAAAGCTCAAGAGTTTCTAGCTGATCCTGCTCCTCCTCCGAGTAAGCAAAGAAAATGACACATAACTACACATCTCCAGAACACAACTTGGCCACCAGAACCATGCCAGATACAGGGCGTTATACTAACTGAACATGCTCAACCTCAAACACAATTATCCCCACTTCAAAAACAGCTACGAATAGTGGGATTCAAAATTTTCTGGTCAAATGTTCCCGCCTGCAGGGTTCTTGTGAACCGAACAATTGAGCAGACCATTAAACTCCATTCCAAGTCCAAAGGAGGAATCATAGCTTCAGCAGAAAGAGTGCTGTATACCTCTGTTGGTGTATGACTCGTGTCAGAGCTAGCTTCCTTGCAGCCACTCTGTAGATTCCTGGAATGGCAGGAGATGTTATGGACAAGATCCTCAAAGACCTGGTGTCTGCAGAGACAAGAGCTAGCGAAGAGAACGTGAAGAACAGGATGGAGCTGTTCTCTGCTCTCCTAAATCCATGTGCTGTCGAGGGGACAGATTTTAAAAATTTCTTTTCAGGAATGCTAGCACCAGATCATATTCAGTATTCCTTGAGTGCGAACGTTCGTGGCAAAGAAGATTCCAACTAGTTAATAAAGGAAAGACTAGTAGATAACAGAGATTCCAAGCACCCTTGAAGAACCGGCTGCTGAGAATATCCCCCCCCCCTCCCCCCAACGCGCACAAACAAAAGCAGTGCAACTGACGAGAAGCAAAGTGCTTCAAGCTGCAACTCAAAGAGAGGTCTTTGGAAGACATCAACGGTTTCCCAAGAAAACAACCACCTTGAAAAAGTTCGTGGTCTGTCCATGAAACCCAGTTTCCTGGGCTTTGGCAACACCAGATATGATGCCGATGAACACTGACAATCAAAATGTATGTAACCCCTGGGGTAGAAGATTCATTTTCAGTGGCCTGAGTACACACAGTGCACTTACTTTAGTAACAGCATAATTCTGCTGTAGTCATTGACTTCTCTGCGATCAACATCTGAAGAGCTGACATAACGAGTCCTCTGTATGCTCCCTGCATTAAAGAGAGCTAATTTTGTCATGGATACGTAGAGGCCTGACTCGATTAAAGCAACGGAGCACAATTGCCGTGGATATTCTGAGGCATTTCACTTAGAGAGAGAAAGCTCTGTAATACCAAATGATTGGAAAGTCTTTTTGGGGCAGCGACAAAAACAAGACCCAATTGACTGAAGTGTTGCTTGTCAGAACGGACAAATGAGTGCTAAGCTAAAAAGCTACTGGGGAAAGAACTCCATATCTCATTAGAAAAAAAAGGTGTGTGAAATAGACGTGCTTGAATGGACAGCACATGGAAACTGACACTGTTGAGAAGTTGGAATCCACACAGAAGAGGCTGACACAAGGCTTATTCTCCACTGCTTCCATGAAGATGCGTCTACCCTGACCAGTGGCAGTGCTGTATTCGTAACGGATACATGTGTCTTTAAGCTGCTGTTACACTGCCACTTCCGTCTGAAGACTCTGGTCAGCCTTGATCATGGCATGGGCAGCGGCGGGAGCGGGAGGGGGGGGGGGGGTGGGAGGGGGGGGGGATCAGTATGATTGACCTAGCTGTCCTGCATAAAGTATAAACAGAACTGTGAGGCTCTGCTTGGCTTGGTTACATTTTCTGGGTACGATTCCACGAGCTTTTCTGTGTAGAAGAGGAAAATCACTGCGAAGATCTTCTAAAAAATGACCTTTCTTTGAAGCCATATTTGGTGCCCTTGGAAGTCCAGATCCGCCCTGAGACTAAAGAGACAATCTGCAACACTTTATTAGTTGTCTCACCCCAAGATGAAAGATGTCAACCAGTTGCGCCTGGATCTGCTGAAACGGAATTTAACTCTGGGCAAGGACCTCAGCAAGACAGCTGTAACGGTACTACCTCAGACTTCTTTTGCCTTGTCTGGCCTCCCGCAAATGCACATAGACAGAGCCAACAGCCGGGTGTATAATATTCTGTCTGTCTGTCTGTCTATCCGTCTGTGTGTCTGTCTGTATATTCTGTCTGTCTGTTTCGCGCTCTCTCTCCATGTCTGTCTCTGTCTCTCTCCCTGTCTGTCGCTCTGTCTGTCTCTCTCTCTCACTTTCTGTGTGTGTGTGTGTGTGTGTGTGTGTGTGTGTGTGTGTGTGTGTGTGTGTGTGTGTGTGTGTGTGTTCACAGCTTGTTAAGATAACCATCTTCAAAGAAGAAAAGAAGATTCAACGATGCAATAGCTATAAATGTCATTTGACCGGGTCCAGCCTGACATTTATGGCTCTACCGGAAGAGGATGGTGCATGACCCAAGACAGAAGACCCCTGATTGAATGGTCTCTCGATGACAGTCCTTCCACAGGAACTGGTTGATATCTTGCGAGACCTACACCGATGAGCTGAGTGAAGAATTTGAACTGATCAACTCTTGTGATGCAACCCAGGAGGAAAGCATTGGGGTGGTCAAATGATGACTCTGCATGCTGCTAGATGAAGATACCGTGCAGAAAAGAGCGGCTTGAGTGCCAGCAGTCTTGGTGGGCCTGGCTGTGTGGTCTGCATAAGGAGAATTCCTCTGTTCTGTCTTGTACACAGAGGGATTCCCCGCGGGCGTCGTTTTGAATTACATGTTTTTTGACATTTAAAGGCCAGAACTAGAAGTACATGATGATTTCTCATTAGGTAAATGCTGACTAGACACTTAGCAGGTTATCCCCCTTCAATTTAACTTTTTATAGTTTGAAATGCCTTTTATATGTAATGTCAATTTCATCGCTGAACTGTATTTATAAGAATGAATGCAAGAACTGTGCTAAACCGGATGATCTGAAATGCACAACATATTGAGTTTGCCTACTTTTAGTGCAAAAATATAGAGAAGATTATAGCGTCCAAAATCATTAAAACTGTTCTTAAAAAATAGTTACAGAACCACGTCCAAATTCTCGAGGCGACCCTTTTTTTTACCGGTACAGTAAAACAGTGCATACCTGGATCTTGCGTTCGTCAGAAGACCTACAACAGCATTTCTGTAGACTACCCATGCTGATGACGGACTGTCCAGCCATTCGAGGCAGGACTATGACCACCTCAAGTACTGGTTTGGAAGTCTCCCGGGGAATGTTCTAAGGGACACCCAATCTTCCCGCCACATTTCCTTATGGGACCTCTTTTTTTTTTCGTCGTCGATCTGCTCCGGGGGCCACCCTTTGAGCCTCTTTTCAACACTTTCTTTTACCTCCTCTCTTTTTCAAGACTGCCTTCCTCCTCTAACTCGCTTTAGCTTTGTGTTGTGGTGAGATGCACGGTCTCAGTGTTGACCCCAGGGACATCGCCTTCCTCAAGGACGGGTCCATCATCCTGTGCTTCGTTCCAAAGTTTCACGCCATGAACCAGAGACCGGGCTCTCCTTGACCTACCCTCCGGATCAAAGCTCTCTCTGATATTATCGGTCGAGAGGAAAGAAAGATGAGGGATGGAGGTGGAGGGGGGGGGGGGTACATGAATCTTTGTCCATTCAGGTGCAAACGCTGCTTTTGGAAGAAGTTCTGACCCGGGCGCTCCTCTCAGCTCTACCTGCTTATTTCCCCCTCAATTCCAACACTAGGACGAACAGTTCGGCAAACACAATCTCCAGGTACTAGGTGGCTGACTGGCTCACCAACACTGTTCACGGGCCGTACTCCCAGGCCCAGTTTATTAATCCCTTAGACTTCAGCCCGAGAGCCCACGGAGATTCGAGCTATAGCAACTTCGACCGCGTTTCAATACACGGTACCGTTCTTCCACCTTCTAGAACCAGCTTTCTGACGCTCGGAGAATCCCTTCTTTAACTTATATCTCGGGAATATCTGTATGATCTGTGCTGACGGATTCATGGGGATCTCCTTTCTCGCGGCGATCTCCGCCATATCCATCCCTGCTTCTCACTTCCCTGACCATTAGGACAATTTGTCCTCCTCCTATTACTTTAATTTCTGCAAGACTTTGACATGACACAATGCATCATGCCAATATGGGGAGTGTGTTTTTTTCATACTCTTTCGAAAGTATACTCGTTTGGCTAAGTATACTTTCTATATCAAACTCAAGAGTCCCGCTTTCGTCCCCAGTAGAATTGCCATGGTCCACTGGGGTACTTTGTATTGCCCGTAAAATGAGGAAGAGGAGGCAACTGCGTGTCGTCTGAGAGAGGCGGAAGACGGTGAGCAGGTGTCTTTTTACTGCGTTAGCCATGAAATTTCGGCCAACAAGACTTTCCAACTGCCGGAGCTTGCAGGCGTTTAAGATGACAAGTATACTTATCCAAACAGGGAGTATGATAGAAATCCCATAATCATACTATCTAAACCTGCGAACTGACTGAGCGATTAAACTCACTAAACTGGCTGACTAATTAAACTTAGCCTACTTACTGGGTGAGTGATTAAACTAGCAAACTCTACCGATAATTGACTGACTCTAACTAAACCTACCGACTGACTGAGGAATTGAACCGAATAAAACCTAACTGTTAAACTAAATAAACATGCTGATTGGGTAACTGAAAAAACGTTTCAATACAACTAAACCTAGTCACTGAATTAGGGAGACTAAGTTTTCAACATAACTATATACCTTGTCACTATATTATCGAACCAACGAAAATTAACCCCCAAAATTCTGAGTTTTTAGACACTACAAACTTACTAATTAATGAACATTCCTAGTCACTGACTTATCAAACCAATGAACATTAACTAGAAGTCCCGTGGGTTTAGACTCCAAAAACATACCAGTAAATGAGTGTTTAGTTTAATTATACCTGAACAAACTAAACCTACAATTACCAGATGATTACATTTACTCAGCCAACTGACTGCGTGATACAGTTATCATACATACTAAACATGAGTGATTAATTAATTAATTATTACAATTACTAAACATGAGTGATTACTTAAGCAGTTATTTTATATATATATATTATATATATATATATATATTATATATATATATATATATCAAACATGAGTGATTTATTAATCTAACTAAAACCAGTCATCAAATGATCAAACAAACTAAACTTACTGATTGACTGTTACAGCTTAACAGTTAATTAATAGGTTCAGTTTGTTCAAATGACCGAGTAACCAAACCACCCGAACCTACAAACAGACTGATTAAACTATCTAAACCTGCAAAGTTATCGTTGACTGATTAACCAACCAAACCCACTGATCGATTGGTTAGACCAATTATAGCTAATAACTGACGTAGTAAAGTCATTCAGCCTTCTTACTTACTGACTAAGTTAATTAGAAATGCAACAATCCGGAAAGATTCAGTTGTTGAACCAACTTAAGTATGCACTCTACGTGGTTTAACAAACTAAACTTGCTACCTGCTTGACATATCAAACTCACAACCTACTAACTGACTGACGGGCTGGTCAAACTATACCTGTTAGCTAACCGACTGATTACACTAACTAACCCTCCCCACCCAACCCCTCACCCCCATCTAATTTACTGATTTAATCGACTAAATGTACATACTAAAACTCACTAGTCCCACCATATGACTGACATTTCTTCTTACTAAACTTATCGACTGGCTGATCAGTGAAACTAATCAAGACTCCCGACTGATTCACTAATTAACCAGCCGCAGCAGCCCAACTGGTAAAGTACTCGCCTGGGGAGCAAGAAAATCACCGGTCCAAAAATCGCCTCTCAAACAGGAGAGGTGCTTTTATTTCCCCTCCCCTCTCCACTGGACTTGAAGTGGTGGTATGGGTGTATGTCTTTCGGATGGGATGGTGTAAGCCCAGGTCCCGTGTGAGGAGGCATGCAGGCACACTGGGCACGTGAACGATCTCACGACAACATGGGAGTTGTCCTTGGCAACAAATTTTGTCGAGGAATCCACTTTGACCAGTCAACAGAAACATACGCAAACTGCAAAACAAACAAACAACAACAACAAGAAAATATATCAGTGGCGCTGTACCGTGGCCATATGCTCTTCCTATGGGCCCGTGATCAAACGGTCAAAGCGTTGCCCTGTGGAGTTGATGGTTGTGAGTTCGAACTAAACGTGGCGTCGGGATTTTTACAGCTTGAAAACCCACTCTGTCCAACCAGCGATAAATGGGTACCTTATTCAGTTCAGGGAAGGTTAAAGGCGGCGGAAGGAGGCAGATGGTTCCGCCTTCCGTCATGCCATGCCCTGGACACAGTCAACTCTTGACAGTTCGTGGCTCTTGAGGCCGATGGGCTATGGGGACGTTTAACCTTTGTGTTGTAACCCAGTGGACAGAGCCCTCGGTTTCTACGCAGAGAAGTCTGTTGTCATGGTGAAAGCTATCAATGCAAGAATATGAACAGCAAGACGATGTCAGTGGGGAGATCTATCGTGTTCTTTTCCCTTTTTACATCTCCCCCCCCCCCCCCCCCCCCCCATTTTTTTTTAATCCTATTTTCGTTTTTTTTGTTTTTTTTTCTTTTGTGTGTGTGTGGGGGGGGGGGGGGGGGGGGGAGGGGGGTAGTGTCTTAACGCCAAACTGAAAAGAAGTCAGTTTTCCGGGAAATATTCATTGTTTTGTGGATTTTTGCGCCTGATATTTGTTCTGTTTCAAGAAGACAGATTCGTGGAAAATGTACATGTATGTTTGGTTTCGTGTACTTAATTATTTTGCGCCCTGTTCTGTGGTTTTTGATTCGTTTTGGGCCTGTTTTCGTCCACGTTCCCGTCAGTTTCAGTGTTTTGGCGTATTTAGAGAGAGGGGGGGGGGGGGGGGGGGGGGGGGGGGGGCGGGGGAGAGAACCGTTTCTGAGTTCTCGCCCTTGCAGACCGCATTTACTTTTGTTGTGGAAAAGTCTGACACAGATTTCATTTCCCTCTTTTTTTCTTTCATTCTCTGTCACGTAATAATCAATTCAATCTATATCTACTGCGTGTCGGGCGGCACACTTCCTCCAGTACAGCCAGCTGTCTTACGACTGGTGCCTACTCGGTGCGCTGTTCATCCACGTGGATCTGCTTCCAGAATCGGTCTGAAAATAACGAAGCGGTACCAAATAAAACGAATCTTCGAAAAGAAGGAAGGACTAAAACGGATGAACGAACGTATTACTGAAGGGATTGAGAAGAAAAAAAAAGCTAGAAGGGGAAAGAACATGCAAGAAGATGCAAAACAAGCAGCCTCAAATAAAAATAGATAAATAAAGATTTGGACCCCTAATATGGCCATCTGCGGGTTGCTTGCCATAAAGAACATTTAATAAAAATTAAAATGGTGTGTGTGTGTGTGTGTGTGTGTGTGTGTGTGTGTGTGTGTGTGTGTGTGTGTGGCGCGCGCGCGCGCGCGCGCGCGCCATAAATAACATTTCATGAAAATAAAAATGAAAAGTGTGTGTGTGTGTGTGTGTGTGTGTGTGTGTGTGTGTGTGTGTGTGTGTGTGTCTGTGTGTGTGTGTGTGTGGAGAGAGAGAGAGAGAGAGAGAGAGTGGTGTGTTGTGTGTGTGTGTGGTGTGTGTGTGTCGCGCGCGCGCGCGCGCACGCGCACGCGCACGTGTGGTGTTCCTGGAAGGGAGTTTTCCAAATTCCCCACCACATGCACAGCGGAGGTCGGGTCATATCTGAAGGTAATCCGATAGAGGGACGGACGACAGTCGCGTTGATAAACCCGCACCTCTCCTGCCCCCCCCCCCCCCCCCCCCCCCCCCCACCCCCCGCCCACGCCCACGTCACTGTCGCGCTGCGCTGCTCGGCGCTGCTGTAACGTACGTTACGTTATTAACTCTTGTCACCAGAAGTGCGATGCAGCGCGGTGCGTATGCGTGGGACAGACACACGCAAGCAGGCAGCCAGTCAGCCAGCTAGCGAGTTAGCTTGACTGGTCCTTCGTCTGCCCGACAGATCTCTCTCTCTCTCTCTCTCTCTCTCTCTCTCTCTGCCTGCACTTCTCCTTTGTCGCCGCTTCGCGGAAAACGCGCGCGCGCGCGCGCGCACACACACACACACACACACACACACACACACACACACACACAGCACGCATGCCGCTCCCATCTTCTACTACCGTCATCAGTGTGAAGGTAAGCACGTGTTCTGCTGACGTCCTCGCTTTCCCTCCCCTCTCTTCTCCCTCCCCCTCCTTCACCCCCACTTCCCCCCCCCCCCCTCTGCTTCAAAGTCAGGTTTCCTCCACCCGTATACCCCCCCCCTCCCCTTTACCCCACCCCATCCCACTCTCCCTCTGTCTCCATCCTCCCTCCCTCCACCCCCGCAAATCGGCGAATGCCATTCAGTAAACGGTTGTAGGCTAATGAAAAAGCGAGCGAGACTCGGAAACCCGAACGTACGAGAGAGAGAGAGACACAGAGAGAGGAGGGAGAGAGAGAGAGAGAGAGAGAGAGAGAGAGACAGAGAGAGATCCACCCCCTCTTCCGCTGTGTGACCAAACGGCGGTCCTACATCCACTCACTGCCTCCCCACCCACTCACACTTGGGCCCCGTAATTTAATAAAACATGAAACCTTTTTCACAATGGCTCACACGCTTACAACCTTGACGTCCCTACCGACTCCGTGTTGTCTGACAGTCACCGTGCCCTCGACCGACCCAAACCCCCGCATCTCCAAGCACCTTACCTACACCAAAGACATCGACGACAGGATTGTTGGTGGTGGTGTTGAGTGTGAGACTGAATTTCACACCAAAAAAAAAAAAAGAAAAAGGAAAAAAAAAGAAAAAAATTTGGAGTATCGATGAAACTTTTCAGGTTATTGATTTTTTTTAAAAATTCATTTATTTTGTTTTAATTTTTTTTTTCACCTTCTTACATTTTCGCCATCTTCAGCTGAATCGGCTTAGAGACACGTGGCGAGTGAAGTGCATTTCGACGCAGTGAGTGAGAGAGAAAGAGTGAGAGAGAGAGAGAGAGCCACCAACATCGGGCGTACCCAGAGAGCGGCAAAACCCACACACATTCCTCAGTACGCCTTGTACTATCTCCGTAGCCTTACTCCACCTGTTTATGACATGTAGGCTTACCGGCGTTACCACACCAGGTTAGTTCGATTTTTGTCTGACTCTCAAACAGAAAAACATTTTTTTTCCCCCTCGGTTGTATTTCGTTCGTTTCAGTTTCTGTACTGGACTTATCGATCTTGTATCGATCTTCGGAGGAGGGATCATTCAGCTATGTTCACCTTTTTTTTCTTAGGTCTGACTGAGTGTACCTGAAGATTTGGTTCCAGATGTCGTTGGCCAGCCTGAATTGATTCGTTGTCACCGGCGGCGAAACGCGGAGGAGGCGCCAAATTTGATCTCCGCTCGCCCATATGGAGGTGTGTTAATTATTGTGATCAGGTGTGGCTTCGTGTTCGTTCATCGTTCGTCAAGAAAATCAAATAATAATCACAATGATGAGAAGGCAGAAACTGAACATGTGTCAATCACGGGCTTTGTAGATCAAGTGGACGTTGGCAGCGGAGTTGTGACTGACAGACGGACGTGTCATTTTTGCTGCTGCCCGCGCTCGCGCGCGTGTGTGTGTGTGTGTGCGTGTCTGTGTGTCAGTGGTTGTAGTGGTGGTGCTGGTGGTTCCTGTTGGTGCGGATTATCCCGCGGGGGAAGCGTGTCACCACGGCGGATTTTCCCTGTGAGGATTATCCAGTCTATCCCCCCTATCCCCAGGCGGGATCGGAGTGGACGCTGGATCAGCTACTGGACATTATCCCAGGTGAGTGTGAGGGGGAGTGTGGTGATGGGGAGAGGCGCGGGGGGCTGGGGAAGTAGAAGTGAGAGTGATCTGTTCCTGTGTCGTTTCCGTTCAATGATGAGAATGTCTGACATTGCCAGAGCAGTTCTTTCTACACGTCTCTGTCTCTCTTGTCTTTTTGTCTCTCCGTTTATGTCCATGTCTCTCTCTGTCTCTTTGTCTCTCTCTGAGTGTGTGTGTGTGTGTGTGTGAGTGAGAGAGAGAGAGAGAGAGCGTGTGTTGTGTGTGTGTGTGTGTGTGTGTGTGTGTGTGTGTGTGTGTGTGTGTGTGCGCGCGCGTGCGGGTGTGTTTGTGCGTGTGTGAATGTGTGTGTGTGTGTGCGCGCGCGCGTACGTACATGCGCGCGCACATGCGCGCGCCTCTGTGTGTGTGTGTGTGTGTGTGTGTGTGTGTGTGTGTGTGTGTGTGTGTGTAAGAGAGAGAGAGAGAGAGAGAGAGAGAGAGAGAGAGATCTCACGGGCAGACACAACATGAGACATAGAGAATAGAGACAGAGGAATGAAATGCATCAAACACACACACACACACACACACACACACACACACACACACACACACACACACACACACACGCATGCACGCACGCACGCACACACACACACACACACACACACACACACACACACACACACACACACACACACACACACACAATATGACAAACAGGGAGACAGAGACAGAGATTACAAGAAGAAATTGAAGAAAATGAGGGAGGGAGGGTTGCAAACAGACAATGGATGCAGCATCTTTTCTCTTTCAGAAGTGGCTATATCTGCGTTTGGATTCAACAGACTTTTTGTGAGATGGAAACACTTTGTAGGAATATTCCAGAATCATCACAAGATCACTACAAATAGTTATGGTTGACCGCTTTTGAAAAACAGTGGTTAATATTCTATATACAGGCAGTGAAAAGAATCAACAGGCTTTTAATCATATGAAAACACTGTTTAAGAACATTCTAGAATCATCACAAGATCATTACATGTGGTTGTGGTGAGACGCTTTTGAAAAATAGTGGTCAACATTGCTATTACAGGCAGTGAAAATTGTGACAAAATAATTTCAATCAGACTCAACAGGTTTTCAGCCATATGGAACCACTTTGTAGGAATATCCTAGAATCATCACAAGAACACTACATACGGTTATGGTTGGAAGCTCTCGAAAAATAATGGATAACATTTTTCTTACAGGCAGGGAAACTTGTTACAAAATTGTTTGAAAAGGAATATTGGCCCAGCATGTTGTTGTCAAACTTATCGAATTTAGAATTAGTAACCAATAAACTCTGTACTGAGACTGTAAGAAAATAAGGTATCAAAAGACATGAACGGTTGTGTATAGACTGCAATATTGGTGAAGTATGTCACTTCATGATTGAGTCCCCCCCCCCCCCCCCCTTCTCCCTTCCCAATAGCATGTTTTGAGTTTTGACAATATTTACATCTTATCTTTGCAGCTCATCGCATTTGTAAAATGATGTCAAAGGAATGAATGGGTGTGTGTTGGCAATATCCTTTTAAAACGTTTTTAAAGTTTATTTCAGAAAAGGGAACCTTTGTACATTGTGTACATTTTTGTATGTATGAATGTATGTATGTATGTATGGATTGATGCACAGATGTACGTTTGTATGTACAAATGTATGTATGTATGCATGTATGTATGTATGTATGTATGTATGTATGTATGTATGTATGTATGTATGTATGTATGTTTGTTTGTTTGTTTGTGTGTATGTATGCATGCATGCATACATGCATGCCTGTATGTCTGTATGTATGTATGCTTGTGAGTGGTGTGTGTGTGTGTGTGTGTGTGTGTGTGTGTGTGTGTGTGTGTGTGTGTGTGTGTGTGAGCGCGCGCGTTCGTGCGTGCGTGCGTGTATGTGTGTGTGTGTGTGTGTGTGTGTGTGTGTGTGTGTATGTGGCTGGGTGTGTGTGTGTGCATGCAATAAACAGATATTTACATTGTCGCTGTCCAAATTTGTTTCTTTCTTTCTCCATCATATCCCTAAAAGTGCTAAAGGAGTAAAGTCAGCTGAGTGCAGAGATGGAGTAAAACACACATATAGAGGCAGAGAGAGAGAGAGAGAGAGAGAGAGAGAGAGAGAGAGAGAGAGAGACAAAGACAGACAGGGACAGACAGACAGAGACAGATAGGCAGTCAGACAGACAGAGATAGACAGTCAGAGAGAGAGAGAGAGAGAGAGACAGAGAGAGAGAGAGAGACAGACAGACAGACAGACAGACAGACAGACAGACAGAGAAACAGAGAAACAGACAGACACACAGTCAGGGAGAGAGAGGGGTGAAGGGGGGGGGGGGGGGGCAGACACAAAGAAAAACGCCGGAAAAAAGAACGAGGAAAGACAAACTGAAAATGATTTTACATGCCTGTTCTTTCATCGAACGTTGCTGCCAAACTGAATTCCTGGTTATGTGATGCGCAAGACTGACTGACAGGTCGTTCTTCACACGACGTTTCCCACGAGTGCCGAAGATCGTCGCTTTCTGGTTTGCTTTGTTTGTTTGTGCCATGGCCGTTTTCCTTTAGTTCAAGTTTGATGAGATGTGATGTGATGTGATGTGATGTGATGTGATGTGATGTGATGTGATGTGACGTGATGTCCTGTCATGTCATGTCATGTCATGTCGTATCATTCATGTCATGTCATGTCATGCCATGCCATGTCACTTGTGCAGCAGACATTTACGAATGAATTTCTGAACGATTGAAATGAGGGGGGGGGGGGGGGGTATTGAGAGACAGACAGACAGACAGACAGACAGACTGAGAGAGACAGAGAGACAGAGGATGGGGGGGGGGGGGTAAGGACATGTAGGGAGATCAATTAATTGATCTTTAGTTCTATAGAGTGAAGATTTTAGGCTGAGGCCTATTCTTACAATCTGTCTTTGTCACATGTGCACCTGTCACGTCAATGCATAAACATTCACCGCTC
>CM065716.1:81088546-81101046 GCA_033310375.1 Conus canariensis | reverse complement strand
CAGAAGAAGCACTAGCTGTTCAATCTTTCTCGTAATCCATCGGTCTTTTCTGCCATCATCTGTAATTCAAATGTTACCGTTTTTCTTCATTGATTTAATGGACTGAGATAAATAACATTCCACGATTCTGCAGTCATGTCTGCGAACATCTGAGAGAAATCCCATTACACCGGCAGGACCCCCATGTTGCCTTCTTCTTTAAAGTTTCATCATCTTAGTCATTTCACGGCAGCAGCATTTCAGAGACACATCCTACGCCTGCAATGCTATGTATAACGTTTCCGGTTATCAGCGTGACCCCCCCCCCCCCAATCCGCCTCCCCCCACAAATTTGTGATGCATGAAATCACCGCATCCACCTCCGGGGGTGGTGACCTCCCTCCCTGCTGTACTCCACCCAGAAGGTGTCGGTGTAAGTAAATAAAATTGTGTAGAAGTTGTGAAATTTGACTCATCCCCGCTAGCTGGGATACGTGTCATTGTGTAACTGTTCTGTGAGCGTGCGGGGGTGGGGGTGGAGATTTCGGATGGAACGCAAACGTATAACATTGTAGTAGATCTGTGGGAATCTGCGTGGGACCGCCCCTGTGTGTGTGTGTGTGGTGGTGTGTGTGTGTGTGTGTGTGTGTGAGCGCTCGTGCGCATGCGCTCGCGATGGGGAGTACGCTCGTATACATGTATATGTGCCCCAGTTGTTTAGTCGCGCGCGCTCGCGGGGTTTCATTGCAAGCTCTCGACGTGCCAGGACTGCGCCTTGCCGTGAGTCAGTTGCGCGTTGGCTTTAGACAGCCGCGGCGGGTCGGTTGCGCAATTGCAGCGTTTCCGTCAATTTGTCTTGCCCGCCCGCCCCAAGTGAGTAAGTCCGGTTCATCGAGATTACCAAATTCTTGTTCTTTTACTCACCCACTTGCTAGAACGGTCTTGTCCGCTTGCCCATTTTCCATCACCATTTTGTCGATTGCTCTTTTTTTCAGCTTTTTCTTTTCTGCTCCTCTCTCTCTCTCTCTCTCTCTCTCTCTCTCTTCTCATCATTTCTTTATGTGTTCTGTTAATATTCGGTGTGTTCTCCATACACTCCTTCATAAGAGGGCAATGGCCTTTACATGACAAAACCATCCGAGTTCTGAATTCTGCCGAGTCCTCTATCATTCTCGTGGGCTGATCATACCCCCCCCCCCCCCCCCCCCTCCCCGCGATTAGTTTTTCTCCTTTTCGCCTCGTTTATTTCTTTCACTCTCTCCGCTTCCTCAGCTTCCATTTTTTTCTTTCGCATTAAAAAAAAATCGATCATCACTAGCACTGTCTCCTTTTTGTGATATATATATATATATATATATAAACGATGCTAAGAACTGGTAAAATGACAAAAATCTTTTCTTCGCTGGAAGCAGAACTGTCGGTGGGTCGTTTATGCCATTTGGCGTGACAACAGGAAAATACATACTGGCATGCAGTTTAACACGTGTGTGTGTGTGTGTGTGTGTGTGTGTGTGTGTGTGTGTGTGTGTGTCTGTGTGTGTGTGTGTGCTGTGTGTGTGGTGTGTGTGTGTGTGTGTGTGTGTGTGTGTGTGTGTGTTCCCATAGTATGCTGGGGTCTCTTTTTCCGCCTGTTTGGTCCTTTCACCTGGCTTTGCTCAAGAAATTCTTTACATTTTTCTTTCTCCTAACAATTTCAAACGCGCCAACTTCTGTTTTGTAATCTGGCAGGCAGCGTCGACTATTGTCCAGAGCGAGCACTTGCTGTCCATTCTGCAACATCTGTAAGTCCATGTGCACTTGAAGTGTATCGCAATTTCTCGTGTGTGTGTTGTGGTGTGGTGTGTGTGTGTGTGTGCGTGCGGTGCGCGCGCGCTCGCGCGTGTGTGCGTTAGTGAATCGTCTTATTGTAATCTGAACGTGATCAATTAAGCGGAATAACTGACGTCTTCAGTATGATACGTCTAATTCCCCCACTCCACCCCCCCCCCCCCCCCCCCCCCTTCTCGTCTTTAGGATGTCGTTAAGAGAGAGAGAGAGAGAGAGGAGAGAGAGAGAGAGAGAGAGTGGGGGTGGGGGGAGTTTCGGGGACGAGACAGAGAGGGATGGAGGGGTGAGGAGAGAGATGGAGAGAGAGGAGAGAGAGAGGGAAGAGAGAGAGAGAGAGAGAGAGATGGGATGGGGGAGTTTCGTGGACAGAGACAGAGAGGGTGAGGGTAGGTTGGGGGGGGGGAGAGAGAGAGAGAGAGAGAGAGAGAGAGAGAGAGAGAGGAGAGAGAGAGAGAAGAACAAACAAATGGGAAAAGAGAATACGTTAGCCTAGCGAGAAAGACTGAACCCTTTGTCAGCCAAGCAGGCCTATCGACTCTTCCTTTTCTTTCTTCGTCTTCTTTTCTTTTTTTTTTCTCCTCCCCCTTCATATGAATGCATGCACTCGGTGTCTGTGTGGGTGGATGGTCGGGCGGGTGTCCGTAGTTTGAAGGGCGTGCAAGCTTACGTGAGAGCTGATGTATAAGAATGTTCGATCCGGTGCATCGATTCGATGTCGTAACTCGACCCGGCCACTCCTGTCGAGCTTGCCCCCGCGCGAGGGCATAGGCGCACGCACCACACACACACACACACACACACACACCACACACACTTCTATACAGGCTCAACTAAAATGAAGAGAGAAGAGAGAGAGAGAGGAGAGAGAGAGAGAGAGAGAGAGAGAGAGAGAAAAGAGCAAAATGTGTGAACATGAGCCTTGCCTCTTCCGTGGTCATGTAACGTTCTTCCCTTACTCTTTTTTTTTTTGCGTTTTGGTCAGTCTAAAACTCTTAGCCAACTTTGAGAGCCCTTTGTTTCATATCAATGTTCGTGCGACTGAACATCTCCAACGAATAAGCCAGTGGCTCCCACGTCTGACCAGCTTGGTGGATTTCATCATCCTCACGCCGTTTCATGAAAGGCTGCAGAAGAGGTTAAAATCAACGTTAGCGCAAGGACAGAATTAAAGCAAGATTAGTTCATTTGTTCAGTTTTCTTAACGCCATCACCATCGTCATCGCCTTCATCATCGACAGCGTAAAACAAAGCAATGCTGCGGATGATGATGATGATGGCAGCTCGCATAGCTGGCGAACTATAGGCCAAATGACATTCTGTGAATTCTTTCCATCAAACATCAAAATCAACCGATTTACTTCTTCAACATCTGCATACTTCATGTTTCATGAGGGTGATGGGGGGGGGGGGTTCCTATTTGTTTGTTTTTAAGATGTTCTTTCCCCTAATATGTGAGACATGACACCAAGCAAGTCATCAGTTATCATTGAGTAAGCTTTGCAAAGCAACAGTTGTATCAGGGTGAACTCAGCAAATGCTGGGGGGGGGGGGGGGGGGGGGGGGGGGGGAATCGCATTAATATTAACAACAATGCTGACTGAAAAGAAAAATCAGTTTTGGAGAAGCCCTCTCCGACATAAGTGTTCCATTTGATGAAACCACCCGTTGAGTGGGAGAGATCATTTAGTATCCCGCCCCTAAAATCCAAAACGCAAAAGGAAGGAGAGTTTTATTATGGAAACCTAGCTTTCACTATGCCGTTTGCTTTCTTTCATTCTGTCTTTTTCTTTTCTTTTTTTTTCCCTCCTAAGCACAATTGATTATAATCGTTATCTGAAAACGCCCTCACTCATTGCTCACAAAATACTACGTCTAGTAGGCCCTACTCTTCAGTCGCTTTCATAAAATCTGTTTTAAAAGATCCCGAAGAAGCAAGCACTCGATCTTTCGCCACGCCCATAGCTTTGTAGGGTGCTCTACGCACTTGTTACTACGATATTCGTAGCAACTATCGATTTTTTTTTTTTCTCTCCTCTCCTCGCACTCAGTTGCGGCGTGCACGGCATTTGATGCACCGGAATTCCGAACCGTTGTGGTTTCCTGTTGGGCAGAGAAGATTCCCTCATTTTGAAAAACTGAGGCAGCAGGTGCAGGCTGAAATGATAGCAGAATAATGTGCTGAACTGATAGACAACGCACATGCACATTGCACACGCGTGCAAACATCTGTTTGCAAAAATCAGTGAGAATTCACAGCAGCCAGTATTAACTTAACCTCCACACGCAACCAGAGCTCAAGCAGACGACTATGGGTGGCGCTATGCGCATTTTCCCTGCGCATTTGACGTCGTACTGAAACTACGCGGTCATGCCATTGTTCCATGTTCTCTCTTTTTAGTTTGTGTCTATTATTGGTGGTAGTGTTAGCGTTACCATTGATACTATGAGCATCACTGTTAAACTTTTGTCTTTTCTCTCTCTCTCTTCTCTCTCTCTCTCTCTCTCTCTCTCTCTCTCTCTTCTTGGTGTATTTATTTATCTATTCATTTATCGATTTTCCTTTGTTCGTGTGCCTTTCCTCTATTTAGTGCCATTTGTGTTCTTCAGTGTCAGTTGTGCGGGGGGTGGGGGAGGGTGGTAATTGAGACGCTTAGGATGTGAACAAACTCAACGTCATCTTCAATCATAAATATTCATGAATTATGCGTGGTGGAGTATGTTCAAGACTGAGGAAGTGAGTGTGTGTGTGTGTGTGTGTGTGTTGTGGTGTGTGTGTGTGTGGTGAGAGGAGAGAGAGAAGAGGAGGAGAGAGAGAGAGAGAGAGAGAGAGAGAGAGAGAGAGAGAAGACAAGACAAAATTCTTTATTTACGATTAGAGAGAGAGAAGGAGGAGGAGAGGAGGGGTGCGGAGGATGGCGGGGGAGGAAGGGAGGAGGGGGGGGATCGTCAGAGGGACTCTTTGAGTCTGGGTGTGATTCCATGTGGGAGGAAGCTGACAGAGTGACTCAGTGAAACCAAGCGTGGTTGTGCATGGGGGACGGCGGACCTTGTACTAAGCGGTTTCCGAGTTAACGCCCCTGGAAATGGAGACCTATAGGAACCACCGCCCGTGAAGCAGAAGATCGCGACAATAGATAACTAAACAAACAGTCAAACTAACAAACAAGCAGATAAACAAAATAAATAGATAAATGAATAAATAAAACTAATAGATACAAACTAATGGCAAAAACTGAACTTCGTTATCAGTGCGTCTGACATACTAGAGTGCATGAAATATAACAATAATGGACGAAAAGACCTTTAAAACACACACACACACACACACACACACACACACACACACACAAAACACACACACACACACACACACACACTCCGGAAGAACGTCAACGCAGGATATGTGCGCATTTAATGCAATGTGTAGTGCTTCGAAGGAACGAATCAGGTAAATGAGGGAGGTGTAATCTTTAGGGAGAAAGGGAGTATGGGGAAAGGAAGAAAACGGGGGGGGGGGGGGGGGGGGGGGGGGGGGGGGGGCGTCCTGTGGAGCGCGCCCGCGAGTTTGTGTGTGTTGTGTGTGTGTGTGTGGTGTGTTGTGTGGTGGGGGCGTGGGGGTGTTGTGTGTGTGTGTGTGTGTGTGTGTGTGTGTGTGTGTGTGTGTGTGTGTGTAGAGTTTTGTGTGTGTGCGTGGTGTTTTGTGTGTGTGTGTGTGTGTGTGTGGGGGTGTGTGTGTGTGTGTGTGTGTGTGTGTGGGTTTTTTTTCTGTGTGTGGGCGTGTGGGGGTGTGTTGTGTGTGGTGGTGTGGTGTGTGTGTGTGGAGAGAGAGAAGAGGGAGAGAGAGGGCTATTGAAGTTAAAGAGGAGCAGGAAAACCCACGCACGCAGGCGGGCGTGCAGGAGAAACGCGGGAGTGTGGTGGTGGAGGGTGGGGGGTTGGGGCGGCTGGGGGAAAGGGTGGTGGGGAGTGGGAGAGAGACAGAGGAGAGGGGGGGGAGGAGAGGGGGGAGAGGTGAGGAGAGAGACTATTGATCCGCTGTTCTCACTTTATTCCACCCACGGCCTTAGTCGCCCACCACTCCCCGGCCCCCTCCCCCGGCCCCCCCCCTCGCCTTTCCCTCGATCCACCCCCCTCCTCTCTCTCTCTCTCTCTCTGTCTCGCTCGCTCGCTCGCGCGTGCGTTTGTGTGTGTGTGTGGGGTGTGTGTGTGTGTGTGTGGTGTGTGTGTGGTGTGTGTGTGTGTGTTAGTGTTGGTGTGTGTGTCCCCGAGGTGTGCCCCCAGTGTTGTGTGTAAGGGATCGGAGGAGAGGGGAGGTTTGGGGGGTAGGGGGTGGGGCGTTGCGGCGAGATAGCTCTTGCAGGCGGTCAGTTATTCGGGCATAATCGAAGAAGATAACTGAAATGAACGGGTGGCGATAAAAAGAAAGAAGGAGAGAAAGAGGGAAAAGAAAGAAGAAAAGTAAGAAGGAACGAAAAGATGAAAGAAATTAATAATTGTCTTAGATGAATGTTTCAAGCGAAATTTAAAAGAAAAAAAAAAATATCAAAATAAACGAATACATCTTAACTACACATGGGCGAAGGGGTAGACGGAAAGTATGCAGACGAACCGGGCGGGGGAGAGAGAGAGAGGAGGAGAGAGGGAGGAGGAGGGAGAGAGAAAAGGGGAGAGAGGAGGAGAGGAGAGAGAAGAGACAGACAGACAGCAGACAGACAGACAGAGCAAGATAATTGCTTGTGGCCCCGTCGACCGCAAAGGCATATCAAGGCTGTCACCGCTTTGAAGTCAACCCCAAGTCATACTGGAAGAAAAAAAAAAAAAAAAATCCACACAATCATTAAAACACACTGTCTAAAAAACACACTGGGATTTCGTAAAAAAAAAAATTTTGTAAAATTGTAGATTTAAATGAAACATGTTGATCTCTTTCAGAAATTAAAAAACACTCGGGCGAGAGAGAGAGAGAAGAGAGAGAGAGAGAGAGAGAGAGTGAGAGAGAGAGGGGAGAGAGAGAGAGGCAGGACAATCTGAAAACAGGGCCGAAAACGTGAAAAGAACAAAGATAAGGACAGTTGTGATGGTGTGTGTGTGTGTGGTGTGTGTGTGTGTGTGTGTGTGTGTGTGTGTTGTGTGTGTGGTACAATTCCGTAGTGGGGGGATGGGGGTGGGGGGATGGGGGGGGAAAGGGGGGGGCAAGTGCAGGCTAAACCCTTTTCCCCCATCGTTACATATATAAAGCCAGATAACCAACCAGGAGTTAGAGGGACCAATAAAAACAGACGTAGACAGGACAGAGGGAAAAATAACGATTTTAATAACTGACCCCGACAAACCATATTACCATCAATAATTTTGAAGGAAAATTTGGACAGTAAAAAAAAAAAAAAAAAAAAAAAACCCCCCTTTGCATTTCGTGCAACGCACATTCCCGCAATCTTCAAGGCCGCGTGACCCAGTTTTCGCTGCAAATCAACCGTGACCTACTTTCTCATGAAAGGGATACTTGGCTGCCGCGGATCGGATTTGGGTTCGCTTTAGTGTGAGCTCGGAAATGGAAACGACGTTATTTTAGATTCGCCGGAAAAGGTGCCCCCCGCTAGTGAACAAGTTTGATTTGCTGTTGTCAGTTCTGGGCGTCGTTTTTGTGGTTTTTGGTGTGTTTTTTCCAGCTTGCCGCGGAGTGTGTCATTCCTGGTGTGTGGGGAAAGGTGGGCGCATCGGCGGTGCGGGGCGTGGCTTCGGGCTGTCCTGGCTTGGTCGTGCTGGTCGTTCGGGCGTGGCTGGGCGGGGTTGTGTGGGTGCCGGTGTGGGTTGATGCAACTCGCCCATGCTTGCACTCACCACCGCGCGTCACGCGCTCCGGGGTCGATTCAGCGACCCACCCATCCATCCCACGCCTGTTCATCCGTGCTCGCAGGGCGGGATCATGGAGCCTTGTGGACGTGGACAGTCGGTTTTCGCCTTTCCGTGAGTGTGATCGTCGGGTCCCCTGTATTGCGGCTGCCCCCCCACCCCCCCCCCCCCCCCCCCCGCGCCCCCCCCCCACCCCCCCCCACCAGCCATCCCACACCCCCCCCCCCCCCCCCACCGCCCCCCCCCCCCGCCCCCCCCCCCCCCCCGCCCCCACCCCACGGGCCGTCCGGGCTTGGCTGGCGCTGTTGGTCGCTGTGGCATTAGCGGCTGCGGCTTCGGGCTGTCTTAAGCTTGCTGCGTCAGTCGGACTGCGGACGGGGCGGCGGCGGCGTCGGGGCGGCGTAGTCGGGGCGTAGTCAGCTGCAGCATGCTGCAGAAGCTGTAATAGGCGGCACGGCGGATGAGTCGGCGGCGGCGGCGGCGGAAGCCTCGCCGCCGCAGCTCCGTCGCACGCCGCCTCCGCGCGCCTCGCGGCTTCTGCGGCGGCGGCTGCGGGGAGGGCTAGCGGGGCGGCGTTGGCGGCTGGGGGAAGGCTGGTTGGGGACTGGGACTCACCGGGCTCCCAGGGGGGGGCGGGTGGTGGGCGGCGGCGCGGCGTCTCGGCGCTTGCGGGGGGGGGGGTGGGGGGGGCGGCCGCCGGCGGCTCGGGCCATACGCGGCCAGGCTGGCGCCACTCATGCTGCAGTCATCTACTGGGCGCCCGCGGAATTCCGCCCGGCGCGGCCGCCACGCTGCAGCTATGCCGGGCCGTGCCATCTGCGCGGGATCGGGCCCGGCCAGTGTGTCGGCGCGATCTAGCGGCAGCGGGCAGCCGCGCGCACGGGGCGCCTCATGGGGCTCCCGCGTGGCGGGGGTGGGGCGGGGGTGGGGTACGGCGCAGTCCGGCATAAGGGGCGGACGCGCGCCAGGCTGCGCCAGCTTGCCGCAGCTGCAGCTGCAGGCTGGCAGGAGCTGCATGCATTGTGCAGGCGCTGGATCTGCTGCATCGGCAGCATCTGGTTCAGCATGCTGCAGCTATCCACCTCCTCCATCAGCCTAGGTCAGCTGCTGCATCTGGCAGTCCATGAAGCCACCTTGCTGCAGGAGTGCGCATCGGCTGCGGGCTTCTGCAGCGTCGGCTGCATTTGTCAGCTATCGGAGTCAGGGGCATATACGCTGCTGTGCAGTCATCCGCTCCATCATGCCACCCAACAGCTGCTGCTGCAGCTGCTGCAGCTCCAGCAGTCTTGAGCTGATCAGCAAAATGCATGAGCACCATCAGCATTAGCATGCTTCGCGGCAGTCGGGCAGCATCCTTTGGTTGTGGGTTGGTCTCCATTCGTGCTGTCACACATCATCCACGGCATGCCGCCTCATGGTGTCTCTAGCTTCAGCGGCAGCACTCTTGGGAGGACTCCCGTGGGGCCGCAGCCGCGGGCGCACGCCGACTGGTGGTGTTTGACGCCCGCGGCCTCCGCGCTCCACGCCACGGGCCTCCGCGGCGTCGTGCACCCTCCTCCGCGTCCTCCGCCTCCGCGGCCTGCTCTCCGCCTCTCCTCCCCGCCTCCTCCTCCTCGCACTCCACCTTCGCCTTTTTGATTCTGCTCATCATGTCATTCTTCTTCCGCTCGTTTTATTCTCCTTAGCCACTTCAGGTTTCTCCTTTTCACCATCATTCTGTGTTGTCCTCCTCCCCCTCCCCCCTCCCCCCTCTCTCCTCCTCATCTTGCCTCGTCTCCTCCTCCCCTTCCTCCTCTCGTCCTTGTCATTCCTCCTCCCACCCCCTCTCTCCTCCTCCTCTCCTTCCTCCTCTCCATTATTAGTATTATCAGATTTCTTTCTAATTCATCATCTGCAGTTTTCCTTCTTTTCGTTCCTTTAGGTGGCTGATATGAATGCTAATATCAAGTACGAGTGCAGCTAATGCCGGCCCTTTTCGTTCTCCTCCTTCTTCTTCTTCTTCCATCCGTCTTCATGTGTGTGTGTGTGAGTGTGTTGTGTGTGTGTGTGTGCCTGTGTGTGTGTGTGTGCTGTGTGTGTGTGTGTCTCCTGCCTTGTTGGATCAGTCTTCCTGTCAGTATTTCTGGAAAACTCGGTTTGCCGCTTATTTCTGGTGACAATTTGTGTTGACGTACCATTTTCTCTCTGTTTCTTTTTCTTTTTTTTTTTTTTCTTTCCTCGATCTTCTTCTCCGTTGCTTAAATAAATAAAAAAAATTGTTTTGATTTGTATTTTTTGATCATTTGGACAGTTAATGACATGGTAGAATACACACATTGGTCCACTGTTGCTGTCCACTTCTGCGGTCCAGTTAGCCCACTTTAACTGGAATGTGTGTGAGTGTGTGTGTGTGTGAGTGTGTGTGTGCCTGTGTGTTGTGTGCGCGTGTGTGCGTGCGTGGCGTGCGTGGTGCGTGCGTGTGTGTGTTGGGTGTGAGTGTGTGATGTGTGTGCGGTGGTGTGTGTGTGTGTGTGTGTGTGTGTGTGCCTGTTGATTGCGTGCGTGGTGCGCGCGCGTGTGTGTGTGTGTGTGGCAGGGGGGGGGGGGGGGGGGGGGGGGGGTTTTTACTTTTTTTTTACGATTTAAAGAAATATTTGGTTTTTAAAACTTTATTTTTTAAAAAAAAAAGGGTGAATGACTAGCGCTCCGAGCACGGGTCTCCACATGGTATGTCATGAGGGTATCAATACTGTAGCTGTCATGTCATCAAGTGTTTGCGTCGTCAGTTTCAGGCCGTAGTCTGTTTCAGGGTCTGACCTTTCGGTGTCTTTCCTTTTCAGGATGTGGGCTTTTTTGTTTTGTTTTGTTTATTTGTTTGCTTGTTTGTTTGTTTGTTTTTCTTGATGGGTTTTAACGGCCCTGAAAAGGCTTTTCATGTGGTCGGCTGGGCTTTTATTATAAAAGGAAGGACACACCCCTTTCTATCTTCTCATCCGATCGTTTGTTCCCATTTATCTGTCGGTCTCACTGTCTTTTCAGCCAGCAAATGGGTTCTGTGCACCTCAACTAAATGGACTCCCTGTCTGTCTGTCTCTCTATTTCTCTGTCTGTCTCTCTGTCTGTTGTCTCTCTCTCCCTCTTCCCCCCCCCTCTCTCTCTCTCTCTCTCTCTCTCTCTCTCTCTCTCCTCCACCTCTCTCTCTCTTCTCTCTCTCTCTCTCTCTCTCTCTCTCTCTCTCTGTCTGTCTCTCTCCCAAACTGTGATGCTATTAGGCATTAAAAATGGCAGCAGTGCTGACTTCAATACTGAAATCATAATTCGTTGTTTTTCCACAGCATCGATCGCTACACATACAAACAAAATCCAGTCTGCGATAAGGCGTTTTTACACAAGCACACACTTGGCTCTTTTGTCACGTAAGATGGACCATAACTATAACAAGTGTTACGATCATTGGACCCTCTTCTCTACCGGTATTCAGGTGTGAGTAAAGTATTGAATCCGTTTGGTGTTTCGTTTAAAGGCGGGGGAGAGGGAACAATGCAAACACCGGAACTTCCACGTGTCGTTTCTATTTTGCCACTATTCAGTTACTAGTACTACGCAATGAGCCGGCGGCCATTGATCGATGCAGTTGTGGGCAAAAAACCCTATAACAAGGGAAGTAACTCATGCTAGCTTGCCGTGCTGTGGCAATAGGATGGTTGTCTTTCTTGTTCTGCAAACCTTTGTCTATGTGTAGTTAGTTTATCATTTACTTGACCTGTAATGTCTTTCTGATTTTTACTGACAACAGTACTTGTTAAATATTATACTGTTAATACGACTCCCCCCACCCCCACTCCATGCCCTTCCCCCGCACTCTCCCCTCCCAATCCTTCCTTTCACTAGTGGTTAAATGGCCATTAATAGATCCCATTCGAACTAGAAATAAATAAAATAGAAATAAAATGAATGTGCATACACTTGAAAAATAAATTGTATACATAGTATCGAAAGTATATGGATATGGGTACTGACGACGATGATGTTGACAATTAAGCTTGTTGTAGCTCATGTATACGTAATTTGTTGACGTCTTATAGATGATGTATTAGGATTTTTGAGGTAATATAAATGCAGGGGAATAAGTCATTTCTTTGTTCTCTTGATGAAAAGAAAAAAGAGGAACATTGGTGGGATATTTTAAAACAAAAAGTAGACTTCAAGGGGATGTTGCATGTTGCTGTTGGCTAAAAGAATCACGTTGTTGAAAAATGAAAAGAAAATGGCGACGTTGAAAAATGAAAATCGCGATGTATTTTACCTGTACGACCTCAAACTTGTGAAGAGAGAAAGGATTTTCAACGAATACTCTTTCATTGTGAAAAAGGGTCAACAATCATTTTGAATGGTTTTGTGGTGTGTGTGTGTGTGTGTGTGTGTGTGTGTGTGTGTGTGTGTGTGTGTGTGTGTGTGTGTGTGTTTTGCAACCCACCCACCCTTTGTTTGTTTGTTGTTTGGGAGGGAGGGGGGGGGGGGGCGGGGGCTGAGTGAGCATGAGATAACACTACAGCAACACCCCCCCCCAAAATACCACACCCACAACACCACACACACACACACACACACACACACACACACACACACACACACACACACACACACACACTGTTTGGTGTTGTGATAAAGGTTTATCGTTTATTACTGTTGTTTTCAAAAATGTTTTGGTTGTTTCATCAATTAGAATTGTGTGCTACATAAACATATGAAATACAATGCTAGAGTAAACACACACATGCACACACACACACACACACACACACACACACACACACACACACACACACACACATACACACACCACACACACCGCGCGCGCG
>CM065716.1:81051046-81053546 GCA_033310375.1 Conus canariensis | reverse complement strand
CTTTGTGTGTGTGTGTGTGTGTGTGTGTGTGTGTGTGTGTGTGTGTGTGTGTGTGTGTGTGTGTGTGTGGTGTGATGTGTGCTGTGGTGGTGTGTGTGTGTGTGTGTGTGTGGTGTGTGTGTGTGGTGGTGTGTGTGGTGTGTGTGTGTGTGTGTGTGTGTGTGTGTGTGTGTTGTGTGTGTGTGTGTGTGTGTGTTGTGGTGTGCGTGTTGCGTGCGTGCGTGCGTTGTGTGTGTGTGCAAGCATGCGTGCGTGCGCGCGCGCGGTGCGTGCGTGCGGTGTGTGTATGTGTGTGTTGTGGTGTGATGAGTGGTGTGGGGTGTGTGTGTGTGTGTGGCTGTGGTGTGTGTGCGTGCGTGGTGGTGGTGCAAGTATGTGTGTCAGCGTCAGTTGAATCAGGATTTTTGTTTGGGGAGATGGGGAGGTGGAGGGATGAGATGGAGGGTTTTGTGGTGATGGAGATGATGTGGTGATGGTGATGGTTTGTGGTGGTGGCGGTGGTTGTGATATCGATGGAGTGTGTGAGTGTGTGTGTGTGTGTGTGTGTGTGTGTGTGTGTGTGTGTGTGTGTGTGTGTGTGTGTGTGTGGTGTGTGTGTGTGTGTGTGTGTGTGTGTGTGTGTGTGGTTGTGTGTGTGTGTGTGTGTGTGTGTGTGTGTGTGTGTGTGTGTGTGTGTGTGTGTGTGTGTGTGTGTGTGTGTGTGTGTGTGTGTGTGTGTGTGTGTGTGTGTGTTGTTGTTGTTGTTTTTCAACCCGTGAATTTGTCGTGTGGGTTTTGCTCTCTTTTTTTTCTCTCATTTTTTCTACTTTTTTTTTTTTTTCTTTTCGTTGTCGGTGTTGTTTTCGGATTCTTCCTTTAAATTTCTGTAGGGGCGGAGTGGGGTAGGGTGGGATGGGGGAGTTCGAATCTGCATCCTCTTTTCAGTAATCGTCTGAAGAAACTGCCACTGTTGTCTGTTCTCTCTCGTTTCATTTGTCACACTTTTTGTTTGTGTAGCTTTGTTCCGAACAGTTGCTGGGGGGAGGAGTGGGGGGGGGGGGGAAGAGTGGGTGTGTGTGTGTGTGTGTGTGTGTGTGTGTGTGTGTGTGTGTGTGTGTGTTGTGTGTGTGTGTGTGTGTGGGTGGGTGGGTGGTTTTGTGTGTGTGTGTGTGTGTGTGTGTGTGTGTGTGTGTGTGTGTGATGTGTGTGTGTGTGTGTGTGTGTGTGTGTGTTGTGTGTATGTGTGTGTATGTGTAAGGGGGGGGGGGGGAGTTTTCAGATACCTATTGCCAGTCTTGTGGATTTAATATGGCGGGAGTCGATCTGGTATCAAATAAATGGAAGATGGAGGAGGATGAAGGAATGGAGGGTGGGGGGGGGGGGGGGGGAAGAAATAAACACTTGGTGTTGTTTTTGACAAGTCTAAATGGGTAATAGAGGAGTCGTTCTCCCTTGTAGCGGATTTCTGTTTGTCTTGTTTTCTTCCGTGTCCTTTACTTTTATTATTTCTGGGGTTTTTTTTTCTGATCTAGTCCTCTTTTTTGGTCTTTTCTGTTTCTTCTTTTTTTTCTCACGCTCTCTCTCTTCTCTCTCTCTCTCTCTCTCTCTCTTCCTTTTTTCAAAAAAAAAAATTTTTTTTTCTCCTTCTCCCTTCCTTCTTCTTCCTTCTCTTTTCCAATCTTCTTTTCTTCTCCTTTCTTCTTCCGTCTTCTGTTTTCCTCTCCTATTTTTTTTTTTTTTTTTTGTTAGTGTCTTTGTGTGTTCTCTACTTCCATCAGACCTGATAGGTCCCCTTGTGGTCGGCGTGGCTACAAACAGCATGCACTGAAGTGTACTCCTTATTTCTTTCTTTCTTTCTTTTGAAATGTGTCTTTCTCTTTTCTTCCCTGTCCTTTTCCTGTTTCCTTCTTTCTCTCTCTTTCCCTTCGTTTCCTTTTTTTCTCCTTGTGCCTTGTCTTTCGAACCCTTCTTTTTCTTCTTTTCTTTTCTTTTCTTTTCTTTCTTTCTTTCTTTTCTTTCTTTCTTTCTTTTTTTTTTGTTTCGTTTTTCTCGTTTTTTTACAGTCACCATCTTCGCCCAACACGATTAACCCTTCGTAACTTCCGGTCGACAGCCCGTAGAGCGTGCACGCTGATTTGGTTTTAGATGAGTGAGACTTCCTGACCAAGCGACGAATACTAGTAGTCATCATCAGCACAGTTCTCTCTCTCTCTCTTTTCTCTCTCTCTCCTCTCTCTCTCTTTTCTCTCTCTCTCTCCAGCCTCCACCCTCTTCCCCACCTACCCAGCCACCCACCCCTACCCCCACCCACCCTCTCTTCCTGCTCTTCTGTCGTCTTTTGTTCCTTCCTGTCGTTTGATTTCCATCCTCCGTATGGACAACTGTCTGTACGCTTTGCCAAGGTAGTAGGCGGTTTGCGTTATCACAGCTTGTACCGTGGATACACAGACTTTTTTTTTTCTCTCTCGCTCTCTCTCCCTTTCTCTCTCGTTTCTTCTCCTAACTTGGACTAGCTTAGCTT
>CM065716.1:81038546-81041046 GCA_033310375.1 Conus canariensis | reverse complement strand
GAGAGAGAGAGAGAGAGAGAGAGAGAGGAGAAGGGGGATGATAAAATGGGAGGAAGGGAGGGAGAGAGAGAAGAAGAAGAAGGGGGATGAGAGAAAGAGAGAAAGAGGAGAAGGGAGATGAGAGAGTGGGAGGAAGGGAGGGAGAGAGAGAGAGAGGAGAAGGGGGATGAGAGAGAGAGAGAGAGGAAAAGGGGCATGAGATTGAGGAGAAAGGGGATGAGAGAGAGAGGGGGGGGGGACAGAAGAAAAGGGGCATGAGAGAGAGGAGAAGGGGGATGATAGAAAGAGAGAGGGAAAGAGAAAGAGAGAGAGAGAGAGAGAGAGAGAGGAGAGAGAGAGAGAGAGAGAGAGAGAGAGAGAGGCGGTTGGGAACAGGAAGAATAAAAGACATTTTGGCACTTTGATATAATGACCAAAAGGTCTTTTGACATGGGGGTTAGCAGGATAGTAATACCTTCCTCTTACTTTCATGACCAGCAATAATACACAGTTATTCCTGAAAATTTCTCAAATTAAAAGCAAACAAAACATATCTAAGTAATAAAATCCGTGTGTGTATATCCACGCAAATGCGAGTATCCCGTTAAGTTATAATGGTACAAACAGAAAAACTAATAGTATACACTGGCTCGACCATCCACTTAGTCAAGCAATGACTGTCTTAGGGAGCTCTTCCACATACGTTGATTGGTGTTTTCTGGTCCTCCACATACGTTGATTGGTGTTTTCTGGTCCTCCACATACGTTGATTGGTGTTTTCTGGATTAAATGCCTCTTATACCATCATTATACAACGTGGCTAACCTTTTTCTGTCTGATTTTATCCACATGTGGGGCTGGGTGATTCCATGGATGTTCCAGACTCGAGCCGTCTTTTGTTTGCATTGAAACTTAAAGGTCGTTACCTCAGTCTTGCTGATAAATCTTGTGCCATTTACCAGGAATAACATTAAGAAACTTCTCTGAATTAAATAAATTTTAAAAGAGAAGAACCATACTCTTCTTTACTTTCCATATCTGAATGCCAGTTCTGTTTAAAAGAACAAATGAGTCAATCTTTAATTTTTTTTTCTTTTAAATTCATTTGCACTACTCCAAAGCCCTGATGTAATAAACCTTTCCGTACATTATGATTTCAATATTCTTTGCCTCGTTCCGTTTGTAACAGCATCATATCATCAGCTTATCTGCACAAACGTGACAGTGGAAGCTTTAACATTTTCAACCAGTAATAACTACATCTCACAAAAGATGCTACGTACAACGAGTACCTGTCCATCTCCCCTATAAAAAGAAAGTGTTGGATGAATGAATGGGCACTTGATGAAAACGCTTCATAACATACGCATGCAGCCTTTATCTTTTCATCCATATCCAAAATTCAGCTCCGTAGGTAAATGAATGTTCTATATGTGTATGAAACGTTGTACAGAATATATCAAAAGCAATATAGTTCAGGTTTCTTAAGGATCTCAGAATTTCAATGACACCCTTTTCTGTTAACCTTTCGTGAAAAGATTCTTTCCATGCACAATTGAAAGTTAACTGTGTTGAAACTATCGTTTTTGAATACTTGTGTGCATTGACTAGTTGAACATGTGTATGTCCATTTAAACCATCTTTCATATAGAAATAGCAGTCCTCTCATTCGCGAGTCCACAAACTCTGTCTTATCATAGCTAACTGTTAAACACTAGCGCTCTACTTTTTTTCTTTTAAGACGTTTGATTGGTTTTGCAAACCTACAGCCGTTCCGGATAAAAGAATACCATCGTCAGAAAACAGTAACAGACATATCTCAACTGCTAGAGTATTACCTGAAAACTATGTCCTCCTT
Source organism: Conus canariensis (assembly GCA_033310375.1). Lineage (NCBI taxonomy): Eukaryota > Metazoa > Mollusca > Gastropoda > Neogastropoda > Conidae > Conus > Conus canariensis. The sequence continues at coordinate 81,039,209 of CM065716.1, read as the reverse complement.
TACGAGATAAATCTACTGCTTATTCATTAATAATGGGGAAAAAACGCGGAATGAACGGGTACTCTTGTTTTAGTCCATTTGGACACTTGAAATAATCTGAATACTTACTCTTCACGATACATCTGCAAGACCGATTCATCCAAGCCCACAATGGCCAAGTACAATCTACCATTCACGTCACATTTACTAAGAACAGTCCACAAAGCATGGCGATGTGTATGGTCAAAAGCCTTCTTGAAGTCTGCAAATGCGACACAAAGCTCCTCATTACAAAGTAACTATTTTGGTACCAGTTAGAACAGTGTAAGTTATGGTCTGTGATGCTGTAACTGGTTCTTAGACCTGTTTATATTCTTCAGTTATTTTCTCTTCATTTACAGCCCATACTGTTAATCATTTATTTAGTACGTGAATGTATACCGTACTTACAATGCTGGCAAGTGCAACTCCTCGTTATTTGTCCGGATTGTTAACATTGGTGTGATGATTGATTTGGCCTTTTCCACAGGAAAGGTGCCAGTTTCAAAAAGTTGGGTAAGTAAGTGGACACGGAAATTAATTACAGCTGAGTTTCCATACTTCAGCATTTCTACTAGAAGTTGGTCCTGCGCTCTTTCCTAATTTCAAATGTCAAGTACTAGCAATGACTTCTTCTCCAGATAT
>CM065716.1:81013546-81021046 GCA_033310375.1 Conus canariensis | reverse complement strand
GGCCTATGCATGAAATAAATTATCCATCCATCCATCCATCCATCCATGTGTGTGTGTGTGTGTGTGTGTGTGTGTGTGTGTGTGTGTGTGTGTGTGTGTGAAAATCGGGACATCAGACGCGAGCAAGTCAATGCGTGTTGGTGCAGACGTGGGAGAAAATAATCAATTAATGTTGAATAACGCTTTGAAGTGTCAATAAACGCGGTAAAATGTCTCACTCTTTCTGTTTATATTTGAAGAGATTCTTTGAGTGATTTCTTTTGTCTTTGTTTGTTTTTTTTGCTCTACTCTCCCGAAAATGAATAAAAACAAGTTATTCGACGTGAGACAGAGCACCTTTTGCTGCAAATTTATGTTTTATTGTGAAACACCCATTCCCACGTTTTCGTTTGTCCCCCGCAAATGTTGTGTTTCAAAAGAGGTGGATGTACACACACAGTAATTCACGGTAGACACGACGAGAATACAGAATTTCATCAAGCTTATCGGGATCAAATATATTTCATCACATCACAGCATCTGTTTTGAGTTCAGTTCATGAATACACAGTCCAAAAGCCATTCGATATTCTGTATCTTAAAAAAAAAAAAAAAGAAAAAATACACTCAACCGAAGGGGAGAAAACTAACGAAATAAATCCATATATATGAAGTGACAACAAAGCAACAACAACAACAACAGTAACAACAGCAATAACAACAACAACAACACTTGTCAAACAATATTCAACAATTCAAACCGAAGAACAAAAGAAAACATATGTCCCATACGAGATCAAGTCCGTAGAATTCAGCGAAAGTGTATTTATTCACCACAAACTTCCGGTTGGTATGTATTCTTTTTTGTTTAATTGCGTGAGTTTCTGCTTACATTTCGTGAACAGCATCAACAGCAATAACAACAAAAAAGCTTGTCAAACAATGTTTGATAACTCAAGCCAAAGGACAAAAGAGTACAAGTGTCTCATAATAGAACAGAGCGGTAGAATGCCGCGAACACGAATTCATTCACCGCAAACTTCCGGTTGGTACGTACTTGTCTTTTTTTTTTCCTAACTGCGTGTTTTTGCGTACATTTCGTTTGTTTTTCAGTAACTACTGTTAAATTACTCCTGTTGTCAACACAATCCGCTTAAATTTCAATCGGATTTAGGGTCCTGAATTTCCTTGCACAGTTTTACCCTTGCTTCGGATGTCTTTCAAAAAGAGCGTTCTTCACCTATATTGAGCGTGCAGTTTTCCGTGTGAATGGTTGATATGTCTGGTATAACAATGTCATGATCATGAAGTTTTAAACCTGAGTGTTCTCATCCACTTTCAGTTTGTATAAAGCAGTCTGTTTGTTCACTTAAAATCACATGTAAATGGGAAGATACACTGTCGCCTCCGAATTTCACAGAAGAAAATCTAGTCTCATACTGAACCGACAAACAAGAGTTTCTAGGAGAGAAATAAAGCGATCAATTCTTTCGAATTTCAGGATTTGTGATTTATGTTTATCTGAATTCACAGCGGAATCATTTTCCAAACGATGGACATCTGTCAATCGCATTCCGGTGCGCATCTTAAAGTGTTCTAAAACAACAAACTTACTTTGACGCATATGAGCGTGTGTACGTTCGTGCATGTAATCGTGTGTGCATGCGTGTGTGTTACTCTCTGTCTCTGTCTCTCTCTGTCTCTCTCTGTCTCTCTGTCTCTCTCCTCTCTCTCTCTCTCTCTCTCTCTCTCTCTCTCTCTCTCCTCTCTCTCTCTCTCTCTCTCTCTGTTCTCTGTGTGTGTGTGTGTGTGTGTGTGTGTGTGTGGTGTGTGTGTGTGTGTGTGTGTGTGTAAAGAGGATTTGGTGTTCTCAGTTAAAGTCAAGACATATTTCCTTTCCTGACATTTTCATTGTCAAACGTTGTGTGTGTGTGTGTGTGTGTGTGTGTGTGTGTGTGTGTGTGTGTGTGTGTCTGCGTGCCTGCGTGCGTGCGTGCTGTGTGTGGTAGTGTGTGTGTGTGTGTGTGTGTGTGTGTGTTGTGCGTGTGTGTGTGTGTGTGTGTGTGTGTGTGTGTGTTGTGTGTGTACGTGTCTGCGTGCCTGCGTGCGTGTGTGTGGTGTGTGTGTGTGTGTGTGTGTGTGTGTGTGTGGTGTGTGTGTGTGTGTGTGAGAGAGAGAGAGAGAGAGAGAGAGAGAGAGAGAGAGAGAGAGATGGCATAGAGGATGTTGTCTTCTTGGGGTAGAGTCAGTCTGACAGTTTTATTGCCTGCTGTTACTGCTGTTGCTGCTGCTGCTGCTGCTGCTGTGTGGAGAGGGAAAGTTGTGTTGTTATGGGACGTTGTCTTCGTAAGGTAAAGTCAGCACCTACTTTCTTTCCTGACAGGTTTAGTGCCGGAAGTTTTAGGTTTTGGTGAAGAGGATTCTGTCTCAGGTAGTGTCATCAACCATTTTTTCTTCTCCTCCTTTGGAAGCGTCATTGCCTAGTAAACGGTAGGCCTCATCGCTGGGGAGATCCAATAGGATTGCACCCCTTTGAGGTTGATACAAAGAACTTTTGCCTTGCCCTGTACCTGTTTGTGTGCGTGTGCGTGTGTGTGTGTGTGTGTGTGTGTGTGTGTGTGTGTGTGTGTGTGTGTGTGTGTGTGTTATTCATCGGACTGGACTGACAGGAAGAAAAGCAAAACTGGATCATCTTCTCAGACTGTAATTTCTGTGTACTGTCGTCGAGTGTTGAAACAGAGGTAGTGTCGTAAATTAGAGAATGGTTATGTCCAGTCTTTTAGGTGTGGGTTGTCTTCTTATACGTCTGCTTTTCAAAAGGCATATCGTGATAAAGAAAATAAAATATCAAACGTTTGCATATCCCCTTACTTCAAAGTCCAGGAGGTTGCACAGAGCTAACTGTAACGTCCGTCTAGTACAATTCAAAACAACTCAATGGCTGGTTAATTAGGAACTCAAACAACTATTAACCTTTGCAGCCAAATTTGTGTAGAAGTCGATCACACTGAAGTAATTTACCGAATCAGACGTGTAGATGAGATGCGCATGCGCTGGTATAACCATATTTCATAGTATAGATCATACAAACAAGATTGTCTGAACAAGTAAAAGAATGTAATCCCACAAAATGAATTATATGAAGAAAAACTATTTCATGATCATTCAGTTATTAACAAACAACAACAAACAAATATTTTGATTATACAAAGTCCAAACAAGAACGACACATTGCTCTGTGTTGGTGGATGAATTAATTAGGAAGGGCATTAATTTCAGGGTTCTACGCAAATTTCGACTTCCCAGAGTAAGTACTCGTTTTTGTTCCTAGTCCCATGTTGCGTAATTCACCAACACTACGTAATTAGTGTGACGTCTTGGTGGTTGTTTTTGTTTGTGTTATCCCTCTTCAGGAACTCATCCAGATACCTAATCTAACACCATATTATTAAAGAAAATATCCACAGAATGAAGATTACATTATTCAACGTGACGTTTTGCTTTGCGTCATTAATATCTAATCATCAAGTCTTAAAAGGTATAAAGACAGAAAAAAAAATAGTTCTGCATTAGCTTACATTTTCCCAACATATTAGAACCACATTCCTTTCGTGTACAATTTATATTCATGAAATGTTTATGAAACATAACATGAGCCCCCTTCCAAAAGGAGTCCAGAATAGCACTGTCAAAGGTAACAGCATTATAAACATAACATAAAGCCCACGCAGTAAAAGGGGCAATGCAAAACAGCATCGTCAAAATGAGCTATGTGATGTTTAAGCTAGCGTACTATGGTGCCCTCGCAAAATGGAGTCTAAAATAGCACCATCAAAGCGAAGAGTGTCTACAAATATAGCACAACGCCCTCTCAAAAAAGAAAAAAAAAAGAAAAAGAAAAGAGCAAAAAGAAAAGAAAAAAAGGAGAGAAACGAAAGACAACAGAAAAGAAAAAAGTCGAAAATAGCATCAACGAAATTAATTATGAGAAGTTTAAACCGGCATATACATACGAAATCGTTTGGCCACATTATGGTCCACACAGTGAACAGTTTCCAACCAAAGAAACAACATTTCATTTTCAGTCACAACACTTTAAAAAGGAAAAAAAAAAAAGAAGGAAAAGCCGTCAACCATTGCAATCAGTTTATGTTACAACAACACCTTCAGAAAAACCACACATGACTGTCCACAGTACGATCCAATTTTCAATGGTCAACAGATCCAGTATTCCATTGCTACCTGGTCCAATCTTTAACAAACATCTGATCCATTCTTCAATGGTTAAGTGATACATTCTTCGATGATTAACTGACTCAGTCTTCAATGCTTAACTGATTCAACCTTCAATAGTTAACTGATTCAGTCTTCAATACTTAACTGATTCAGTCTTTTACGGTTAACTGATCCAGTATTCAGGTTGTAACTGGTCCAGTCTTCAAGGAGTAACTGATGGCGTCTTCGTTGGTTAACTGATCCAGTCTTCAATGGACAACTGGTCCAGTCTTCAATGGACAACTGATCCAGTCTTCAATGGGTAACTGATCCAGTCTTCAATAGACAACTGATCCAGTCTTCAATAGACAACTGATCCAGTCTTCAATAGACAACTGATGAAGTCTTCAATGGACAATTGATCTAGTTTTCGACGGACAACGGATCCAGTCTTCATGATCCAATCTTCAATTGGTAACTGAACCAGTCTTCAGTGGGTTATTGATCCAGTCTTCAATTGGTAACTGATCCAGTCTTCAATGGGTAACTGATCAGTCTTCAATGACAACTGATCCAGTCTTCATGGGTAACTGATCCAGTCTTCAATAGACAACTGATCCAGTCTTCAATGGGTAACTGATCCAGTCTTCAATAGACAACTGATCCGGTCTTCAATGGACAACTGATCCAGTCTTCAATAGACAACTGATCCAGTCTTCAATAGACAACTGATCCAGTCTTCAATAGACAACTGATCCAGTCTTCAATAGACAACTGATGAAGTCTTCAATGGACAATTGATCTAGTTTTCGACGGACAACGGATCCAGTCTTCATGATCCAATCTTCAATTGGTAACTGATCCAGTCTTCAGTGGGTTATTGATCCAGTCTTCAATTGGTAACTGATCCAGTCTTCAATGGCTAACCGATCCAGTCTTCAATGCTTAACCGATCCTGTCTTCAATGGTCAACCGATCCAGTCTTCGATGGACAACTGATTTAGTCTTCAGTGGACAACTGATCCAGTTTTCAATGGTTAACCGATCCAGTCTTCAATGGTTGACCGATCCAGTCTTCAATGGTTAATCGATCCAGACTTCGATGTACAACTGATCCAGTCTTCAATGTGTAACCGATCCAGTCTTCAATGGACAAGTGATCCAGTCTTCAATGGACAACTTATCCAGTCTTCAATAGACAAATAATCCAGCCCTCAATGGGTAACTGATCTAGCCTTCACTGGTTAAACGATCCAGTCTTCAATGGACAATTTATCCAGTCTTTAATGGACAACCGATCCAGTCTTCAATGGGTAACTGATTTAGTCTTCAATAGACAACTGATCCAGTCTTCAATGGACAACAGATCCAGTCTTCAATGGGTAACTGATCCTGTCTTCAATGGGTAACTGATCCAGTCTTCAATGGGTAACTGATCCAGTCTTCAATGGGTAACTGATCCAGTCTTCAATAGACAACTGATCCAGTCTTCAATGTACAATTGATCCAGTCTTCAACGGACAACGGATTCAGTCTTCATGATCCAGTCTTCAATGGGTAGCTGTACCCAGTCTTCGATTGGTAACTGATGCAGTCTTCAACTGGTAACTGATCCAGTCTTCAATTGGTAACCGATCCAATCTTCAATTGGTAACTGATCCAGTCTTCAATTGGTAACTGATGCAGTTTTCAATTGGTAACTGATGCAGTCTTCAATCGGTAACTGATCCAGTCTTCAATTGGTAACCGATCCAGTCTTCAATTGGTAACTGATGCAGTCTTCAATTGGTAACTGATCCAGTCTTCAATTGGTAACCGATCCAGTCTTCAATTGGTAACTGATGCAGTCTTCAATTGGTAACCGATCCAGTCTTCAATTGGTAACTGATGCAGTTTTCAATTGGTAACTGATCCAGTCTTCAATTGGTAACCGATCCAGTCTTCAGTGCTTAACCGATCCAGTCTTCAATGGTTAACCGATCCAATCTTCAATGGTTAACCGATCCAATCTTCAATGGTTAACTGATCCAGTCTTCAATGGTTAACTGATCTAGTCTGCAATGGGTAACTGATCTAGCCTTCAATGGTTAACCAATCCAGTCTTCAATGGACAATTTATCCAGTCTTTAATGGACAACCGATCCAGTCTTCAATGGACAACTGATTTAGTCTTCAATGGACAACTGATCCAGTCTTCAATGGTTAACCGATCCAGTCTTCAATGGCTAACCGATCCAGTCTTCAATGGTTAACCGATCCAGTCTTCAATGGTTAACTGATCCAGTCTTCAATGGTTAACTGATCCAGTCTTCGATGGTTAACCGATCCAGTCTTCAATGGTTAACCGATCCAGTCTTCAATGGTTAACCGATGCAGTCTTCAATGAACAACCGATCCAGTCTTCAATGTGTAACCGATCCAGTCTTCACTGGACAACTGATCCATTCTTCAATGGTTAACCGATCCAATCTTCAATGTTTAGCTATAAATTCAAAATAAGTTGTTGATCTTAAAATCTTTTTTCCCGACTGGCCTTTCCCAAATGGAGGGGCCCATTGTCAAACGGTTAGAGGCTTTGTTTGGAGAGCTGATGATCGTATGTTCGTACCACTCACGAAATCTGATTTTGTTTTCGGCTTGAAAACCCTCTCTGCTCATCCAGCAGTAAATGAGCACCCGAGTCGCTTCAGGTAAGGTTAAAGGCGGCGGAAGAAAATGGATGGGCTCCGTTTTCATCATGCTATGCCCCATACACGATGAACCTTCTCCAGTGGCCGCTGGACTCTAGGGCTTGAACCTTTAACCTTTGCGTGAAGCTTATTAGATCTGTAGGACGCGTCAGCGTTTGGCCATCCTGCAGTATTCAAAATGCATTCCTATTACAAACTGCGACCCAGCGTCGCTGACGATGTTGCGCTTCTGAAACTGTGAAAGTGCAAACCCCTCAAAGCCATCCTCTAGCTGACGTCTGTGACACTGAGTTCGTAGAGACAGGTCCATGGGACGAGAACCATTGCCAACAATATGCGTCAGCATGTTCAGGTTGTCTAGGAACTTTTCTTCTTTCTTGACGTGCTTCTCAAGACAGACAACAACACAGTTTCCCTTCTCCCCCTCCCCACCCAACGTCTAGGTAACTTTGAATTAATTTGAAATTATCCTGGTTGGGTGTGGTTTCATATGACTTGTAGCACAATAGTCCATGATTTTCCATGACAATTTGTAGAATCTGACCTTATTAAATGCGTAATTTGAACCGTATGAGTTGGTATCATCAACAAAGTACAGAATTGTTAAGATAGCTTAT
>CM065716.1:81003546-81008546 GCA_033310375.1 Conus canariensis | reverse complement strand
TTTTAGTACTCTAGCTTTTGCTGTCTTATATGGCCATCCAGAGAGGGCAAGATACGGCGAATATTCCTCTATTCTTTCCTGCAGGTCATTATCATCACTGCAGATGATGCGCACTCTAGTGCCAATTCCTTGAATAAACTCTTTAAAAGCTGCTGGAGAGTGGGAACTGTTTGGTGGTAGGTAGGTGTGGCTTACTGTGGTAATTTTCCCATCTTGTATTTGGAGCGATATATCTAAGTAGTCGACAGATGTCCATATGCCCATGACTCACGTCCATTTTATATGTGTGTGTGGGGGGGGGGGGGGGGAGGAGGGGAGTGTACGTAGACTGCAAACAGTGTCTTAAAGTTTCTACGTCTTTGTCATCTAGATGGATGGCACAATCATCAACCCTGAATCTGGACCAGTCAAGGAACCTGTAATGGTCCCTCAGATCTGCTGGCAACTGTGTTGATAAAAGAGGTACTAGGCAGTCTGAAACTTGTTTATTGTCCTGCTCTGACATGAAAACATCCACGTAATTGCACGCATGATTGGGCCCCATTGCTGTACTCCTGTTTGGGCGTGCGTACGTGGTTTCTTCTCCGTCTAAATACAGACAAAGATTATTGTCTAGGGCAATGGTGAGTGTTTCTGTGATTAGTGCACACTAGCATTGTGTGGTGCAGGAAACGTCTTAAGCATTTTTTTTTCACCGCAGGCACTCCCATGTTTTTACTTATTTACATGTGTGTGTGTGTGTGTGTGTGTGGGGGGGGGGGGGTGTGTTTGTGTTGGATGTCCATGGGTGCGTGTATTTTGCCTTGCATGCAACAGTTCTCAGCATGACTCATTTTACCTGATTTTACCCGAATTCATATTCACCCTAAATGATGTGTCATTTTACTTATGTGAAGCTTTTATCATTGTACCCTGACCTGAGGAATCTTTGCACCAGCGAAAATTTGTTAAAAATGCACAGACGTCTGAAGACATGAAAAGACTGTTATTTTTATTCTTATATTTTACCGTCTCCGGTGTTTACTACAATTTGTTTTACACGGTGCGGAGCCCAGGACATCAAGAGAGCATTATATTTAACTCTCTCTCTCTCTCTCTCTCTCTCTCTCTCTGTCTCTCTCTGTCTCTCTGTCTCTCTCTCTCTCTCTCTCTCTCTCTCTCTCTCTGTATATATATATATACACACATTTACACATGGACGTGAGCTCAGGACAATAATGGTTCTCGTGCGTGGTCTCCTTTTCTTCATCCCCCCATGAAACAGGCACCTGGTGGAAGTTTTTCTTTTGCTGCTTCTCTGAACGTGGAATCCCCCCCCCCCTCCCCCCCCCCCCCCCCGCACGCGCTCTGTCTCTCCTCTCTCTCTCTCTCTCTCTCTCTCTCTCTCTCTCTCTCTCTCGCTCTCGCTCTCTCACGTTGCATATGTCAAGATCGTGGTCTGTGGTGGCAATCAAAATTATGGTCAACCTATTGTCAATCCGCACCCTTTGGCCCCCTCACCCTTCACTCCCATCCTAATTTTATGTTTCCTGTTGATGAAATGTTTTATACTCAAGTTTTATTTTAAAGTTAAAACATTTTAATTAAGGTGCCTTTTCCCTACTGTATACATTCGTGATTCGTGTTCAGGATCTGAGGGTGGAGAATGCGAGCTTTTTACTGGCACAGTCTGTACCCCCTGACGAAGGCAAATAAAGCCGAAAATTTGGGATATTTTAATCTTGTTTGTTTGGATTTTTTCTACTTTGACTGTTTATATATATATATATATGTTAAAAATATTTTTAAAATGAAGTTGGTAAAATCTACAGCTTGTTTCTAGCGTTGCTATCTTGCAGGATGATAGCAAATAGAAAACAATGCTTTGTAGATTTTACCACTTCATTTTAAAACTATTTTTTAACAGAAATGTTGCTCCCAAGGGGTTGAGCCTTCAGATTTTTTTTAAGGACTTTTTTTTTATATTTTCATATTATATATATATATATATATATATATTATATATATATATATTATTATATATATATATATGCTTGCCTTCGCATTCGAAGACTATGGAAGAAGTGACCCATGTCGACTGCAGGCGCTCTTATGGCTGACATCGCCAATGCAGAATAGGCAGGCCTGCTACAGCGGCTTCAGGTGAAGTTCTGATCAGGGTTTGATGTCACAGCAAAACAGTTCTTCCACTTGCGCCGTTCGTCCTCTAGAGTGGTCCTGCCGGCGTTTTCGCAGGAAGAGACAGCTTTGTTGTTAGTATGACGTCAGGTGTTGCAATCCACAGCTACAGAGGACCACTGGCAGTGGTCAATATGACAGGCATGGAGGGTTTCCTTCAATCAGTCTTTGTTTTGCTTCTTCGGTGTCCCTCTGTCGCGATGGCCATTGGAGAGTTCGCCATACAGGACGATCTTGTGCAGGCGATGATCCTCCATCCAGGTGACGTGCGCTGGACTGCATAGCAGTAACATGGTCTCGATGCTGGTGAGCTCCACCTGTTCGAGGGCTTCAACCGTGGTGGTGAAGTCACTTCAGTGAATATTGAAGATAGAGCGAATGGAAGCGATCAAGAAGTATCAGGTGGTGATGGTAGATGACCCACAACTCAGAGCCGTACAGGAGGGTTGTAAGTACAACGGCTCTGTGCACACTGATCTTGGTGCCCTTCTTCAGACATTTGTTGTTCTACACTCGTTTGTACAATCTACAAAAGCATTATTCGCCTTTACCGGTCTGTTGTTGATTTCCCTGTAAATCTTGGCGTCTGATGAGATAATGCTCACGGGTAGGTGAGCTGATGGAATGTTTTCAGTTCAGTCTCTCCAAAGTTGATGTGAGGAGAGTGATACTCTTCCTGAGATGTAGGCTGGGGGAGGACCTCCGTCTTCTTCAAGCTGTCTTCTATCCCGAAGAACTAGGCAGCCTCTTCAAAGCAAGGTGATATATGCTGCAAGGCTTTCTCTGTATGGCAACAGGGGCAACGTGGTCAGCACAGAAGAGGTCTTGGATCAGTTGCTCCAAGGTCTTTGTGTGAGCCTGTAGTCTTCTAAGATTGAAAAGGCTCCATCAAGACAGTATCTTATGTACAGTCCCATCTTCGTCATCAAGGTCTTGAGTGGTTTGAGCATCATGCTGAAGTATATAGTAAGGAGAGTCGGTACCCGAATGCAACCCTGCTTCACTCTGTTGATGATAGGGAAAGGCTCTGAGAGGTCACTTTTGAATCTGACACGGCCACACTGATCTTCATGCAGCTGGATGACCATGCTGAGGAATTTGGGTGACAGCCGAGCCTTTTCATGGTCTGCCATGTTTCTTTTCTGCTCAATGTTGAACACTTTAGTTCAGTCGATGTAACGTTACACAGTGTCCTTTGTTTTGCTCCCAGCACTTCTCTTCTAGTTGCCTGAGAACAAACACCATGTCTATGGTGCACCTGTTGACTCTGAAGCCACACTGAGTCTCTGGGAGGTGATCTTTAGCGATGGCGGGGACCAGTCTATTCAGTAATATCCTTGCTAGGATTTTCCTGCGATGGAGAGCAGAGTAATCCCCGGTAGTTGGAGCCCCTTTATTCTTATACAGGGTGATGATGACTGTATCACGGAGATCTTGTGGTAGTTTGCCATGTTCCCAGTTTTGGGTGTAACACCGGGCCCACATGCTTCCAAACCTCTAGTGGAATTCCGTCGACTTCTACAGCCTGCCTGACCACTCTTCAGCTGCTCTATGGATTTGGTGGTCTGTTCGATGGTGGGCAGCTCAACCAGTTCCACTCTTACCGGCTGTTTGGGAATGCGGAGAACTTCTGACTCATGGACTGAGCAGTTAGCGTTGAAGAGAACTTAGAAGTGCTCCGTTCAACTGCTAGGATTGACGCTTTGTCCGTGAGAAGCGCCTGTCCATCTGAGCTGCGCAGGGATTCTGGACCTGCTCTGTTGGATCGTACACTGCCCTCTAGGCTTCATAGAACCCCCAAAGGTCTGCTGTCTGTGCATAGCTGAGTTTTCTTTAAGAGGTTGATCCACCACTCATTCCGGATATCTTGAGGCTTGCTGGAGGTTGCTGCATACTTGACGGAAGGCAGCTTTCTTCTGAGGACAGCTGAGCCAAGTGAGCCTGGTGAGCGGATCTCTTCTTCGCCAGCAATTCTTGAATTTCTTTGTTGTTTTCGTGGAACCAGTGTTTGTCCTCCCTTGTAGTGAAATCAAGGACATCCTCAGATGTCTGCAGAACAGCAGTTTTCAGTTGTTTCCAAAGTGTTTCAGGAGAGGAATTCGTGGGGTGGCTTGTTACTTCAAACCTCGTCCATAGGCCTGCCTGGAAGACGGTTTTCATTTTAGCTGACTGGAATCTGTCAACATTGAGCTATTTCCAAGGCGCCCCACTGTCCTTTAGTTTGGGTTTGAAGCGGAGGTTGAGCTTGTCAGCGAACGAGGCGATGACGGTTTGGCGTTCTGCACTGGGCATCCCTTTGGTGTGCAAGATGTCTTTAAGTCACGCTGGCGCACTAGTATATAATCAATAAGGTGCCAGTTTGTGGATCGAAGATGCATCCAGGTTGTCTTCAGGCTGTCTTTGTGCTGGAAGATGGTGTTCGTGATGACGAGTTGTTACTCCATGCAAAACTCCAGCAACAAGAGCTCATTGTCGTTGAAGTTTCCAATGCCGTGTATGCCGAGTACTCCCTTCCAGACTTCTGAATCTCGGTCCACTCTGGCGTTGAAGTCGCCAGGATCATGACCCTGTCGTCTGCGGGGGTGCTTTGTTGGAGAGTGTGCAGATCAGAGTAGAATTTTGTCCTCTTCTGCAGGAACTGCTTGAAGAGTCGGTGAGTATGCATTTAACATCGTGACATGTTGCTAGTTTCTCAGTGCGAGGCGTATAGTGATGATGTGGTCAGAATGACCTGTTGGCAGGTTTCTAAGCTTGGAAGCAATGGAGTTTCTGACCATGAAATCGACGCCTAAAAGACGTCTCTCTGTCGATGGTTTGCCTGA
>CM065716.1:80966046-80988546 GCA_033310375.1 Conus canariensis | reverse complement strand
CGTTTAAAGTCGTTCATACCTTCGCACTAAAAGGAATTGTTCAATGCCAGTCCCCGAACACCCAGTGACATGGTATATACTGAAACTGGGCGCTACACGATGTATGTCTTTACCATTGTTGCGTGCATGAAGCATTGGTTACGTCTACCAACGTCGCTAGCATAAGGTATTGGTGTCTATCAGCATTAGATGATTCAGGACTCCCGCGGAAAGCTAATCCTACGCTTTTGTCTCTCCATAATGAAGGCAAGCAAGCATTGTCGGGTATCCTGTCTTCGTGGAATTTTATATGAGACTGGTCTGGGCTTCGTGTGGAAAAACCAAGGTGTGGCAGATCATACGTCATTGTTAACATTGTTCAAACAAAGATTGATTAATTGTTATCATCAGCGTGGTCATATCAATGGCAGCACGAGATTCTGCCTAGGCCTAGACAGAACAAGAAAAAGAAACACCCGAAGGTGCGGGTAGCACCCAGAGAAGTACTGTCCTCAACCGCCGAACAAACCTGTAGGTTGAGGACAGTACAATTCTTAATTTGAATTATCTGTGTTAACGGAATCATGTTTTAGATCCGTTTCCAACAAACAAACCCGAGAAGAGTTAGATTAGGTACGTCTGATCTAGGTACATGGAAAACGTTGTATCGCTGTCTTCGTGTGAGATATGATGTGTTCATTATGCCATGGAGGCATTGGAACAGAACTGGACTTTCTTTTCTGCAGTGAAAAATTAAATGATTTTAGACAAACATTTATTGTGCACAAATATATACTTGCTCCTTCTGTCACTGTGTTCCTGGAATTGATGAATGATGATAAAAGGTTTCACGATCTTGGCATATATATATATATATATATATATATATATATATGTATATATATATATATATATATATATATCAGTGTGGTTAAAAAGCCTAGAGTAATTCTACAAGTGCTCAACCCCTTGGGGAGCAACATTAGATAAGACAAGTATTAAAAGAGGTATTAAAATATCTACAAATTTGTTTCTAGCGCTTGGCTATCGTCAGGATGGAGTTTGGGTTGCCCATCGCCGATTTCAAATCATGGCGATCACCACCAGCCATAAATGAAATGAAACCTTTTGAAGATAAAATGAAGAGATTGATAGCCAATATTGAATTCAAAAAATCTGACAACGATTTCCAAACAACATTAAAAAACCAAATAAAACAAGTACAAAATGACAAAAAAATATTTGTGAAGGCTGATAAAACTAGCAATTACTACAAAATGGAACCAAAGGAATACTCTCAACTCCTTGACAAAAACATCCAGAAAAACTACAAAAAAGCCGACAAAAATATACATGACAGTATCCGCACTAAAGAAAAAGAACTTGCACAGCGCATAGACCTAAGTGACAGGATAGAAGCGACAGCAACAAAAGAAGCTGTCATAACACTCAAAGACCACAAGCCCAACTTTCATAACAATCCAACATGTAGACTAATAAATCCATCCAAATCTGAACTAGGCAAAATAAGCAAGAAAATTCTGGAAAAAAACAATAGAGAACATAAAATCAAACTCTGAATACAACCTCTGGAAGAACACATACGAAGTTATCCAACGGTTAAAAAAACTCAATAAACAAAGTAATACAGTATTCATCACATTTGACATAGTAGACTTTTACCCATCTATAGATGAGGAACTACTCAACAAAGCACTGAAGTTTGCCAGTAACCACACAGACATAACAGGGTCAGAAATGGAAATCATTCTCCACACCAAGAAAACACTACTGCACAGCAAAAATGAAACCTGGATCAAGAAAACGAACAGAAATTCAACATTTGACGTAACCATGGGATCATATGATGGTGCAGAAACATGGGAACTGGTTGGACTATTCATGCTATCCAACATCAAGAAAAAAACTCGGAAAGCAAGTCGGACTATACAGAGATGACGGCCTTGCTGCACTAACAAATAACCCAAGAACCATTGAAAATAGGAAAAAAGAACTATGCAAAATCTTCCAAAATCACAACTTAAAAATTACCATTGAAGCAAACAAAAAGGTAGTGAACTACTTAGACATAACACTGGATCTCAATAATCACATATATAAACCATACAAGAAACCCAACGACACACCTCTCCTATGTACACATCAAAAGTAACCATCCACCATCTGTATTAAAGACCATACCCCACGGCATAAACAAGAGACTATCAAACCTGTCATGCAGTGAGAAAGTGTTCAACAATGCAGCAGTAGAATACCAGGAGGCACTACAAAGAAGTGGATACAACTACAAACTGCAATACAATCCAGATAACAACACAAATAAAAGCAAGAAAAATAGAAAAAGAAAAACCATATGGTACAACCCCCAATACGACGGGAAACTCAAAACAAACATAGGGAAAGAATTCTTCAAAATCTTAACAACTTCATTTCCAAAAGAACACAAACTGTCCAAAATATTCAACAAAAACACTGTCAAACTGTCGTACTCATGTATGCCCAACCTCAAAAACCTAATTGATGCATCCAACAAAATGAAAACCAACACAGCAAAGAAGGGTGAAGAAAGGAAACCCTGCAACTGCACCAAAAAAGAGCAGTGTCCACTAAGCAATAAATGTCTTCACAACAATATTGTATACCAGGCTACTGTGACATCAGAAAATGAAAAAGAAACATACACAGGGATCACTGAAAACCACTTCAAAACCAGATATGCAAACCACAAACAGTCATTCAACAAAGAAAAATACAAAAACCAAACTTAAAGACGCAAAAATAAACTACAACATATCCTGGAAAATCATAAAAAGGGCATCACCATACAGCAATATCTCAAAAAGATGCAACCTATGCCTAACTGAAAAATGGCTAATACTGTGTAAACCTCACTTAGCAACTCTTAATACTAAAACAGAAATAGTAAATAACAGCAGGCTCAAATGGAAATCGTTGTTAGTGAACACACCCCGTACAACAACGTGAAAACCAAAAAAACACGTGCAGCCAACACGCACGTGAAAACAGCTGCAACTGGGCCCCACACGCTATATAACACCGGCGGTGGGCAACCCAAACTCCATCCTGACGATAGCCAAGCGAGAGAACTATAAAATAGGCATTCTGGCTCACCCGGCTCCGCTGTTGCTCCGCCGGCTTACCCAGAATGCCTATTTTATAGTTCTCTAATAGTAAACACTTTACAAACATACATAATGTGTAGGATTATCTGTTTTTAACACTAATTTAGAAAACTTTTGAGACTTAAGTTTTTGCTTAATCCTTCGTTTTTCTTGATCGTTTTCAATAACATCATTTTCTTTCATACATTCATCAAATGCGTCTCTATCTTTCATGTGAAATAAAACCACTGTCTTTAATTGCTCTCTAAAGTCTTTTAAAACTGAGTTATATTTCTGACATAAAATCCACACACTTATCCCAGCATGTCTCCCGCTAAAAGCCAGTTTTGATAAAGTATTTCTTTTTCTAACTATGTCTCTTTCTGCCGAACAGTCATCTATAATAAATAGTGTCTGCGTTCCCTCAAACTGTCTATAAAAGTGTTCTAAACACTCACTCAGTTTATTGCTAGGATCAACTAAATAGATTTCATCATCTGTCCATATAATCCTTCTGTCGTGATATGCTTTGTTCCATTTAAGTGTTGGACAGAAAATTACAATATGATCAAAATTATAACTATAAACTGTTTGTAATAGGTCGAGGACAAATATTGTTTTTCCACAACCAGTCTGTCCACAAATCAATGAACAATGAGGGGTTTTTGTCATAAAGTTTAACATCGGCATTGACACCAAAGTCGTCTGCTCCATAGTTTTAAAACAGAATTTAATCTAATCCAGTTATTGTTTTTATCATACTCTCTGTCAAAACTTGTTCAGTATAATAAAACCCTATAAGGCCCAAATGTGTAAGATTAATCCAGTTCAGTTCTGTAAGATCGTTTCTATTTAGACTAATATCAATTTTGTTGCTTGTTGTTATGACCTTAATATCCTCGCCATTGTAAAGAACAACGACAGTAACTTTAAGTTTGTCAACGTCTAAGTTTTGCCAGCTAATAAGAATTCCTTTCATAAGATTGTCACTGACGCCCAGAGCTCCATTTCTCGCCTCATCTTTTAAGACAGAAATTTTAAATATCATTGTGAACGTGTCTCCTAATTTTGTGCGTGGAATGAACTGTAATTTTGTAGAAGCTTTCTTTAAAACCGATTCTCTTCTGTGGAGGATGTACTGTTTGTCCCCAAACGGCTTTATTTCGATCTCTTTCCGACTGTTGTCCTCTGGCATAAGACTTACATGTAAAGGGCCAGAGTTCAATGCTTTTCTGAAACTTTTTTGACGGTCAAAAATGTAAATGGGCTTAAGAATTTAAATTTTATGTCCCATTCTAAATATGGTTCTAAGTGCCATTTGTTGTCAGTTTTTCGAACTATTTTATATTCATACTGACCCGCATTATTTGCTTCTACATTGCGTAGTTGTTCTAGTTTAGGAAACCTTTTGTTGTCGTCAACCTCTTTGCGTTTATAATAACCATCTTTAGTGTACTCAAAACCATATAAAGTGCCTATCTCACCGTTTTGTTCAAAGTCCTCAACGTCTGCAAGGTCTTTTAATTCTAAAGTTACACACCTCTCAGGCGCTAATGTAACTCCTGATTCTTCTGGCCCACGAGACATTATTTTTCAGTACACCTTATTATTTTATTTCTAAAACAATGTGCAGGTTATCACATTTCACGACTTTCCCTGTTTTATCTGTGATCTTTATATTAAATGATCTGACCCTCCCACAAGCTAATTTTTTAAACTGTAAATTAGGGAATTGTATAATTTCATAATCGCAATATGCAGCTTTCCCTGATGGAAGAGCTCTTAAAACAGTTGAGGGCCTTCCATCATATAAGTTTTCATCAGTGCTCAGCTCGTCCAAATGAACATAGAGTAATGAATGTAATGCAAGATCGAGCGGATATTCTCCCTCATAAGTAGTTTCGTCTGATGTAACTATAAAACTATGATTGTCAGTTGCAAAGCCTAACATTTTAACTAGCTCTACATCAAAAAGGTAATGGTCTACTTCTTCTTCAGGTTTGAATGTCAACATTATTTTCAAATTTGCATTGTTAAGTTTGAGAGTAATGTCGAAGTTACTCATTGCTTCTTTCAGCGAGCAAAACCCGTAATAACCATCAGGTATGGTTAACTGGCTAACTAAGTTTCCTCTATTATCAAATTTTTTAATCTTATTATTCTCCTTGGATTCAGTTATATTAAACCATACGACTTTGTAAAAAATTTCATGGAGTGCGACCCTTTGGGTTCCGCAGTTATTATCAATAGCATATTCTAAAAACGAAGGACTGTCTTGAGTTGTTATTGTTACAAACATTTTTAAAACAAATTTAAAAATGAGTGCATTCAAATATACTAATGCAAAATATTCTGTTGGGCCGCACTACAGTCCTAAAGATATAACAACTGATACTCTCGACATTTCTGTGACTCAGACTGACGCCTTTCAAGTAAAGGTTAGTACTCCATTGAACAGATATCTTAACCCTCCTATTAAAAACGACTACATCCCGAAAGTGTGGTTCAGTCATCCGATGCAGTTTTGTCAGAACCAGTTAAACTTTGCTGTGTTTTGTGCATCAACTGGGTGTGGAGTGTCGTATGCTGATCATTTAAATCATCCTGTTCCTTTGGTGAGGTCAGTGTATAGATTTCATTTTTATTACACCTTCAGACGTATTTTATCTGAACTGCAAGCACCATTACCAAATGACAAAACGTTTAATCCATTCAGCAACAGAATAGATTACAAGGCTTTTGAAAGGATCTGTAACGAATTTGATATTGACCCAAAGACAGACTTTAGACAAAAGTTGGATCTTAATCATGGTTTAGGCACCCTTTATTTTTGGGGCGTGCACAGAAAGTATAACTATGATTGGAATCCTCCTTACACATCTTTCTCTTCAGGCACAACTGTTCACCTCGGGTCCATAGAGCAAGAGCATAAAACAGCATGGACAACATTTATTTTGGATACTTCTAAGGGCCTAACAAAAGCGGGAATAGAACGAATAAACGACTCTATTCGTACTTATGTTTGGTGTTTGCTAGGTTCGCAAGCACAAACGAGATCAAACATAATTGATCCTTCTACTGGCTTTGACGCCCAAAAACAGTATTTAGCAAATTTAGAGGATTCTATTAATTCTGCAATTGATTTGCCTTCAAGTATTAAAAGGTACCAAAATGTTTTGCAATACGCAAGATCGAAAGTAGACTTTGCTGTCGGCACTGGTTTATACATGCTGCCTTCTGACCTCAGACTTCAGATAGGAACAATAATAAACTATAATAATGAAATCCTTGTGGCTGGCAATGAAGAGAAGGTCGGAAAAAACGACATAAATTCTAAGCCAGCAATAGCAATAAAAAAAGAAGTCCCAATCCCCGTGGCCCCCTCAAAACCCCATCCAATCCCCAAGGCCCAAAGCCCAAAGGCCATTGAAGACGCGGACTTTGTTCGTGATGACCATGAATATGAAAAGACGGCACTTGTTATTGGATTAACTGCCCTAGGATTACTTGGTCTTTATCTTACTATAAAGTAACCCAACTATTAAGACAACTAATGCCCATAAGTGCTCAGCCATAAAGCCAACTACTTTACTTGCGGCAGACAAAAGCCAGCTAACGATCCCTCCTATTATACCAGGCAAAGAATCTATTGCCTTACTGGCTAATTTTTTTAATAAACTTGCAAGATGATCAAGTTGTTTTTTTACCCATGATTTATCTGATGGTGGTGGCGGAGGCACTAACCCTTGCCCACCGCCGCCTGTAATAGCCAACACCAGTGTACTTATTGCAAATCCTAAGGCTGTTATAACACTTGCTAATGTGACGCCTTGCTCTCTAAACAGTGTTTTTATTCGTTCTGCTAGTGTTGTGTCTTCATATAAAATTCTTTGGATAGTTTCTCTTATTCTGCTCACTTGAGTTCGTAATTGTTCTCGGTTAGTAGACAACACTTCTAGTCTTGCTGATCTCTCTTGTTCAAGATCTTTTAGTCTTTGTGTTATTCTTTCTTTAACACCAGGTCCTAAGTTGTGGTCATCAGCCTCAACTAGTTTTTCTTTTTCTCTTTTTATATGCTCATCTAGTTCACCCAGTTTTGCTAAATTGTTTGTTAATTCGCCTCTGATGCTTCTCAAAGCATGATCAAGGGCCGTTATTTCTCTCATAGGTAGCGGCGAATCGTGCATAGTTTTTAATGCTGTTTCTTCTGAAAAATTGGTTTCTGCTTGTATTATTTCGTGTTATTATATCCATGTGTCTGTGGAAAGCGTTTCGCTACCACCCGTGGCATGAAGATCCACAGAACAAAGATGGGATGTGTGAAGACTCATCTGAATGAGCAGCAGCGCACTGCATCAGCAGATAAGACGTCGGAAGACCAAGGCCAGGATTTAAACCACAGTGCCAAGGACATCCACGCTGTTGGTTCGGATGAGGAATTTGCACAGGCCCTCGATGCCAGGCGCCTGAAACTCAACCTGCCACGAGCAAACGAAACTGAAGATTGGGAGAAACTGGATGCAAAAATCGTCCAAAGACTCGATGCACTGATAGGGAAAAGCACCCTGGAACACAAACTAGCCACATATGGGGACATTGTGTATGCCACATGTAGAGACGCCTATGGAGCAAAACTACCCAAAGAGAAAACACCTCCAAAGAAATCCAGACGCCAAGAAAAGATGGACAAGATCAGGGTCCAAAAGAAAAACCTCAAGATGCAAATGAAGACCGCACTGCCAGCTGAAAAACAAGGCTTGGAAAAACTGTGGAAAGACTTGAAAGAAAAACACAGTGCCCTCAGCAAAGCGGAATCTGCGAGGAGGAGGAAGAGCAAAAAGAAGAAGACACAAGAGCGCTTCTTCAGAGATCCCTTCCAGTTTGCCAGAACACTGTTTGAGCAGCCAAAATCTGGGACCCTAAGTGTGGACAAAGGAGTTCTTGAGCAGCATCTGAGGAAAACATACTCTGACCCACAGAGCAAAGCACCACTCGACATTCAAGGTCTGGTGTGGCCAACCAACCCTGAGGAACAGTTCAATGGCAAGCCTCCAACGTTGGCGGAAATCAAGAAGGTGGTCGACAAAGCCAGAGCCAAATCATCACCAGGGCCAAACGGAATACCTTACCAGCTTTATAAGAAATGTCCCAAGGTGCTGGAGTGGCTCCACAGGCTGCTGCGATCAGCTTGGAGAAACCAGAAGATCAGCGGCCAGTGGATGACGGCAGATGGTGTGTACATCCCCAAAGAGCAAAACTCAAGTGACATTAGCCAGTTCAGGCTAATATCACTACTGAACGTCGAAGGGAAAATCTTCTTCTCTGTCATGGCAGCAAGGCTGACCAAGTACCTGATGGAAAACAAGTACTTGGATGTGTCAGTCCAGAAAGGTGGCATCCCAGGCGTGGCTGGCTGTGTAGAACACGCCACAGTGATCTGGGACGCAATCCAAAAAGCAAAAACAGAAAAGAGAGACCTGGACGTAGTGTGGCTTGATCTGGCAAACGCCTATGGATCTGTGCCCCATGAGATGATACAGTTGGCTCTTGAGATGTACCATGTGCCAAAGAACATCCGCGACATGCTCAAGAAGTACTTCAATGGCTTCTCAATGCGGTTCTCTACCAAGGAGTACACAACAGACTGGATCAACTTGGAAGTGGGTATTGCAATGGGCTGTGCAATTTCCCCAATACTGTTCGTGCTGGCAATGGAACTCATCTTGAAAGCAGCAACAAACAACGCGAGACAAACAGACCTTGGCGATGGATACAAGATGCCTCCTCTCAAGGCCTTCATGGATGACACTACAGTGATTTCATCCAGAGAAGACGAGACACGTCATGTGCTGGAGAGGCTGGACGACATAGTTGCCTCATCCAGAATGAAGTTCAAGCCAAAGAAATCACGGAGTCTCTCACTGAGGAAAGGAAAAGTGGCCGGATCTGTGGTCTTCAGTGTTGCCAACCAGGCCATTCCAACAGTCACAGAAGAACCAGTCAAGAGCCTTGGAAGATGGTATGATGATACGCTGAAAGACACACAAAGAGCAAAAGAAACCAAGCAGATGGCGGAGGAAGGCTTGGAGACCATTGACCAGTGTGGGCTCCCTGGCAAATACAAGGTCTGGTGTCTGCAGTTCATGCTGATACCAAAGCTCCTATGGCCTCTGATGATATACGACATCTGCACCAGCATAGTGGAGGCAATGGAAGCCAAAATCAACAAGTTCACAAGGAAATGGCTTGGTGTCCCACCCTGTCTGACTGACATAGCGCTGTACTGTCGCCAAGCAAAGCTGAAACTACCCCTGAAATCCATCCTGGAGGAATACAAAGCAGGGAAGATCAGACTTCAAAGCATGCTGGAGGACTCAGGAGACAAGGTGGTAGAAGCAATCAAGCCCCAGCTGAAGACAGGCAGAAAATGGAAAGTTCAAGAGGCGATGGATTCTGCAAAAGAAAGTCTCAAGATCAGAGAAATAACAGGACACACACAGACCAACAGACAAGGACTGGGGGTGACCAAAACTGAATGGTGGTCAAAGGTCAAAGGAAAAGCCAAAAGAGACATGATGATTCAGGAGATGAGAAAAGAAGAAGACCAAAAAAGACTCCAAAAAGCAGTCCAGCAGAGCCAGCAAGGGCAATGGACAACGTGGGAGAATGCACTCCAAAGAAGTCTCACTTGGAATGACATTTGGCACATGGCCCCTCTCAGGATCAGCTTCATTCTCAGATCTGCATATGACCTTCTGCCCTCAAATGCAAACCTGGTGAAGTGGGGGAAAACAGACGATCCTGCATGCCCCCTCTGCCATGAAAAACAAACAGTGGAGCATGTCCTAAGCTCATGTAAAGTAGCCCTGGCTCAAGGAAGGTACACATGGAGGCACAACCAAGTGCTCAAAGAAATTGTACAAGTAGTCTGGGCTAGTACCAACACCACAAAAGGGAAAATCAGGACTCCAAAAGCACCCGCAACATTCTTCACGGCAGGAGGCAGCAAATCATGGCCAAGAACAACAGTGCCACTCGAAACATGCAGGCAGACTCTGCTGGACGGGGCAGATGACTGGGAGTGCACTGCAGACCTCCCAGAATGGAAGAGTCACCCAGAGATCATCAGCAAGAGTGGCATGAGACCAGACATAGTAGTCCACTCTAAGTCAACCAAGCAGCTGATCATGATCGAGCTCACGGTGCCATATGAGAACAGAATGGAGGCAGCTCAAATCTACAAGACTGAAAAGTATGCTGATCTGGCAAACAGCCTGAGGGGAGAAGGCTATCAGGTCAAAGTCCTCACTGCAGAAATTGGAGCTAGGGGGTTTGTAGGAACGTCTGCACACAGCCTCATGAAACAGCTCTCAGTTGCAGGGGAGGAAAAAACCAGAGCCCTGAAAGCAATGGCAGAAGCGGCAGAGAGGTGTTCAAGCTGGATCTGGTCAAGGAGGAACAAAAGTGAACTTCATAAGGCTTAATTTCCCTACAAATATCAGGTGTCCCTATGGCTCAGTGGTTAAAGCGCGAGTCATTAAGTGGAAAATGAGCATGTCCAGAGGGTCATGGGTTTGAATCCCAGCCATGGCTCGTCCCAAGATGGGAAAAAAAGGGGCAGCAGAGGGACATCCGGAGTCATGAACCGGGTGTGGCCCAACCCCCTAGAGTGTCAGGAGATAAGGGCCGAAACACTTGCTTGAAGGGGGCTTCTCTTCTGAGGACTCTCTGCTGCCACGCTCTCCACGAGTTTCTTTCTACTTTCGTCTGCTGTTGGGCTTAAATCTTTAAGGGGTATGTTTTGAATTTGGTTTTCTGTTGGGAGTTTCTGTAGTGTGTTTTGAAGTTTAGCAACTGCTTCCCTATCTAATTTTGGTTTAGTAATGCCAAGGCGATTTTGATCGCGCACACTGAGTCTTTGTCTAATTGTACTCTTAGCTAAAAACTTTAATGGGTCTGGTTTAGTTGTAAGCTGAACAAGTTGCCCTTGGTCGTTTCTCACAGACAAATGGCCATCTTTTAATTCAAAATCAGGGTCTATAAATTCGGGAGGTTCTAGGCCTAAACTTTTGTAAAATGCTTCGGCCCTTTCTTCTGTTAATTCACGCTGCACTGAGCGCGATGGTTGTGTCAAAGGAGTCATTTCACTCATGTCGTCTCCAGGATCAAAAACATCATAATCTTCTTCACCTTCAATGCCTGCCATGTTTTTAAATAATTAACTTTTTATTTTGTTTTATAAAAAAAATGTCACAAGCATATGGCTCGATTCTTGACCCGCATAGAAGACTGAAAGAGCCCTTTGGCGTGAAGGGAAATAAACAGAATATTATTGTTCCAAATAATCCATCTACTATTGATTCAGATCAAATTCTTACTGTTAAATTTCCAGACCTAGGAGCAGATGAAGTGATTGTGCCGGGATCTGCACGGCTTACTTTCAAAATAGAACTTGATTCAGCAACAGACGTAAATAGGACAGTAGTTCAGAATCTGGGACGGGCAATCGTTAAGAAAATTTCTATAGACCTTGAGGGGCAAGAAATATTTTCTTTACACAATGCAGACATATTTCTAATCTATTCTGATCTATGGCTAACCGATAATGAAAGGGCCGATCTTGCGTTTCAAGGAATCGAAAATAACGAAGCACTAAAACACAGAATAGACGCCGAAGACGCTAAAGCCGGCAACAAGTATGAAGCTGTAAGTTTTGCTTATGGAAATCGCTTTTCTATACCCTTAGATTTTGAGTTGTTAAAAGCGCATGCGCCATACTTTCAAGGAGCATTAAAAGACAGATTGTCATATGAACTAACTTTTAATGAATACAAACGTGTCATTAAATCTACAGACACTGATTCCAAGTACAGCATTTTCGACATCTCCTTAGAGTTTGACATTGTTAGCAACCCTAACTTAGCAAGGCTGATTGAGCAACAATATCAGTCAAAATTAGCAATATATTACGAAAGAGTGATTCATCATTCAAAATATCCTAAAAGCAGAGCAGACACTATATGGAATTTTAGTTTTAGCGCCGCAGCACGATCACTTAAAGGTATTTTATTGCTGTGTGAAGATGATAAAGAACCATACCAAAGACAAAGTGAAAAGTTTATCAATCCTAAAATAACGAAAGTACAATGTTCAATTGAGGGTAGTCCTAACCAAGTCTACGGTAGCGGGCTTAAACCTTATCATCATTTTGATGAAATAAGAAAATTGTTTGGAGGCGGGAGGTCTAGAAGTCCAACAGTAGACCTTGTGTCTAAAGATCTACACCTTCACAGTGTTAGACTTGATGAATATTTAACAACGAAATACGGTTTATGGATTGACCTAAGGTCAACAGAGGATAATCAGTTGCATGGGAGTGGGAGAACAGTTAAAGACGTAATAAACATTCAAATTGATAAAGAAAAAGAGAGTGATAAACCACTTAATGTACATTTGTTTTTAATATATGATGCGCAGCTGAATATTCAAGATAACAGATTAAAAGATATCCAATACTAAATTATTTTTATTTTAAAAAAGCATGTCTGTTACGACTTATCCAAAAGTGCCCAAAGAAGAGAACTCTGTTGCTGTTGACATAAAAACTTTCAGATTAACAAACATAACACAAATGCAAACCCAACTAGAGCAGGACCTTTCAAAATACAGCAAAACCAAACGAAGGTATTCTGCTGTCTTTAATGCTGTTACATATGTTAATACTGGAGCATCGACTATTAGTGCTCTATCAGCAGGAACAAGTGTAGGTCTCTTAGCAACAGGCGTAGGTGCACCGGCAGCTATACCTCTAGGTGGTGTGTCTTTAACTCTTGGCCTGTGTTCATTGGCTGTAAGTGCTGTCAGCAAAAAAATAAAAGCTAAACTCCAAAAGCACACAGCTATGGTTCAACTAATAACAGCTAAACTTAGTTCCTTCAAACTGATAATTGATAAAGCACTTGCTGACTCGAACATCACGGATGAAGAATTTAGTCGCCTACAGGCTGATTTTGAGGACTACAAAAGACAAAAGTTTGATCTTCAAAGAAAGGCAAGGGCATCTTTTTCTCAACAACCAGACACCGACCAGGTAAAAAAGGAATGTTTAAAAAAAGTAAACGAAACATTAAACTCTGTTCTAAACAGCTCACATTAACAACACCAAAGGGCGTTTATACTTTAGTTTACGAGTCCAAGCACAAAAAGACCGTTGATATTGATTCTGATTAAGTATTTTTTTTTAATTTAAATAAATATTTTGAGTTAGAAAAGAAGCTCAACATGGATAAGATATATGACAGTTTTGACTCTTGGTTAGATGCAATGGAAGAGGAAGAGCGTTTGTCAAAAGCTTTAAATGAGGTCGTTTTAGAAGTTATTGATCCAACAAACGTGCAGGCAAGCGTTGTACATGCTATTTCTCAAGTTCCAAGTAAACTAACAATAAACCCTCCAGTTAAAGTAAGGTTAGTTGTTTTAATCGACTATATAACAATAAACGAAGAAAATCTAGAAGTCTGGGTCTCAACTAAACAGCAGACTATTCTTTCCTCTAATGACTTAACACCCGGTTGGGCAGATCAACTTCTTACACAGTTTAATGAAGCCTCTGAAGCAGCTAAAATGAGAGGCTCTGGTTGGTCAGAGGGTGAAGTCCTAGACATCAGATTAAGACAGGCTAAGTATGAGCCAATTGTAGGCAAGTCTTACATTCCACTGCCTCCAACATTAGTTGCAAAGAAAGCAGTTCTGAACATAAAGAATTCAGACGACAAATGTTTTATGTGGTGCGTTCTTGCTAGGCTGCATCACGTTGCCAAAAATGCAGAGAGAGTATCTAACTATTTACAGTGGGCCAATGATCTTAACTTTAACGGTCTTGAATTTCCTATGGCTGTAGACAAAATTGATCAGTTTGAAAAACAAAATCCACCAATAACTGTTAACGTATACGCATGGTCTGAAGAAACCAACCTTCTGCCAATTAGAGTGTCAAAGAACAGTCCAACAATAGGCGAACCAACCAAAACTCATGTAGACTTACTCCTAATGCAAAGCCTTAATGGGTTGCACTACACTCTAATACGCACAATGAGTAGATTACTAGTGCATACTACAAAACAACATAGCAAACAAGAATTTTGTAGAAAATGTTTAACAAGAATTCCGTCCGTTCAAGCTGCGAGCGAACATGTAAAACATTGTCTTAGTCCAGTTGACTGCAATACAGAACTAATTATGCCAAGAGAAGGCAGTAAGGTTAGTTTTAAGAATTACAAAAAACTCCAGAGGTCACCATACGTTGTTTACGCAGACTTTGAATCGCTTATTGTTCCTTATGAAGGACCAGCTCCAAAACATTTACCAAAAACAGTTATAATGAATAACCACCAGATTTGTTCATTTGCCTTCATTGTTGTCAGGTCAGATGGTGAACATTCAAAGCCAGAATTATACAGAGGACCACATGCAGCAAAACATTTCTTAAAACGCATGCAAGAAGTTCGTAATGTCTGTTCTAATAATCTAGTCCTATCCGATCTTAAGATGACCCCTGAAGATCAAGATCGCTATGACTCAGCCACTCACTGTTGGATTTGTGGTTTAGAGCTAACACCTAAAAGTTTAAACCCAACAGTAAGAGATCATGATCACATTAGCGGAGAATTCAGAGGAGCAGCGCATAACAATTGCAATCTTCAACTAAAGTTTGATCCTAGGACTTGGAGACTTCCTATATTCTTTCATAACTTGCGAGGTTACGACTCTCATCTTATATTGCAAGCAGTAACTAGCGCCTTTAGGGTGTCATGCATTGCGCAGTCATCAGAAAAGTACATGTGTTTCACTTTAAATAATTTATCTTTTTATGACTCTATGCAACACCTGATGGGTTCATTAGAGTCACTGGCTATGTCCTTAAAGTCCTGCCCAATAACAGAAAAATATTTTGACCCAACTCTTGTTAGAAAGGGCGTTTACCCTTATGAGTACATGAACAGTTGGGAAAGGTTTGACGAAGATACACTTCCGCCTAAAGGCGCGTTCTTTAGTAGTCTTAGAGGAAAGGACATCAGTGATTCTGATTATTCTTATGCTCAAGAAGCGTGGCAAAAATTAGACTCTAAAACAATGGGAGACTATCATGATTCCTATTTAATGGCGGATACCTGTTTGTTGGCGGATATCTTTGAAAATTACAGAAAGACCTGCATGAAACATTATAGTCTAGATCCTGCGCATTATATTTCTGCGCCTGGGATGAGTTGGGATGCTTTCTTAAAATTTACTGGAGTACAAATTGATTTATTGTCTGACCTGCCAATGCTTCAGATGATTGAAAACGGATTGCGTGGAGGAATTAGTATGGCGTCGCACCATTACTGTAAAGCAAACAACAAATACCTAGACAACTATGATTCAAGTAGGAAGTCTAACTATCTTATGTATTTAGATGCAAACAATCTGTATGGTTGGGCTATGAGTCAATCACTTCCATTACGTAACTTTAAAATGTACACAGGAGGTGTAAAAGACATTCAAAAGTTTTTAAAATGGCTACCTACTCTAGAAGCTGATCGTAAAAGAGGTCTCATTCTAGAAGTTGATTTAGAATATCCTCATGAACTTCATGATTACCATAATGATTACCCATTAGCAGCAGAAACCCTAAAAGTGTCAATGACAGAACCACCTAAACTTGTGCCTAATCTTCGTGACAAAAAAAATTATGTCTGTCATTACAGACTTCTCCAATTTTATTTAATACATGGTTTAAAGTTAACAGCAGTTCATCGTATAATTACATTTGATCAAGAACAGTTCATGAAACCATACATAATGAAGAACACTGATCTCAGAACTAAATCCACAGATGCTTCAGAAAAAGACTTTTTCAAGTTGATGAACAACAGCTGTTTTGGAAAAACTATGGAGAATCCGCACAAGCGTAAAGATGTTAGATTGGTCACCAGAGAGAACGATGCAATTAAGTTGACTTCAAAACCTAATTATCAGGACTTCAGAAGATTTCATGATCAGCTTTTTGGCATAATGATGAAAAAAAAGAAAGTCAAATTGGATAAGCCCGTTTTTATTGGGTTTACTGTTTTAGAATTATCAAAGCTTTTGATGTTAGAATTTCTTTATGACTACTTTAAGCCCTTGTATCCTGAGTCCAGAGTTCTGTACACAGATACAGATTCCTTTGTAATCGACATCCCTACTGAAGATATCTATAAAGACATGGAATTAGAAGTGGCTAAAGGGCATGCTGGATGGTACGACACATCTGATTACCCTAAAGATTCACCTTTGCATTCAGATATTAATAAGAAGGTTTTAGGTAAGATGAAGGATGAATTATCTGGAGGTGTGATCAAGGAGTTTGTTGGTTTGAGGTCGAAAATGTACAGTCTTTCAAGCCAAAAAAAAGTTGTTAAAAAAGCAAAGGGAATATCTCGCAGTGTTGTGCAGTCAAACATATCACATGACAACTACAAAGAAGCATTGTTCAATAAAAAGACTTTTCATCATGACAATTACAAGCTGCGATCTAATCTGCATGAGATTAACACAACTGTTGTAACAAAAAAGTCATTAGATAGAACAAACACAAAACGTGTGTTTGTTAATCCAGAGTTTTCATATGCAATCGGGCATTGGAAAACAGCATAATTACATACCTTCTTCATCCGCGGGTTTATATTTTTCCTCAAATTTATCTAGAAGCTCAATCATATCAATATCCAATTCAGACAAAATTTTTCTCATGTTTGCTTGATGTGCACGAATTTTTTTAATTTTTTCAAGATATTCTTTATCCGTTATTCTGATAATCAAAATTTGGGATCGTAGGCGATCAGGATGCGTTGCCATGTACCGATGAATCCACTTAATTGTTTCCTTAATAGCTGAACACGTATCATATGATTCTTGTATTAATTCTAAGGTCTCTTTTTTTATCATCTTTTTAGTTTCATGTAAGATTTCTTCCTTTTGAGCTTCCATTTTAAACTCAAATATATTTACGTAAATTAATTAAGCGGAACTGTGTCTGGCGGGATTATCTGCAGTTCTTCCTTCACAAAAGATCTTCGGGGGGCTGGTCGTTTTGTTGTGTCAGTTTCTCGTAAATAATACACAGGCGGATTCATCTTTACAATTCTTTTTATTTCATATGAGTCAACACTCCAAACTGGATCTGTTGCCCTGATGCGGGTGTCCCCTTCTGCTTCTCCCGGTAAATAAAGGTACCTTACTTTCAAACCAAATGGTAATAGTTTGCTTGATGAACTGGCGTCTCCAACATTTATTTTTTGTTTTTTGATTGCTTGTACTGGTTTTAGCCCTTTAAATTCTTCATTATTCATTGCACGTAGAACTGAGGGCAGTCTTCTAACCCATTCTGTGTTGCGAGAATTGTCAATCAGCTCTCTGTGATACTGGTAGGAAAAAAGCCTTTCAGATAACTGTTTGTTAAAGTTTTCAACCAAAGCCTGTGATCTGTGAACTCCTGAAATGCCTCTTTTAATGGTAACTCTATGTTTTAACAATAATTGATTCACTTGACCTTTAAATTCTTTTCCATCATCGACTTGAATCATGCGAGGATAAGTTAAGGGTCCTCGTTGATATATCAGTTGTATAGCGACAGCAACAGCAGAAGCACTCTTTTGTGTTAATGGTTCAGCATCTTTGTATCTTGAAGCTATATCAATGACTGTAAGTGCGTACTTAAATCTTTTTCGTCTAATCGTATCATGGGGTAAATATAGAAGATCCATTTGATGGGTGTCGTTTGGAGTTATATTCACAAAGTGTGGTCTCTGTATTCGTTTAGGCGCTGGTAGATAAATTTGCCAAATCGCTTGTTTAGATAACCATTCTTTTGCTGTTTGTTCACTGACTCCCGCTGCTTGGCTAAGCTTTTTAATTGCCGTGATTCCCTTCCAATATCCTTTTGGTGAATAATAGATCTTGTTCATTTTTTATTCAGCCAATACTTTGTGCAACAAAATACACAGCGGTCATGCCAAAGGCAATAAACAATATTTCTTGCATCTTTTGTTTTTCTGATGGTTGATAAAAGTCGCTGAATTTTGGTGGTGGCAATGTTTCAACTTGTTTGCCTGTTACTAGAAAATATTCTTTTATTGCCTGGTCAACATCTTTAAATGTGTAAGCTGCATGTCCCTGTTGTTTAAGTCTGTCGTTAATAAAATCTAACTGCTCCATTCTTTGCGTTTCATAGGTATCTTGTGCAGCGGCTAGTTGCTCCATAGCTCTGTTATGTCTTTTTCTCTCATCGTTATTTTGTAGTTTACTAAACGCGTAATTACTTCCGCTGAAAGCAAGCGCATTAACCACAGCGCCACCAATCATCATTACGAGTGAAGCCATTTTTATATTTTTACATATTTATATTTTCTGGAATTATTCCTTGCTTAACTAGAAAATCTTTCGTAGCAAATGAAGCTGTAATGACAGCAAACCACTTTGCTGAGTCTTCAAAATCTAGCTTGCCAAGATCTGCTGGTTTCATTCTTAACAAGCTTTTACTAAGCATTGTGTATCCTACACTTAGACCTCCAATAACAGCAGAATGGTATACAAG
This sequence comes from Conus canariensis, assembly GCA_033310375.1. Lineage (NCBI taxonomy): Eukaryota > Metazoa > Mollusca > Gastropoda > Neogastropoda > Conidae > Conus > Conus canariensis. Next base: position 80,969,808 of record CM065716.1, on the reverse strand, counting down.
GTTGGCAACAGTTTTTTCGGTGCTCATTTTTTAAAATAAAATAAAATTTATTATTAATAAAACATGAACTGCGATGATCTACAACAGCTTCAGGGCAGCCTAAACGTTCCTGAACTTATGATTACAAATGATCAAGTTGATGACCAAGCTATTATGCGCAAAAAGGAAGGGCTGTATTCTTTAGCAGCATGTGGAAAAACAAAACAGTACCTTGGAAATGAATTCAGCATAGAACAGATTCAACAAATGTCGCCACAAGACATTGTAAAGTATCACAATAGGTATGAAGCGCAACTGGGGTCAAGAATGGTAAAAAGTGTTGGGCAAACGGTTCTTAGTTTGTACACTAAACTAGTTAGTAGATTTGCTCCCATTGATTCTGAACAAGATTTTATGTATGATTTAACGCAGGATCCAGTTTTAACAAAGTCATTAGAGTCTCTAGGATGTGATCTATATTACAGATTTGGAACATTGTTATCGCCATTAATCATGGGATTAATTACTTTTAATCATATAGATTTTGTTTCCCTTCAAAATGACCGAGCCAGAAAATCAGCAATCAGAAAACATTGATGGAGAAAGTGACCAGTAAAAAGCCTCCTCATCCTGGGCGCGTTGCAGCAGGAAAAAAATTAGCAGAGTGGAACAAACAAAAAAAATTAATGTTGCAATCACAGAATATAACTCATAATGAAAACATAACACCGCCAACGCCAACAGTTGTTTCAATGCCAGCTGTAAATACACAAGTTGATTCAAGACCTACAACACCAAAGTCGTCATGGAATATTGAATTTAAAACAGTTGTCATTTTTGGCGTCATTGCTGCTGGGGGTGGTTATTACGGTTATAAAATATATAAACAACGCCAGCAAAAACCAAAGCAGTCCAAAAAATCTCAGCCACTAAATACAGAAGCCGAACAAAAAAGCATGCCAGAACTGCCAACAACAAAATCTCATTTTGATCCATTTGATATGCAATAATATGTTAAGAACTTAATAAATAATTATAAGTGACTTGAATAAGAACTTGATAACGACTTGATGACGACTTGATGAAAACTTAAATAAGAACTTGATAAGAACTTGATGACGACTTGACAAGAACTTAATGACGACTTGATAAGAACTTAATGACGACTTGATGACGACTTGTTAAGAACTTGAATAAGTACTTGAATAAGAACTTGTTAAGAACTTGATGATGACTTGTTAAGAACTTGATGTTGACTTGTTAAGAACTTAAATAAGAACTTGAATAAAAACTTGTTAAGAACTTAAATAAGAACTTGAATAAGAACGTGATGCCGACTTGAATAAGAACCTAGAACGACTTAATGACGATTTTTTTTCATAAAACACAATTAATTGTTACATTCTTTTCCGGGAGACAACTCCTCTTCACTTCTGCCTTTATGTAGTATCTAGGTCAGACATGTCTAGCCACGGCTTACTCAACTGCACAATTGCCGAGTCGAAGCGCCGCACTGTTTCCGGGTTCGTGTCAAGTTACACATAACGGATGTAAGGGCGTCGTTTACTGCAGGCCGCCACGCGGCATTGTATAAATTTAGACGGCTAAATTCCCCACCGGCGTCGTTTAGTGCAGGCGTTAGACGTCTTTGTATAAATTTAGGCGGCTAAATTCCCCACCTCAAAATAATCTTTTCCCAATTTTATGTATTAAAAGCAGCATTTTTATATTCAATCTAATAAAGTATTTAAAATAAATTTTATTAAAAAGTAGTGACTAAAAAGTAAGGTAAGATGCACTTTGTTAATTAGCTTTTGGTGTTGTTTTAACAAAATAAAAACAACTTTACTCTAGGCAAGTAGACACCATGTAATTGTAAGCGCTTGTTTGTGTACAGTATATATATTAATCTTGAAGATAACAACATTGGGGATATGCCTGCAGTAGTTTTAAATACTTGGTTGTCATGGTATTGCAAAAGTCTTCTTCTTCTTCTGCGTTCGATTGAAGCTGGATGCGTCAGACTTGTAACCCGGCCGCCATGATGAAGCCCGCGGTCTTCTCCAGGTCAGAACGGGCTCCCCAAAGCTGCGCCTGTAACTCCGCTCCCCCCGGCCAGGTTTTGTGTCGTAGAGCTGCGTGAGTAGGACAGCGCAGGAGGACATGTTCAGGGGTCTGGGGTCCAGTGCCGCATGGACACTGGTCAGTGTAGGTGATCTTCAGGCGGTTAAGGTGGCTCAGCAGTCTGCAGTGGCCGGTCCTCAGTCTGAAGAGGATTGTCTGCTGGTGCCTTTGGAGCTGGTGGATCGGGTCAGCACCACTCTCTGCACCCAGCCTTCTCTTCCACTGGGACTGAAACTGGTTGTGGATGATGGTCTTGGCCTCCCTGTAGGTCACGGGGTGGCTGAACTGCTCCATTTTGCTGCCTGCTTTGGAGAGAGCATCAGCTTTTTCGTTGCCCATGATCCCACAATGAGACGGAATCCACTGAAGCGTAATGACAGACTGTTTTGAGAGTTCATAGAGGGCAGCCTTGATGTCTTGCGTATGTTGTTCATTTCTTGTGTTCTGAAGTCCCTGCAGCAGAGATCGGCAGTCTGTGAAGAAGACAACCTTCTGTGATGGGCTGGCCGGTTCCAGAAAGATCCTCACTGCGTGGAGCAGTGCTATTGCCTCTGCTCTGTAGTTGGAGGAGATCTTTCCAGTAGGGAAGGCCTTGTGTGTCAATCTTCCATTGGTGTGTCTGATGAAGAACCCTGCTCCTCCATTTTTGACTGCTCCTTCTGAGGATCCATCTGTGAAGACGTGGGTCCACTCACTGGGGTTGTATTGGTTGGCGATCATCTCCTGTGCTAGAGCTTTCATTACTTGAGGGCTTGACGGTCCATTCTTTTAATGCCAGGAACTTCGGTGATGATTGCGACATCTTCCAGGTGATTGTCTGGTTCCTCAAAATTTGGAAGCATCTCCATTTCGGCTGGTGAAACAGGCAGCAGGTCTTCATTGCTGCGATGCAGGCAAAAGTCTAAATTTGCCCTCTTCCCTGCCCTCTAGTGACTCTTCCCATTTCGTGTTTCGTTTGTCTGGGTCACTGGCGCGGCTATAAACGCCCGTAAACCACATGTGTTGTGTTGTCTGGGTCACTGGCGCGGCTATAAACGCCCGTAAACCCAAATCTGGAAGAGCCACTAAAAAGGGGGTGAGGGGATTGCCCAAATTAGACAAATAGAAAGCAGGCAAACAAGTATAAAAGTATACTACTGTTGGAGGCATATTCTCAAAACCCTTCACATCTGGCCGTGTTATATGTGACCCTCTGGGTCTGGCTTGGGGCCCTAGGGCGCCATAGGGTCTCAAGTGAGATCCAGAGGTGATCAGTAATGCGGCCAGATGTGAAGAGTTTTGCAGAAATTTTATTTCACATTTGATGAATGTATGCGTGAAAATGATGTTTATTGATCAAGAAAACTTAAGTCTCAAAAGTTTTCTAAATTAGTGTTAAAAACATGTATGTTTGTAAAGTGTTTACTATTAGAGAACTATAAAATAGGCACTCTGGGTAAGCCGGCGGAGCAACAGCGAAACCGGCTTCAGCCGGTTGGAGCTGGCGGAGGTGGGTGAGCCAGAGTGCCTATTTTATAGTTCTCTCTCAAGCGCTAGAAACAAATTTGTAGATATTTTAATACCTCTTTTAATACTTGTCTTTTATATATATATATATATATATATATATATATATATATATATATATATATATATGTATATATATATATATATATATAT
>CM065716.1:80951046-80953546 GCA_033310375.1 Conus canariensis | reverse complement strand
CTGAAAGTGTATTTACATTGAACTTCACAGGTCAGCGAAAACTTACAGCGGTCAACACCAATATTGTCAAAACATATTACAGTAACGTAGATTCCCAAGCATATTTCATATCCACCTCCCCCTCTACCATTGTTGTCTAATGATGCTTTTGTAGAAAGACGTTAAACTGAAGAAACAAGAGCAACAGCAGCAGCAGGAGCAGTAGCAGCAGCAGCAGCAACAATAACAACAACAACAACAAAAACAACTCACACACACACACACACACACACACACACACACACACACACACACACACACACACGGCGTCGCGCACAACACACACACACACACACACACACACACACACACACACACACACACACGCACACACACACACACCCCACACACCACACACGCACACGCGCACACACCACACACACACACACACACACACACACACACACACACACACACACACACATCATACCACATGCTGAAATGCTAATGAGAAAACTGAGGAGAAAACGTCAATCATTTCTCTGCAACCTGACCTGTGAGAAAAATTAATAAAAAAATGCTGGTGCAACGCTGACAGACGCGTCAGGTTCACTTTCAGTGTGAGACGTGAGTACATGTCAGTCAGTATAGTATTCATTTTCATTTCATTTATTTGTTTATCTGTCTCTTTATCTGTGTATTGACTTCACTTATTCCTTTGTTTACATCTCTGCAGTACAGTCATTTTAAGATCCCCACTTTCTCTTCACCTGGTAGATGTGGAAGCGAAAAAAAAAAAAAAGGGGGCGGCGGGGAATATCTTGCTTGACAATGACATTCCGACTGTGGGCGGGACAAGAGTGGATGGCGAAGGGGGAGGGTGTGTGTGTGTGTGTGTGGTGTGTGTGTGTGTGTGTGTGTGTTGTGGTGTGTGTGTTTCAAACAGTACCTTAACACTAAGAAGCAATAGTTTTCTGATCACTTCATCTCGCTGAGCTTGCCCTCGTCTGTTTTATGTTTTATACCTATGCAGGATACATACCCGTTTACGCGCGGTAAAGACCGCGTGTGCAATTCATTCGGCGCGTTGGGGTTGGTGGTGGTGGTGGTGTGTGTGTGGGGGGGGGGGGGGGGGGGAGGGGGGAAGGGAGACCGAACTCTCCCCACCCCCAACCTCCCTACGCCGCTCCCTCCCCCCCTACGGCCACTTACCAAGCGATTTTAAAAGATGGTGTTCCCCTTCCCTTTCTCCCCCCCCCCTCCCCCTCCACCCCCCATTCCATTCCTGTCTCGGTACCCATAGAAACGCTGTGGGATGTACATTCAATAGCAACATCGCCGTTCGTGTACCATGCTACCTTAATGATTGTTGAAATGATTAACATAAGAGATTATTTGATCAACAACAACAACAACAACAAAAAACCGAAAGAAGAAAGAGAGAAAGAAAGGAAAAAGCGACTGCAAGGGCCTGTGATCTCTGCGCTGGAGAAGGGTAGGTGGAGAGAGACGTAGGGTGAGGGGGGTGTATATGTAGGGAAGGGGGGGGGGGGGCGGAGGAGGCATCGCTCTCAGCAGCGGCGATAAGTTGGTAGCGAGTGACCCGATTTCATTCATTACTCTCTCTTTCGTCGACATGAACATAGTTGAGTTACAGCCACGGTTGTCAAAGCCGCTGCCTTTGTTCATGCCCATTGAAACAGATTTTGGCTCATTGTGAGGTAGCTACGGGTCCAGAATCCATGAAAGATCAGTAATTGAACACCTTTCTGACGCAGACGGACAGAAAGACAGAAAGGAATTCTAGAAGCGCTGCTCAACAGCGTGCGTACGTACTGGCACAAAAAGAGGTCTATATCGCATCACAAAGCCGAAAAGAAAAAGAAAAAAGCAAAACAAAAAAAAAGCCGCTTTTTGTATGGCAAAGGGCCAAATACATTATCAGCAAGACAACCTCTCTCTCTCTCTCTCTCGCTCGCTCGCTCGCTCGAAGCTCACTTGTACGTTTTCAGGTCGCGCCGCGGTGCAGGTTGTACCCGAAACCCCGTCAGACGAGGTCGTTACTAAACATAACGTTCATTCCGGAACGTTCCTTACGGTTTTTGCCGACCGTTTACGAATTCTTCCATATAAAGCTACGACGTTTCCGGGTCGGATCGGAAGTGTGTCGACCATATATGGTCAGATTATTTCCCGGCTGTCGTTTACGTCAAAGGTGGCCTGAAACGAGGCACCTGCACAAAGGTTAGTTGTTGGAGCCTTTGTGTTCCAAATATGGCACTTGCCAAAGGTCCCGGATGAGAGGCAACCCTCTACAACGACGGTTTGAATATTTCATTACTATGTAGGCAAAGTTAGTGTGAAAGATGTATTCCGCCTTGGAAAACGAATCATTTCGTTTTCGCAAGGCTGCTAGAACATTGTGTCGGGAAAAGTAAGGTGGAAACCGTTTCGTTTTGGGGTCAAATTGCTACATTCTGGGAAGCAGTTGTGACCTATTTTAACGGACTCGCATACCGAT
>CM065716.1:80936046-80938546 GCA_033310375.1 Conus canariensis | reverse complement strand
TCAAGGGCGCAGATCAGAGTGCACGGGGATTTTCGTGTCGGCTTGACGACTGCTGTCCTGTTCGCTTCCCGAGTCGGCTTCAGGCGGCACAGAACAATCACCTCATGGCACGAGGATGGCCACCTGGTGGTCCTCAAGACGGCCATGGTGAAGAGAAACAAGGCAAGACCCTATGAATACTTAGACATCCATCTGAGACGGCTTGCAAAGAAGGAAGAAAACCCCCGACCGCACAACGAACCAAGAACTAGATCTGGGCTTCTGCATGAAGGAAAAGACAGCTCTAAATGCCTCCATCCGAACCATGACATAGACCACAAACGAGCCTGCCAGCGCTCAAGTCCGCCAAACAATAGACGACACTTACTGCAGCTTGTTACTATAGATTCCTTGTCCCTAACTATTATGCCATGAGGACGTTATATATTCCAAGCGGAAGAAAAGTCCTAATCCTTATATCGTGTTTCGTACCGTTTGTTTTTTTTTCAATATCCCTCACCACCAGACCTTAAGTGATCGTTCGGATGAGGCCACAAACCGAGGTCCCGTATACAAAACGCATTTAACACACTTAAATGATTCCATGCTGATCGATGAGGATAAGGATGATGAAGATGATGCTACGGATTTTCAATCGGGTCTGACACTGCATGACAGAGCTGTACTCTACACTACTTACTTTCATAATACATCCCGGTGACAACAAGGCCTGAAAGATACAGACACGTACAGTGTTGGTCAGGAAATTTGAGCAACACTCTCCGAGACTCATCCATAAAGTGAATAAAGCTCGACTGTGTGGTCTCAATCTTCCCAACCTATCCCATAGTAAACTCCACTGTGAGTAGGAGCCGGTCGGGACAGAAAAATCCCACAAATAAAATCAATGTCTCTGATGGGAATCGAACCCACGGCCTCTCAGCTGGGAGTCCGCGACGCTCACCGCTACGCCACGGTGACTGGTTCTGGCTTGATGTCTCCTTTCCAGATCCACTGCGGGAGGTCTATGTCTCTAATGCAAACAGGAAAGTAGAAAATACCACTTGAGCTTGCTCCATTCTGCCTTCATTTGGCGACACAGTGATCTCAATCAGAAACATTTGCTGTAATGAACCTGAGAGTTCAGCATCCGGTTTCATGCCACTCTTCCTGATAACCTCTGAGTGGTTGCTTCATTCTGGAAGGTCTGAAATAGATACAATACAATACAATGCAGCACAAGACACTACAACATCATACAGTATAGTGCAATGAAACGCAATACAACATACTGTCCTATCTTATATCTCCTTCCCTCAACAGTTCCATGGAGAATTGTTTCAGCAAGGCCACCGGATCTTGTTAAGTCACCATACCAACTTAGGTTTCTTTTTAACTGATGTCAGTAGATATTCACATGGTCCGATGTGCTGTTTGGTCGTTGAACGCACTTGTCTGTCTGTGGTGTGAATTGATAATGATGTCTTGTAATAACATTTCATTTCCTTGGCTTGATTTCTTCTTTCCAGTTCCGCTGCGGGAGTCCCTTGTCGCTAATGCAAACAGGAAGATGGAAAACACCACATGAGTTTGCTCCATTCTGCTTTCATCTGGTGGGAGGGTGTGCTCAATCAGCTGTGATGAACCTGAGAGGAATACAGTATCCGGTCTCGTGCCACTCTTCCTGATGATCTCTGGATGGTTTTCCCATTCTGAAATGTCTGAAATGAATAGGACACAATACCATACAATACAATACAATTAAAAATCATTTACTGTGATGAACCTGAGAGGAGAACAATATTCGGTCTCAAGCCATTCTTCCTGATGATCTCTGGATGGTTTTGCCATTCTGGAAGGTCTGAAATAAATACGATACGATTCAACACAACACAACACAGCACAACACAACACAACACAACACAACACAACACAACACAACACAACACAACACAACACAACAAACACATAGAACACAGTGCAGTGCAGTACACAATACAATACAACATACTGTCTTATTTTCCACCACCTTCCCTCAACGGTTCCACGGAGAATTGTTTCAGCAAGGCAGCTGGGTCTTGCTAACTCACCATACCAACGTAGGTTTCTTTTCAATTGATGTCAGCAGATCTTCATAACATGGTCCGACGTGTTGCTTGACCGTTCTGTTCAGCGCACATGTTTGTCTGTGATATGAGTTGATGGTCAGTTTTTGATGGTAGCATTTCATTTCCCTGGCTACTTTCCATATCAACTGCGGGAGGCCCATGTGTCTAATGCACACAGAAAGATGGAAAAGACCGCGTGTGAGTTTGCATCATTCTGCATTCATTTGGCAGTTCAGTGAGCTCAGTCAGAATCATTTTGCTGTGAGGATCCTGAGAGGAGTACAATATCCGGCCTCGTGCCATTCTTCCTGGTAACCTTCTCGATGGTTTTCCCATTCTGAAAGGTTTGAAATAGATGCAAGACAATGTAATGAAATGAACACAATACAGAACAATGCAATGCAATGCAATGC
>CM065716.1:80916046-80918546 GCA_033310375.1 Conus canariensis | reverse complement strand
TCTAAACTTAATGACAAGGATTTTGTTTCGTATGTTTGCTCTGTTGATTTTATATGTCTGGTAGAAACATTTCTTGAAGAATTTAATTCTAACATATTTGCTGGATTTTCAACAGTTTGTGTTCCTGCAGTAAAATTTACGACTCAGGGGAGGCGATCTGGTGGTTTAGTATGTCTGATTAGAAATGACTTTTTACCATATGTTGAACAAGTTCATATCAAATCTCGAAACTGTGGTGCATTTCGGATTAAAAAGGACTTGTTTGATCTGGACAAAGATGTTCTATATATTTATTCCTATGTACCTCCTGAGGGCTCGCCGTATTATGTTTATTTTGAGACTGAAAATGGTATAGCGCTTCTGGAGGATTACATAACTGATTGTATATTGACTTATAATGACGTGTATGTGTTGCTGTGTGGAAATATGAATAGCAGGACTTATAACATTTCACATGTTTGTCAGAGAGTAGATGATAATATTTTCGAGTTGCAATGTGCGAGTCATCCATTAAATGTTGGTAGATGTTCCCAGGATAAATCGTTAAATAATTATGGTAAGTTGTTATTGAATATGTGTACTGCTGTAGATTTGTGTATACTTAATGGATTGTGTCATGGCGACCTTGAAGGTCGCTACACATACGTGTCAGAAAATGGTTGCAGTGTTAATGATTATTTTATGATGTCTTGTGAATTATTTGCGTGTTTAAGTGATTCGTGTGTGCTGAACGTGTGTGAACGTATTGAATCAGACCATTTGCCTGTTGAATTTCATGTTAATCGTGAAGATAATAACCCAAACACTAGTTTAGATACGAATAGCTTCATCATGGAAAAATGTGTGTGGAATGATGATTATATAGATGTATTCTGTGATAATATGACTTCAAAACATTTACAGGATAAAATGGCGTTTGCAATCGGCCTAATTGATTTTGACATCAACGAAGCACTGTGTTACTTTAACATGTGTATAAGGGAAGCTGGGGAATGCATGAGAAAACAAGTAAGATGTATGAAAAGTGACAGACCTAAAGACTGGTTTGATGCAGAGTGCAGAGCCTGTAAATCACATGTTCGTGGATTGCTGAATAAATCTCTGCGTTCGCATGACGCTGAAGATCGTCACGAGTATTGCAAGGCAAGACGTGAATATAAGCATTTACAAAAGAGAAAGAGGAAACAGTTTAATGAAAATTTAATGTCAGAATTATTATCATCTGTAAATAGTCAAAAACAGTTTTGGGACACTGTGAAAAAGATTTCTTTAAAACAAAATCAGCCTCCAAATAGCATCAGTATAGATACTTGGTTCGACCATTTTAAAACACTACTGACTAACAATACAAGTGTTGATGGTATATTACGATGTGAACATAATGAAGAAATTGAAATATATTTTAATCGCCCAATTTCCAAAGATGAAGTTTTGTATGCCATGAGGAAAATTAAACATCATAAAGCTGCTGGACCGGATGGTATTATTGGAGAGTTCTTGAAATACTGTAGTAAATCTGATCCTATTTTGCATTTTTTAGTAACGTTTTTCAACTCTCTATTTGATAAAGGAATTTATCCTGAGAATTGGTCAGAATCTATTATTATACCCCTGTACAAGAAAGGAAATGCAAACAATCCCAATAACTACCGAGGCATTTCTCTTTGTGATGCTTCTAGTAAGTTGTATAGCACTATCATTAACCGTAGGTTACAGGAATGGGTAGAGAAAAATAATCTTACGGGAGAATACCAAGCTGGATTTAAACGTAATTATTCTACTGTTTATCATATGTTTACCCTGATGGCGTTTATTCAGAAGCAATTCTCTTTCAATCGTAAACTATATGTTGCTTTCATTGATTTTGAAAAAGCTTTCGATTCTATTAACAGAAGCATTTTATGGCCTATTCTGTTAAAAAATGGTATTCATGGTAAATTATTTAAATGTATAGTAAGTATGTATAACTGTGTAAAATCTAGAGTAAGAAGTGGAGGGAAATTGACAGATTATATTATGTGTACTAGTGGTGTTAAACAAGGTGACGTATGTAGTCCTATTCTTTTTTTCTTTGTTTATTAACGAATTAACATCTGAAGTTATAAATAATGGTAGACATGGAGCCCAATTTACGGAGGACCTTTTAGAACTGTTTATACTTCTTCTAGCAGACGATGTTGTTTTGTTATCTCAAACAGTTATTGGTTTACAAACACAGTTGAATAATTTAGGGCGCGCTGCTGCTTATCTACAACTGAAAGTAAATATGCAGAAGAGTAATATAATTGTATTCAGAAAGGATGGCTATCTGGGAGCAAGAGAACACTGGAATTATAAGGGAATAACTATGCCAGTCGTAAATGTGTACAAATATTTAGGAATCTATTTTTCAACCCGATTAAGTTTTAACTTTGCTTGTAAAGATCTTGCGAGTAAAGCAAAGCACGCTGTTTTGTGTATAATGAGGAAACTATCAAGTTTAGGAAATCAGTCATTCGAA
>CM065716.1:80901046-80911046 GCA_033310375.1 Conus canariensis | reverse complement strand
TTTAGTACCCCCAGGGCTGGGTGTAAAGCATGTTGTCTGCTTCCTTACCTTTAGTACTCCCAGGGCTGGGTGTAAAGCATGTTGTCTGCTTCCTTACCTTTAGTACCCCCAGGGCTGGGTGTAAAGCATGTTTAATTTGCTGATCTCATGACCGTGGTAACATAAGTTTCGTTCGTTCATTCGTTTCTCTTTTTTTTTTTCGTCCTCCAGACTGTTTTTTTCCTATTTGTTTTTTGTTTGTTTGTTTGTTTATATTTCATCAGCCTTTTGCAATGCATAATTGCACCGTGAAAAAAAAATCTCCTCCCCACCTACCCTCACACTTTACAAACACCCCATCCCCACCCCCGCTTCCTCCCTCCCCGTCCACTCTCTCCTTCCTCCCCTCTTCACCCCGCCCCCCCCCCTCCCCCCCCCCTCCCGCGCTACGTCTCGCTCGTCAAGCTGTTGACCAAACACTGTTTATACAGGCATTTATCCTTTGATATGGCTATAATGTGATATGCAATAAAGTATCCTTCAATGAAGTATGCACATTACAATTACATCAAAGAAGATGCATGTCCGGGGAATATACTGCATAGGCAGGGTAGGGGAGACAGATAAAGGAATGGTCAGATAGGATGGATTGGACATTACCGGGGGACCTGAAAGAATGGGAGATCGTGAATTGATTTTTAACAGTTATAGGGAAGAATTACATTGAGAAGAAAAAAAAAAAGCCTCACCACCACCAGCATAAAAACAATGTCATATGTCGTGGAAAGATTAAAAGAAAAAAAAGTACCAGCAATTGCCCCCGGCTTACAAAGGCCGTTCTTCAATTCGGCAAGTTTAGATCATCTGGTTAAGTGATCTCAGTAATCCTAGCGCTACTTCTGTTCTCAGTTGCGCAATCTTTTAATAAACGGTCTTGGATACGGGTTACCCGTTGCTGAAGTACGTGCTATCTTTTGATAAACGGTCTTGGATACGGGTTACCCGTTGCTGAAGTACGTGCTATCTTTTGATAAACGGTCTTGGATACGGGTTACCCGTTGCTGAAGTATGTGCTATCGACCTCTTTGGTCTTCTTCAGGTAAAAACCATTACTGTTATTATCATTATTATTGTTGTTATCTATTTACTCCCCACCCCCCACTAAGTACTATTATCAATCCACCATAATCACTACCGTCACTAATATTTCATTTCATTCTACGAAACAAACTACAAACCCCACTGTTTCACCCACCCACCCCCACCCCTAAAGACCCCCCCCCCCCCCCCCCCCCCCCCCCCCCCCCCCCCCCCCCCCCCCGTTACTATTTCGGCTCCCATGATCCCTCACAGGGCGGCCTCGTTTTCGTCCAGTGGCCATTTTGATCTTGCGCCGAAAATGAGAAGATAAGTGGTTTCTCGTTCTTCATTTTCACTGTCCTAAATGTTATTTGTTTTTGCCTGAAGAAGACCCAAGAGGTCGAAATGCATTGTGTTTTGTCCTGTACTTTGTTCGTCTATGTCCTTGGCGGTAACTAACCTCCTCTCTTTCTACTGATCAGTCTTACTTCAGCACCGCCAAGGGTGCTCTGCCGGAAATGAGACTGTGTACTCTCCTCTAGGTACAGAGACACCACTGTTGTCGGATTCAGTTACACAAACACAGCACACACACACACACACACACACACACACACACACACACACACAAACAAAACACAAGAGAGAGAGAGAGAGAGAGAGAGAGAGAGAGAGAGAGAGAGAGAGAGAGAAGGACGCGATATAATAAAAATTATGCGAATGTAATAGATTGTTTAACAGATACTCTCTCTCTCTCTCTCTCTCTCTCTCTCTCTCTCTCTCTCTCTCTCCCTCCCTCCCCCTCCCTCCCTCTCCCTCTCGTAATATATTGGTTATGATACACTTATCCTTAAAAAGCTTTAGATTTCGAGATATCAACTTTCTGCAATATCAACAACAAATATACTTTCTCTCTCTCTCTCTCTCTCTCTCTCTCTCTCTCTCTCTCTCTCTCTCTCTCTCTCTCTCTCTCCCCCCCCCCACCCCCCATGATAATGATGTTGATTATAGTACACTAATTCTGATGCAGCTTTAGGTTTCTGGACATTAATTTTCTGCGGTATCGGCAACAAACATGCTCCCGTTAATATAACAGACAGACATAGACCAGCATACCTCTGTTATACGACAAAAGCTAGTCACGATGCAATTTTCTGGACATCTAACTTCTGCAGTTCAGCAACAAGCATGCTTCAATCAGAATAAAAGACAGAGAAAGCAGCATAACTCCGTGATACGTTAAGAGCTAATAACGATTCAAACTTTAAGACACAAAGAAACTTCGTGGCATCAATGAAACGTGCTGCTTGGCTAAAGTACTTTTGGGATATAGTATTTGACAGTAGAAATTCCAAGCATATGTGGAACGCTATCAACCCATCGACAAAAACAGAGATTATGTAAAATGCCTGTTTGATGCAAATGCTGGATCTCCCAGCATTCTGAGCAGGCACTTTGTATCGGTAGAAGACAATTTGATAAAAAGTGACAAACAGAAAGACAGTGATTCAGAGCTTTAAAGAAAATAAAGACGCTGCAGGTCTATGAATTTCTAGTAAGTAAGACTGTAGTGGGAAGTCAAGACATGAAAATAGATGCTCGCGTGCTGAGCTGTCAAATGAACGCAGTAAACACTGCGGTGATGACTCTGACCTTCTGGTCTTCTTCTTCAGGCAGAACAAGAACAAACAACGGAAGGAAACATAGAGTAGGGACAAACATATGCAGGTGAACAAGTGTTCAGTCATTATGGAAACTGACCTTACAGCAACGGAGCTGGAAGGAGAGAAAGAGGGGAATAAGTGAGATCAGATGAATAGGACGATTTCATAATACAAATATTAAGTCCTTCACTGACAGCCACGGGAATAATTGAGTTACGTACGATGGGAATAATTGAGTTACGTACATTGAACAGAACCAAACTACTGATACTCGAACAGTTCTTGTTCTTCATGAGAAAATCACCAGGTAGAAGCCTATTCCTCCAGTGTTTGTGGGATTCACTTGGCAGCTCACTACTTCAACATTTATTTTGATGAAAAGATACATGCAACCCACACTATCAGCTTTGTTATAAGCGCTACCATATGTACATGCTGCCCTCTTTTACTCAAAACAAACTGCAAAGAAGGATACTGATGAATTAGATAGAAACGTGATAAAAATTCTGAGTCTTATGATTTTAGCCACTTTCTTTTACAGTAAGAATCTATGTACTGATAAGAGTTACATCCCGCACGGTTTTAAAAAAAGGCTAAAGTCATCCCGTACACAACATCGGTGATTCCCGAGACCCTCCGACGAAAGGCTGATGCCCATGACATCTGTTTTATCAGAACCATTAGAAAGGAATCTATAAAAGCATCCACTGCTACACTTAAATGCATAAAACAAGGTGCATCCAAACCAACTGAGTTACAGGGAGAGCAATTCATGTCATACAGCGCTGATAAATATGGTGGACACTGGCTTCTTGATATACATAATAACAATTACGCAGGAGTTGTCTTTGCAGACTTAGCGAATGTTTTTAATATAATCAATCACTCTCTGCTTCTGATAAAATTAAAACTGTATAGAATATGTGACAGTACTGTCTAATTCCTTGAATCTTTTTATCAAACAGGCAACAGACAATGTGAATTGGTCTCTGTCAATCCGAATTTCTTCCGTTAAAACATGGTGTTCTCCAACTCTTAGTCCAAAGCCATATACGGTTTTCTACAAAAATAAACAATTTATTGTTGTGTATTGAAGCCTCATGTGAACCATCAGCTAATGACAATTCAGTTCATTTTAATTACCACTCTTCCAGGATTCTGTCACGAACTTCAAGAAAGTCTTAATCAGCTTGCAGCTTGGGTTGAACTTATTTGCATGTCTCTTTCCCTAGCTACATCCGAATGTATGTTTGACAACAAGACAAAACAACAGAACCGGTCTTTTACTTCATTTCCTGTTTCTATTTCTGGTGAAAGAGTACAGGGAGTTAAATCGCGTAAGGTACAGGGGCTAATGATTGATAACAATTTATGAGGGTTCGACCATATTGTCACGTTTAGTTAAAACAAACTATCTTTAACAAAATTCAGATAAAGAAAATAACCAATTTCTCAATCTTAACATCAGAAAGCGATTCTTTCACACATACTTTTTTCACTGATCAACTCTGCTTTCACTTAATGGGGTTTGGTCAGTACAAATGTATTCAAACCTCTGCTACATTTCACAAACGCGCCTCTAAGTTAGTTCATCTCACATCAACCTCTTTCATCACTGATGATACTGAAAAGTTGATATTCTACCCTTCAAGTAGTACAACTGGAATGCAATAAAAGCATTGATGATGCATAACCTGTGGAGATGCATCCCTTCTTTAACTGACCCGCTCCCTATAAACATCAACAGACTTTCATACAAATTGACCACACCCTAACCCCAACTGGACTTATCCAAGTGGTGAAACATGTACTAGTTTTACCACCGTATTCAGAATTCATATGTAACGTTTACTAAATGAACTAAGGATTCTCATGAATAGAATTAACTGACGGACGGATTATCGCTAATTACAGAAACAAGATTTTCTTTTTACATTTCGCAATGCTTATATACAGCATACTTGTGCCTGTTCACCTTCCGGATTCTCTCTCTCTCTCTCTCTCTCTCTCTCTCTCTCTCTCTCTCTCTCTCTCTCTCTGCCTCTGTCTGTCTGTCTGTCTGTCTGTCTGTCTGTCTGTCTTCTCTCTCTCTCTCTCTCTCTCTCTCTCTCTCTCTCTCTCTCTCTCTTCAAAAGCTCAGACCGTCAGTCATTTCTCAGATCATACATAGGCTATAATGCGAGATCTAGTGACTGTTAGTGCTATCAGTTGTACGCTTCTCTGGGCCAGTGCCACTTGTGTGTGTGGCAGGATGGAGGGGGGGGGGGGGGTGGCAGGGAAGATTGTGGTGGGGGGTGGGGGGTGGAGGCGGCTGGCTGATGCCTGCCTGCACGCGTGTGCGCACGTGTACTTCAGATGAGAAACAGAAAATGCCACTCTCAGCCAGTGACAACCACTGAAACCGCTACTGCGCG
Source organism: Conus canariensis (assembly GCA_033310375.1). Lineage (NCBI taxonomy): Eukaryota > Metazoa > Mollusca > Gastropoda > Neogastropoda > Conidae > Conus > Conus canariensis. Next base: position 80,905,909 of record CM065716.1, on the reverse strand, counting down.
AGGTTCTGTGCTCTGCACTGTTACCCTAACCGTCTCTCTCTCCCTCCACATGATAACTGCCTCCACATCTCGACAGTCCAAGATCAATCGTGGAACAGTGGACCCTTTCTTTGAGCACCTGTGCAAATCCTTCACGGTGCGGACTTGCGCGTCTCCTTTCAGTGTAAGAGAGTCTTTCTTTTTCTTTTTTTTCGTTCTTTTCTTCTGTTCTTTCTTTCTTTTTCTTTCTTTCTTTTTTTTTTTATGCAATGAAGAGCGTTGCGCCCCTTGTAGTGCCAGTCTTTTTTTTCTTTTTTTAAAACTTAAATTGAATAATCTTTATTTAATTTTTTTTTCTCATCAAATACAGATTCCATGAGACCTAAAAATCTAGCTCATGAGATGTCGAATGGCAATAAAGATGTGCGTATACATGCATGTAAGTATACACCAGTACAAATAACACGAACAACATTAAAACCAGAAGGGAAACAGAAAGTAGTTATCTAAAAAGAAAGCAACACCGTTTGATTTAGTTGTGTGAGGAGTTTCCGTTCAGTTTCATTGAGGAGACGTCACTGTGTGAGGACTGGTCCATAGAAGCGACACCACATCTGCCACGCTAGGAGAACCCAATGCGCAGGAATCATACTTAAACTTTTTTTTCTGTCTGATCTTTAGTGCCACTCCCGTGGCATTATCCCCACACCGCTCGTTCCAGCCCCTCGTGCACAGTCATAGCCTGGCTTGTCCTGCCGCAGTCCCGGCACAGGCAATCCACAGGGTGAGTCAATATTAAGTCGTGTTGAGGCAACGCACCAGAGGAGACACTGCACTGCTGCGGAGTCACTTCGGTGGTGTTCATTGATGCCTGTTCTGATCCAGGACACCATCTGCTAAGTCTCCTACCGACGACAACAATTTTCGAGTCGCGGAGTCTACAATTGTGAGTGTCCCCCTATGGGGTGGAGAGTGAAGGGGAGGGGGGGGGGGGGGGAGGGCGCCACCGCTTCCGTCCAGCGACAATTCCCATAAATTCGCAGATACCGATAAGCTCGACATGAACTCACAAACGACATAGACATGGAAAGAAAATAAAAAATGAGGTCATCATGAGGCCATCAGGGTATCATGAGCCACAGAATTTGAGACTTGTTCTTTATTCATATTAATGAGGAGAAGGAGGAGGAGGATCAAGATGATGCTGTGGAGTTCTTCTGTGACTGCTTGATAGGGCTGTACTCTAGGCTTACTTTCATAATATATTCTGGCGTCAATCAGGCCCGAGAGATACAAGACACCAGTAAATGCTGGTCAGGAAATTTGAGCAACACTCTCAGAGACGCATCCATTAACTGGATGAAACTCGACTATGTGCTTTTTATCTTCTCAGTTGAACCCACAGCAAACTCAACTCCAGCTAGGAGCCAGTCGTGGACCGGAGAATAAATGATGTGATGGAAATCGAAGCCACACCCTATTTACTACGCCACGACAGCTGGTCAAGAAACAAGATTCTTATATAAAGAGTAAATGGCTTATAATTGTTCCATTCTGATTCCATTTTTCAATTCGTTATTAACCTGAAAAGACATCATTTTGGTGAATAAATCTATAAAAGACAAACAGGGAACAAAATTAGAAAAGAAAACCGTAGCCTTTAGACAAGAAAACTCTTATGTGGGGAGGCCTTTTGTGAGAGGTTCCACTATGTTGCGCGCATCATTGCCAGGTCACTGGCTGCCTGACAAGCCCTTTTCTGGGTCATTGACTCCGCTTCTTTGGTTCGCTTCCAGGAGATACGCTGCCTTGCTTCATAGAATACATTCCCCCTACCCCCACCCCCACCCCCACCCCCCTGACCCTCCATCCTCCCCTCCTTTACCCCCCCCCCTCCCCTTTTCCTTTCCTCCGCTCCTTTCATCTCCGTCAGCATCTTGTCGTATCATCCCATAGCCAATGGACTGCAATGGTGCTACTGACAGATACATGAACAAAGACGTTGCTGCTAACTTTCTGTGGGGTATGCCAGGGCGGGGATTGAGATCTCATCTATTTAACGTGTTTAGACCATAACTGGTGATATCGCACTGAGAAATAAAGACAAAGCTGCTAAAGGCAGTATTCACATTATGGATAACCTTCCCCAGCATCGACAACAAAAGATTTCGCAAAACTGTCTCCGCTGCCCATTATGCAGCCGACATATGGCCATTTCAGCCTGGACAAACAAGCAAGCAGACAAACAAAACAGACAGGCAAACAACCAGACAGAAAACAGACAGGCAAACAACCAGACAGAAAACAGACAGGCAAACAACCAGACAACAGACAGACGCAGAGTCTAACAAACAGAAGGAGACAGACAGACAGAGAGACAAACAGGAGCAAAAATAACACCCTGTCACCGCCCCCCACCCCCACCCCAACCCACACATCTCATTCCTTCCTCCTCCTTCTCCTTCCCTTCTCATCCCCACCCCACCCCCACCCGTGTCCTGCGCAATGCTTTTGTCTCTGTGCAGGGTATTAATGTTGTGTGGTGCTGAATATAGTTTCTTCTGCAGGAACAGGAAGTCTGGCGCAGACACTCCTTCTGGACGAAAACCCCATTTATCATTGCCTTGCCATGTCCTATGGTAGATCACCATTAAAGGCGCAATGCCTGTCTTTTCTTTTTCTTTGAATATCAATAACTTAATTATTACCTCCTCCCCCAACCCCCCCCCTTCCCCCCCCCCCCCCCCCCCCCCATGTCAGCCCCACCTCCCATCCCTCGTCTTGCCCGTCTTTTCTTTTTCTTTAAATATCAATATCTTAATTATTACCTCCTCCCCCAACCCAACCCCACCCCCAACCCCACCCCCACATGCCAGCCCCACCTCCCATCCCTCGTCTTGAACACCAATGACCTTATTTTCTCTGTTCCCTTTCTTAAAGGAGACTGAAGACAAAATGCAAATAAACACCAAAACAACAACAACAAAAAAACAAACAAACAAACAAGGCGCAGAATAACGCTTTTATTAACACAGTTCCAAACAGACTAGTGACAAACACAATCTTCCACCAGAAGAAACAAAAATAACAGACATAAAATAGACGCCAAATGATACTCCCTTGATGGCTGACTGGCTGGCAGCAGCAGATTACCGGTGCTGCCACAGGAACCTCTTGGATATAGCTGTACATGGGAGGGCCGGTGTAATAAATGGTGTGGGAATATGCCAAACACTGTGGAAGATAGGAGGTCACGGTACATTCTGCCACTGATGGCGATCTTGGGAGTATTGACTGGTGCATTTTCATGTCGGCTATTTTGGACTGTCGCAGGAAGCCGTGCTTGTCGAAAATCCATTGGTTTCCTGCATATCGTTTCGTCAGCAGGCATTACTTTTCGCCTTGATTTGAGTCTTTCATTACATTTGGAGCTTCTTTGCATTCATGCTGCTTTCTACTCTTTTTCAATAACACTGTTTTCTACATTCCTTTTCTGTAACGCTGCTCTCTACTCCTTGTCAGTAGCGCTGCATTCTACATCTCAGTAACGCTGCTTTCTACTCCTGTTCAGTAACGCTGCTTTCTGCTCATTTTCAGTAACGCTGCTTTCTGCTCATTTTCGGTAACACTGCTTTGTACTCCTTTTCAGTAACGCTGCTTTCCACTCCTTTACAGTAACACTGCTTTGTACTCCTTTTCAGTAACGCTGCTTTCCACTCCTTTACAGTAACACTGCTTTGTACTCCTTTTCAGTAACGCTGCTTTCCACTCCTTTACAGTAACACTGCTTTGTACTCCTTTTCAGTAACGCTGTTTTCTACTCCTTTTCTGTAACACTGCTTTCTACTCCTTTTCTGTAACACTGCTTTCTACTCCTTTTCTGTAACACTGCTTTCTACTCCTTTTCTGTAACACTGCTTTCCACTCCTTTTTGTAACGCTGCTTTCTACTCCTTTTCTGTAACACTGCTTTTCTACTCCTTTTCTGTAACACCTGCTTTCCACTCCTTTTTGTAACGCTGCTTTCTACTCCTTTTCTGTAACACTGCTTTCCACTCCTTTTTGTAACGCTGCTTTCTGCTCGTTTTCAGTAACGCTGCTTTCTGCCCATTTTCAGTGACGCTGCTTTCTTCTCCTTTCCAGTAAGGCTGCTTTCTACTCCTTTCCAGTAAGGCTGCTTTCTACTCCTTTCCAGTAACGCTGCTTACTGAGTATTTAATATGCGTTATTTTGCACCTTGTTCTGCGGTTTACTTGTATTCTTCCTTGTTTTCATTTAACCGCTTTCTAATCCAGACTCCTGACAAATATAAGGAAAACAACAAGAAAGAAACAAACAAACAAATAAAAAGAAAAGAAAATGCGGAATGTAGAGGGAAGTAAGGTAGAATTAAGCCATTGATAATCAAGAGTAGCATGAAAGTAACTAAAACATTATTCCGTTTATGAACAAAACACTGTACACTTCATGGTAATCCACTATTGGCCACAGCAAAGATGATTAAGCAGGATCTCTCTCTCTCTCTCTCTCTCTCTCTCTCTCTCTGTGTGTGTGTGTGTGTGTGTGTGTGTGTGTGTGTGTGTGTGTGTGTGTGTGTGTGTGCGTGTGTGTGTGTGTGTGTGTGTGTGTGTGTGTGTGTGTGTGTGTGTGCTTCCTCAGTAGCATCACTCTCTATTCGCTCATTCAGGCTACCACATACACGTCCATCCACATCTGGTCTCTATGCCATTCTTTCTGATGATCTCTAAAAAGGGGTCCAGCAAGGCCCACAGAGGCAAAGGCTTCCAAAGAAGTTTCAGCTAGAACGATTATAATTATGGTATGCGGCTTCATCCTCAGACCTGTATGATTTATGGCCTGTCCTCCAGTTCAAACCCTGTGACTT
>CM065716.1:80876046-80888546 GCA_033310375.1 Conus canariensis | reverse complement strand
GTGGGCGCGTGTGCGCGCGTTTGCGTTTGCGTGTGATTCCTGCCTTTGATTTCCCCCCCCCACAGCACATTCAACTCCGGACAGAAGACGGTCAGGACCAACACAAAGCCACACATACACCGAGCACGCACCACTGAGCACCACCGTGTCTAAGTGACACAACAGCAGTGCAGTGACTCCTCTGGTGGGTAGCCCTAAGTCGACGTTGTATTGACTGCTTCCTTTGCTGGTGTTTGGGCTGCTACGACAGAACGAACTTGGGTCTGACTATGTATGATTTGAGCAGAATGAACGATGTGGAAGTTTTGCCACTGGGTATACATTGATGACGAGACAGCAATGAAAAAGAGAAGAGAGTACGGATGGGGGGGGGGGGGATGTAATGACCACTTTCAGGTTTCACATTCAGGACTCAAATTATCTCCCTGTCCTGCTGACTGTTTCAAGAACAACAGCAAGGAGGAAGGCTACCCCCATTGACTGAGCTGGTATGAGAGAGGCCCTTGAAACGCGGTAAAACACACGCCGAACAGTAAGATGAGCCAGAAGGTGTTCCTAATATAGCTGTCAGAAAATCTTCGGAAGATGTCGGAGAATGAATGAGAGAGAATAAACGTAAAAGCCATTTCTTCTTCTTCTTCTTCTTCTTCTTCTTCTTCTTCTTCTTCTTCTTCTTGGTTTAAATAAATCTATTTCCACTTTAAAATCACAGTTTCACAATTAATGTGAAAATTTGAACAACAACAAGCAAATGCTTATAATGTGAAAATTTGAACAACAACAAGCAAATGCTTATAATGCTTATAATCTTCTTCTTCTTCTCTCTTCTTCTTCTTCTTCTTCTTCTTCTTCTTCTTCTTCTCTTCTTTGTTGACGGTTGAGTTTTACGTCCCCACAGCAGAACGCTTTTAAAGACAAGTTGTTCGCCATCTCTCCTCCTCCTCCTCCTCCTCCTCCTCCTCGTCATCCCCCCTCCCCCTTCACCATCATCATCCTTCTCCTCTTTCCTTCTTCTTCTTCTTCTTCTCTTCCTCCTCCCTTCTCTTCCCCCTCTTCCTCCTTCATTTCCATTACCTTCTTTCCTGTCTTCTTCTTCTCCGGGATGTCGTGGCCTCTCCCTAGTAAAGCTCTTCATTGCGTAAACTGAAACTAAATGAACAGCATCAGCTGAGAGATTAATCGATATTATCGTCCGCGTTCTGGAGGTCCGACACGAAGGGCTAGAGTATCACATGAGTATGAACTGCGCATAAACGAAAGTACCAATCACAGGGCGTTCTTTCTTATGGCGCAAGGAAACGAAATAACGGCGGTACATAATCAGAGGAAGATGCTGTCTCTGACCTAAAGACTTAAAGACAATATATTCATCCTGCATGTATTGAAGATGAAGCGGATTAGTAATAAACGGAAAGAACTGACCTAAGTTGCGAGCCAGGTTGTCATAATTATAATCTTTTTTTTTTTTTTTTCCATGACGCGCTTCTTTTGTTTATACAAATACTAGCCGTCACCGCGCTCTTTCTCACCTTTCCCCCATCCCTCTCCCCAACCTCTCCACTGTTCCCTCCTCTCCGTTTCCTCCCCCCCCCCCCCCACCTCTCCCCTTCTCGGTCCCTCCCGCCCCTTCCCCTCCTCCCCCTCCCCCATCATCTCCTGTCCCACTTCCACCGTCTACCAATCTCCGCCTTTCCTCTGCCGTTCCTTCTTTTCTCTCCCTTCCAGCTTCCCTCCATCTCTAATCCCACCCCCTCCTTCACACAATTTTCCTTCTCCCCTTTCCTCCGTCCCCCTCCCCCTCCTGCAGTTCCCCCCTCCCCTCATCGCCCCTCCTTCCCCCCCCCTCCCTCTCCCTCAGCCTTAGACCCTCTTCGAACCCGTTGAAAATGAAAAAAAAAAAAAAATTGAAATCGGGAATCGATCCCATAACACTTAGATCTTAAGTCTACGAATCTCCAAACTGAAGTGTTCCGGCAGACAGTAATTTTAATCTATGTGAACACTATATAGTGGCTTGGCGTCTTTTGACTCGCTTCAGATTCCGACATAGTTTCGATACGCCATATGGTCGCATTCCTCTGCGACTAATGCAGCTTTCTAACACGAAGGCGTTAACTCTTAAATTCCCCTTGCAAAATTTGGAGATCATGGGAATTGTCACTTTGCATGACCAACTACAATGACACGGGGATTTTTCCCTCGGAGTTACCATTGGTTCTGACTCCATTTCCCAAATAGTCCTCCGAATGAGACTATAAACCGAGGTTTTGTGTGTGAATGCACGCATAACATCTTGCACACACGTAAAATCCCATCATCAACTTTCGGAAGAGAAGGTCAGTTTGGCCGTTGGTGTGGATGACACGTTACATATAGCATGCACCCTGCGTGATAAATTGAAAGTATAAAGGAAGTAAGGAAACTGAGTGAACAGTATTGACTGGATGACACCGGAAACCACTGAATGAAGCGCCGGCAGGCAGCTCCTCAGTCGGCACTACCCAGGTGGGCAGCACGTTGCGTACACGTGAGTGTGGATTGTCAGCGCCTAGAACCTTTGGCAAGGCGCTTTATGAATGCTCTGTTATCATTATCATTATTATTATCATCATCATCATTATTATTGTTATCATTTATCATCATCATCATTATTATCATGATTGTTATTATCATTGTTGTTGTTGCTGTTATTCTTATTGCGCTAGACAAAGACACAACCGCGAACAGATATACGCACAGACAGACTGACATAACGCGCTTATAAGACACATTGGTGTGTGCTTATTGGACTGTGCAACACGTCAAATCCTGAACACTTTTCCAGCGATTGGTAACAATCAATACCGCCTTTCACCAGACCTGTTGTCACGCAGTCAGCCTTTACCTTTCAGTGTACACACGCAGTATATGGAAACAACAGCTCGTACAAAACACAAAATCGGCGACGTCAGCAAGAAACGAAACCAAGAGGCCATGTGTATTGCTGACTACCAGTCACAAGTGTGTTTTTCCTTCGTTGCATCCTTTCTTCCTCGGAAGGAAAGCAGATGTTTACCACTGACATTGATTTTTTTTGCCGCATTTTTCTTTCAAATCTGCCATTGAGGGAGCCATATTCCGTCAGCGAGGATGAATGTATAAACACGTTATCAGTTTTTACGAGGCTTCATTGACTGTCTGTCTCTGTCTCTCTGTCTCTGTCTCTGTCTCTCTGTCTGTGCTTGTGTCTGTCTGCTGTCTGTCTGTCTGTCTGTCTGTCTGTCTCTCTCTCTCTCTCTCTCTCTCTCTCTCTCTCCTCTCTCAGTGAAATAAAAGCAAGTCAAGCCACTCTGATTATATATGGCACGGTCAACCATGGAGGTCTCACAAGGCTTGAGAACAATTGTACCTTTCTATATTTCCGCCAGAGACTAGATTTCCCTCCCCCCCCCCCCCCCCCCCCCCCCCCCCCCCCCCCCCCCCGCGTTCGTTTGTTTGTTCGCTTGTTTGTCTGGCGGCAGAATTACGCAAGAAAAACAAACAAACAAACAAAACAAAACCACCAAAAACTGAATCTATTTAAACCGAATCCCATTACAAGACGGGATGGGGGGGGGGGGGGGGGGGGGGGGGGGGGCAGAAGACGAATTCATCAAATGTTAATGCGGATCCGTACTTGGCTGAGGCCATTTCTTTTCCATACACTATAAATAGTAACGTGCATTGATTTGTAGCCATTCTATGCGCTGTTCATACTCTCGGTAGACCAGAGCGGACCACTATCCGTCCTCCGACTGTGTGCCTGTTGTCGGAGAGAAAAAATTATGTAACATCCTTAATTACAAACCATGATGATTTAGAGTGAAGTACATACTTCTTAGAAAGAAGGGCAATAACGACTTTACAGATAGCAAGGATTATGTGCAAATTATGCATTTAATTGTCAATGAATGATGGTAAATATGTAAGCATTACAGACGGAAATAAATCATCATATGTGAAAAATGCATTACTTGCCCAAAGAATTCATGAGAAAAAAAAATGTATTACATATACTTGAATAACCCACATTGAGAAGTAACGTGTTTAGTTTTGGTCTTTCGTATGCTACAATCATCAAATAATGATGCTAAATTATTTGGAAGTGGGGGGGGGGGGGGGGGATGGGAGTAAGCAGGAAGCTTAACGCCTCCCTCTCCTCCCGACCCTCCTCCCTACCTGCCCTCACCATGCGCCCACTCCTCCTCCTCCACCACCCTCACGTACAGCGATGACGTCACGGCCTCGCGCGTGCAACTTGACGCGAAGCCGGAGCTAAAGGACAAGACGATCGATGAGCGGGATGGAGCTGTGACGTCCTTGATGACGTAGTCACGGCACTTCCCTGAACAAGGGGACGGACGGGGGAGGGGGGCGGACTGGAAGGGGGAGGGGGGCGAGAAATCAGTAGCCGAGCCTGAAAATAGCAGCTTCCCTTCGCGGCACAGATGGCGATCGAACGGCGGTGTACCCGTTTCTGTCACGCAAGCTCTAAATGCAGAGCTCCCTAGGCAGAGCCACCGACCAGCCCGCAAAGGTCACAGAGCGGTAGCCGTCTCTCTCTCTCTCTCTCTCTCTCTCTCTCTCTCTCTCTCTCTCTCTCTCCTCTGCTCTCCACCACACGCACCATCCATCGCAGCAAAGCCGCCCTCTTCCATCTCGGGGCCGTCTGGTGGACGTGGGAGAAAAAGATTGGCCTGATCTGGCGCTTTTTTTTTTTTTTTTTTTTTTTGGGGGGGGGGGGGTATCTCTAACCTCCCCCCCCTCCCTCACCTCTTTCCCCACTCGCGTCTTTCTTTCATTCTTCTCTTCCTCCCCCCCCCCCCCCCCAGCCCTTCTTCCCTCCTCTGTTCCAGACTTAGGAAATCGAGATCGGCAGGTCTGCTGCAGTGTAGGGCAGACAGTCCAAAAACGACTGGGGGGGGGGGGGGGGGGGGGGGGGGGGAGAGAAGGAGAGGGGTGCTATGAATGGGGGCTGTACGAGGACGGGAGGGGGGGGGGGAGGTTGGGGGGGACATAATGTATCTGGACAGGATTTATGTAAAACAGGAAATTGGGGGAAAAGGAAGAGAGAGGGGAAGGCAGAGTCTACAAAGCAACGGAATATTGGCTTGTTTAGCACCTTCCTCTATCCATCATCTACACACCAAGCTTGAAGCTGGAACAATCATTTCCACCAGTGGGTCACATTCAGGTGCAGATCTCGGAATTCAACGACTGGTAGTCGAGGTGTGGTCAGCAGGTTCAGACCTCAACACAATGCTCGACAACTAGACTACGGTGACCGCTCCACATAGTTTCTCACACTCAGTCCATCTCTGAATGTTTTCAGGAATTGCTGGGCTCACTGTTGTCTAAGTAACAGTTTTCGTTGATTGTCAGTGGTCCTCGCGTTTCACTGTCTGTATGTAGTCATGAGGTTAACTGTGCTCTCTCAGATGCTGCCCCTACTTGAACCCTCCCCTAAGGGATAGCCCCCGTATGCCATGCTTTCTCTGAGTCACATCATTCCCTAAGTGATGCCTTCCCTAAGTGACAGTTCCCCTAAACATTTCCTAAGTAACGGCTTCTCTAAGTGACACGTCCCCTAAACATTCCCTAAGTGACGCCTTCTCTAAGTGACACGCCCCCTAAACATTCCCTAAGTGACGCCTTCTCTAAGTGACACGTCCCCTAAACTTCCCTAAGTGACGCCTTCCCTAAGTGACACTTCCCCTAAACATTCCCAAAGTGATACCTTCTCTAAGTAACATGTCCCCTAAACTTCCCAAAGTGATGCCTTCTCTAAGTGACACGTCCCCTAAACTTCCCAAAGTGATGCCTTCTCTAAGTGACACGCCTCCTAAACATTCCATAGGTGACGCCTTCTCTAATTGACACGTCCCCTAAACATTCCCTAAGTGACGCCTTCTCTAAGTGACACGTCCCCTAAACATTCCCTAAGTGATGCCTTCTCTAAGTGACACGTCCCCTAAACATTCCCTAAGTGACGCCTTCTCTAAGTGACACGTCCCCTAAACATTCCCTAAGTGACGCCTTCTCTAAGTGACACGTCCCCTAAACATTCCCTAAGTGACGCCTTCTCTAAGTGACACGTCCCCCAAACTTTCCCTAGGTGATGCCTTCTCTAAGTAACACGTCCCCTAAGCATTCCCTAAGTGATACCTTCTCTAAGTGACACGCCCTCTAAACATTCCATAGGTGATGCCTTCCCTAAGTGACACGTCCCCTAAACTTCCCTAAGTGATGCCTTCTCTAAGTGACACGCCCCCTAAACATTCCATAGATGACGCCTTCTCTAAGTGACACGCCTCCTAAACATTCCATAGGTGACGCCTTCTCTAAGTGACACGTCCCCTAAACATTCCCTATGTGACGCCTTCTCTAAGTGACACGTCCCCCAAACATTCCCTATGTGATGCCTTCTCTAAGTGACACGTCCCCTAAACTTCCCTAAGTGATGCCTTCTCTAAGTGACACGTCCCCTAAACATTCCCTAAGTGATGCCTTCTGTAAGTGACACGTCCCCTAAACATTCCCTAAGTGACGCCTTCTCTAAGTGACACGTCCCCTAAACATTCCCTAAGTGACGCCTTCTCTAAGTAACACGTCCCCTAAACATTCCTTAAGTGACGCCTTCTCTAAGTGACACGTCCCTTAAACATTCCCTAAGTGATGCCTTCTCTAAGTGACACGTCCCCTAAAAATTCCCTGAGTGATGCCTTCCCTAAGTAACACGTCCCCTAAACATCCCCAAAGCGATGCCTTCCCTAAGTAACACTTCCCCCATTGATGCTCTCTCTCAGTGGCCTCCACCCCACCCCACCCCTCCTGATCGATTTTTTTTTTCAAAAGTGACATCTCCCGTACGTGATTTTTTTTTCCTAAGTGACACTTCCCCTAAGTGATATCCTCTCGAAGAGAAACATTCTCTACGTGATGTCAAACATTCCCTAAATGATGAGGAACATTCTCTAAATGATGAGAAACATTCTCTAAATGATGAGAAACATTCTCTAAATGATGAGGAACATTCTCTAAATGATGCCTTTCCATTCGTTACAAAATCCCCTAATGATGCTTTCCTCAAGTGTCACCTTCCCTAAATGACGCCTTTCCGTTCGTTACAAAATCCCCTAAGTGACACCTTCCCTAAGTGATGCTTTTCCCAAGTGACACCTTCCCTTTGTGACATTTTTTTTTTCCTGAGTGATACCTCCCATGATATACAACTTTGCAGAGTGATAGCTCCCTTAAAAGTCGCTTTTCCAAAGTGACACCTCCCCGCGTGATGCAGTTTCCAAGTGACACCTCCCCTGAGTTATGTTTTCCCAAGTGACACGTCCCCAAACGATGCCTTCTCTAAGTGACGTTTTCTCAAATGGACATTTCCCTTGAGAGATGATTTCCCTAAATGATAATTCCCTTAAATGATGTTTCCCAAATTGACATCTTCCCTGGGAGATGTCTTCCCTAAGTGATATCTCCCCCAAGTGATGTTTTTCTAAATGACGTCTCCCGTAAGAGATTTCTCCCAAAGTGACATCTCCCATAAGAGATGTTCTCCTTAGTGACATCTCCCCTAAGTGATGCTTTTCCAAAGTGACATCTTCCCTAAGTGATCTGTTTCCACAATGACATCTCCCCTAAGTGATGTTTTTCCACAGTGACATCTCCCCCAAGTGAAGTTTTCCACGTGACAAGTGATGTTTTTCCATAGTGACATCTCCCCCAAGTGATGTTTCCCAAAGAAACATCTCCCCTAAGTGATGTTTTTCCAAAGTGACATGTCCCCAAAGTGATGCTTTCCAAAGTGACATGTCCCGAAAGTGACGCTTCCCGAGGTGACATCTCCTGTGAGTAATGTTTCTTAAAGTGACATTTCCCCTAAGTGATGTTTCCCAAAATGACATCTCCCCTGAATGATGTTTTCCAAAATGACGATTCTTCGAAGTGATGTTTTCCAATATGACATATCTCCTAAGTTAAGTTTCTCAAAGTGACATCTATCCTACGTAATGTTTCCCAAAGTGACATGTCGCCATATAATAATTCTGAAAGTGACATCTCTCCCAATTCCTCGAAATGATGTTTCCAGAAGTGACATCTCCCTAAGTTACGTTTCCCAAAGTGACATCTCCCCTAAGTAATGTTTCTAAAAGTGACATCTCTCCTAATCGATCTTTCCTAAAGTAATACCTCCCTAAATATGTTTCCAAAAGTGACATCTCTCATAATTGATCTTTCCCAAAGCAACCTCTCCCCTAAATAATGTTTCCAAAAGTGACATCTCTTCCCAATCGATCCTTCCCAAAGTAACGCCACCCCTAAATAATGTTTCCAAAAGTGACATCTCCCGTAAAGGATCTTTCCCAAAGCAGCATCTACCCTAAATAATGTTTCCCAAAGTGACATCTCCCCTAAGTGATACATCCCCTTTATGATATTTTCCTTAAGTGACACCTCCCCTTAGTGACGCTTTCCCTCAGTAAAACCTTCCCAAAGTGATGCTTTCCCTCAGTAAAACCTTCCCAAAGTGATGCTTTCCCTCAGTAAAACCTTCCCAAAGTGACGCTTTCCCTCAGTAAAACCTTCCAAAGTGATGCTTTCCCTCAGTAAAACCTTCCCAAAGTGACGCTTTCCCTCAGTAAAACCTTCCCAAAGTGACGCTTTCCCTCAGTAAAACCTTCCCAAAGTGACGCTTTCCCTCAGTAAAACCTTCCCAAAGTGATGCTTTCCTCAGTAAAACCTTCCCAAAGTGACGCTTTCCCTCAGTAAAACCTTCCCAAAGTGATGCTTTCCCTCAGTAAAACCTTCCCAAAGTGATGCTTTCCCTCAGTAAAACCTTCCCAAAGTGACGCTTCCCTCAGTAAAACCTTCCCAAAGTGACGCTTTCCTCAGTAAAACCTTCCCAAAGTGACGCTTTCCCTTAGTGATGCCTCACTCCCCAAAGTGAAGCTCTCTCCGAATGACACCTCCCCTACGTGACATTTCCTCAGGTGTTACCCCCCCCCCACCCCCACCCCACCCTCACCAACGTCCCCTATGTTTCCCCGAATGACACCTCCACTCAGTGATGTTTTCCCTCAGTGACCCTCCCCCAAAGTAATGTCTTCACTTAAAGACACCTCACCGAAGAGATGTCTTCCATAAGTGACACCTCCCCTGAATAATGCCTCCCCCAAGTAACACCTCCAGCGAGTAATTCCTTTCTTTACTAAGTAATACCTTCCCTAAGTGACACCTCTTCCAAGTGATGCCTTCCCTAAGTGACACCTCTTCCAAGGGAGCTCCCAGTGAACCTCTTCCAAGTGATGCCTTCCCTCAGTGACACCTCTTCCAAGTGATGCCTTCCCTAAGTGACACCTCTTCCAAGTGATGCCTTCCCTAAGTGACACCTCTTCCAAGTGATGCCTTCCCTAAGTGATACCTCTTCCAAGTGATGCCTTCCCTAAGTGAACCTCTTCCAAGTGATGCCTTCCCTAAGTGATACCTCTTCCAAGTGATGCCTTCCCTAAGTGATACCTCTTCCAAGTGATGCCTTCCCTAAGTGATACCTCTTCCAAGTGATGCCTTCCCTAAGTGATACCTCTTCCAAGTGATGCCTTCCCTAAGTGATACCTCTTCCAAGTGATCCCTTCCCTAAGTGATACCTCTTCCAAGTGATGCCTTCCCTAAGTGACACCTCTTCCAAGTGATGCCTTCCCTAAGTGACACCTCTTCAAATATGCCTTCCTAAGTGATACCTCTTCCAAGTGATCCTTCCTATATACCTATCCAAGAATGCCTTCCCTAAGTAACACCTCTTCCAAGTGATGCCTTCCCTAAGTGACACCTCTTCCAAGGATGCCTTCCCTAAGTAACACCTCTTCCAAGTGATGCCTTCCCTAAGTGACACCTCTTCCAAGTGATGCCTTCCCTAAGTGATACCTCTTCCAAGTGATGCTTCCCTAAGTGACACCTCTTCCAAGGGATGCCTTCCCTAAGTGATACCCTCTTCCAAGTGATCCTTCCCTAAGTGACACCTCTTCCAAGGATGCCTTCCTAAGTGACACCTACCCTCTCCAAGTGATGCCTTCCCTAAGTGACACCTCTCCAAGTATGCCTTCTCTAAGTGACCCTCTTCCAAGTGAAGCCTTCCCTAAGTAACACTCTCCAAGTGATGCCTCCTAATGACACTCTTCCAAGTGATGCCTTCCTAAGTGACACCTCTTCCAAGTGATACCTTCCCTAAGTGACACCTCTCCAAGTGATGCCTTCCCTAAGTGACACCTCTCCAAGGATGCTTCCCTAAGTGACACCTCTTCAAGATGCCTTCCTAAGTGACACCTCTTCCAAGTGATGCCTTCCTAAGTGACACCTCTTCCAAGGTGTAATGCCTTCCCTAAGTGACACCTCTTCCAAGTGATGCCTTCCCTAAGTGACACCTCTTCCAAGGATGCCTTCCCTAAGTGACACCTCTTCAAGGATGCCTTCCCTAAGTGACACCTCTTCCAAGGATGCCTTCCCTAAGTGACACTCTTCCAAGTGATGCCTTCCTAAGTGACACCTCTTCCAAGGGATGCCTTCCCTAAGTAACACCTCTTCCAAGTGATGCCTTCCCTAAGTGACACCTCTTCCAAGTGATGCCTTCCCTAAGTGACACCTCTTCCAAGTGATGCCTTCCCTAAGTGACACCTCTTCCAAGTGATGCCTTCCCTAAGTGACACCTCTTCCAAGTAATGCCTTCCCTAAGTACACCTCTTCCAAGTGATGCCTTCCCTAAGTGACACCTCTTCCAAGTGATGCCTTCCCTAAGTGACACCTCTTCCAAGTGATGCCTTCCCTAAGTGACACCTCTTCCAAGTGATGCCTTCCCTAAGTGACACCTCTTCCAAGTGAATGCCTTCCCTAAGTAACACCTCTTCCAAGTGATGCCTTCCCTAAGTGACACCTCTTCCAAGTAATGCCTTCCCTAAGTGACACCTCTTCCAAGTGATGCCTTCCCTAAGTGACACCTCTTCCAAGTGATGCCTTCCCTAAGAACACCTCTTCCAAGTGATGCCTTCCCTAAGTGACACCTCTTCCAAGTGATGCCTTCCCTAAGTAACACCTCTTCCAAGTGATGCCTTCCCTAATGAACCACCTCTTCCAAGTGAATGCCTTCCCTAAGTACACCTCTCCAAGTGAATGCCTTCCTAATGACACCTTCTCCAAGTGATGCCTTCCTAAGACCCTCTGCAAGCTTCATAAGTGACACCTTCCTAAGTCCTCTAATACCCTTCCATAAGTGTCTTCCCTAAGTGACCTTCCCTAATGACACCTTCCTAAGTGATGCCTTCCCTAAGATGACCCTTCCCTAAGTGATGCCTTCCCTAAGTGAACCTCCCTAGTGCTTCCCTAAGTGATGCCTTCCTAAGTACCCTTCCTAAGTGGCCTTCCTAAGTGGCCTTCCCTAAGTGATGTCTTCCCTAAGTGACACCTTCCTAAGTGATGACTTCTAAGTGATGCCTTGCCTAAGTGACGCCTTCCCTAAGTGCACCTTCCTAACTGACTACCTTCCCTAAGTGATCTTCCTAAGTGACACCTTCCCTAAGTGATGCCTTCCCTAAGTGATACCTTCCTAAGTGATACCTTCCCTAAGTGATGCCTTCCTAAGTGACACCTTCCCTAAGTGATCCTTCCCTAAGTGATACCTTCCCTAAGTGATGCCTTCCCTAAGTGACACCTTCCCTAAGTGACGCCTTCCCTAAGTGATGCCTTCCCTAAGTGACCCTTCCCTAAGTGACGCCTTCCCTAAGTGACGCCTTCCCTAAGTGACGCCTTCCCTAAGTGATCCTTCCCTAAGTGATGCCTTCCCTTAGTGATGCCTTCCCTAAGTGATGTCTTCCTAAGTGATACCTTCCCTAAGTGATGCCTTCCCTAAGTGACACCTTCCCTAAGCGATGCCTTCCCTAAGTGATGCCTTCCCTAAGTGACGCCTTCCCTAAGTGATGCCTTCCCTAAGTGACGCCTTCCCTAAGTGACGCCTTCCCTAAGTGATGCCTTCCCTAAGTGACACCTTCCCTAAGTGATGCCTTCCCTAAGTGATGCCTTCCCTAAGTGACGCCTTCCCTAAGTGACACCTTCCCTAATGATACCTTCCCTAAGTGACGCCTTCCTAAGTGACGCCTTCCCTAAGTGACACCTTCCCTAAGTGATACCCTTCCTAAGTGATACCTTCCCTAAGTGATGCCTTCCCTAAGTGACACCTTCCTAAGTGAAACCTTCCCTAAGTGATACCTTCCCTAAGTGATGCCTTCCCTAAGTGACCTTCCATAAGTAATGCCTTCCCTAAGTGACACCTTCCCTAAGTGATACCTTCCCTAAGTGATGCCTTCCCTAAGTGACACCTTCCTTAAGTGACACCTTCCCTAAGTGATGCCTTCCCTAAGTGATGCCTTCCCTAAGTGATACCTTCCCTAAGTGATACCTTCCCTAAGTGATGCCTTCCCTAAGTGATA
>CM065716.1:80856046-80871046 GCA_033310375.1 Conus canariensis | reverse complement strand
CAGTCCGACCCAGTGACCCCACCAGTCCCCACAGCTTTTCCTTGACCCCAATCGGACTGGGCCACAACTGGCGTCTCAAGGCTGCAAAGGAGGGGCAGGACTGTAAGATGTGGGTGTGAGACTGAGAACCTGTAACACAAGGGCACTGGTCAGTATGAGAAACTCTTTCAAATCCGTCCAAACCGTGAGGAGTTTTCACCATCTGCCACAGTGGAACGTGAAGGAGAAACAGCTTTATGCCGTTTGCACACAGACTACTCCTTTTGCACCCACTCGTATCTCTTAAAAGGCGGAGAAGCTCCACGGTGAGTTCTGTGTGATGAACCATTCACTATAAAACACGTTCTTTATAGAGTTATGGGACTTAGATGATGTCAGACATTGACACTTCACTGCAGACTCCACATGAACCTCCTGTTCAGAGTTGTCCCACCTGATGTGATTTTTTAAGTTACTGAAAAAATGGAAAGAATTTAGTGATCTAAGATTCTACAGATTAAAGATTTAAAGCAATTTCATGACGTTCTTCTTTTTTTTTTCTTTTTTTTTTTAAGAAAACCTGATTACCTTTGTATACTAGTGACTGTGACGCGATGACAGCCCTGATGTGGCCCTTTGCGGTCGGCTGGGTTGTAACCAGCATGAACTGAACTGAAAGTGCCCAGACTGGGCTGAGGACAATGGCTTCCTTCAGGGTCGAGCATTCATACCATCAACCGTGAGAGTGTTCTCCTGAGAAAACCGCATGGTTGCCAACTGCCAGACGCATATGATGCCGATGGAGAGTTAAACAGCTGCTCCATGTAGGCTACCCCCTCCCTCGTCGTCCCCCGCGCTACCTTTACCCCCCCCCCCCCCCCCCCCCCAAGAATATCTGTTCATTTCCCTTTCTTTTATAGGCTTAATTAACTCCCTTCACTTTTTGTCAAGTCTCCAGACAACAGAATTGATTTCCCGCTCTTGTTCCGTCTACTTGAACAGTCAATGAGTCAATATGCATTTGTGCATGACAACGCGAATCACTCCACTCAGTAAACATAGCCGAATTCTGCGAAATGGTAATAACCAACTTGATAACACTGAAAACGTGGTGACAAGCTTGTAATGTTGTCTTGGTGCAGTGGCACAAGCGGTTTATCACAGATCTTTAACCACAATCGAAGGCCAGCGGCAATGTTTTGTTTTCTGATGTTCGCTCATCCATGATGTAAGCATGGCTCAGTAGACCAGCTGAAAGGTGCCAGTGTCGTGCTCCTCGAGAATCGGTGATCATCACGACGTACACCAAGTTAGCAGAGAGGTGATAGTGCAGCTTAAAACGATGAATCAGTGAACCACTTTGCCTCAAGAGAAGGAAGTGGTGCTAAAGGTGTGTGTGTGTGTGTGTGTGTGTGTGTGTGTGTGTGTGTGTGTGTGTGTGTGTCTGTGTGTGTGTGTGTGTGTGTGTGTGTGTGGTGTGAGGTGTGTGTGTGTGTGTGTGTGTGTGTGTGTGTGTGGGGTGTGTGTGTGTGTGTGCAGGGGGGGGGGGGGGGTGTAAATTTTTGTTTCATTTTTAGATATCTGGAGTAGCCGATACTTCGTTGAGGGAGGGTGAGGGGTGGGTGTAAAGGGAAAGGATTAGGAGGGAGGGAAGGGGTGGAGGAAGGGGTGGGACAGCGACAGAAAGTATTCACGTTTAGTGGATGTCGTAAGCTGCGGAAAAAGTAGACAAGGATTGTGAGGGGGGAAAGGGGGAGAACGGGATGGGCAGAGGAGATGTGGGGTGGGGGTTAATCCGCACATGGTCTGAAATGTTTTCTTAACGACGTTTGTTTTCCATGGCGCTTTTCACCCTTTAGTTCCCCTGAATGTGTGATGGTCAGTGAGGGGATTGAGGGCACACTAAAACCCTCCCCATGACACAGGTCAGCGACCCCCAGAACACAGTCGTTCTGGAGCCAGCCCCAAAGGAAGCGGAAACAATTTAAACACACACACACACACACACACACACACACACACACACACACACAGAGTCACTCTGACCGTCGGAATGCTCCATTTTCTGACAAAACGGGTAGTAACCCCTGTGGGTGAAAATCCGGAAGATGGAATATTACTGTTGCCACGTTTATGGACTGTCGCTTTAGATGATTGTTTTCTACCATCACCATCCTCTCCACTTTGGCTGCATTCCCGTCTACCCCTCTACCTTCCATCATTCCTTCGCTTTTTTTTTTTTGCTTTTTTTTTTGTATACGTGTCATTTCATATATTCCGAACACAACACCTTTTTATGGATAAGACGCGTATATTGTCCTTATATGTCAGACGTTCAAAAAAATGAATGTGAAAGAAGTTTTCAAGGTACATTAAATGGCATGATTTCGTCATAGTTTGCTTGCAAGGGGTCCATACTACCATGAACAAAGTAGCAACATAGCGAAAGCACTGGGGTGAAAGTATTTTCTGTAAGGCAGGCGCTAAAAGAAGTCAAGGGAAGTCATTTTGGCTGTAAAACATTTCGATGGAAAAGTGAATTTAGAACCAGTCCAGCAAAGAAACCTGGTGGTGTACAATAGATACAGTTTTAAATTAACAAACGTCTAAGCTCCAAGAAAAGCGATGGAAAGTTTTGTTGTTGTTTTTTTTTAAAGTTTGCTTCACAAAGTCTGTAAGTTTCCTGAATATTATATTGTTTGACTTGCTAGCTTTAAATGTGTATAAATAATGAACTTGATATTATATCAGGCCACGCGCATAGTTAATCAGAAATCAAAACATTTGATACCATCAGTTCCTTCCTGGCAATATATGGAGAGCGTTTCAAGGAGATAAGATTTGGCGTCTTTCCGGGTAGACCCATTCGTTGCCAACCCCCTAGATCATTATTGTCAGAATGAATGTTCCAGGACCATGTCTTTTGTAAACGTGTGATTTCCAACGTTCAGATCACAGAACAGTAGTCATGAAACTAACAGGGATGGGTTCGGTCGTTGCCCTACCTATTCAAAATGTAACGAAGAGTGTCGAGAATGTTTTTGTTCAGTTGATTGAAAAGAAAAGTATGATCTATCAGACAACAACAGCTGAATAAATTATCAAACTCTGGTTGAATTTGTCTGAAGTAGGGTTACGGAAAATGAAAATGTGTAATTTCTGGGTTGAGTATGTTGGTAAAGTATTTATCAATACAAAAAGACACGTAAATTGCAACTTCAAATTTTGGAAGCTGGAAAGCGCTTACCATGTTGCCCTTCAAATGAGAACAGTCCAGCCAAGTATAACAAGTACTTAAAAGAGAAGCTGCAACTACTGCATGCTGCTAAAGGTGATGGGGCGAAAATCAGAACCAGGATCAAGTGGAATGAGGATGGATAACTTAATTTTTTGTTGTTGAAAGAAATGTCATCTGAACAATTCCAGAAGAAAAAGAGATTTAATACAAAAAGTAATAAAAGACACAGGGTAGGTTATCATAGGAAAGACAAATCCTAGACTAAAACTTATCCACACATAAAGCAACTTCTGATTGTCCGTTTGCCTCCTTGCTCTCATTTCAGATCCACATTTTCATTTCGTCTTCTCCACACATGGCATGGTAACCCATTGGCATACTAGGCAGATCATTAGTGAGTAACGAATTGTTAGACATTTGCTTTAGTCGCAATCCCAACAATCTTGCGAAGCAAAGCGACTTCAGGATTCAAAGCAGGTCTCAGGGATAGGGAAGGTGAGGGAGGGGAGACGGTGTGGTGGAAAGGGAGTGGTGGGGGGGGGGGGAGGGAGGGAGGCAAGGGTGTGGAAGAAAGAAAGCTAGTCTTTCTACAAAACCTTTGCACCATCAGTCTCTAGAAATTGAAAGACGTCAGAGAATCTGCTGATATGATTTTAAGAAAACGAAATCGCAGTGTTTTGAAGAAAACAATTCGGAGAAATGTGAAGAAAATAATGATGAAAGTCGAAAAATCTGCGTACGCTTCACAGAAGATGAAAAACTTAATCACCTCCTGGAACTGATGGTATAACGGTCCATTTGGGAAATAACAAACAAACAAACAAACAAAAGACCAGGAAACGCGTCAACAAATACAGTTAAAAAAAAAAAACATTTGCCCGAGAAAAGCTATCATATACTCGGAAGGAATGAATCATTATATGTTGCAAATATGTAAAGAGCTTGGCAGGTACGACTTCACAAACTGGGGGACATTAACCGTAAGAAATACAGGTTGTAAAAATAGTTGCCAAAGCATCGGCCAGCAGGTTATGCTGGGTTATTCCAATATTAGTCAATGAGGACCAAGCTGGATACAGCACGGGCAGAAATATAGCAACAGTCATAAGATCAAGTAACGATGTAATCAGTCAATCAAATCAAGTTAACATGAATGGTTATCTGCTTGCTGTCGACTTCACTAAAGCTTTGTTTCAGTTTTGAAGGATACTTTTCTGTATGGTTTTGAAGTATTTGGCTTCGGAAATGATTTTAAAATAGTTTTAGGTGTTGATGGATAGTACATGAACATGGACCAAATGGAATATCCATGTGTCTGTGGAAAGCGTTTCGCTACCACCCGTGGCATGAAGATCCACAGAACAAAGATGGGATGTGTGAAGACTCATCTGAATGAGCAGCAGCGCACTGCATCAGCAGATAAGACGGCGGAAGACCAAGGCCAGGATTTAAACCACAGTGCCAAGGACATCCACGCTGTTGGTTCGGATGAGGAATTTGCACAGGCCCTCGATGCCAGGCGCCTGAAACTCAACCTGCCACGAGCAAACGAAACTGAAGATTGGGAGAAACTGGATGCAAAAATCGTCCAAAGACTCGATGCACTGATAGGGAAAAGCACCCTGGAACACAAACTAGCCACATATGGGGACATTGTGTATGCCACATGTAGAGACGCCTATGGAGCAAAACTACCCAAAGAGAAAACACCTCCAAAGAAATCCAGACGCCAAGAAAAGATGGACAAGATCAGGGTCCAAAAGAAAAACCTCAAGATGCAAATGAAGACCGCATTGCCAGCTGAAAAACAAGGCTTGGAAAAACTGTGGAAAGACCTGAAAGAAAAACACAGCGCCCTCAGCAAAGCGGAATCTGCGAGGAAGAGGAAGAGCAAAAAGAAGAAGACACAAGAGCGCTTCTTCAGAGACCCCTTCCAGTTTGCCAGAACACTGTTTGAGCAGCCAAAATCTGGGACCCTAAGTGTGGACAAAGGAGTTCTTGAGCAGCATCTGAGGAAAACATACTCTGACCCACAGAGCAAAGCACCACTCGACATTCAAGGTCTGGTGTGGCCAACCAACCCTGAGGAACAGTTCAATGGCAAGCCTCCAACGTTGGCGGAAATCAAGAAGGTGGTCGACAAAGCCAGAGCCAAATCATCACCAGGGCCAAACGGAATACCTTACCAGCTTTACAAGAAATGTCCCAAGGTGCTGGAGTGGCTCCACAGGCTGCTGCGATCGGCTTGGAGAAACCAGAAGATCAGCGGCCAGTGGATGACGGCAGATGGTGTGTACATCCCCAAAGAGCAAAACTCAAGTGACATCAGCCAGTTCAGGCCAATATCACTACCGAACGTCGAAGGGAAAATCTTCTTCTCTGTCATGGCAGCAAGGCTGACCAAGTACCTGATGGAAAACAAGTACTTGGATGTGTCAGTCCAGAAAGGTGGCATTCCAGGCGTGGCTGGCTGTGTAGAACACGCCACAATGATCTGGGACGCAATCCAAAAAGCAAAAACAGAAAAGAGAGACCTGGACGTAGTGTGGCTTGATCTGGCAAACGCATATGGATCTGTGCCCCATGAGATGATACAGTTGGCTCTTGAGATGTACCATGTGCCAAAGAACATCCGCGACATGCTCAAGAAGTACTTCAATGGCTTCTCAATGCGGTTCTCTACCAAGGAGTACACAACAGACTGGATCAACTTGGAAGTGGGTATTGCAATGGGCTGTGCAATTTCCCCAATACTGTTCGTGCTGGCAGTGGAACTCATCTTGAAAGCAGCAACAAACAACGCGAGACAAACAGACCTTGGCGATGGATACAAAATGCCTCCTCTCAAGGCCTTCATGGATGACACTACAGTGATTTCATCCAGAGAAGACGAGACACGTCATGTGCTGGAGAGGCTGGACGACATAGTTGCCTCATCCAGAATGAAGTTCAAGCCAAAGAAATCACGGAGTCTCTCACTGAGGAAAGGAAAAGTGGCCAGATCTGTGGTCTTCAGTGTTGCCAACCAGGCCATTCCAACAGTCACAGTAGAACCAGTCAAGAGCCTTGGAAGATGGTATGATGATACGCTGAAAGACACACAAAGAGCAAAAGAAACCAAGCAGATGGCGGAGGAAGGCTTGGAGACCATTGACCAGTGTGGGCTCCCTGGCAAATACAAGGTCTGGTGTCTGCAGTTCATGCTGATACCAAAGCTCCTATGGCCTCTGATGATATACGACATCTGCACCAGCATAGTGGAGGCAATGGAAGCCAAAATCAACAACTTCACAAGGAAATGGCTTGGTGTCCCACCCTGTCTGACTGACATAGCGCTGTACTGTCGCCAAGCAAAGCTGAAACTACCACTGAAATCCATCCTGGAGGAATATAAAGCAGGGAAGATCAGACTTCAAAGCATGCTGGAGGACTCAGGAGACAAGGTGGTAGAAGCAATCAAGCCCCAGCTGAAGACAGGCAGAAAATGGAAAGTTCAAGAGGCGATGGATTCTGCAAAAGAAAGTCTCAAGATTAGAGAAATAACAGGACACACACAGACCAACAGACAAGGACTGGGGGTGACCAAAACTGAATGGTGGTCAAAGGCCAAAGGAAAAGCCAAAAGAGACATGATGATTCAGGAGATGAGAAAAGAAGAAGACCAAAAAAGACTCCAAAAAGCAGTCCAGCAGAGCCAGCAAGGGCAATGGACAACGTGGGAGAATGCACTCCAAAGAAGTCTCACTTGGAATGACATTTGGCACATGGCCCCTCTCAGGATCAGCTTCATTCTCAGATCTGCATATGACCTTCTGCCCTCAAATGCAAACCTGGTGAAGTGGGGGAAAACAGACGATCCTGCATGCCCCCTCTGCCATGAAAAACAAACAGTGGAGCATGTCCTAAGCTCATGTAAAGTAGCCCTGGCTCAAGGAAGGTACACATGGAGGCACAACCAAGTGCTCAAAGAGATTGTACAAGTAGTCTGGGCTAGTACCAACACCACAAAAGGGAAAATCAGGACTCCAAAAGCACCCGCAACATTCTTCACGGCAGGAGGCAGCAAATCATGGCCAAGAACAACAGTGCCACTCGAAACATGCAGGCAGACTCTGCTGGACGGGGCAGATGACTGGGAGTGCACTGCAGACCTCCCAGAATGGAAGAGTCACCCAGAGATCATCAGCAAGAGTGGCATGAGACCAGACATAGAAGTCCACTCTAAGTCAACCAAGCAGCTGATCATGATCGAGCTCACGGTGCCATATGAGAACAGAATGGAGGCAGCTCAAATCTACAAGACTGAAAAGTATGCTGATCTGGCAAACAGCCTGAGGAGAGAAGGCTATCAGGTCAAAGTCCTCACTGCAGAAATTGGAGCTAGGGGGTTTGTAGGAACGTCTGCATACAGCCTCACGAAACAGCTCTCAGTTGCAGGGAGGGAAAAAACCAGAGCCCTGAAAGCAATGGCAGAAGCGGCAGAGAGGTGTTCAAGCTGGATCTGGTCAAGGAGGAACAAAAGTGAACTTCATAAGGCTTAATTTCCCTACAAATATCAGGTGTCCCTGTGGCTCAGTGGTTAAAGCGCGAGTCATTAAGTGAAAATGAGCATGTCCAGAGGGTCATGGGTTCGAATCCCAGCCATGGCTCGTCCCAAGATGGGAAAAAAAAGGGGCAGCAGAGGGACATCCGGAGTCATGAACCGGGTGTGGCCCAACCCCCCTAGAGTGTCAGGAGATAAGGGCCGAAACACTTGCTTGAAGGGGGCTTCTCTTCTGAGGACTCTCTGCTGCCACGCTCTCCACGAGTTTCTTTCTACTACAGTAACTTCTGTTAACCATGGTGGATTGGTTTTGCAGCTTTTTGAAGTATTGAGGGGCAACAGGCAGGGTTGTCTATTTTCTCCTGTGGCGTTTGTCTTCGTCTTGGGTTATAAGCAAACAAACTTTATTGAAAGTAGAAACAACTAAGAAGCTGGAAGTAAAGTCTCAGTTTCTGGTCACAACGGAGACATAAAAACGAACAATCATATACAAACCAACAAATGTATAACACTGAAGGTAAGGAAAAAAAATGTAGAAACAGATCATCGGATATTTTTTGTCTTTCTTTCGAAGAACCTCTGTTTAAAACTCAATTTTCACCCACTCATCCACTGCCTCTTTCCATCCTGCTTCGCTCCCTGAAATAAGCCACCACCACCAACAACAACAACAAAACGAAAGAGCTGCAAATGGGGGGGCTAATAACAGATGAAAACCTCACAGTCGTCACTTCGGAAGGAAAAAAAAAAGAATCTTGGGGATCTACTGATGAAGAGATAAGATGGCGATTGACTTTGAAGATAACTAGAAAAAAATCGAATTCATTAAAGGAATGGTTTTATCACAGAATGGAATCAACATGATCTCAGTATTCGGGAAAAAAAGCAATCATAAAACAAAAGTTCCTAATAAGCTAGTTCATGTTATACGGTTCCATAGCGTGCCAAATACAGTGCGTAGTGAAATAACATCAACTGTGTGTAAGTTCTTAACCAAAAAAAAAAAAAAAGTAAAAATTAACAGTAACTGAGTCAGTGCGGGAGACGGAGCTCTTCGTATAATTATCTCGTCTCATTTTCAAAACCATTTAAGTCTGCAATGTGCCGAAAACATTCTGATGCCTCAGCAAAAAAAGGAAAAAGAAAAAAAAGAAAAGAAAAAAGGTGGGAAAAAAAAAGCATTGTGTATTGTGTCAAAAGTGGTACTCGCCAAAACTCATATCAAAACAAACATATTTTTCATGAAAATTGTAAAGTAAACGAACTGATGGGTATCAAAAAGACACACTGGCATTGTATGTACTAGAAATTGTAATAACAACAACAACAACAACAACAATGATAATAATAATAATAATAATGACAATGACAATAACAATAATAATGAAACCAGAAACCTATATTCTTAATTAATAATAATGACAGTAATGATAATAATAAATGATAATAATTTCAATAATAATAATAGTAATGGCAATAACGATAACAAAAACAAGAAGAAGAAGAAGAAGAACAACAGCAACAACAACAACAACAACAACAACAACAACAACCTACCAAAGCTATCCGAAGCTAAAAGTAGCAATTTTCACTTTCTGTCCCTGTCTGGTATTGCCTCAAAACAAACAGCTTTCCTTTCAATGCTGGCTGAAGTACGTCATCAATCGTGTCAAAGGCGTCATTCATCGGGGGGGGGGGGGGGGGGGGGGGGGGGGGACCACGGATTTCTGTATCTTGAAGAAGTGCAGAACAGAAGCGGACTAAAGAAGAGTTGCACAGAGTTTGAATATGGAACGCTCCGATCAATTCAGCGGATTTAACCAGGACAAAAAGAAACACGGTCTCGTGAGGTCATCTCAAACAAAACAAAACCAAAAATATATATATATAAAAAAAACTGTCATTACCACACAAACAAATAACCATACCAACTTTTTACTTTTTTTTTCTGGATCGGAAAATCTGGTTTTAAAATACACAAATCAACATCGTCCCGTGCAAAAGTTATCACCAAGGAAACAAGGCTCGGAATATTACAATGGAAAATATACAGGACATGGCAAAAATCGTGTGATTTCGCTTGCTGACATGTGACAGGTTCTATCACTAAAAATAGATTTATAGAGGCGGGTCACTTTGACCAAGAGAGGGAGATAGATAGATAGATAGTTATAAAGGACAAGCCCTTTCCACCATAAAGAGGTGATATCAGAGCTATACACTGAGGGTCATTACGTGACTTGAGTTATACAAACACATATGCAATCTGCAACCTTAAAATGTAAAAAAACAACAACTAAATCTTATAAAACATGTTCACATCTCTTAAAAACTGAAATATCACAGATACTTGCACATTTCTAAAAAGCTCACTAAGTGACATTTTATCAAAATATTTTCCTCTGATCTCACTGAGATCATCACACTCAGTCAACACATGCTTAAGAGTGTATACACAATCGCATGCAAAACAATGGGGTCGATCTTCTCCCTTTAAGAGGAAAGAATGAGTAACATAACTATGTCCAATATGCAGTCTACTTAAAACACATTCTTCTTTCCTGTTTTTGCAAACCGAAGGTAACCATTCAGACAAGTCTGGCATTATCTCATGAAGTTTGTTTTCTGATTCCAAATTCCAATCATCTTGCCAACGTTTCTTTACAAACTTATTTATTAGCTGTTTAAGATCCGGATATGGTAACCGATGGGATCGCTTGACAGGATCATTTAACGCTTTCTTTGCTTGTCTGTCCGCTATCTCATTGCCCGTAATACCGCAGTGGCTAGGGACCCACCAAAACACAACATCTTTATCTACAGGGAGTTCGGTTAAAAGTTCTAAAATGGATATTAACTTAGGATGGTCACAAGTTGACGATTTAAGAGCTTGTAAAGCTGAGAGAGAGTCAACTACTATAACAAAAGACTTTCGAGTTGAACTTTGCACAGTCTTTAAAGCTAAGTATAGTGCTTCTAATTCTGCAGTAAAAATAGAAAAATGATCTTTCAGACGAAAAGAATGAGAATGGCCCGAGGCAGATGTCGATGCTGCAGCAACTTTCTCTTCCAATTTGGAACCATCCGTATAGAGAAATGTTCGATGTTTATGTTTCTCTTTCTTTTCTAAAAACAAATGTTTATAAATCTCTGGACTTGTTGTTTCTTTCTTATAAGCAGAGAGAGAGAAATCTATTTGTGGAGTTAACAGTCTCCATGGCGGGACACCGGCAACAGTAAGGTCATCAACATCCACTAAATTTATGTTAGCCTCTTCAAAATAGTCCTTTACTCTCTGGCCAAAAGGAGGGGTCAACGTAGATGCCTCAAACAGGCTGGCAGGTGGAGGCTCAAAAACACAAGAGTAGGCTGGATTCTCTGGGGAAGCCTTCAACTTTAAATAATAATTCATACTGAGTTTAGTACGACGGAGGTTTAAAGATGGTTCATGAGCCTCCGCATACAAACTAGAGATTGGCGATGTTCTAAAAGCACCAAGAGCTATCCGTAGACCTTGATGATGAACTGTGTCCAATAGCTTCAAGGAAGACTTTGCAGCTGACCCGTACACCTGGCAACCGTAATCGAGCTTTGATCTCACTAGAGCTCGATAAAGGTTTAACAGAGTAAATTTGTCCGCGCCCCAATCGGAGCGACCAACCACCTTTAATATATCTAAAGTTTTAAAAACACCTTGCCCTCAAATCTCTAATGTGAGGTAAAAACGTGAGCTTCTCATCAAAAATCACGCCTAAAAATCTGGCTTCATGCACAACTTTGATCGATTCACCAGAAATCTTAATGTCCGGCTCTCCAAAAGGGCCTCTAAGTTTCGTAAAATGCATACACACAGTCTTGGACTGTGAAAATTTAAAACCATTCTCTTCAACCCACTCTTGGATGTTCTTGACACATAGCTGAAGCTGACGTTCTACTGAAGGTAAAAACTTCCCTCTAATCGCAAGGGAGAAGTCATCTACAAACAAAGAAGCATCGGCACCTTTTACAACAGACTCAACGATATTGTTAATTTTGATACAAAACAACAAGGGAGATAAAATGCTTCCCTGGGGCACTCCCTGTTCTTGAACAAAGAAGTCTGACAGAACTGATCCTGAACGCACACGGAAACAACGATCCTGTAAAAAAATGTTCAATAAAAACGGGGAGCCTGCCCCTAAACTCCATGTTGAAAAGGTCTCTCAGAATGCCGTACCTCCAGGTGGTGTCATATGCTTTCTCCAAGTCAAAAAATATAGAGATAACATGCTGTTTGCGAGCGAAGGCTTCTCGCACAAAAGATTCCAAACGTACAAGATGGTCTATATTACACCTTTTCTTACGAAAGCCACATTGAATATTGGCCAATAAACCCTTATCCTCTAGCGTCCACAAGAGACGCGCCGAGACCATCCTTTGACCAAGAGAGGGAGAGAAGAAAAGAAAAAAAGCGGGGGCGGGGGGCGGGGGGGGGGGGGGGGGGGAGAAGTCCAGTTTCTTTTTCTAGGTGCAGGTGGGGGTGGAGTGTAGGAGTGGTGTTCTTCTCGTTTATCAAATGGGGAGGAGGGAGGGGGGAGGAGAGGAGCGGGGGAGTGAATAGGGTCAGGGCAGAGGTGGGGAGTGGGAGAAGGGGGAGTGAAGAGCAGAGGGCAGGGAAAGCAGGGAGGTGTGGGGGTGGAGGTGGTATTCTTGTTTAACGAATGAGCCACAAACAAAAAAACTCTTTTGAAGGCGGTGGTGAGGGAAAGAAGTGGGAGGGAGGGATGGAGGAAAGGCGTGGGAGGATAAGCAGAAGGCAGGGAGAACAGGGGTAAGGTAGTGTTGGTGTGTATGTGTAGGTGGGGGGAGGGTGGAAAAATGGGCCAGTGCAATACCTGTTTGCGCACATTTTTACGTCTTTTTTTCTTTTCTTTTTTTTTTAATTTATTTTTTTTATTTTTTATTTTTTATTTTATTTTTTTTTTTTTTTTTTTGGGGGGGGGGGATTTTGTTTTTGTTCTGACGAAGTTGTGTTCTTGTTGTTTACTTTTTTGTTTGTTTATTTGTTGTTTCAACCAGAATGCGTTCTTTGATATGCTTTCAGATGTGTGTCACCCATTATTCCTGGCTGTTGTGGCTCTTGTTGTTGTTTATCTAGAATAATCGAAACAATGTTGTTGTTTTTTTGCTGCTCCTCCATTTACATGTAAATGGGTGCAGTTCTTTTTCAAAATCTTGTATTGCGTTCAGCTGCACCAAACTCATGCTCAATGACATTTGTACCCAGGTAATTTTAAAACAATCGTTTCGATTTTTCATTTTTTATAATTATTATTGTTTTTTTTTCTTTTTTGTAGCACGTGTGTCGCACTTCTTGGATTCTGGCTTTAAGAATTGATTATCCTTTCTGTGTAGCTAAGAAATGAAAACAAAATGGCCGATTTTAATCGTTCGAGAAAGACGACATGAAGACTTTCACATTAATTTTGCTGTCGTCGTCAGTTTCAGAGTATACAATAATATCTCACGGACCGTTACGCGGTCGTTATCGTCTTTGATGGGATGTCGTGGGTTCGATTCCCATCAGAGCAATTCATTTGTGGAAATGTTCGTCCCCGACCGGCTCCTTCCCAGAGTGGAGTTCGCAATGGGCTCAGTTGGAAGATGGGAACCACACATTCGAGTTTCTTCCACTTGATGGATATGTCTTCGAGAGAGTTTGCTAAAGTTTCCTGTCCACACTGCAGGTGTCAGTATCTCTCGGCCGAGCTGACGCCAAGATTTGTTATGAGAGTAACTGACTTGCGGTCTCGGACCAGAAGGAGACTCTGTGGCATCACTTCATCCTCATGGATCTGCGTGAAAAGTCTCAAATTTTGTGGCTTCGTACCCTGGTGAGCTCAGTGTCGAGTTCTTCTCCACGACAATGGCCTTGGTGAGTTCGTGTCGAGGTCGTCAATACCAGCATGTTCACGGGCACCATCGTTGGGGATGGACGTGGTGGTGCCCTCTGAAGGGGGCCGCTCATTCACGCTAGTTCCGCAACTTAACAGTCATTGTCGTCAATTAGGGGTGGGGGGGGGGGGGGGCTGGCTTAGTAGGCGATGCCCTGCGTATGTTGGATCACAACAGGCGTCACTGAACACCCCACCTAAGTGGCTCGGCATCAGTGCTGTGTCTCCTCTGGTAGGTTGCCTCATGACAACTTGACATTGACTGCTCCCTGTGATTTGGGGTGCCGGGGCTTCGGTGGGATAAGCCGAGGTGTGGATGTGGGCATGGATCCAGAATGAGCAGGCAATGGGGAGGGGTGGGGAGGAATGGCACTTACGTGGCACAAAAGATGAGACAGAAAACACACGCAATTAAGAAAAATAAACCAGAAGTAGAAAACAAAATAACATAGGGTTCCCTACGCTTACAGAGAAGGCTTTGATATTTACCCTTTAACGTCCTCTTTTCTGCCCGTCTCTCCTCTCTTTACGTCCCCTTATTCTTCCTTTTTGGAATCCTTTGGAAATCATTTTCATGGAGACTGAAGACTTAAAATTTTTGTTTTTTGTTGTTTTTTGCATGCACTTTTTTGTTTAATTCCATTATCATTTATTTTCCTTGTTGGTTTGTTTTTCTTCTTGGTCAAGACTTGTTATTACATAAGTATTTGTTGCGTTTATTCCTCACCTCAGTAGTTCAGCATTCACTGACCTTTAAATAAAAAAAAAAAATTCTTATTCCTGGGATCAGGGACGGAGTGGAGAGGAGGCAGGGGAGGGAGATGGGTGGAGGGAAGGGGGAGGGGGGAGATAACTGTGTTTGGAGTCTCCCTTTTCCCTTTGGAGCATATTTTGTGTTCCTGACATGCAAAAGTGGACATGATTTTTCTTGACCATGCTCATTGTTAGCTCCGTAAGAGAAGGTAATCTACTGACGGAAAGTAGCTCTATGAATAAGTCAGAGAGTTTCTTTCCGTCTACAGATTATCTTCTCTTGCGGGGCGAAATGTGATTATAACCCATTTCTGAGTAGGCGCAATGTGACAAAGGCCCATTGCTCTGTAAAACCTCCCTCCCTCTCTCTCTCTCTCTCTCTCTCTCTCTCTCTCTGTGTTGTGTGTGTGTGTGTGTGTGTGTGTGTGTGTGTGTGTGTGTGTGTGTGTGTGTGTGTGTGAGCACGCGCGCTTGCTTACGTGTTCGTCTGAATAAGGAAAGGGCGCAGGGAGAGCGGGAATGGGGACGGAAGAGGGGAGAAGGGAGGAACAAAA
>CM065716.1:80836046-80851046 GCA_033310375.1 Conus canariensis | reverse complement strand
ATCTGCCAGATCAGACTTCTTTGATTCAAGCAGAAGAAGTGGTGATTCAAACAAGGAAGCTGGATATGCGCTCAGCTCATATTTGAAAACCTCGGCCCTCTCTCCTACATGAGCTAAACCTGAAACTGTAGAGACAATGCGCTGAAACAGCAGCTGTAGGTCAACGCTGACAACATCTTCGCCAATTTTGAAGGCGTTGCTTGAGGTGTTGACCATAGCGGTGGTTTGATCACAACGCCTGAAAGTAAAGTCTTGGACTGTCTGACCCAACATCTTCTGTAGAATGTTGTTTCCCACTTCCAATGCTTGGTGTGCATTGACTGATGGATGAGCAACTTTGCCTGTGACTATGTTTTTCAGTCTTTCCAAACGGGTCGCGACTCTCGAGGAAGCCCACCATCTCCCTGACGTTTTTCTCATCTTTTTCTTGCCGTGCATCTGTGAGTTCCACATGCTGCTCACTTATGGCATACTGGATTCCTGTAAACCCTTGCATGGCACCATTCACAGCAGCACAGGCAGGCATCATTCCCAGGAGCCATACAGTCCGCTGCGCCTCGGACATTCCTCGTCCCCTTGTCAGTCCTCCTGTCGACTTCACACTTCTCATGAGGACTTGTTCTATAACAAAATCAGAAGAAAGGCCCGCCCACAGCCGATCACATCGGCGTATAACATGATGCCCTATTTGGAAGCTTGCATAGACGTCTGGATGAGTCTGTTTAAACTGCATCATGTCCTGCAGATACAGATGGAGTGATTTGGTGTACAGGTTGTGTCCTGCTGCTGCCATGAAAGCATCGTTTCACGGACTGTGGACAGGTGCAAGTTCCAATTCCCAGTGCGTTCTGCTTTGATCAGTCGCCTCAAAATGTCCACTAAGTACATGGATTGAGCCACAAAGCAACGGTTGGATAGCATTTCAGTTCTGACATTTTCAGCTGGATTCTTTGTTGGATCAGAGAAATGTTTTCATTGTCGCAAAGGTCAGCTGCAGCTATGTCACCAGTCAGTAGCTGATCAAATCTCTCAGCTGCAAGCGAAAGATCTCCATCCGGACTTAAGCTGTGCTCTTGGGACACTAGCTGTGTAGCTGTAGATGGTAGATGGTGCTACGTCTTCGAGTGCAATAACGTCAAGGACATCTTGTGGCAGATCTTCAGGGTTGACCTCTTCAACCTGTGTGCCATCATGAAGATCAAGGATGGGACCAGGTAGAGAAACCTCAAACACTTTAGATGTGATGAGTGCATTCAGAGCAGAGTCGGCCAGATTGAGTCCTCGGAATGCTCTTGAAACAGCCTTTCCCTGTAGCATGTGGATGCCAGCATTAGGAGCGTATGCTAGCTCGAGGACCACTTGCAGTCCACTGCCTTGCAGAAGGCGTCCGATGCATCCGATGAAACTCATTTCCATGTGGAAAACGCCCAGTCTCAGAACAATGCAGCTCAACTCTTGCTCATCAGGCAGCTATGAGCAATTAGACTGCAAAAGGTCAGCCAGAATGGAATTAAAAGGTCAAATTTTGACCCTTGTAATTAATATGCAAACTTTATATTTTGCACATTTATAGATAATCTAGTTGGACATGTTCCTGTCAATTTTGACGGGAATCGCACGATAACCACAAAAGTTATATACCGGAGGGTATACATTTGTTTGTTTTTGAGACAAAAGTCTCCGTCGTGACCTTGATCTTTGACCGACAACCTTCATTTGCGGTAAACTTTATTTTATCTGTTAATACATAGTGCATATGATAAGTTGCCTGAATATAATTACTATATCTTTTTAGGTCTTAAGTTATATTGACCCCACTATAACCCCTCACGCAGCCAGAGACTGAGTTCGACGCAGTCCTTGACAAACAGCTATGATGTCATACGTCCTCTTTCTTCACTTCGTTGCTGTTGGCCGTGCCATGACCAAGAACCCCAAAGCTGATCAGATCTGAATTGATCGAGATAAACACACACAGCGCTTGCCGTCATATTTTCGTCACTTATGACGTGTGATGTGACGCAGAATTCCGGTGTCAGAGTCAAAATGATCACCCCCTTCACGTCTCTCCTTTCTTGTTATCATCCATCTGTTACCTCCGCAAGTTTTCACCCGTGTCTGTGACTTTGTCCGAAAACAAGATTACGCTTTAAACTACTCAACCGATTTTAAGGAAATTCGGTAAAAAGACGAAATGTAATTACAGAATGAATGTATTCAGTTTGGGGACGGGATCCGCCATGTGTATCCGGATCAACGAGTTATCGGGATACGTTCAGCACAATGACGCAAAAACTCTTGAACAGATTGGAACGAAACTTGGTTGAAGGACAGAATATCATGGTCATAGAACTGAGCCATTGAAATTTAGTATTGATCAAGGGTGCCGATCCGAATCAAAGAACAGATCCAGGATCTGTTCGACCTCGGGACTTGTGGACACTGTCCCGAGCATCCGACTAGTTCTCTTGTTATCTCAGATTCATACCTTTCTCCCACTGTTTTCTCCTGTCACCTTAAATCCATACCTTTCTCCCTCTGTTTCCCTCTGTCCTTTTAAATCCATACCTTTCTCCCTCTATTTCCCTCTGTTTTCTTAAATCCATACCTTTCTCCCCCTGTTTCCCTCTGTCCTCTTAAATCCATACCTTTCTCCCTCTGTTTCCCTCTGTCCTCTTAAATCCATACCTTTCTCCCTTTATTTCCCTCTGTCCTCTTAAAGCCATACCTCTTAAATCCATACCTTTCTCCCCCTGTTTCCCTCTGTCCTCTTAAATCCATACCTTTCTCCCTTTATTTCCCTCTGTCCTCTTAAATCCATACCTTTCTCCCTCTGTTTTCTTAAATCCATACCTTTCTCCCTCTGTTTTCTTAAATCCATACCTTTCTCCCTCTGTTTTCTTAAATCCATACCTTTCTCCCTTTATTTCCCTCTGTCCTCTTAAATCCATACCTTTCTCCCTTTATTTCCCTCTGTCCTCTTAAATCCATACCTTTCTCCCTCTGTTTCCCTCTGTTTTCTTAAATTCATACCTTTCTCCCTCTGTTTCCCTCTGTTTTCTTAAATCCGCACCTTTCTCCCTCTGTTTCCCTCTGTTAGCTTAAACTCATACGTTTTTCACTCTGTTATCTTAAATCCATACCTCTCTCTCTCTCTCTCTCTCTCTCTCTCTCTCTCTCTCTCTCTCTCTCTCTCTCTGTTCAACTTTGTTACCTTAAATCCATACCTTTCTCCCTCTGTTTCCATCTCTGATCTTAAATTACCAATTTCTCCCCTTGTTTCCATGTATTATCTTACACCCATATCTTTCTCGTTCTGTTTCCATCTGTTATCTTAAAATCACCCATTTCTTTCTTTCTTTCCATGTGTTATCTTACACCATATTTTCTCCCTCTGTTTTCATCTGATATCTTAAAACCTCTCCTTTCTCCCTTTGTTTCCATGTGTTAGGGGTCAGAGTTCCAGATTACGGTGAGGGTCAAACAGTAGCAACGTCCTGCTTCTGTAAAAAGAATTATTTTTATGTGAAAAAGAAGACTTTGCCCTTGATTTTAGCTTCACTAAATTAATTCATCGCTGTATGTCAACAAGGGTGGTGGAAATATGCTTGATTCGTAATTCTCTTATTGTCTACTCCGATGTTGGGGCACAGGGACTGGGGAGTGAAATGCCCAGCAGGCGACAAGAAAAAAGGGGGTCATGTCGATTGTGCTTTTACAGAAAACAAACGAAACATTGGAGCTGTCTCAAAAGTCACGCATACTTTGTTTTAAAGGTAAAGTGTGCTATGAATTTGTTTTAAATGAAGGCTGATACCCTGAGAGATGTTACATGCAGCTTCGAAGCGTTTGAAGCCTAATCTGTAACTGTGGATTCGAACCTGAATCTTCTGGCATCTGGTCGACTTCTCTTCCACATGGCAGTGTTGCTAATGGGTCGACTTCTCTTCCACATGGCAGTGTTGCTAATGGGTCGACTTCTCTTCCACATGGCAGTGTCGCTAATGGGTCGACTTTTCTTCCACATGGCAGTGTTGTTAATGGGTCGACTTCTCTTCCACATGGCAATGTTGCTAATGGGTCGACTTCTCTTCCACATGGCGGTGTTGCTAATGGGTCGACTTCTCTTCCACGTGGCAGTGTTGCTAATGGGTCGACTTCTCTTCCACATGGCGGTGTTGCTAACGGGTCGACTTCTCTTCCACATGGCAGTGTTGCTAATGGGTCGACTTCTTCTTCCACATGGCAGTTTTGCAAGTGGAACTGGGCCAGCTTTTCTGCAGAATTCTTCACAGGCAGGTATAAATGGTCTGTAGGATATCGAACTGTACAGCAGCAGCAGCAGCAGCAGCAGCAGCAGCAACAGCACAGCACAACACAACAACAACAACAACAACAACAACAACAACAATGACGACAACAACAACAAGGGCAACAACAACAACGACAACAGCAGCAGCAATAACGACAATGACAAACAACAACAATAACAACTACAACAAAGACAGCCTGCAGCGACCATCTCAAAAACTACTATGCAGTTGATAGACCAGTAACAACACACCAAGCAAAGAACCGATAAAACAGGCCTATATAATTGTTCCGGGGGTCATTTTCCGACCATGGTCCCTATCAGCAAGGGAGCACCGCTCAGGAGCTAAAGATGAGATCCTAATCCTGTGTTGTTTGTGAACGAGTCACGATTGAAAGGGGCGGATGGATGCTGTTACCGCACAAAATGTCACCACTGCACAAAATGTCACAATGACATTTTGTGCAGTTATTCACTGCACAAATTGTCACAATTTGCACAAAATGTCACAATTGTGACAATTTTGCACCTTTATGCCTTTTTTTGAAATCACTGCTGCACAAATTGTCGCAACTCTCTCTCTTATCTGTGTGGGTGTGGCTGTGCGGGTGGGTGGATGGATGGGTGGATATACTCTATGATGTCCACGTATTTTTTTGTGTGTTTTTCAGTTTGGCTTGCAATGAAATGAGTGTTCAACGATCAGTGTGACCTTGACCTTAGACCTTGATTTTTTGCGAGCAGTATCAGCATACCTTACCTAATCAACAAACAAATTTGAGAACGCTGTCTTAAGTGGTTGAAGAGACACTGCCAAAAATGTCTGTTTTGGCCGACGTGGGACAGACGGACAGACAGACAGTCAGACAGACAGACAGACACACACACACACACACACACACACACACACACACACACACAAAACAAAAAAAAAACCCAGACACGAACGAACTTAATAGTCAGCTCGCTTTCTTGAAAGCGGCAGACTAACAAGACTGACAGAGGTTGTGACATTTTGTGCAAGAGTGAATTCAAAAATGGGGCGTAGGTGCACAAATTGTCACAACTGCGAGTTGTGACATTTTGTGCAGTCCTTCACTGCACAAAATGTCACAACTGGCACAAAATGTCACAATTGTGACATTTTGTGCAGTGGTGACATTTTGTGCGGTAACAGATGCCGCTACTGATGTTGAAAAGAGATCAAGTCCTTCTTCACCTGCCTTCCTTCTTCCCTCCCCTTCCCATGACCCGTGACGTCATGCGGATGGACGCCTGCGGATAAGCTTTGCCAAGACAAAGAGACCTCTCCGATGGTGGTGAATGGCGTGTAGATTCTGGTTGTCCTCTTTGGTTGGTTTGTACGTTTTTTTTTTTTTTTGTTCTTTTGTTTTGTTATGTTTTGTTTGTTCGTGTGTGTGTGTGTGTGTGTGTGTGTGTGTGTGTGTGTGTGTGTGTGTGTGTGTGTGTGTTGTGTTATGTGGAGGTGTGTGTGTGTGTGCATGTATGTGTGTTGTTGTTGTTGTTGTTGTTGTTGTTGTTGTGTGTGTGTGTGTGTTGTGTGCGTGCGTGCGTGTGTTTGTGTATGTGTGTGTGTGTTGTGTGTGTCTGTGGTGTGTGTGTGTGTGTGTGTGTGTGTGTGTGTGTGTGTGTGTGTGTGTGTGTGTGTGTTGCCTGATGGAGATCAAATAGGTCCAAATGCATGACGTTTGTTTTGTAGATTGTTTACTCCTTCGTTTGGCGTCGTAGTATGTTTTCGTTCTTTGGTCCTGTTTTCATTTCCTCCGGCAGTCCCCCCTCTCTGAAAGCTTGTTTTGTTTACTTCTTACCCGCTTTATTCACATCCTGCGTAGGCGTGATGTTTATCAGCTGGGTAGGGTATTATGTGTGGAGACTTATCCGTGTTTGTGTGAGTGCGTTTCCACGTGGTATTGTGTGTGGAGACTTATAGATCCGTGTTTGTGTGAGTGCGATTGCACATGTGTGTGTGTGTGTGTGTGTGTGTGTGTGTGTGTGTGTGTGTGTGTATTTGGGTGGTGGTGGTCTGAGAGAGAGAGAGAGAGAGAGAGAGAGAGAGAGAGAGAGAGAGAGAGAGATTTAATTTTCAGTACAGTTAAGATGTAATTTGTTTTATTATTACAATTTCTGATTTTATTATTTTTA
The DNA here is from genome assembly GCA_033310375.1 of Conus canariensis. Lineage (NCBI taxonomy): Eukaryota > Metazoa > Mollusca > Gastropoda > Neogastropoda > Conidae > Conus > Conus canariensis. The sequence continues at coordinate 80,844,571 of CM065716.1, read as the reverse complement.
CTTATAAATGTTAGGTGTTTCCCTGTTAACTTTCCTTTATGATTTTTATGTCATTCAGATGTTATTTGTATTATTTTCGTTTCTCATTAATATATTAATTAAAAAAAAAACAACAACAATATGTTAATCTGATAGTAAATAGTTTCAGTCAGTCAGTCAGTGTGTGTGTGTGTGTGTGTGTGTGTGTGTGTGTGTGTGTGTGTGATATCCTTTATATTAGCGACGACTCTCTTTTCCAACACGCTGCTGGGTTGTGCCGACAATATTAATAGTTTGTTTCGAGAATTTGAGAGATCGACACAGAGAAATAAACGAGGAGTGATTGACACAAAACATCCCCACTTAGGCCTAATACTGTGCAACACAAAAGAGTACGGAGCATCGCTTTCTCTCTGAACACCATCATCTTCCAGTTAAACCACTGACGAATGAATGTACAGATTACAAACAAGATTCCACGGACTAATTGTGGCCAAATTTGCTACAATATATATGGATTATACCCGCACAATGGGGGCCTAGGTGGCCGAGTGGTTAAAGTAATGTTCTTTTGGCTCAAAGGTGCTGGGTTCAATCTCGGGTATAGGGCATTTTTCTCTTCGGATTCAGCCTCCGAGTAGACGACACTCCAGTCCATTTCCTTTGGATGGGACTTTACGCCGAGGTCATGTGTGTGAAGACATGCAATACAAAACAAATCAAAACAAAACAACTGGACATAAAGCAAAACAACACAAAAACGTGTTCGCACATTAAGTTCTGTTCCATCGTTTGTGTCTGAATAGGCATTTGTAACACACACACACACACACACACACACACACACACACCGTTTGTTTACACATCATCCATGAAGACGGAATATAGCTACATTATTGATGGGAAAAAAAACCGTCACTGTTATGCAAACCACAGAGAGAGAGAGAGAGAGAGAGAGAGAGAGAGAGAGAGAGAGAGACAAGACAAGACAAGACAAATGTTTTAATTGAACTAGGCCACATGCCCGTGTCAATGGGAACAGAGGGAGGGGATAGAAACAAAATCAAATTGATCGCAAATGAAATAAGTAAGGAAAGAAATCAATACATCGTCAAATACAGTATATGTATAAACACACAAAACTAAACAATAAATCTCGCGAACATAATCAACGATCGTTGACCATGTTCACTTTCTCTCTCTCATACTCTCTCTCTCTCTCTCTCTCTCTCACTCTCTCACCACACACACACACACACACACACACACCACACACACACACACACACACACACACACACACACACACACCTCAGTCACACGCTATCGGTGTGATATTATTAAGGCAACTTTGACGGTGCATGCAGGAACAACGGTTCTAAGTCACATCAGTCTGTCCACATCTGACCTCAAGAGCTTTCGTTATGAATGTAGCCACAGCATTACAGATTTTTCCGTTAGCGAGCAGTAACGACATCTTAAAAGCCGATGGTCGTCTATAAAACTTGAAAGGTATGTAACGCTCGCGAATAACTTTGTACTTAGGACATACTATCAGAAAATGGTATTCGGATTCCAACTCACACGGACAAAACGGACAGCACAGTGCTTCACGGGGGACGCTCGAATACCGCAGTTTGTGTGTGTTCAAACAGGATACACCAAGTCTGAACCGTATCAAGTTTTTACGACTGCTCACGTTGTTTACAGTGAATAGATAATTTGGCATTTCCCAAAACTGCTTAAAAGAAAAATAAAAGAGAAATCGGTCCTTAGATTCTATGTGGCTATACCATTCTTGTAAATGACAATCGATTAGCCGACTTTTGAATTCTGAAAGGAAAACTTTTACGTTGGGAACTCCTTGATTTTCCCATACATATCCAAAACCGTAACGATTTAATGTGAGGCAGACTGATGTAACCCAATTGCTTTTACCCCGGCAATGTAAATCATATAACATTTTATACGCTTTTTTGGGAAGACGATTGTCAGGCATATTAACGACATGTATCCAATACTTCACGCATTTAGTATAAATGTTTATATAAAGTGGAAACCTACCAGTTTCTCCATAAACCAAGGCATTAGGCGCTTTTATAGAAACATTCAGGAATCTCTTGAGTGCAAACAAATGTATTTTTTCTATAGCCGAGAGGTTTGCAGTTAAGCCCCATACTTCAGCGCCATAGGCAAGGATTGGCTGGATCTGACAATCAAAAAGTTTGAAGAATAATTTTGGGGCCACACTCTGATATTTCCACAGAAGTTTCAATATAATAATGACCTGATGTTTTGCCCTGGATGCTAAATCCTCAAGGCAATGAGAAAAAGTAAGGCCAGTGGAGAATATAGCACCTAAATATTTATATTGATTAACAATCTCTAGTTGCATACTATCGTAAAACCATTTTTCTTTTGAAGCAATATAACCGCCATTTCTAAACACAATAACTTTTGATTTTTCCAGATTCACTATTAAATCAAGTTTCTTAGCTGTTTTACTCAAAACGTTCAGCTGTGTCTGAAGACCTATGACAGTGGACGCCACGAGCGCCACATCGTCAGCAAACAGCAGAATCAATAGCTCTTTGAAGTCAGGAGATAAAGGAATACCATGCTTACCATACTCTGTAATTTCTTCAGCAAGTTCATTAATAAATAAAGAAAATAAAACCGGGCTACATATTTCTCCTTGCTTTAGACCTTTAGGACACATAAAAATATTAGTTAAGTCTCCCCGTACTTTAACCCTAGCCGTGACAACGGTGTACATACTTTTAATTGCATTGTACATCTTTCCTTTTATACCCTTTTTCTTTAAGACTAACCAAAGTCGATTTCTATCAATCAGGTCGAAAGCCTTTTTAAAATCAATAAAAGCCACGTATAGTTTTTGGTGGTTAGAAAGTTGCTTTTGCACGAGAGACAGGAGTGTAAATATATGGTCAGTGGTACTATAGCCTTTCCTAAAACCAGCCTGTGCATCGTTTATTACACTATTATCCTCGATCCATTTGGTTAAGCGTTTATTCAGAATGTAGCTGTATAATTTAGAACTGATATTCAACAGGGAAATACCTCTATAATTATCAGGGGAATTGATATCACCTTTCTTGTGCAACGGTTGAATAAGAGCTTCACACCATGCAGCGGGAAAGATTCCAGAATCAAAGAGTTTGTTGAAATATTTCTTAAGAAAAAGGAGAACGGTGGGCATAGCATACTTATAGAACTCTCCAATGAGTCCGTCTGGACCAGGAGCTTTGTTTCTTTTCAAAGCCTTTATCGAGTCTAAAATTTCTCCCTCTGTTATATCTTGATCAAGAAAACTGGTATCACAGTCAACATCAAGCAAACAGTAATCTTCTGCATGAAAGCCTGGAGAAGTGGAGTCAGGTAGGGTCAACTCTTCATTAAATAATTGTTCAAAATGCTGAAACCAGTCTGTGTTGGATATTGAGTTTGACACAACGGAACTACTTCTTATTGACTTCAGAGTCCTCCAAAATTGTTTAGAGTCTCTAGCGTTTTCATTAAGAGTGCGCAGAACACATTGTCGATATAACTGCTGCTTATAGCGGAGTAAATCTTTGTATTGATTTCTCAAATAACAATAATTTAATCTCAGGTCAACGGCGTCAGGGCTATTAGCAAGTTTTACCCGGCTGAACATTCTCAGTGCCTGTCTTACCTGACGGCGTTTAACAGAGCATTCTATATCAAACCACGGGCTGCGCTTGTCGTTACCAATGATGATATCTCTATTCATGCACTGACCAGCCACAGAAAGACCCTCGTTAAATTTTGCTAGAGCATGTTCGAAATCAATATCGATAAATTTAATAGCTTCATCAAAAATTGAAGTTACAACATCAGATCCAAGTGCACAAACAAAATCATTTTCTTTAGCTGGATCCCACACATATTTTTGAAATTGTGTAATTTTAGGTGCTACCGGTTTCTGACTACGGTTTGGAAAACCTACCTTAAGTTCAACGGGCATGTGTTTGGATTCTATCCGCTGAGTTACTTTCAACTCACGGCACGATGAAATTAAGCTTCTTGAAGAGATAAAGTAGTCGATTACACTTGAACCATTGTGGGCTATATATGTATAATTGCCGTTTTCATCACCAGGAAGAAGACCGTTCAAAATTACTAATTCAAAGTGCTGACAAATGTTAATTAAATAGTGACCAAAATCGTTTGTTGAACGATCTTTTGACGCACGGAGGAAGTCATCACCGGGAGTATCATCTCTATTGTTAAAGTCTCCATCATATGTAGAACATTCCTTTGCATTTAGGCCACCTGTTCTTGCATTTAAGTCACCAAAGATGATCAACGGACAATCACCAACTTCTTCAAAAGAATCCATTATGCACTGTTCTAGAAGTGAAACTCCATTATCTATTTCAGTATTTGTATAATAGATACTGTTTGCTGGAGGCAAATAAATCCCAACCAGAAGAACATCTAGGTCTGGAGTTTTAAGCTGAAGTACTATAGTATGATCATATTCTACTCGAATTTGTTTAACCATTTTTGCATAAGTCTTCCTTACAAGAAATGCAATCCCACCTGACAAGCGTGCTGTAGCAGCATCAGATAATCGTATACCAGGACAAAGGAAAACTTTATAATCAGGAAAAAGAAAAGAGGGAAATGTTCTTGAAAAAATTTCCGTTAGAACAACAAAATCAAACTGAGAGATATAATTTTTTACATCTAAGTCATAAACTAAAGACAGACCCTCAATATTGTAGGTCAAAAAGGAGAGACATTCTTTCTTACTGTCCTTGACACGAGCACGGCCGTTTCCCTAGGTCTCCACGTTGTCTGGAGGATGCAGAGGCACCAGAGGATCGTTATTTCGTCCACAGATACGTCCAGAGCTGTTTTTCGGGTGGGCCCTGGTCCTCACACGACTTCGGGTACAAGGGCCATAGCCTGGAGACCGACCCTCAGTTTCATTGACAAGGGACACTTGAGAGGGCTGAGGGTTCTTCAGCGCACCAGCACCGTCACTCGTTACAACCATTGTCTCCATACAGTCAAAGGACTGGCTCTCCACGTCGGCTGGCGGGTTCACAGAGGAGACTTTCTGTTTAAGCAGAGTCAGGCTATCGTCCAGTACGTCTGCTGGAATCGATGTGGGACTCTGAAGATCCTCTGAAGCACTGACAGGAACTCCTACCTGGTGCACGTCGTTGCAGCCCGTAGTTACGCCAGGACTTGACGCCTCCCCATGGGAAGGTGGATCAGGTCTGGAGTCACGGCAGTTTGTGTAGGTCTCAGGGTGGTTGCTCTGGCTCTGGATTCGCTCAAGACGTGCGGGGGTCAGTCCTCTGTTCCTGGGTGTACTGGTTCTGGGCAAGGTGGGGAACTCATGCATGCTGCACAGAGGAGGGGGAAAGGAGGATATGGAAGACGGCACTGGATGTCTAGAAACACAAGATGGAAGGGGACAGGTGGAGGTGGAAGGAGAGGGGTGGATGGCTGTAGGAGGCACAGGGGGATGGATGGAAGTCGGTGATGCACATGGACGGTTGGAAGTGGAGGGTGAAGACGAACAAGTGGAAATGGAAGGCAGAGAGGAATGGATTGAAGTGGAAGGTGGAGGGGAACGACTGGAAGTAGGTGGCAGAGGGGGACGGATGGAAGTAGGTGGCAGAGGGGGACGGATGGAAGTGGAAGGAGGGGAGTGGGTGGAAGCATGTGGCAGAGGGGGACAGGTGGAAGTGGAAGGTGGAGGGGAGTGGGTGGAAGCATGTGGCAGAGGGGGACGGGTGGAAGTGGAAGGTGGAGGGGAGTGGGTGGAAGCATGTGGCAGAGGGGTTCGGGTGGAAGTGACGGGTGGAGGGGAGTGGGTGGAAGCATGTGGGTGAGGGGAATGGGTAGAAGTGACGGGTGGAGGGGAGTGGGTGGAAGCACATGACGGAGGGGGACGGGTGGAAGTGACGGGTGGAGGGGAGTGGGTGGAAGCACATGGTAGAGGGGAACGGGTGGAAGTGATGGAGGTGTTGACAACAGGCACGTCACCGTTCAGAACAAGGTGCTCCAGCTGTGCCCTGGGTCCACCGACTGGCGCTGGCTGTCACGCTGGTTGCCACGTCCTCTTACTGTTCTGAAATGGGGAATCTCTGTTCCCGGAAACACAGGCGACCATTTCGAAAATACGCCGTCTTGCCCTGTGATCGCTGTCGACGCAGTTCCCCTTGTTGACGGATTGTCAAATCACCAGCCACACGGATACCCAAGGTGTCCGACATGTCCTTTCTGCAGTCGCTTTCTTGTAGGATGGAAATCTTGTCACTCCAGCTACGCAATCGCGCGACAAGAGTTCGAGGTCTGCCATCTTGGTACTTGGGGCCTACCCGATGAGCCCGCTCTACATCTTCCAGAGACCATGTCTTGATAGGGTAAAACCGAGTGAGCAGCTGTACAACTTTGTGAGCACACGTTATGTAATCTTCTCGCTCATCTTCTTGAACATTGAAAAATCTGATGTTATACTGGCGAGAAAAAGTTTCTAGTTTATCTTGGTGGTTATGTAAACGATCAATCATGTCCAGAAGGTAATCTTTCCATTGGAAGAGTTGGGAGAACTGACGCTCAAAAACAGAACATTTATGAGAAAGACACGACAGTTCCTTCCTCAGCCCCTCATTTTCGTCCTTCAGTGAACAACACAAGGATTGAAGAGCACAAAGATCACTCTGGTGAAAATCGTGGCCCTGGGCTTGAGTGGTGTGTTTGTAAGTGGGTCCGGGGTTCAATTCAATGTCTCCACATCGAATGAGGACTAAACTCCAATACAGGTAAGTTAATGTACACCCCATCAAAACACCATTTGGCCTGTCCTTCAAACGTATTACTCGTATTATCCTCTTCCTGATCGACACTTCTCTTTGTGCCATAAAACTCCAAAAAGTCCACAGAAAACCACCACAAACGTGCCGGAAAACCAAGGAAGCCGACGGCATAGCTTGCGGAATGCGACACAACGCAAAACTCGAAAACCAGAGAGACAGAGAGAGAGACAGAGAGAGAGAAGGGGCGGGAGGGTTAAACAACATACAAACAAACTTCACAAATGGGTGAATCTCAAAATTGTATTCCAGGAACGCGCGAGTGCCATAACAATCTAAAACATTTGCAGAAAAAGAACTTCAACACATAAATAAACAAACTAATCATTCAGTCAATCAGTCAAGTATTTCGATTTATTTCATCAATCAACCAATCAATAAATCAATCAATCATTCAATTAATTACTATCTCCAAAATTTTATACGGTCAATTGATTTATTGATTGGTTGATCACCAAATCAACCTATCAATCAATCAATCAATCAACTATCAACAAATAGTTAACTGATTGATTCGCTGATTAATTATTTGATTCATCGATTACAATAATCAATTAACATTTTACATAGGTTATTTCAACCCGATTCAAAGCCCTGGCAGGCATGGACCCTGGCAGTCGCCACGGCAGTGTGGCTGCACACCAACAGTTGATGCGCCAAGGCCTTGCTTAAGGAGTCGAGTATTTTTAGACCGGCGCAAATGGATCGTTTTGAAAATTTTTATTCCATCTGAAAGTTGATTCTCCTCATTTTCTTTCATACGGCCTCTAGGTACAAATCTACTGCCGTACCTATATCCTCTGGGTTTTGTCTCGGTTTCTACCTACGAAGTAGGCCTATCTAGAAAGTAAAGGGTGAAGGTCAGATAAAAAGAGGGATTCCCTCCTTCTGCGCATGTCTTGAATAACCCCCAACCTTCTGCGCATGCCCACAAACACGCTGACACAGACACACACAAAGACCGAAAAAGCAGCTTAACTAATACAAGTTTGATAAAACTATTAAAAGACCATAAACATGATGAAGTCACACTCACACACACACACACACACACACACACACACTGACACAAAGTAACAATGACACACACAGGCACGAAGACAGATTTGGCCTACCCACACAAACACACCAAGAGCTAAGACAACTATCGTAGCAGACGAATTTGGGAGCTACAGACACACTTGTGGAGCAGGGGGCAGAGTTCCGTGTCTCAGTCTGCGCAACTCAAATTCAATGTCTTCTGGGAGAGTGTCTGTCCGCTGGAAGATATTGTGACGACAAAATCTTAACTTTGCATGAAGTTCGTGATCATTGAACGTGTCCAATGGCTTTGTTTTGATCTAACCCAGGGCGAACTCATGCCCTATCCTCGTTGTACGTTACCCAACCCTCACCCACTGCAAACCACGAGGTTAAAGGTTACTCTCGACATATGGATCTGCAAGTAACGGACCTTCGAGCTTACAACGAGGTAGTAGGTCACTTCCCCGTTACCGACGACATGTAAGTACAGCCCCAGGTGGTTCCAAGCGGACAGATTAAAGTCAAAAGGAATGGGACTATTTAAGAGTTTCCAGCCGGTGCAAAGATAGGATCACGGGTGAGTGCAAGGCCTGAAATGTGACTTCTGTTAAGAGGAAGGTTATGCATTTGAAGACTGTTTGTGATTTAT
>CM065716.1:80798546-80818546 GCA_033310375.1 Conus canariensis | reverse complement strand
CACCTAAAAAACGTACCAGAAACTTCGTTAAAATCTTTCTTCCATAAAATCTTAGATCAGATGAAAAATGTTAATCTTTTTCAGAAACTCAAAGATCACGTCAGATGGGACAGTTTTCATGGAGTCTGCTGTAAAGTGTTTATGTCTCACATCGTACAAGTCCCAACAATCTAAAAGAATATGTTTCACTGTGAGTGGAACATGACATGGAATGCACCACGGAGCTTCTTCACCTTTTAAAAGATAAGAATGGGTATAAAACGAGTGGCCTGTGTGCAAGCGGCACAAGACCGTTTCGTCTTTACGGCCGCCTCTGGAACATGGTAAAAAACTCTTTCAGGTTTGGACGGATTTTAAATAGTTTGTTATCCGTCTGCGAGTTTCATTCCTCTTGCCAGAGGTCTCTGACGTAAGCCTGTGTTTTGGGTTTCAAATCAGTGTGAGGAATAGACAACCTGCTCAACTTTTCCTTTGTGGCACTCTTGGCAAGCTGATCAGCCACCTCGTTGCCTCGAATGCCCACATGGCTGGGAACCCAAGCAAAAACTATGTTGTATCCATCTGTTTTCAGAGAGGTGTACAGTTCGAACTTTCAGCAGCTGAGGGTGCTCGAGATTACGGCCGGCAATGGCCCCCAAAGCAGAAAGGGAGTCTGATAAATAAGGAAATCTTCATGTTTCGATTTGCAGATCATTTGAAGAACCAGGACCAACGCTGTCAGCTCAGCAGTGTAGATGGAGCAGTCGGTGGGAATGTGTATGGTACATCTCTGAGGGGGATCTGCTGCACAAAACACAGCAGAGGCAACTCCCTCCTCAGATTTGGAACCGTCAGTAAAAATTCTTTTGTTGGATGGAAACTTAGAACACGGTTCAGCAAAAAGTGACTTGTATGCCAAGGAACTAGTGGAATCTTTCCGATACGAGGCCAAATCAAACCGGATCTCTGGAGTGAAAAAAGTCCATGGCAGGTTATAAGGAAACTGAGAAAAATCACAAACTACTCCCAGGTCTCTATCTGCTTTGTTCAAATGGGGAAGAAGACGAATACCCATGGGTGGAATGGAACTGGGGTGGTCATCGAATTTCTTTTGGAACTTGGGGTCAAAAACACAGGCAGGGTTGTGAGGTTCAGAAGAGAGACTAAGACAGTAACTCAAGGCAAGTTTCAGTCGACGATTTGAGAAGGACGGTTCTCCTGCCTCATACAGGCTATAAACAGGGGTGGTGCGGAACGCACCTAGACACAATCGAAGCCCTTGATGGTGGATAGGATTTAGACTTTTCAGGTAGGAAGGTCTGGCCAAGCCATACACTACACACCCATAGTCCAGTTTGGAGCGGATAAGAGCCCTGTAAAGATGGGAGAGAGTTTTCTTGTCAGCGCCCCAATCTGTGTGTGCCACGACTCGCTGAATGTTCAGTGCTTTCTGACATGCAGTTTTTAAGTGTTCGATATGACTTTTAAAGTTCATTTTTTTTTTTTTTTTTTTTTAAAATCAAAAACAACACCCAGAAATTTGGCTTCTTTCACAGCTGGAATGGTGGACTTGTCCAAACGAATTTCAGGATCAGCAAAAAAACTGACGAAAATTGTGGAAATGGATTGACTGAGTTTTGGTACTTGAAAAGGTAAACCCGTTTTCCTCGGCCCACTATTGAATCTTATTGACACAAAGTTGGAGTCGACGCTGTACGCTGGCGTAAGAGGCTCCAGCTGCGTACAGCGCGAAGTCATCAACAAACAGACAGGACTCAGAACCTTGGTTTACCGATTTTACGATGTCGTTGATTTTGATGCTGAAAAGAGCAGGAGAAAGAATGCTTCCTTGAGGTACACCCAACTCCTGCCCATGGATATCAGACAGCGTGGTGCCAATACGCGCCTGGAACTGTCGATCATCCAGAAAGTTTTGAATAAACAGAGGCAGGTGACCACGAAAAGCAAGTCTATGAAGATCTATAAGGATTCCTGATTTCCAGGTGGTGTCGTACGCTTTTTCCAGATCAAAGAAGATAGCGACCACATTGCGGATGGTGGTTTCCAGACGGACTAAAGGGTCAACTGTCGAGTGGTACTTCCGGAACCCGCACTGTTCACTGGCTAAAAGGCCATCGGTTTCCAGCTTCCACATCAGTCGGGAGTTGACCATCTTTTCCATTAACTTGCAGAGGCAGCTGGTCAGTGTTATTGGACGATAGTGTGAAGAATTGGTAAGGTCCTTTCCAGGCTTAGGAATCGGAATGATCAGGGCTCTCCGCCAGGAGGGCGGAAAGCACCCTGTGGTCTAGATATGATAGTAAACTTTGAGAAGGGTCTGGAGAGAGCTTTCTGGGAGATGTTTCAAAAGCTGATAATGGATCTCATCCAGGCCAGAAGCAGAATTGTTGCATGTTTGCAAAGCTGAGTTCAGTTCATTGATCGAAAATGGCAGAAATGGCTTCAGTGTTGTCCGATGAGAAGTTACAAGGAGATTTTTCTTTAAGAGGTTTGTTTTTTAAGAAAAGCAGCCGTTTTATTTGTGGAGGAAGAATTCTTTTCAACAGTTGAGGCCAGCAGATTAGCTACAGCTTGTTTATCTGTTCTTTGATTTTCCTGATGATGCTCCAGACTTTTTTCTGGGATGTTTTAGACGTCAGCCCGGAGCAGAAGTTTCTCCAAGACTGACGTTTACTGATTTTAAAAGTGTGTCTCGTTTTGGCTCGGAGTTTTTGATGGGCTTGAGCGTTGGGAGCTGAAGGTCTTTAGAATACTCGACGCTGAGCCCGTTTGCGTACTTTTGAGATTTGTTGGCAGTCAGAATTGAACCAAGGTGTTTTAGGCAGTTGTAGCTTGTCGGAAGACATTGGAATACAGGTTTATCAAAGTATTGTTAGACACTCTGCTGGGTCCGGACTTTGAAGAATGTCAATTTCCTGGAGCTCCTTTGAAATATTTGCAGCAAAAAGATTCCAGTTAACCTTCTTATAATTCAGGTGTTGCGGGACAGAGGCGTTTTCAGTTGTTATGGGTTTTAACAGAACAGGAAAATGGTCACTTCCATGCAGATAGTCATGGACAGACCACTCATAGTCCAGGACCAGCGAAGGGTCACATATCGACAAATCTAAACACGAAAGTGAACCTGAGGAAGAGTGGAGGTAAGCTGGAGATCCATCGTTCAGACAATATCAAACTATGAAAAGACATCTTCAAGAAGCAGACCTCTAGATGACGAAGTCACACTACCTAAACGAGGATTGTATCCACTGAAATCTTCCAACAGCAAAAAAGATGGAGGAAGTTCTCCAATAAGACTGACAAGGTCCTGACAACAAACCGGGACAGAAGGAGGCAGATATAACGAGCAAATTGCAATGGTTTTATGGAGAGTGACTCTCGCAGCTACTGCCTGAATGGGGGTAGTCAGAGCCACAGTACTTAACAGCAAAGTTTTGTGTATAAGAAGGGCGACACCGCCCGTTAGTCCCAACGTGGAAGGTTGTGCAGGTTTGGAAAGAATATTGAAGCCAGAAAGAGTGAAGGTCTTCTGGCTTTGAATTTTTCTTTTCTGAAGAGCTTCTACCTGAGGTTTTAGTGTTTGACACAAAAGCTGCAGCTCCTCAAAGTTTGAGTTTAAGCCACGGATGTTCCAATGAATTAATTTACTATCCATGGTGCTGAGGACAAACAGGAGAGAAGACAGTTCATCTCCGAGTCGTCGTCTGTATCCAATGGAGCGTATCTGTTTTTAAGATGGATTGGTTTGTTTGGGTCTCCAGACCTGCTGGCAGACTTGCCCGCAGGTGAAGACGGTTTGGGTTTTGGAGACGGTGGAGGCTTCTTTTTCATCTCCACCATTTCCACACTCGGTTGGGCTCCCTTGCTCGCACAGGCATTGCTCTCGAAAGTTCGAGGCGGGAGGGCTGGGTTTTTTACACTGCCCAGCAGCAGATGAATTAGACAGCTGGGCAGTCTGAGGGGTGGTGGATTTATTGCCCCCGCCAGGGGCATCCACTTGGGTTGGGGGTTGTGGACCTGCCTCCACCGGGTCTTGGCATTTTTTCTTGCAGTGTTTTGGAAAAAATGAAAACACTGGTTTGACAACAAACTGAATGTGTTGAGCCTTTCTTCACAGCCGAAGCGTATGAAGAAACTGGTGAAGCCTGACCACCAAGGACCTGTTTCCGTGCCTCGAAAAAGGAGATGTTCTTTTCTGCTTTTATCTTTTGGATGTTTCATTCTTGGATCCAAACTGGGCAGCTGCTCGAAGAGGAGGGGTGGTCGCCACCGCAGTTTGCGCAACGAGCCAGATCTTTACACGGCCCATCATGGGTTGCTTTGCAGCAAACATCACACACCTCCTCCCCAGAACAGCGGTCCCTGACGTGTCCAAATTTCTGGCACCTGAAGCACCGCATTGGAGATGGAATGTACAGTTGAACACGGACATTCAAATAACCCATTTTGATGACCTGAAGTAATGAAGGGGTACAGAATGTCAGAAAGAGGGTACTGGTGGGCACTTTTCTGTACCTTTTCGAACTGTGACCCTATGCACCTCTATCACACCTTGGGATGCTAGTTCCGTTTTCATTTCTGCCTCCGAGACACCTCCGAGCTCTTGACATCGAATGACTCCTTTGGATGAATTCAATTGTTTATGGGGAGTCACCCGGAGTTCTCTATCCACTAGTCTTGTGGCCCTCAGCAGCTGTTCAGATTGTTTCTTCGACTTGCACTGGACAAGGAATAAGCCGTTTCTTAGCCTTTTCACCGACTGAGGCTCGCCTGCTAGTCCTTGGAACCCCTTCTGGATTGCGAAAGGACTTAGAGCTGAAATTGGCTTTTCCTGCTCTGTTCCTTCAGTTACAAGCCAGGCAGCCCAGAATCCTGTCCTCTCTCTTGTTTCGATATCAGAGTCGCGGTCTGAATCAAAATCCTTCGATATAGGGGCTACTGCCTTCCTGTCCCCCCCCCCCCCCCCCCTTTTTTTTTTTTTTGGGGGGGGGGGGGGGGGGGAGGGGTTAGAAAAAGCCATGTTTTATGTGTTTTCATTTCGTCTCTCCCTTACCCACCCGCCACGGAGTCCAACTAAGGGGCCAGGGCCAAGAAGTCACCGTCTTGACCCCTTCCAGGCTTCAGGAGAGATATACGACAAACAGAGCACTACCAACCTTATCCCCCCTGATCATGCTCAACTCCCGGAGTCAGAGAGCCGAGCACTGCAGGGGTTACCTTGACCAGCCGGAGGACTGCCTGTCTTGACCCAGCCCCATGCAGGGGAAGCCGACTGATACACCTGGGCCAGAGTGTACCTCCTGTCTAGGAGAGGTCCGAGCCAAAGAGATGTGTTGAGGACACCAGCCCTCTCAATCACCAGGATCTCATTCCCCTCCATCACAGGTCGCACCGCACGGCAACCGCGGCGGATGTTAAGAAGACCACAGCGAGAAAAGGAATGTGGAAAAGAAGATTTGAAGGGGAGACGAAGATAGAAAAGAGCCAAATAAGAAAGGCAGAAGGTAAGGAAAGGAAAAAGGTGGGTTACTGTTAGTCTGGGCCCTCACCCATAGCCTTTCTGACATGGGAGGCCCTACCAGGGGCAACAGCTCCTTACCACGTTGTGCTTACGCCAGACAGCAACTTGACTTTCCAGGCCTAGACGCATTTTCACAAACTAGCCTATCATCAAGTATTGATGCCCCCGCCAGCAAAACCTATGGGATCACGGGACCGCGCAAGCCCTCCGACCACGGCAAGGTTGCAACCCCCGGAGGGGAGAGAGAGAGAGATGAAAATGAAAATGAAATGAAATCAAATGAAAATGGTTTAGTTACGTATACAGGTCATGGCTCCCATATGAAGGAAATGTGACTGTGGTGTGTGTGGTTGTGTGTGTGTGTGTGTGTGTGTGTGTGTGTGTGTGTGTGTGTGTGTGTGTGAAGAGAGAGAGAGAGAGAGAGAGAGAGAGAGAGAGAGACAGAGAGAGAGAGACAGAGACAGAGACAGAGAGGGGGTTGTGGTGGTAAAGGGACGTGAAGCATACCAGTTGCCAAGTGATGATGCTGGGATTCCATTCCTTCACTACTGTTTTCACAACACTGTTCCAAATGTGACTAATCCAAGTTACTCGAGGCCTGCACTGTATACCCCTCACAATCTGCTGTGGGTACATGAAGGACAACACTGGCGGTGGGGGTGGGGAAAGAGGGGGTGGGTGGGGGTGGGGGCTGGGAGCGTTAACAAACAAACACATATTGCACAACATTCCTCGGTTCTACTCGGTGGCGTCGGAATATATTGTGTGTGCGTGTGTGTGCCGTGTGTGTGGTGTGTGTGTGTGTGTGTGTGTGTGCGTGTGCGCGTGCGTGCGTGTGACCTTCTAAATTTTGTGAAAGCGTGGGCAGGAGGGGGGAGGGGAGGGTGGCAGTGTATTGCAACATGCACTCCATTTTTTTTTAATCAAAAGAAGCAAAACTGATGCATCCTGAGCCAAAATTTAACCCTAAAGACATTTCACCAAAACGCCTGTCAGGAGCAAACAAACTCTGTCATAACTTCAAATGTTACCCCTCCCCCCCCACCCCGTTTGTCTCCCTTTGGTCTCAGGTATTCAGTGTCTTATTAGTTTCAACTATTTGGGAAGGAAGGAGGGATGTAATGGTGTGGAGGACAGATCAAGGCTCTGTGTCCTCCCCCCCCCCCCCCCCCCCCGCCCCATATTTTGTTTCTCTCTTCTCTCTGTATGATTTATACTTATCCCAATGCATTTCCGTGTCTTTTGTGTGTGTGTGTGTGAGCAGCTGAAAATCAGTCAATTTTGAGAGATCTGTTCAGACCATAGTAAACACTCCAACAGTTATCTAGGACAACTTGAAAAATGCCCGCACTCACAACCAACTCATCACCCCCCCCCCCCCCCCCCCCCCCCCCGGCCAGCCATCTCCCACGTCCCTTCTTCCCACATGTGCGTATCGGCGATTGTACAGCTTACATGTAGCCTTCACAGACATTAATCACTGACTGAACATCCACTTCATCGACCAATCGCAATGACGTTTGGAGCTTTAGAAGGAAATCTGTTCTAATTATGCCCAGCCGTTACTTCTCCCTACACCAGAAATAGTAACGCCCCGCTGATGGGTGACCGAAGCGCTTAAACATTTTTACCCTCAGTAGAACTGAGCAGGAAAACCAGTCGTTCCAAAGGTTTCCAATGTGTTAGTCACTGGTCGTTTCGATGAACAGTATCGGTAACTCGATACACGCACAGGCCTGCATCCGCCCGAATGAGTAATCTGACAGGACTTAACCCTACCATTAACCGACTACTCGGTCGCCACTTGCACTGACAGATCCGTGGCGCAGTCGCTCTACTATCTCAGTATCTGGGAAACGCCGGGACCAACCAGTGACGCGTTTTGTTTCAAACACGTACGGTGACGTACACTGAGACATGCGACGCATGCTGGGCGCATGAATGACTCATGGTTGATTACGTTTACTAGCTTGACCTCTTGTTTAAGGGGTCAACAAACACATGTGCAGTAACTTTCTCGTAGGAAAAAATAGCTGGTCATTGATGACGAGACAGAAACGAGACTGCCTAAATCAGAAATATTGTCCCCTAAATGATGCCACATTTCACGACTAAAATTCAAAGAAAATCTTGCGCCGTTAGCAGATACGAAGATCATTGCTTCTGTGAAGAATGATTTCAAAAAAAAGGAAAGAGTGTTGAAGAAATGTTTTAGATACATAGGCCTACAAAGACTCTTCAAAAAATATTTTTCCTGATGCGTGATTTTAAGACAGAGCATTGAAAATGAACTCAAATACAGAGATACCCTCTTAAAACAAAATACTCATAAACACGTTGAACCAGCTTTAAAAAAACAACAACAAAAAAAAAAAAGAAAAAAAGTTCAATTTCCGTTCTTCGTGATATATATTAACAGCCTACAGTCACAAGTCACTCATTCTCCATAAATTCATGTTGTTTATAGCACGGCAACCGCGAGAGGCCATATCAGGCTGTCATCTCGTTGAAGACAATAACCTGACACAGATGTAGTATTGAATAAGAACAAAGAAAAAGATAAGATTAACACTAAATGAACAAATCTGCAACAAAGTAAGTTAGATTTTCCAGAACCACACACACACACACACACAGAGCGAGAGAGAGAGAGAGAGAGAGAGAGAGAGAGAGAGGCTGTGTGGGGACTTTGGCGAGTTCGGAATCCACACTGGAGCAGGCGGGCGGAACAAACATGGAACTGGTATAGCCGATGCGCGCGCGCGCGCGTATGTGTGTGTGTGGTGTGTGTGTGTGTGTGTGTGTGTGTGTGTGTGTACGTGCGCGAAATGCTTGTGCAACACACACACACACTCACACACACAGAGTAGCATTTTAAGGTCGCCGACATAAAGGGAAGTAACACCGTCTTGGGGTACAGTTTTGTCCAGTCATTATGCTTCGTGCAGTTCGTTGTTCTTATGCTTGATTGCCAATATTCCTCGGAAAAACATCTCAAGTGTAACGTTTCTGACCCAAGTATAACCCATGATTTGCCGAAAAGCATTTGGTGCATGGCTGGCAAAAAGAAAAAAAAAGGAAAAAAAAAAAAAAAAAAAAGTGAGGCAGCACATGATAAGAGAAGATATCGTTTCTGACCATTAGCAATGTTACTCTATTTGCTAGTACCGCAGATGCAGTGAATTTTGAACGGACAGAAACTGAACCAGAGACCAGCTTGTTAAGGCCTTTCTCGTTGATGTTTTTGCCTGTCTATACTAATATATATATATGTTAAACAAAGTGTTCAAAAGGAATCTACAAATTTGTTTCTAGCTTATTTGCTATCTTCAGGATGATATATATATATATATATATATATATAATGTTGAGTTATGCGATTATGGGGCAGAAATGGATGGACCGTCATTGTAACCGAGTTTAGTTGTCTGGAGAGCTTGTTCTATCAACTGTTCATGCTATATCTGAGTAACGATTACAATGCTTTTATGCTTTGCTAAAAAAAAAAAAAAAAAAAAAAAAGGGGGGGGGGGAGGAAGTGGTGGGGGGAGGGGGGGGGACCTTACTGCCGAACAACACTAGCACGTACACACACATTCTCACAGAGAGAGAGAGAGAGAGAGAGAGAGAGAGAGAGAGAGAGAGAGAGAGAGAGAGAGAGAATCACTTCTTATGACATCCAAAACATTAGAAAGCCGACAGTTTACGATGCTCAGGAGACCCTCGACAATCCGATCACCAGAGAAACACCCTTACCATTGCACGTAATATTAACTTGAAGCGCATGGCACCTGTGTGTTTGTCTAGTTGTACAACCAGGCACAGGTGAAAGACTCTTTAGAGTGGGGGTGACGGCAAGGGGAGGCCTAGGTGCCCAGAACCCCGCCATCTCTTCCACTTTTTTGCTTAATTAAAAGAGAGATTTATACACACACACACACATACGTGTGTGTGCGCGTGTGTTGAGTAGACATCATTCCGTGTTCCAGGAGTGGCCGCCAGAGTATACCTTCAGCGTCTGGAAGAAGGGGGGTTGGGGAGTCTTCATCCCCCCCCCCCACCCCCGCCCCCCACGACCCCGTCACCAAGGCGTTGCCCCTAGACCCCACCACGTATCTAAACAGACCCTTAGAACACTTCTTTCCGACAGACAGCATTTTGAGTTGCCCCTGTGTGAACATGGCTACTTTCAATTAAATGTGTGTGTGTGTGTGTGTGTGTGTTCCAAACCTTCACATCAAGAAGCATCTGCTTTCTACTGAAATCCCTTGCCCCTCCTCCCGGCTCAAGTTTCGATTCCCCCCACCCCCACCTCCACCCCTCTCATCGCGCTTGAAAAAATCCTACTACGCCACTGTTGATATAACATCATTGAACAGGAACAAGTTCATATGGAACGCGCGCGCGCACACACACACACACACGCAGACACAGACAACTCACTCACACACACCACGACAACATAAGCATTTCGAATTTACTTTGCTGCCACTGAGGGTTAAATCCTAGATCAGTAGCATCCACATCCAGTGTATTTTTCCTCTTAACGTTTTGCACCGTTTCTAGGATGAAACCGTTAGTGCTCAATCGAACTCACCATCTATACTAAATGATTCTCATCAATGTTACCGCTCTGGTGGTTTTTTCCCTCTCCCACGACAGGACTCAAGTTCTTCTCACTGTTCGGCGACAGCCTTGAAAGGTTCCTGGATGGTACACGGACTGAAATGCATCCCTGATAATAAAACGGCCTCCGTCGTCGGCTGGCCTGTAAACAGCACGTTTCTCTCTCGCTCTCTTTCAAGGGCTGCACTCAAGTCGAGTGCGCCAAGCAGTGAAAGAGATGGGTGGAGGGAATTCGAAAACCAAAACCTCAACTGCATTCCGATCCATATACCTGCACGGCAATCTCATTTGCATACACATTTCTAGTCCCGACAGGAAAACTGGTGTGGTGTGGGAAAAAAAAAAAAAAAAAAAAAAGAATGAAAGAAAGAAAAAAAAAGCCATGACCAGTTTCCGCTGGTATTCCCCTGCCTAATGTTTACACAACACGCCGCACAGCTTGGCAGCAGAGAGGGTGTCAGAGGCAAACCACGCGCAAGCGAGAATTCCCCGTACGATGACGTCACTTGCTGGGCGAGAGGCCCTTCCAGGGACCACGTTCACCACCTCAATTTGTTGGCAAAACCAGCAACACAGGCGCTTGAACTAATGGATTGCATCATGCGGCCAAGGATGCGGCGAGCTGGTAAGTTCAGAGCAGGAAGCGATGACCCACCCCACAGCCAACCCCCTAGCACACAGGCCTGAGTTAGCATCAACTCCTATCGTAGGCATAGTGTTTGCCCTCAAGGAGATCGTCTTCATCCGTGCCTGTAGGTTTGTCTGGATGTGTACGTATAACTACTGAGATTTAAAAACCAAACCAAACCAAAATTAAACAGAACAAAACACACTGACCCCATTTCAAGCCCAGAAACACATTGCAAACATGGGATACGCCAAAAGATGGACCATCTATTGAATCCGGGTACAGATCCCAATAAAAGGGTGGATCTACAAGCCCCCCCCCCCCCCCCCCCCCCCCCCCCCCCCCCCCCCCCCCCCCCCCCCCCCCCGAATCCATTTCAATGACACTTTGTAAAACATATGGAATGTGGCCAAGTTTCAATTCTGTTTACATGTTACTGCGGCGCTGGATCACAGGACAGATCCAGTATCCACTTCACCTTAGCTGAGGTCTGCATTTTCCCCAAGTGCCCCTCTGCGACTGCTGAAATAGACTCACATTTTTTGTTATACAAGTGAGATTCTCCATTTCTAGGCGAGTTTGTGTGGACAATGATCTTGTGGACAGTGTTCTTCCTTTTCTGATATCCTCACGGCGCCTCCTTACCAGCTGACTTGCTGTCTCGGATAAAGCTCAATAACTGTTGTGACTGCATAACCGACCTTGCAACTTAAAACCAAGAGCGACTCTCAAATCAAGGATTTTTCGTCTATCATGCAACTTAAATCAAGAGTGACTCTCACATAAAGAATTTTTCATCTGTCTATGGTTGATTCTTTATCAAAACTGAAAATAAGCTTGCAGAGCAAGGATACCCGAGACCACCAAACCACCCTGCGAGAGCAAGTACACCAAGAGCTTAGTAACCTTATTTCTGTCCTTCATCTTCCCCCCTTTCGGCACCAAGATTTGCTGAAAGCCTGTGACCTCACATATTCCTCCCCCTTTATTACCTATAGTTTGTAGGTAACTTCCAAAGAGAGATAAATTTTACATTTGGAACTTTCAGACGTTAAATCATTGTTTTTCTTTCTATTAAAAGTTCCATGGCGTTATGACCATAGGGGCAGAGAACTATTGGAGAGTCGCCATGTCCCAGCCAAGGCATTCTGGAAGGCAGAGTCCATCCCTCTCCTTTATCGAGCTGAATCAGGTGATCATGTACTGCTGGGTGGACTGATAGGGTTTTCAAGGTGTAAATATCACCCCTCTCCTCCCCTCCCCAAGCGGTTTGAACTCATGAAAGCAAGAAGAGGGGGCCCATACTCACATGGGTTGGACATTGACCTGCCGAGATCATGATTATGAATCATCAAATACTGCGAAATACTAAGCTCAACACTATGTGTTCCATGAAAGTAACGAGTATCAATAAGTAATTCTTAATTCAGCAGTTTCCAATATATGGAATTCCCTCCAATAAGGAAATGTTTTCCACCCATCTCCATTTCATACTTCCTTCAATTGTGGGGTATCTGTCATCGGTCAACTTCCTAACAATTATCAGCTGAATGTCTCCAAGCTTGAGGACCTATGGTCCGACTTCCTTGAGAATTATGGGCTGTCTGGCCAGCTCTGTGAATAAGTAGATTCAAATCTCTTGTTGGATATTGGAAGTTTGAATTCTCTTGATGCTGAACATAAAAATGAGTGTATTGACTTCCTTGCGTGTTGTTCTGGTGGTCCTATGGCTTATAGATGTAGCCTAACATGTACGGACCAGTCACATGTAATAAAGCATCCTTTTTAATATATATAAAAAAATAAAAATAAAAAAAAACCTCCCCACACCCTCTCCAAAAAGCATTTTTCTGGACACCTGTAAGTGCTGATGTTCCGACGTTCCATGGTTCATTAGATGTCATACTCATAGCACAAACTGGGCCATTTTGATAAAATCTGTGTGCGTCTGTCAACATCTAGAAGTCTGTGGCACTGCCGCCTTGTGTTAGACCAATTTTCAGTTGACCCGAGTGCATGAAGTCAGGTTATAATTCCAAGTTATCACCTGTTCATGTGGTAGTAATTGCAACAGTGGTGGTAGTGGGTGGTTGATTTTATGTGTGTGTGTGTGTGAGTGCGAGTGCATGTGCGTGCACGCACACACACACATGCATGTGTCAAGGCGTGGGAGTGCAAGGGTGTGTGTGTGTGCATGCATGCGCAAGTGTATGCGTGTCTGTGTGCGAGCATACAGATCACGATCAACTTTATAAGATGATTATTACTTGGCTATACCCACTGGACCGAGATCTGATCAAAGCGTCAGTTAGTGGGTTAGCATTTATGGGTATGTTTCAGTGCATAAAAACATGGGTTTTTTTTCACGCAAGTAGAGCAAAGATGAGGAGAGAGGGTTGGCGGAAGAAGTAGAGAAGAAGTAGAGTGCATGACAGCCATTTTTCTTGTTAATACTTTACTGTGCTGTTTTGTTTTGCTGGAATCAATGGACACTCCGGGATTTTTCTTTTCCAATGTGAATACTATCTAACCATGAACACTGAACATGCAACCAGTGAGACTTTTTTTTTTGTAACAAACACATTAACGAAACAAAAAACCCCAAACAAACAAAAGAGATGGGTGTCAATGTGTTTCTTGGCAACATCTTGTGAAACAAAAAAAACAAACAAAAAAAACCAAGCAAACAAAAGACATGGATAATGTCAATATACCGTTTCTTGGCAATATCTCATTTGTACATTATGTCACTGTGGCAGATCCTTTAACCAGGCCACAGCCGAACAGCCTACCAGATGAGTGCTAATTATAATTGTGGCAGTGTATGTGATGAGATGATGAAAATGTTTTAATTATAAAGATTCTGGTGATAATGAAGTTGATCAATATGTTGATAAATAAACATGTTCTCATTTTTATGTGTGACTCTCTCTCCAGCCTAATTTTTAATCTGTGGCTCTCTCTCTGCCTCTTCAAATAACACCAAAATTCAAAACAAAATTTAAAATTCAAAACAAAGTTTTATTAAAGAAAAGTTTAACACTGTAACCAGAATTTTGAGTCAAATGGTTCACATCATTCTGAACTAACCATAAGGCTCATGTCTCAAATGCAAATTGAAATTAAAATCACGTATAATCAAAATGCCAGGAACATCTAAAGTAAGTCCTTCAAGACTAATCCATACCCTACCCTCCACTGTTCCCTCACAAACCCTCCTCCTCCATCCTCAACTATATGCAGCCATTCCCTAATGATCCAGTCTGCAGATCACTGTATTATTGTGAAGCGATCAGATTTTGGAATTTCATTCCTGGAAGAGGTGTTAAATTATAGACCAACACGAAATAGGCATGGTGGTGGCAACCACTGCGTCGTTATTGTACTAATTTACAACCAATGTTGATATTCCCCACGTATTCAACCACAGAGAAATCTTGGTTTTTACGAGAACCACAGAACTGAATCTAATGATAACCACTGCATTAAATACATCCTGGGTTTTATCATTATGATCTAAGTTCTACTGGCTGCCTTTCTATTACACAGACTCCATTCAGGAGACAGATTATTTCAAATGACATAATGCAAGTTACTACAGGTGTTCATATCATCACTGGCGAGCGAACTAAAGACAGTAATCTACACCCAAGTCACAGCCCACAAAGTGCTAACACTGCAAAGGTAGGTTCAAAGTAAAACATTCATGTGGTACTTCAAATCCAAAATTACAAGTATGTGGATTATTCATCAAAGAGATCAATCAAAATGATCTGAGAAAAATTTTCAAATCACACAAGTTCTTAATTCTTTCCCTACAGATGTTGCCCAACAAATTCTCTCTCTTGTCAACGTGTAATGTTTATGTTTACAAAATTATATTTCATTGCATGCCTCTTAATACAGCTTCATATTATAAATAAATGGAAAGCGTAAAACAGGAAATCTGCATTCAGTATGTTATTAAATACCTTTTTAGCTGATATCACTACTGTGATGTTACAACAAAAAAAAGGGAAATACAATTTCGACTGCCCGACATGAAAATGTTCAATATTTCTTTTTCTTCAGTTCTGCAAGTCAAAATTAAAAATACCATAAAAAAATTGCATCGATCCTATAAGGTAAGGTAATGTTGCTTATAGCCCAGGCGACAGCAAAGGACCATATCAGGGCTGTCACCACGCTAAAGTCAGCTCACAAGTCATCAAATCTTTCTTATAAAAATCACTTTTCCCATTAGCGAGGATCAAAAGTCCCTGTAAAAAAATGATTTCTGCCATTTAACCGTTGTGGAGGGAGACAGAAAGATAATGTTGCATATAGCCCAGCTGACCGTGAAGGACCATATAAAGGCTGTCGCTGCGTTGAACTGTAAGAGGAAACGTGGGAGAATTTCACTTTTGATTGCCTTCATGGCTGACAGGAACTGTTCCTGTGCCAGCACATATACAGATTATACTGGGAAAAAGTTAATCAAGACATGTCGTCTTCTAATGATGTTGTCAGGGCAAAAACAACAAAAGCAATTACTGGAATATACATGTACACCTTAAAATACAAAGTTAAAATGCAAACAAGTGGACTCTTCCACCAACAAGATCAATCTCATCTATCTCAACAATCTCACTGAAAAACTATGACAATTATACCAAGTTCTCGAATGAAACATGCTGCCAAGGTTCAGCAATTATCAACGCTGAAACAACGAAGGCAGGTTTGAACCAGACCTATAGATCTATGTAAAACTTCAGAGTAATGACACAAAAAAGTTGGTTCTCTGATCAAAAACGTCTATCTACACACTCTCCATTCATCCCTTGGCTGCTACTGATGAGCATGTCACCTGTGAGAGACTGTATTCCCCTAGCGTTAGGCTTGTACAGACAGATCAAGAAGCTACCAGGTAATACTGTCTTGTTCCGTTTCCGATGGTAAAGTGTTTATTCACACAGGTGAGGCAATGACACCGTTTAGGTCCACAACAGTACAGCGACTCCTGCAAATCAAGTTCCTAAAGAAGATCCGTCACTATGGTGCAGTGGTTAGTGCCATGAACTTATGGGCACGGAGGTTGAGCACTTGAATCCCACAAGAGGCACCGACTTATGGGCAGGGAGGCTGAGCACTTGAATCACACTAGAGGCATACAAACTGGGACAAGCACTGAAACAATCTCCTTACTTGGCGTTTTCAAGTTCTCATGATACATGTATAAATATATACTTAAACAGTGTCTTTTGATCGACTTCATACATTCATCTTTGCAAATGTTACCACCTGTCTTTTTAACCCAGTAGTCAAGTTTGCATGGATTCAAACAGTGCCTTGATCTCCTGTCCCAGTATCCCTGAATCGATGTCACATGAGCTGATGAAACACCCACTGGCTATTCACTGATCACTTTTGCCCACTTGTGAAGTTCTGGGTCTGCCGACAGCTCATCATGAATCCTGGCAAAAGTAATTTGTAGATCAAAACCCCTGACCAAGGCATTTCGAGTCACCTTTAGACCATAGTTGTTGGTCTTACTCATGTCTGGACAGTGCCATTGTAAATATTTAGTTTGGCACTTACAGCACCAGGTATATTTTCATGTTTCCCTTTACTTTATTATCTAATAAGTAATGGTGATAAAGCACCTAATTTGGCTGGAATTATTTGTTGCCTTCCATTTAATTCAGTTACAGTTATAAACGTGTTCAGATTATTTTCAATGAATTAATCTGCAATCCTAAGAAATATCACTGTTGCAAGTGAGAGAGACAAAAAGGATTTCTTCAATTCACACTGTTCACAACCCAGTTGACATTAGAGGGTCGTCATATTATCAAAATCGATTACCCTAGAAAGAGGAAGACATTTTAGATACCGGGGGTAATGAAAAGAGTCACAAAAAAAAAGAAAAGAAAAGGAAAGGAAATCCTGTGAAAGCTTTGAACAAACAAATACAATAGCACAATACAGTGGGTTTTTTTTTATTCTACAAAGGGAAACTGGTTTCTGTTAAAAAAATCTTTGCTTGAATGTAATTGAGAAGTCCCCCCCACCACCCTTTTAAAAAACAAAACAAAACAAAACAAAAAATCATAATTGTGAGTGATAAACAGAACGGATATAAAATCATATATAACAGTTTTTGAATTAGGTCAAACACTGACTAACTTTATCCAGAAGACTGAACAACTGAGGTGACGGAAATACGTGTATGAGTAAGTCTTGAATGTAGTAAATTGCAGACTGATCTCTTGCTACCCAGAAATGATAATCATCAATGAAAAGAAAACTGAATTTGTATATAAGCAGATCTTGTATGCAGTTTTATCCAGAAATGATAAGAATGATAAGCTAGAAGGGAAAAGATCTTGTAAGTATTCAAAAAAGACTACTTTCTTTTAACCTACAAATCATAAGGGTAAAAAAGAGGTAATGTGATGCATGTGAACAGATAGGAGTAAAGCTGACAGCAGAGTATTTTTTTCCCCTCGTAACAATGAATAATGATAAAAGAAACAGACCATCTATTAAAGGAGATTGTGTCAGTACAGTGGTTTCAAAAAGAAAGCGGAAATACACTGCTGGGAGTGTATCAAGGGAAATAACCCAACTGAGGCCAAAAGTATGGGCACTGAAAACATTAACCTGACTTTCCCCAAAAGTATTTACACTGCAAGTAAACACAGAAGATCACTTAAACAAATGCAGGCCCAGCTGGACTGTGAGCAATGAACAACCATGACTCCAGTTGTGGCCTATCACAGTTATGTCGATAACGCGAGCCATCATCTATGGTGATGACAATACCTACTCTCTATGGTGATGACAATACCTACTCTAAGGTTTTCCTGCCCTGAATGCCAACTGGTACATTAACAAGGTCGTCACACTTCCAGTTATCCATTCTAGTCAAGAAGATGAAGCGTGATCTTGTGTTCGAGTCTTCCCAACAGCACCTCTGGGTTTCAGCCCCAAATCCCACGTTACATTCTTCAGACGGGACCCATACTCAATACATAACAGCACTTCCTCTCATCGTATTACCTGTGCACCTACCTCCAACCAACAAAGGAGCAGATATGTTATGTAGAACACACTAAGTTTTCCATGCACAAGAGAAACAAAAGATCACAGTTAAATCGAACTGCTTAAAATGCAACCCAAATTCTAATGCATTTCCAACACAGTGGCCAAAAAAAACTGAACGTATGTCCTGGGCTGCCTTGAAAGAAATGCTGGAAAAGCAGTGCACAAACTAAACTCTGTAATTCAACCATTCCCTTGCAATGACACACGAATTCCACTCTAAAGGAACTTGTACAAGGGAGATAAGCACAAAAACAAGGTCCTAACTGAAAACAAAAATCAGACTTGTGGTTTTAGATCACACTTGTTACTTCCAAGTTAATTCATAACTCTGCTGTACGGTGGCAATCATGTTACAAGTTATAAGCCACCTGAAGTGAATAAAGCGAGGGTTAACAAGTGTCTGGAGTAGTCAAAGACTTCAGCATTCACTGTCCCGAAAAGTGAAATGTCACAGCACTGCAACAACTGAGGGTGGGGGTGGGGGGAGACTGAACACAAAACACGCAAGTGCATGCATATGCATACACAGAGAAAACTATTTCATTTGAATAATGGAACAGATGGTATGCCATTTTGAAGAAAAGGCAAAACAGACCGTCATCCTGGCTCATTTTTTCCTTTTAACAGTCGTTCAACACCAGATAGTTTGATAAATCTACACTGGCAGAAGTTCTTGTAATTCAGGTCTTTGTCACCAGCAGGATGACCTTTTTCGCAAATTGCAATAATTACCAAGGTGAAGTCAGTTTATGATTTTGTAGGAAAGATTATCATGTTTTATTACATTCTGGTCATCAAAAAGCCTCTATCTTGCGAACTGAGGCCCATACTCTTATGTGGATGATTATGCTAAGTCTTGTGCATAGTCTCAAACAGAAACTTGACCGACACAATCCTACATCAGTGAACAAGCTAATTGTGTGCAAAGTTGCCTCTGAAACCTCCTGGACGTCGGAATGATCTGTTCCATGGAGTTCTAGATCCAAAAGGTGGTCTACCCATTCGTCTCAAGCCTCTGACTTGACTGTGTGGCCCCATGGACATGTTAAACGTGTCCTGGTGTCCAAATGGGTCTGCTGGCCTCTCTGACCAACCAAATGATTCTGTAGCTTGTTCCACAGGGCTATAATTGTCATTGAATGGCAAGTGGTTGCGCCACGAGACATCATCCCTCTGCTCAACCAATGATGGGTTGCTCCATGGTTCTGCTCTTAGTTGCGGCTGGCTGGAACTGCCGGCCGCTCCCTGCCAAGAATGATCCATTCTGTCTTGTTCTTCCTCCTGCACCATACCCTCAACCCCTGTCCTAAGTAAGGGATTCAACTCCTGCTCACTATCTCTATTGGGGAATCCTGGCCACTCTCCTGTATCTTCAGCAAACTGTTGCTGTGAATAGTTTGTGCTGTGAACCTCATGCTCAGGCAACTGCCAGCTTCTGTGCTGTGAGGACTGCTGTGGCCAGTGTTCAGGGTGTGCGTGAAATTCATCAACACACTGTGGCCAATGGTCAGATTCTGCAGGAAATTCATTGACATGCTGGGGCCAGTGTTCTGGGTCTGTAGGTACTTGGTCCACAGCACCAGCTGAAAATGCTGGTAGTAATTCTTCTTCTTCTCCATAGAACTGATGACCGATACTGCGACTGGTCTGCTGAGACAGTGGCTGACTGCTTTGACTCGGCCGAGGTGAAAAATGGGTCATGTCTCTGGTGAACTGATCACCACCTTCTGAAGGAAACACCTGTAATGACCCAGTTTCTCCAGGACACTGCTGCTGCGGCTGTCCACGGCCCCTGCCCGGAAAGGTCTGGCGCACTGTCTGCCCCCTCCCATGTGTGAATTGCATTGGTCTACGACCAGCACCTCTTCTGGAATACTGGGACTGCTCTTCCACAGCTTGGGTGGTGAATCTGGAAAACTGATTTTGGTCTCTGTGTCCTCTGGTTTGCTGTGACATCCCTCTACCATGTGATGACTGCTGCGACTGCACTTGGCCTCCATGCCCCTGTGGTAATGGAACTGGAGCTGATGACATTGGGGATGTCTGCTGCCATTGTGGAGCTTGACAGCTGTCCTGAAATGGTCTTCCTCCTCTGTCCACTGGCTGAGCTGGGGGAGACGGTCTCATTTTCTTGGATGG
>CM065716.1:80778546-80793546 GCA_033310375.1 Conus canariensis | reverse complement strand
AAATTAAAAGACAGCAAACTTCAACGAAAGCAACAATCAACTGTCTGGATAAAATTTTTGCTTGACCGAAACCTAGGAACGCAAATTCACAGACACCATCTAAAGCATGGATGAACTGACACAGAACAGCACAGTCAGCACCTTACCTCTTTCAGACGATCCATAATGCAAAGACGGATTTCTATGGGCGTCAGCATGGTTGACAACAGGAAGACATAGGGCGGGTTGCCCAGAGCCTCTGTGTTGTACACCCTGCGTCTCTTCAGCTCCTCGAACAAGGAGCCCGCCTTCTCGCTGTAACCAGACTGAGAGCAGGCCACCAGCACAGCCCGCAGAAGGGCCAGGGGAAGCGAGGCAGGAGGGGGCTGCTTCCGCCCCAACTCCAGAAGATCCAGGGCCACGCTGACGTTGCCGGCGCTGAGGGAATGCCACATGAGCTGCGATGACAGGATGCCTACATCTGCAATACCTGACAGGTCATGTCCATTACATGCATGGGCTGTCAGGATTCAGGACCATACCTGTTGCTTGCTCAGGATAGGAACTTCAACAGTTCTGGTCCGGAGGGAGCACAATTAGTACGGCGGTTTAATGCCAAGACAACAGCAGAGGCAATATCATGGCATTGGGCTTCCCATTAATTGCAGGTTGCTTTGAAAAAAAAAAACCCAAACAAAACAACAAAACCAAAAAAAACCACCCCTGAAAAGCTGAGCAAATCTGACCTTCGACCAAATTCAGAAGACCAGCATAAAATAAACAAGTAGAAATTTCCAAACATGACTGCCCTCTCTGGAATTCTTCCAAGATGATACCAGTATGTGAATTTGGCCTAAACTGATGATAATATCGACTGTGGAAAAGAGATAACCCCATGTTTAGCTTTCATCCCAAGCACACCAGCCAACATAATTTCCTGTCCAAATCAAGTCAGCAAGCTTTGTGCATGTCATATATCATCTCCACAAGTTGCTCTTCCCTTTACTCTGCTTTGGAAAGAGTTTTTCTTTTATTTTGAAGATTAGATAAGATAAGATAATGTTGCTTATAGCCCAGCCGACCGCAAGGGGCCACATCAGGGCCGTCACCACGTTAAAATCAACTCACAAGTCATTCATTCACACAATTCTTTAAAATACATCGAAAAACCATCCGAAAGTTTGTTAAAAATCTTTCCACTGTAAAAACTCAGATCTGATGAAAAATGTTAATCTCTTTCAAGAACTCAAAGATGGCATCAGGTGGGACATCTCTGAACAAGGTTTTCATGGAATCTGCCGTAAAATGTTTGTGTCTCACATCGTGCAAGTCCCAACACTCTAAAAGAATATGTTTCATTGTGAGTGGCACATGACATGGAATGCACCACGGAGCTTCTTCACTCTTTAAAAGGTAGGAATGGGTAAAATACGAATGGCCGGTGTGCAGCCGGCACAGAACTGTTTCTTCTTTACGACCACCAGACGCAGATGGGAGGAACTCCTTAAGGTTTGGACGGATCTGAAAGAGTTTGTTATCCGTCTGTGTATTCCAATCCTCCTGCCAGAGGTCTCTCACATAATCGTTAATTTTGGGTTTCAGATCTGAGCAGGGGATATATATGTTGGACAGTTTCTCTCTTGTGGCATTCTTGGCTAAACGATCAACCATTTCGTTCCCTCCAATGCCAACATGACCAGGAATCCAAGCCAAAATAATGTTGTAACCATCCGCTTTCAACTTGGTCAAAAGTTCAAAAAAGTGTAAAAGTTCTGGGTGCTGAAGGTTGCGGCCAGCTATGGCCTCCAACGCTGACAGTGAATCTGACAGAACCAGAAAGTCCCTCTTCTTAGATTGTGAGATTATCTTCAATGCCAGAACCAGAGCAGTAAGTTCAGCAGAATAGACAGAAGCATCTGGAGGTATATGTTCTAACAGTATCTGAGAAGGAGCCCCAGGGCAGTAGGCTGCACAGGCCACTCCATCCTCAGACTTGGAACCGTCAGTGAAAATTTTCTGATAAGATGGAAATTTTGAACAGAGGTCAGAATACAATGCCTTGTATGCCAGAGAGCTGGTAGACTCTTTACGAAAAGCTGCAAGATCAAAACAAATCTCTGGTGCGAAAAAGGTCCACGGAGGCTCATCTGGAAACTTGGAAAAATCGGACACAACTCCTAAGTCCAGACCTGCATTCCGCACGTGAGGCTGCATACGAAGACCAAACGGCGGAATACAGTTAGGGTTGTTTTCAAATTTACTTTGGAACGGAGGGTCAAAAACACAGTCATAGGCAGGGTTTTCTGGTTCCGAGAACAGTCTGATATAATAATTCAGAGACAGTTTCAGCCTGCGGTTGGACAGTGAGGGTTCACCTGCCTCTGCATACAGGCTGTACACAGGGGTGGTGCGGAATGCTCCAAGACAGAGACGAAGCCCTTGATGGTGGATAGGGTCCAAGAGTTTTAGGTAAGACGGTCTTGCAGAGCCGTACACAGCACAACCATAGTCCAGTTTGGAACGGACCAAGGCTCTGTAGAGGTGCAGCAAAGTTTTCTTATCAGCGCCCCAGTCAGTGTGTGCTACAACCCGCAGAATATTCAAAGCTTTCTGGCAAGAAGTTCTGAGGTTTTTAATGTGGCTGAGAAAGTTGAGTTTCTGGTCAAAAATAACTCCTAAAAATTTGGCCTCTTTGACAGCTGGAATGGGAGATTTCCCTATTTGAATTACAGGATCTGGAAAAAACTGACGGAAATTATGGAAGTGAATGCACTGTGTCTTTGTAGGAGAAAAAACGAAGCCATTTTCATCCGCCCACTGATGAATTTTATCTACACAAAGCTGGAGCCTGCGCTGGACACTCGGGTACAGGCTTCCAGTTGCGTAAACAGCAAAATCATCCACAAACAATGAGCAGTCTGAACCCTGTTGAACAGATTTAACAATGTTGTTGATCTTGATGCTAAAGAGGGCAGGAGACAGTATGCTTCCTTGCGGAACACCCAACTCCTGCTCATGAACATCAGAGAGAGTGGTGCCAACCCGGACCTGAAACTGTCGTTCTGCCAAAAAATTTTGAATGAAAAGTGGAAGATGACCCCGAAAACCAAGATCATGGAGATCATGAAGTATCCCAGATTTCCAGGTGGTATCGTAGGCCTTCTCCAAGTCAAAGAAAATAGCCACTGCGTGTTGTTTGTTCAGAAAGGCGTTCCGAAGCGTAGATTCCAGACGGATCAAATGGTCAACTGTGGTTCGATGTTTGCGGAAACCACACTGTTCTTTCGCCAAAAGGCCATCGGTTTCGAGTTTCCACATGAGTCTAGCATTGACCATTTTCTCCATCAACTTGCAGACACAGCTGGTCAAAGCTATGGGACGGTAGTTTGATGGGTTAGAAAGATCTTTTCCAGGTTTGGGAATGGGAATGATGAGGGCTTTTCGCCAAGAAGGTGGAAAGAAACCAGTAGTCCATACATGGTTGTAGACATGTAGCAGGATGTGCAGACCTTTTTGCGGAAGATGTTTCAAAAGTTTGTAATGGATTTCATCTATACCCGGAGAGGAATCGCTGCAAGAAAGTAAGGCAGATTTCAATTCGTTTAAAGTGAAAGGAAGATTGTAGTCTTCCATGTTATCTGATGAAAAGTTGCAGGGTGATTTTTCTTTGAGGGCTTTGATTTTGACAAAACTGGCTGATTTGTTAGAAGAGGAGGAATTCTTTTCAATGGTTGAAGCAAGCAGATTAGCAACTGCTTTTTTCTCTGTTATTAAAGAGTCAGAAAACTTGAGATGGTTCACAGTGGGACAGGTGTTCTTCCCTTTGATTTTCTTGATGATTTTCCACACTTTTTTCTTCGATGTCTTGGATGTGAGACTTGAGCAAAACTGTTTCCAAGATAAACGTTTACTGGTCTTATATATGTGTTTGGATTTGGCCCTCAGTTTCTGATGTGCTCGAACGTTGGGCATCGAAGGTCTGCAAGAGACCCGACGTTGAGCTCTTTTGCGGGTTTTGTTAATTTCCTTGCATTCAGAGTTGAACCAAGGAACTTTTGGCATTAGGGGCTTCTTGGAAGATGTATGGATGGTTGACTTTGCGCAATTCAGTATGAAATCTGAAAGACTTCCTGCCGGATCTTCACTTTGCAGGATCTTGTCCTCTTCCAGATCCATAAGAAACTTAGTGGCAAAGAGGTCCCAATCTGCTTTGTTGAAATTGAGGCGTTCTGGTAAAGACTCACTCTCTGCGTTCGTATACCGAAGCAACACAGGAAAGTGGTCGCTACCATGCAGGTCCTCATCAACCTCCCAAACAAAATCCAAAAACAAAGATGGGTCACAGACAGAAAGATCCAGACAAGATGTGGTGCCATTAGCGGAGTGAAAGTAAGTTGGCGATTTCCCATTCAAGACACACAGATCAAGCTCCGAAAACACTTCCTCTAAAAGCAGACCCCTTGGTGATGTTCTCTCACTTCCCCATAGAGGAGAGTGGCCATTCAGATCCCCCAACAGCAGGAAGGGTCTGGGAAGCTGCTCCAAGAGCGAAATGAGGCCCCGTTTAGTGACGCAGATATTTGGAGATAGATACAAACTACAGACAGTAACTGTTTTGTGAAGAGTAACCCGAGCTGCCACTGCCTGCAGCGGAGTCTGCAGAGCAACTGGGCTGTACAGAACAGAGTTGTGAATGAACAAAGCTACTCCGCCAGAAACGCCATGTTCAACAGATTGTACAGGTAGGTTTAGAGAGCTGTAGCCAGAAAGTGAAAAAGTTTTGTCAGACTTTAGAAGAGTTTCTTGCAGTGAAACTAGCATGGGCCTAGCCTCACGGCACAACAGCTGCAATTCTTCAAAATTGGAAGACAGTCCCCTAATATTCCATTGCAAGACTGTATCCATTGTGGATGAGGATCTTAATCATCCATGTCTATGTCCTCTTCCTCTTCGTCATATAGAGCATCAAATGTATTTTGTAATTTCAGCTCCGCTTTTTTCAGTCTGTCCGGTGGAATTTGATGTTTCTTCTTCCCTGGAGGGGAAGAACTCAATGGTTTTGATGGCGTTGGTGGAGGCTTTCCCCTGCACTCCACCAACGCCACTTTGCCCGACGCCACTGTCGGGGCTCCTCCCTTGGGAGGTGGTCTCGGCTTGGGGGCCGTCTCGGGGCGACCCCCTTGCTGGGCAGCCCGCACAGCTGCAGGCTTAGAGGATGCACTGGAAGTGCATCCTCTGGTGGGTTTATGGCCCCCACCAACGGCCGTTTTCTCTTGCGATGTTCTTGAAGTCGGAATACATTTCAGAGGTTCAAGACCACATGGGTCTGTCTGAACGCCTACTTCTACCTGAGGTACTCTGAGCGATTTTTTGACTACTGTCGAGAAAAGAAGCGGGGTTCCCCTCTGCTCCTGCACCAGCTTTTTTGCTTCGAAGAACGAAATCTTTTTTTCTGTTTTAACTCGCTGGATTTCGCTTTCGATTCGCCAGACAGGGCAGTCTCTTGAAAAGGAAGGGTGGTCACCATCGCAGTTCACGCATTTCGCGGATTCGCATCCACCATCATGAACTGCTTTGCTGCAGGTGGCACACACCTCCTCTCCCGGGCATCTCTCTTTGACATGTCCAAAGCGTTGACATTTGAAGCACCTCAGTGGGGACGGCACATACAGGGCTACTTTCACTCTCAGGTACCCCACCTTTATGGACTCTGGAAGAGTCGGTTTAGCAAAGGTGAGGAACAGAGTGTTGGTAGGTTTCCTCTCCGCACCTTTCCGAAAAGTCGCCCTCCTGACCTCGACCACTCCCTGATCAGCCAACTCAGCCTTTATCTCTCCCTCAGATATCCCGAACAATTCTCGGCAACGGATGACGCCTTTCGAGGAGTTGAGACTTTTGTGAGCGGACACCCGGATGGGGTAATTTACAAGGCTTTCGGATCTCAATAAGTTGTCCGAGTGGACTTTTCGGTCGACCTGTACCAGCAAGGAACCATCCCTCAACCTCTTCACTGATTTCGGCTCTGCGCCTGCAAGACCTTTCAGCCCCTTTGCAACAGCAAAAGGACTCAACTTAGTAATGGGTCGCTCGCTATCTGCCGACTGGATAATCAGCCAAGAGGGCCATGCACCTATCCTATTCCGAACTTCAGTGTCAGAATCCGAGTCCGTATCCCTGGAAGGGTCGGAACCCAGTTTTCTTCTTTTTCCTGTTTTTATGTTTATTGAGGCCATGAAGGTTTTAAATACCGGCAGAGATAAACGGTCACCCCAGGAGAGCTGCCGTGCTGGGGAAGGGACAATGGATGGCCATAGAATGGCGTCCGTGAGCCTGGTACCGTCCCGCATGAAAACCAGACAGTGCACCTTAGCGACTGAATTGGGATCAGCCACTCAGCCCCTCGCCAGGTAACTGTAACTTGGGCTTCCCCGCTGCTTACGGCAGCGACTCAAGTATCAGAGAAAAAAAGAGTGTGGAACAGAAGGCTTGAAGGGGAGACGAATAATGAAAAGATCCATTAAGAAAGGCAGAAGATAGAATAGGGAAAAGGTGGGTTACTATTTGTCTGGGCCCTCACTCCTAACCTTTCTGACATGGGAAACCCTACCAGGAGCATCAATTCCTACCACGTAATGCTTGGCCAGTCAGCAGCTTGGCTATACAGGCCTAGAAGCGTTCACGACAACTAACCATCTAGTCGACTATCGATGCCCCCGTCAGCAAAGCCTAGAAGATCACTGGACCACGCAAGCCCTCCGACCACGGCAAGGTTGCAACCCCCGGAGGGATATTTTGAAGATTGCTTTTCTTTCTTAGTTGGT
Source organism: Conus canariensis (assembly GCA_033310375.1). Lineage (NCBI taxonomy): Eukaryota > Metazoa > Mollusca > Gastropoda > Neogastropoda > Conidae > Conus > Conus canariensis. The sequence continues at coordinate 80,786,746 of CM065716.1, read as the reverse complement.
AGATTATTTAAAAGTGTTTCTTACCAACCTTGTAAAGTGTCATGGAAGTTCTGTTTCACGTACTGATGCCATGTCAACCATTAAGTCTACAATGAAAAAGTTTATTTTTACTGAGTCAACTAGGAAGATTGAATAAGTCATGTTCACAGCCAAGCGGACCACAAAGGTCTTCGCTGGGCTGGAAGTAAACAAATCACAGTCTGTAACAGCTGTGGTATCAAGACCATGGAAGCAGGATTTACTGTATGGAGTGGATGACTAGGTATGCTCAGACCACTTTCCAGAATAGGTGAACCATCCAGATATCATTAGGAAGACTGGCATGAGACCGTATATTGTTCTCCACTCAGGTTCATTAAAAACAAATGATCCTGATCAAACTCACAGTGCCATAGGAAAGCAGAATGAAAATTCCTGACTTCAGTTCATTACAAACCTACTGATTCTCGTTCATACTTGGACTACCATTCTTCTCATAACTCTGCTACTAAGAACAATATTCCTTATTCCCAATTTCTTCTGCTCCGCCGTCTCTGCTCTGATGACATCTGACTTCCTCGCTAAAGCCCAAGACATTGCCGATTTCTTCAAAACAGAAACTACACTCATGTCGTAATTCAATCTGCCCTTACCCGAGCCAGCCCTACCCCTCGCTTTCATGTCTTCAAACCCAAAGCTATACCCACTGTGAGCCTACTGTTCCATCCCTCCACTCGTCAGGTGCGCAATATCCTTATCTCCAACTGATCCCTGCTACAGTCCCGTCAGCATGTGGCAGATATTTTCACCAAACCACCGTTGATTATCTACAAACATGACACAAACATCTGTGACCACCTTGTACTACACTTCAAACTAACAAAATCCTTTTGCAAACTCCTGGTACATTTCCCTGCCAAAAACCCAAGTGCAAAGTGTGTCAGGTAAAGTAATATTGCTTATAGCCCAGCCGACCGCAAAGGGCCATATCAGGGCTGTCACCGCGTTGAAGTCAACTCACAAGTCATTCATTCACACAACTCTTTTTAAAATACATCTTCTAAAAATGCACCCAAATTTTGTTTGCACCCAAATTTTGTTAAAGATCTTTCCACTATAAAATCTCAGATCCGATGATAAATGTTACTCTCTTTCAAGAATTCAAAGATTGCATCAGGTGGAACATCTCTGAACAAGGTTTTCTGTGGTTGGATAGTGAGGGTTCACCTGCCTCTGCGTACAGGCTGACACAGGGGTGGTGCGGAATGCTCCAAGACAGAGATGAAGCCCTTGATGGTGAATAGGGTCCAAGAGTTTCCGGTAAGAGGGTCTTGTAGAGCCGTACACAGCACTACCATAGTCCAGTTTGGAACGGACTAAGGCTCTGTACAGGTGCAGCAAAATTTTCTTCTCAGCGCCCCAGTCAGTGTGTGCTACAACCCGCAGAATGTTCAGAGCTTTCTGGCAAGATGTTTTTAGGTTTTTAATGTGGCTAAGAAAGTTGAGTTTTTGGTCTATCCTGGGAAAAAAAAAGGTTGGCACAAGGGGTAGGGGAGCTGTCTGGAGGAGGTGCCGGATGTGTGAGCATGGACAAATTTCCATAAATTTTCATGACAGTTGTTTATTTACATTTCAGTGAAGAAAACTAACAGAAATAGGTAAGGAGGTAATGTTGCTTATAGCCCAGCCGACCACAAAGGGCCATATTAGGGCTGTCACCACGTTCAAGTTGACTCACTAGTCATAAATGACAAGCCTGTGCTTTTGTCTCAAATGGACCAAAGCACAGGTTCATAACAGCCTTGGTATACAGTCAGTTACATTACCATTAAAAAATAGACTGGTACTGGAATCATCCTCAAGCCGAAATCCTTGGAAATTTGAGCTCTGCTCCAGGTATGACTCCATTTGTTTTGTTGCATGTATGACACTGACAGTGCCTCTTTTTTGGGTGTTGCACAATAACAGCAAGGAGAAACTGCAAAACCTTTACAGCCATTAAAAGGTTAATGGCCTTCAGCCGAGAAAACTGAAATCTGACGGAAGTTCAACACTGCCTCTTTGACCCTTGCTGACACCGACTGTGTGACGTTTCATTTTCCAGTATGCAGAAGACTATGCTTGCCTGGAAGAGTAACTGGGTTTCAGCAAGACGACATCAACCTTCGATCTTCCAGCAACACCAAGAGCCACCTTTACTGAAGTTATGCTTAACCCGTTCCCTGCCTGCTACGAGAGCCCCTCGTAGTAGAAACCAAAAATCACTACGCCCGTCTACGTGTGTCTCGTAGTAACTTCGTCACGGAAACAGGAAAAATCTAAACAGGAGGCGACCATGTAAACTGTCTCCACCTCTTCTACTGATGTCAAAGATAAGATAAGATAAGATAATGTTGCTTATAGCCCAGCCGACCGCAAGGGGCCACATCAGGGCTGTCACCACGTTAAAATCAACTCAAGTCATTTAAAAAAAAAAAAAAACAAAAAAACAAAAAAAACCTTTCACACATCTCTTTAAATGACATCTTCTAGAAACGCACCAGAAACTTCATTAAAAATCTTTCTTCCGTAAAATCTTAAATCAGATGAAAAATGTTAATCTCTCTCAAAAAGTCAAGGATCACGTCAGGCGGGACATCCCTGAACAGGATCTTCATGGACTCTGCTGTAAAATGTTTGTGTCTCACATCGTGCAAGTCCCAACACTCTAAAAGAATATGTTTCATTGTGAGTGGCACATGACATGGAATGCACCACGGCGCTTCTTCATTCTTTAAAAGGTACGAATGGGTAAAATACGAATGGCCGGTGTGCAGCCGGCACAGAACTGTTTCTTCTTTATGACCACCAGACGTAGATGGGAGGAACTCCTTAAGGTTTGGACGGATCTGAAAGAGTTTGTTATCCGTCTGTGTGTTCCAATCCTCCTGCCAGAGGTCTCTCACATAATCGTTAATTTTGGGTTTCAGATCTGAGCAAGGGATATAAATATTGGACAATTTCTCTCTTGTGGCATTCTTGGCTAAACGATCAACCATTTCGTTCCCTCCGATGCCAACACGACCAGGAACCCAAGCTAGAATAATGTTGTAACCATCCGCTTTCAACTTGCTAAAAAGCTCAAAGAAATGTAAAAGTTCTGGATGCTGAAGGTTGCGGCCAGCTATGGCCTCCAAAGCTGACAGCGAATCCGACAGAACCAGAAAGTCCCTCTTGGTAGATTGTGAAATTATTTTCAATGCCAGAACCAGAGCAGTAAGTTCAGCAGAATAGACAGAGGCATCTGGAGGTATATGTTTTAACAGTATCTGAGAAGGAGCACCAGGGCAATAGGCTGCACAGACCACTCCATCCTCAGACTTGGAACCGTCAGTGAAAATTTTCTGACAGGATGGAAATTTTGAACAGAGGTCAGCATACAATGCCTTGTATGCCTGAGAGCTGGAGGACTCTTTACGAAAAGCTGCGAGATCAAAACGAATCTCTGGTGTGAGAAAGGTCCACGGAGGCTGATCTGGAAACTTGGAAAAATCAGACACAACTCCTAGGTCTAGACCTGCATTCCGCGCGCGAGGCTGCATACGAACACCAAACGGCGGAATACAGTTAGGGTTGTTTTCGAATTTGTTTTGAAACTGGGGGTCAAAGACACAGTCATAGGCAGGATTCTGTGGTTCTGAGAACAGTCTGATATAGTAATTTAGAGACATTTTCAGCCTGCGGTTGGACAGTGAGGGTTCACCTGCCTCTGCGTACAGGCTGTACACAGGGGTGGTGCGGAAAGCTCCAAGACAGAGACGAAGCCCTTGATGGTGGATAGGGTCCAAGAGTTTCAGATAAGAGGGTCTTGCAGAGCCGTACACAGCACAACCATAGTCCAGTTTGGAGCGGACCAGGGCTCTGTAGAGATGCAGCAAAGTTTTCTTATCAGCGCCCCAGTCAGTGTGCACTACGACCCGCAGAATATTCAGAGCTTTCTGGCAAGAGGTTTTGAGATTTTTAATGTGGCTGAGAAAGTTGAGTTTTTGATCAAAAATAACTCCAAGGAATTTGGCTTCTTTTACAGCTGGAATGGTGGACTTGTCCAGACGAATTTCAGGATCAGCAAAAAATTGACGAAAATTGTGAAAATGGATTGACTGAGTTTTGGTACGTGAGAAGGTAAACCCGTTTTCCTCGGCCCACTGCTGGATCTTGTTGACACAAAGTTGGAGTCGACGCTGTACGCTGGGGTAAGAAGCTCCCATTGCGTACAGCGCAAAGTCGTCAACGAACAGAGAGGACTCAGAGCCCTGGCTTACCGATTTTACAATGTCATTAATTTTAATGCTGAAAAGAGCAGGAGAAAGGATGCTCCCCTGAGGGACACCCAACTCCTGCCCATGGATGTCAGAGAGTGCGGTGCCAACACGCACCTGGAACTGTCGATCAGCCAAAAAGTTCTGTATAAACAGAGGCAGGTGACCACGGAAACCAAGTCTTTGCAAGTCCAGAAGAATTCCTGATTTCCATGTGGTGTCATACGCTTTTTCGAGGTCGAAAAAGATAGCGACCACATGCTGTTTATTGACAAAGGCATTGCGGATGGTGGTTTCCAGACGGATTAGATGGTCGACTGTCGAGTGGTATTTCCGGAACCCGCACTGTTGACTGGCTAAAAGGCCATCGGTTTCCAGCTTCCACATCAGACGGGAGTTGACCATCTTCTCCATCAACTTACAGAGGCAGCTAGTCAGAGCTATTGGACGATAGTTGGAAGGGTTGGTAAGGTCCTTTCCAGGCTTTGGAATTGGAATGATCAGGGCTTTCCGCCAGGAAGGCGGAAAGCACCCTGTGGTCCAGATATGGTTGTATACTTTAAGAAGGGTCTGGAGACAGCTTTCTGGAAAATGTTTCAAAACCTGATAATGAATATCATCCAGACCAGGGGCAGAATCAGTGCAGGTTTGTAAAGCTGTTTTCAGTTCATTGATTGAAAAAGGGAGATTGTAGGCTTCAGAGTTGTCTGATGTGAAATTGTATAAAGATTTCTCTCTGAGTTGTTTGTTTTTTAAAAGGCTGCAGATTTATTTGAAGATGAGGAGTTCTGTTGGATGGTGGAAGCCAACAGATTGGCAACAGCTTGTTTGTCAGTGACCAGAGCATCGGCAAGTTTCAAGTGATGAATGGAGGGGTTGGTGTTTTTCCCTTTGATTTTTCTGATGATGTTCCAGACTTTTTTCTTTGAAGTTTTTGATGTCAGCCCGGAGCAGAAGTTTCTCCAAGACTGACGTTTACTGATTTTGAAAGTGTGTCTCGATTTGGCGCGGAGTTTCTGATGGGCTCGAGCGTTGGGACCTGAAGGTCGTTGGTATACCCGACGCTGAGCCCGTTTGCAAACTTTTGAAATTTGTTGGCAGTCTAAATTAAACCAGGGTGTTTTGGGCATTTGGAGTTTGTCGGAAGACATTGGAATACAAGTTTTAGCACAGTTTATCACAGTATTGGTCAGAGATTCTGCTGGGTCTGGACTCTGAAGAAAATCAACTTCCTGGAATTTTTTTGAAATATTGGTTACAAAGAGATCCCAGTTGGCCTTCTTATAATTAAAATGTTGTGAGACAGAAGCGCTCTCAGTTAATACAGGTTTTAAAAGAACAGGGAAATGGTCACTTCCGTGTAGATCGTCATGGACAGACCACTCATAGTCCAGGACCAGCGAGGGGTCACAAATCGACAAATCTAAACACGAAAGTGAACCTGTGGAAGAGTGGAGGTAAGTTGGAGCTCCATCGTTCAGACAACACAAATCAAAGTCTGAAAGGACATCCTCAAGAAGCAGACCTCTGGATGGCGAACTGACACTACCCCAAAGAGGATTGTGACCATTAAAGTCACCCAACAGCAAAAAAGGTCGAGGAAGTTCTCTGATCAGACTGACAAGGTCCTGACGACAAACCGGGACAGAAGGTGGCAGATACAGTGAGCAGATTGTAACAGTCTTGTGGAGAGTGACTCTCGCAGCTACAGCCTGAAGGGAGGTAGTCAGAGCGACAGGACTAAACAGCAAAGTTTTGTGTAAAAGAAGGGCAACACCGCCTGACAGTCCCAATGTGGATGGTTGTGCAGGTTTAGAAAGAATATTAAAGCCAGAAAGAGTGAAGGTCTTCTGGCTTTGAATTTTAGTTTCTTGAAGAGCCACGACGGAAGGTTTTACTGTTTGACACAGAAGCTGCAGCTCCTCAAAATTTGAATTTAGGCCACGGATATTCCAATGGATTAGTTTACTACTATCCATGGTGCAGAGGATGAACAGGAGAGAAATCAAGTCATCTCCTCGTCATCGTCTGCGTTCAGTGGAGCAAATTTATTGCTTAGTTTCACTGGACTGTTTGGGTCTTCAGACCTGCTGGCAGACTTGCCCACAGGTGAAGAAGGTCTGGATTTTGGAGATGGTGGAAGTTTCTTCCTCATCTCCACCATCTCCACACTTGGTTGAACTCCCTTGCCCGCACGGGCACTGCTCGAGGAAGTTCGAGGCGGGAGGCCTGGCTTTTTCATCTGCCCAGCAGCAGATGGAGTAGACTGCTGGGCAGTCTGAGGGGTGGCGGATTGTTTGCCTCCACCAGGGGCACCCACTTTGGGTTGGGAGGTGGTGGACTTGCTTCCACCCGAGCTTAACGGTCTTCCTTGTAATGTCTTTGAGAAAATAAATTCATCAGTCTGGCAGCAGACTGAACGGGTCGTTACTTTCTTTATTGCTGAAGCATATGAAGACGCTGTTGGTGTCTGACTGCCAACAACCTGCTTACGTGCCTCAAAAAATGAGATCTTCTTTTCTGTTTTAACTTTCTGAATGTTGGACTCCTGGATCCAGACAGGGCAGTTGCGTGAAGAGGAGGGGTGGTCGCCACCGCAGTTTGCGCAATGAGCCGGGTCTTTACATGGCCCATCATGGGTTGCCTTGCAACAAATTCCACACACCTCCTCCCCAGAACAGCGATCTCTGACATGTCCAAATTTCTGACATCTGAAACACCTCAACGGGGATGGGACATACAATTGCACACGGACATTTAGGTACCCTACTTTAATGACCTGAGGCAGCACAGGGTTGCAGAATGTCAGAAAGAGGGTGTTGGTGGGCACTCTTTCTGCACCTTTTTTGACTGTCACCCTATGCACCTCTGTCACACCTTGGGATGCAAGTTCTGTCTTGATCTCCACTTCCGAGACACCTTTCAAATCCGGGCACCGAATAACTCCTTGGATGAATTCAATTGCTTATGGGGAGTCACCCGAATCTCTCTGTCCACGAGCTTTTTTGCCTTCAACAGCTGTTCCGATTGTTTTTTTGACCTGCACTGGACGAGGAATGATCCGTTCCGTAGCCTTTTCACGGACTGAGGGTCACCCGCTAGACCTTGGAAGCCCTTCTGGATCGCAAAAGGACTCAGAGCTGAAATGGGCTTTTCCTGCTCCGTCCCTTCTATCACGAGCCAGGAAGCCCAGAAACCTGTCCTCTCTCTTATCTCTATATCCGAGTCACTGTCCGATTCGAAATCCCCTGAAATAGGGGCTGCTGCCTTCCTCTTCTTTTTGGGGGGGATGATTTTTGAAAAAGCCATGTTTAGTTTAATTATATTTCGTCTCTCCCTTACCCACCCACCTTGGAGTCCAACTAAGGGGCCAGGGCCAAGAAATCACTATCTTGACCCCTTCCAGGCTTCAGGAGAGATATACGACAAACAGAACGCCACTACCCCTACCCCCCCTGATCATGCTCAACTCCCGGGAACAGAGAGCCGAGCACTGCAGGGGTTAACTTGGCCAGCGGGAGAACTGCCTGTCTTGACCCAGCCCCAAGAAGGGGGAGCCGATTAGTACACGCGGGCCAGAGTGTACCTCCTGTCTAGGAGAGGTCCGAGCCAAAGTGATGTGTTGAGGGCGTTGGCCCTCTCAATCACCAGGATCTCATCCCCCTCCGTCACAGGTCGCACCGCACGGCAAACGCGGCGGATCTTAAGAAGACCACAGAGAGAAAAGGAGTGTGGAAAAGAAGACTTGAAGGGGAGACGAAGATAGAAAAGAGCCAAATAAGAAAGGCAGAAAACAAGAAAAGGAGAAAGGTGGGTTACTATTAGTCAGGATCCTCACCCTTAGCCTATCTGACATGGGAAGCCCTACCAGGGGCATCAACTCCTTACCACGTTATGTTTAGGCCAGACAGCATCTTGACTTC
>CM065716.1:80713546-80773546 GCA_033310375.1 Conus canariensis | reverse complement strand
GATATAGTAATTTAGGGACATTTTCAGCCTGCGGTTGGACAGTGAGGGTTCACCTGCCTCTGCGTACAGGCTGTACACAGGGGTGGTGCGGAATGCTCCAAGACAGAGACGAAGCCCTTGATGGTGGATAGGGTCCAAGAGTTTCAGATAAGAGGGTCTTGCAGACCCGTACACAGCACAACCATAGTCCAGTTTGGAGCGGACCAGGGCTCTGTAGAGATGCAGCAAAGTTTTCTTATCAGCGCCCCAGTCAGTGTGTGCTACGACCCGCAGAATATTCAGAGCTTTCTGGCAAGAGGTTTTGAGATTTTTAATGTGGCTGAGAAAGTTGAGTTTTTGATCAAAAATAACTCCAAGGAATTTGGCTTCTTTTACAGCTGGAATGGTGGACTTGTCCAGACGAATTTCAGGATCAGCAAAAAATTGACGAAAATTGTGAAAATGGATTGACTGAGTTTTGGTACGTGAGAAGGTAAACCCGTTTTCCTCGGCCCACTGCTGGATCTTGTTGACACAAAGTTGGAGTCGACGCTGTACACTGGGGTAAGAAGCTCCCACTGCGTACAGCGCAAAGTCGTCAACGAACAGAGAGGACTCAGAGCCCTGGCTTACCGATTTCACAATGTCGTTGATTTTAATGCTGAAAAGAGCAGGAGAAAGGATGCTCCCTTGAGGGACACCCAACTCCTGCCCATGGATGTCAGAGAGTGTGGTGCCAACACGCACCTGAACTGTCGATCAGCCAAAAAGTTCTGTATGAACAGAGGCAGGTGACCATGAAAACCAAGTCTGTGCAGGTCCAGAAGAATTCCTGATTTCCATGTGGTATCATATGCTTTTTCGAGGTCGAAAAAGATAGCGACCACATGCTGTTTATTGACAAAGGCATTGCGGATGGTGGTTTCCAGACGGATTAGATGGTCAACTGTCGAGTGGTATTTCCGGAAACCGCACTGTTGACTGGCCAAAAGGCCATCGGTTTCCAGCTTCCACATCAGACGGGAGTTGACCATCTTTTCCATCAACTTACAGAGGCAGCTAGTCAGAGCTATCGGACGATAGTTGGAAGGGTTGGTAAGGTCCTTTGCAGGCTTTGGAATTGGAATGATCAGGGCTTTCCGCCAGGAGGGCGGAAAGTACCCTGTGGTCCAGATATGGTTGTATACTTTAAGAAGAGTCTGGAGACAGCTTTCTGGAAAATGCTTCAAAACCTGATAATGAATATCATCCAGACCAGGGGCAGAATCAGTGCAGGTTTGTAAAGCTGTTTTCAGTTCATTGATTGAAAAAGGGAGATTGTAGGCTTCAGAGTTGTCTGATGTGAAATTGTATAAAGATTTCTCTCTGAGCTGTTTGTTTTTTAAAAAGGCTGCAGATTTATTTGAAGATGAGGAGTTCTGTTGGATGGTGGAGGCCAACAGATTGGCAACAGCTTCTTTGTCAGTGATCAGAGCATCGGCAAGTTTCAAGTGATGAATGGAGGGGTTGGTGTTTTTCCCTTTGATTTTTCTGATGATGTTCCAGACTTTTTTCTTTGAAGTTTTTGATGTCAGCCCGGAGCAAAAGTTTCTCCAAGACTGACGTTTACTGATTTTGAAAGTGTGTCTCGATTTGGCGTGGAGTTTCTGATGGGCTCGAGCGTTGGAACCTGAAGGTCGTTGGTATACCCGACGCTGAGCCCGTTTGCGAACTTTTGAAATTTGTTGGCAGTCTAAATTAAACCAGGGTGTTTTGGGCATTTGGAGTTTATTGGAAGACATTGGAATACAGGTTTTAGCACACTTTATCACAGTGTTAGTCAGAGATTCTGCTGGGTCTGGACTCTGAAGAAAATCAGTGTCCTGGAATTCTTTCAAAATATTGGTGGCAAAAAGATTCCAGTTGGCCTTCTTATAATTAAGATGTTGTGAGACAGAGATGTTTTCAGTTAATAAGGGTTTTAAAAGAACAGGGAAATGGTCACTTCCGTGCAGATCGTCATGGACAGACCACTCATAGTCCAGGACCAGCGAGGGGTCACAAATCGACAAATCTAAGCACGAAAGTGAACCTGTGGAAGAGTGGAGGTAAGTTGGAGCTCCATCGTTCAGACAACACAAATCAAAGTCTGAAAGGACATCCTCAAGAAGCAGACCTCTGGATGACGAACTGACACTACCCCAAAGAGGATTGTGACCATTAAAGTCACCCAACAGCAAAAAAGGTCGAGGAAGTTCTTCGATCAGACTGACAAGGTCCTGACGACAAACCGGGACAGAAGGTGGCAGATACAGTGAGCAGATTGTAACAGTCTTGTGGAGAGTGACTCTCGCAGCTACAGCCTGAAGGGAGGTAGTCAGAGCGACAGGACTAAACAGCAAAGTTTTGTGTAAAAGAAGGGCAACACCGCCTGACAGTCCCAATGTGGATGGTTGTGCAGGTTTAGAAAGAATATTAAAGCCAGAAAGAGTGAAGGTCTTCTGGCTTTGAATTTTAGTTTCCTGAAGAGCCACGACGGAAGGTTTTACAGTTTGACACAGAAGTTGCAGCTCCTCAAAATTTGAATTTAGGCCACGGATATTCCAATGGATTAGTTTACTACTATCCATGGTGCAGAGGATGAACAGGAGAGAAGTCAGGTCATCTCCTCGTCATCGTCTGCGTTCAGTGGAGCAAATTTATTGCTTAGTTTCACTGGACTGTTTGGGTCTTCAGACCTGCTGGCAGACTTGCCCACAGGTGAAGAAGGTCTGGATTTTGGAGATGGTGGAGGTTTCTTCCTCATCTCCACCATCTCCACACTTGGTTGAACTCCCTTGCCCGCACGGGCACTGCTCGAGGAAGTTCGAGGCGGGAGGCCTGGCTTTTTCATCTGCCCAGCAGCAGATGGAGTAGACTGCTGGGCAGTCTGAGGGGTGGCGGATTTTTTGCCTCCACCAGGGGCACCCACTTTGGGTTGGGAGGCGGTGGACTTGCTTCCACCAAAGCTTAACGGTCTTTCTTGCAATGTCTTGGTGAAAGTAAAATTGTCAGTCTGGCAGCAGACTGAACGGGTGGAAACTTTCTTTGTAACGGAAGCATAAGAAGACACTGTTGACGTCTGACTGCCAACAACCTGTTTGCAGGCCTCAAAAAACGAAATTTTCTTTTCAGTCTTCACTCTTTGGATGGTGGACTCCTGAACCCAAACAGGGCAGTTGCGTGAAGAGGAGGGGTGGTCGCCACCGCAGTTCGCACAATGAGCCGGGTCTTTACACGGCCCATCATGGGTTGCCTTGCAACAAACACCACACACCTCCTGCCCAGAACAGCGGTCTCTGACATGTCCAAACTTCTGGCATTTGAAACACCTCAACGGGGATGGGACATACAGTTGGACACGTACATTTAAGTATCCGACTTTAATGACCGGAGGCAGCACAGGGTTGCAGAATGTCAGAAAGAGGGTGTTGGTGGGCACTCTTTCTGCACCTTTTTTGACTGTCACCCTATGTACCTCTGTCACACCTTGGGACGCAAGTTCTGTCTTGATCTCCGCTTCCGAGACACCTTTCAAATCCGGGCACCGAATAACCCCTTTGGTCGAATTTAACTGCTTATGGGGGGTCACCCGGATCTCTCTGTCCACAAGTTTTGTTGCCCTCAGCAGCTGCTCCGATTGCCTCTTTGATCTGCACTGGACGAGGAAAGTGCCATTCCGTAGCCTTTTCACTGACTGAGGGTCACCTGCTAGACCCTGAAAGCCCTTCTGAATAGCAAAAGGACTCAGAGCAGAAATAGGCTTTTCCTGCTCTGTCCCTTCAACCACAAGCCAGGAAGCCCAAAAACCTGTCATCCATCTCGTCTCCATATCCGAGTCACTGTCGGAATCGTTATGACCAGAAATGGGGTCCACTGCCTTCCTCTTTTTTATGGGGGGTGTGATTTTGGATAAAGCCATGATTTATGTTTAGAAATTTCGTCTCTCCCTTACCCACCCACCATGGAGTCCAACTAAGGGGCCAGGGCCAAGAACTCATTGTCTTGACCCTTTCCAGGCTTCAGGAGAGATATACGACAAACAGAAGCCTACTGACCCTATCCCCCCTGATCATGCCCAACTCCCGGGAACAGAGAGCTGAGCACTGCAGGGGTTACCTTGGCCAGTCGGAGAACTGCCTGTCTTGACCCAGCCCCACGAAGGGGAAGCCGATTGATACACCCAGGCCAGAGTGTACCTCCTGTCTAGGAGAGGTCCGAGCCAAAGTGATGTGTTGAGGGCGTTGGCCCTCTCAATCACCAGGATCTCATCCCCCTCCGTCACAGGTCGCACCGCACGGCAAACGCGGCGGATCTTAAGAAGACCACAGAGAGAAAAAGAGTGTGCAAAAGAAGGCTTGAAAGGGAGACGAAGAAAGAAAAGAACCGTTAAGAAAGGCAGAAGACAGAATAGGAAAAAGGTGGGTTACTATTTGTCTGGGCCCTCACTCCTAACCTTTCTGACATGGGAGACCCTACCAGGGGCATCAATTCCTACCACGTAATGCTTGGCCAGTCAGCAGCTTGGCTATACAGGCCTAGAAGCATTGACAACAACTAACCATCTAGTCTAGTATTGATGCCCCCGTCAGCAAAGCCTAAAAGATCACTGGACCACGCAAGCCCTCCGACCACGGCAAGGTTGCAACCCCCGGAGGGTTTTTAAAAGGTACGAATGAGTAAAATATGAATGGCCGGTATGCAGCCGGCATAGAACCGTTTCTTCTCTGCAACCACCAGAGGTGAGGTAAGGTAAGGTAATGCTGCTTATAGCCCAGCTGACCGCAACGGGCCACATCAGGGCTGTCATCACGTTAAAATCAACTCAGAAGTCATTCATTCACGCAACTCTTTAAAATACATCTTCTAAAAAACCCATCCGAAACCTTGTTAGAAATCTCTCCACGGCCGCCTCGAGAACATGTTAAAAATTCTTTCAGGTTTGGACGGATTTTAAATAGTTTGTGACTGCAGCAGATTAGCACTCACCTGCACAGAATTCTGCATATGCAAAGGAAGCTTTCTGTGTAAAAAGCCCATGACAGTTGCCATCAGAGACCCAGAAAATGATGATGTGAAACAGACTTAAGTTGATATGTGACCAGTTTTGGACACACGAGCAACTGTGTTTCTTTACATATATGAATACTTTCTAATTATACGGCCACTTACCATTTCTTACTACTATCACAGATGGAAAGAAGGCTTACTATGTTTCATGACTTCAGTCTGCATGCCAGTCAAAACAACGAAAAGTGCTTTTTTCTTCTATCAGTAGCCATACTGCAAAAAGCAAAAATCACATAAATTATACAAAACAGGACAACTTTCAGACAATATGAAACTTTTCTACAAACTGCATAATTTTCTCGCCTGAAGCAACATTAGATCAGAAATCATTACAACTATATGTCACATGTCCTCTGCATTTGCAGTTTTCTAATCTGGTGGCAGCCATCTTGGATTTTATGTAATAACTCAAAATGCCCAAAATTTACGACTTGGCCTCTAACGACTTGGATTCAGCATCCCTATATCATGTTAAATCAACAACAAAAGCCTAATATGTGTTTCAAACAAGGTATCCTATCCTTTCGCTCGGACTATGTTCCCAGTTGTCAGAAACAGTTGGTGCATGGAGGTACTTCTCAGCATCAGAAACAAATTTCACTGGCCTCTGAATTCACTTTCACATGCTCATGCGGTCATGAGGTGAGCTTCTTGTCCTCAAACGCTGCAGGAAGACTTATGAAGTCAACAGAAGATTCCCACTAGCTATTTCAGCTATTGGAAAGCACTAAACTGCAGACAGAAAATCCTTAGTAAATATAAAATGAGGCAGGAAACTATAAACAATTAACAAGTAGGGTAACTCTTGCTCCACAAGAAAACATAACCCCAAAGAAATGCTGCTTACAACACCGAATCGCCTAGCAGACATGACAGCACAGAGCACACACAACATACAAGGAAACATTCCCAGCACAGAGCACACACAACAAACAAGGAAACATCCCAGCTCTGTGCTGTCATGTCTGCTAGGCAATTTAGTGTCGTAAGCAGCATTTCTTTCGAGTTCTGTTTTCTTGTGGGAGCAAGAGTTACCCTACTTGTTGACTGTTTATTCTTACTTTTCCCTGCCTCATTTCATATTTACTTTCAATTCATTGCAATTAAATCAAGGTTATTCGTATTTGTTTCTGTCCGTCTTTGTATTTGTCTGACTTTATTCAAGTTTATATGGCTGTGCCAGTCTTGAATAAAATTACTTTATTATATTTATTGACTTCTCCAGTTCCTGTTGCTGTGTACATGTGTTCGGTATTGGGTATATAAGCAAGCTTGGTGCATCCTTTTTCAGGGAGATGTTTCCTTGTTTGTTGTGTGTGTTCTGTGCTGTCATGTCTGCTAGGTGATTCGGTGGGGGATGTTTCCTTGTTTGTTGTGTGTGTTCTATGCTGTCATGTCTGCTAGGTGATTCGGTGTCGTAAGCAGCATTTCTTTGGAGTTCTGTTTTCTTGTGGGAGCACGAGTTACCCTACTTGTTAACTGTTTAGAAGATTCTTGGCCAACATGACGATGCCAATCACCAGCTGGACAAATCACTTGAAACAGATTACAACTGCTACAGAAACAGTTAGCTGAGGAAAGCATGAACAGGACTGCAGAGGTGACCCTGTTTGATTGTAGCACACTGCAAAGCATCAAAGGTGATTGATACTCACACACTTTCCAACCACTGTGACGGATATGCAAAAAAGCACGTGACTCCTAACGAACACCTCCAGTGGCAGGTATACTGTATTATTTATAATCTTGTGTGTAAGATGGGAATTTCAATTTCTGGATATTTTAAGCACGGCAAACAAGTGTGTGTGTGTGTTATGATTTGTTCTTGATCATGTTGCTTGCTTTTCTAAATATTTGTAAAATATGGTAATTTTTTTTTTTTTTTTTTTTTTTTCTGAAAAGGCACAGCATGACCTCAACCGCAACAAAAACCACAATGGATCTGCTGGGAAGATTGAACCCGATGGAGCTTAAGTCATCTTTCAAAGCTCTCTGGAGAAATACTGGTTACGTTACATGAGGTTCCTCGCCAACAGTGACAGCAAGAACTCACTGAAAAACGCTGATCTGCCTGTGTACGATAATGTTGACTTGGGCAGATAAGCGTGTTGAGGTCATGTCCAGAAGAGGATGGGTAGACAGCTTCAGAATAAAGTGCTGGAGCTAAAGCACAAGGGCTTTGATCACAATGAGAAAATGGTGAAGGGTATTGGGGGCAAGGGACCATGACCGTGAAAGCTATCAAGGTGAATCAGGAAAACTTTAGGACAGCTGTCAGGAACAACAGTGGGGATGTGGCCAAAATGAAAAAGGCCATATGGGCCATCCGGACACATTGCAACAAGGAGCATGAGGACTGTGGGGGCATGGTGTCCATCGAAGTCTGGTGCTGGGGATCCTGACAAGAACAGTTGCCAGAAAACATTTGTGAGGCAATCAAACTTGTCTTTGTCAATTTGACAAATGAAATGACAAAAGAAAAAATCAAGTGGTGTAGCAGTGTCAGGTAATGAGTGAGCCGGCCCAGTGGGTTCCTGAAACTGACGCACCTCTGCCGAGCCACGTGTCGCGGGCCGCCATTTTGTCTGAAGCGCTGCCAGTGGAACATCGTATTCCGGGTCGCTTTGCACTTCACCATCTTCTTCAACACCACTACCTACTTCTGTATCACTTTCATTCTCCATCTCTCTTTCAAATGGCTCCACTTCTACAATAATTTGATCTTACTCCTCTTGTGAGAAGTCGATCATTTCTTCGTCGATCGTAGCAGACGCCAAAGCAGCCACTGTGAAAGTCGGTCGATTTCATTCACAAACTTACTCGCTGTGTTTGTGCCTTTTCTCAATGAACACGCGTGGTTCCATCACCCAAAAATAGTGCCAACACATGACTGGGCCATGCCTGAGTCTTCCTAGTTACTGTCCGCGACTCTGCGTGTCTATACACGTGATCACTGCGTGATGGAAAATTCCCATGGAAAGGTCCCAGTACGGGAAGAACAGGCGCCCGATGTTAAGTCCCCGATTTTCCCATTGTGAGTATAAGAGGGATAAACTAGCTGAAAAGGAGGACACAAATCTGTGCGACATAGATGTGTCATCAGATGAGACTTGGATGACTGTCGGTCACTCATCAAATACTGGTGTTGCTACCACCATAGGCTGTGTGACAGGAAAAGTGCTTGGGGTTGGCACTGGGAGCAAAGTTTGCAAGTCTTGTGAGGTATGGGAAAAGTGGGACAAAAACACTAGACTTTATCAACTCTGGAAAACGTGGCATGTTTGTACTTTGACTCACACAGGATCTTCAGGATCAATGAAGGGACATATCATGGCAGATATTTTCTCTCGGTCAACAGATGACAATTTGAGGCTTACCAGATTTACTGGGGACGGGGATACAAATACATTTAAAATAGTCAGCGAGTCAAAACCATATGGGGATGAAGTAGATATAGAGAAAATGCAATGTGTAGGTCATGTTCAGAAATGCCTTGGCACAAGACTCCACAAGCTGAAGGCAAACATGAAGGGTGCAAAGCTTTCAGATGGAAAATCAATAGGGGAGGAAGGGTAGGCTAACTGATAAATTGATCGATAAACTCACAGTATGGAATTACATGCAAACAAGAAAAACCTGATTAAAATGTGAGAAAATGTGTGGGCGGTGTATTTTCACCATCTTTCGACCGAAAACAATCCACTGCATAATTTCTGTACAGCTAATTGCCCATTCAAAAAAGCTGAAGCTAAGAATGAATCTCATCTCTTCGAACACAACAGTAGTGTTCCTAGTGCTGTCATGGAGACCATCAAACCAATCTCTAAAGATCTCGCCAACACTGAACTCTAGCAGAAGTGCCTCGAGGACTACACTCAAAATCCAAACAAGTCACTCAATAATTTAATTTGGAAACACTGTCCCAAAAGAAAAAATCATGGACTGACCACAGCCGTTTCTCTAGCTGTATGTGTTTTCAATGATAGAGCTCAAACTTATAGCAAAGTCATGAACAAATTGGAACAGTGAAGTTGGACTTCATGCACAGAATTGTTTTGCTCATATCGACACTGAGCGCATAATAAATGCTCTATGGCAGGCCAAATCAGCATCCCATGAAATGAGAATTGCCAGGAGTAGAAAGTCCAGAGATGAGCAGCAGACAGAACAAGAAGGATTTCCTTATCATAAGGTAAGGTAAGGTGATGTTGCTTATAGCCCAGCTGACCACAAAGGGCCATATCAGGGTTGTCACCACGTTAAAATCAACTCACAAGTCATCCATTCACACAACTCTTTAAAATACATCTTCTAAAAACCCACCCGAAATTTTGTTAAAAATCTTTTCATTGTAAAATCTCATATCCGATGAAAAATGTTAATCTCTTTCAAGAACTCAAAGATCGTGTCAGGTGGAACATCTCTGAACAAGGTTTTCTGGAATCTGCTGTAAAATGTTTATGTCTCACATCATGCAAGTCCCAACACTCTAAAAGAATATTTCATTGTGAGTGGTACATGACATGGAATGCACCATGGAGTTTCTTCACTCTTTAAAAGGCATGAATGAGTAAAATATGAATGGCCGGTGTGCAGCCGGCATAGAACCGTTTCTTCTCTTTGACCACCTGAGGTAGATGAGAGGAACTCTTTTAGGTTTATCTGTCTGTGTATTCCAATCCTCCTGCCAGGTCTCTGACATAATCGTTAACTTTTGGTTTTTGATCTGTATAAGGGAAGACGAAGAACTAAGTGACTGTGATGAAGACTCAAATGAAACTTCGGTGGGCACTCGACCGGTCAATTCGAATGAAAGGGAGCTTGATCCATCTGAAGATGAGATGGACGAACCGTTTGTTCACGTTCAAGAAATCCATGGAGATGCTGAATGTGACATGGATATGGAGAATGGAGTGCCTGCCATGCTACAACGAGCATGAGTACGCTCATGCAAGGCCAACAGACATGGGTGCGTACAGATCAAAGTGGCAGACCTAGTTTGTCCAGATGGCACCAGGAGAGGGTGCATCAGGCAGTTTTCACCTGAAGAAATCACTGCCTTTCAGCTGTCAGTGCTTGACATGGAGAAAGGTGGGTGCTGTTAAACTTAACAGAATGTGTGTGTGTGTGTGTGTGTGTGTGTGTGTGTGTGTGTGCGCACACGCACGAGTGTGCGTGCGTGCGTGATTAAAATGAAAAAAAAAAGTTTCCAAACAGTAAACTTGGATGAGTCTTTTTTAAAATTTGTTTTAAGAAAAGGTTTTGACTAATTTCTTATCATTGTTTATTGCTGTACTTTATTGTTGTTCTTCTTCCTATTGTTATTATCACTAAGATGTATGATTATTGTTATTCTTGTCGTAGTTGTTACTTGATTTCACTTCATAGGTATTGTTTACGTAGATTTTTTTTTTTTTTTTTGCACTCCACTTCATAAACATTTGCAAATCTGCATAGTATGCCATATAAAATTATATTTTACATTTGCAGTGACACAGAGTGCAAGTATTTCTTATGAGCAAGAAATTTGGTATGAGGTAGCTACCAAACTACAAGACCTAATACCAAATTCTGAGTATTTATTGTTTTAGTCATTTTAAATTGTAAAGAAGAAGCAAGTATTCTGTGAAGTACTGTGTAAATTTTGCTGTGTTTGCATGTTTTGAATTTTTCTTTTTTCTTTGTTGTGACTGTAAGTACAGTGAAACTTTCTTTGCAGAAATAATGAAAATAATTTTCACTACAGATTTTTAATCTGTTGACACAACATTGCTAGCTGATCGTTGGAAATTCCAAAAAAAATCAGCACCGATTGAAAATAATGCACATGATTTTCAGTGACAGACACAAGCTTGTGTGTGTGTGTGTGTGTGTGTGTGTGTGTGTGTGTGTGTGTGTGTGTGTGTGTGTGTGTGTGTGTGTTTCATTGTAATTGATGTAAGGACATGTTATTAATATGACAGTATTTTGCAGGTACAAAAGAAATGTTCACTCTTGGTGTTCTGAGTTCCTGCATGAGAGGACCCAAAACTGAGTGCTCTAAATGGAGAGTGCAGCGAGTGCGATCCACATACAATTTGCTGTCCCGCACCATCTGCAAGGATGCATTTTTGTTCCTGCTTGGTTAAGACCTTGCTATGTAGTGATTATGATTGTAGATCATAATATAACTGAGACATACTACGCTTCTGTTTGTCTGTGTTTATTTATGTGTGCCCATGTCAGTGGTGTGGCTTTTTTGTGTGTGTTTGTATCTTTTCTCATGTATCTTTTTGTCTCATTGTCTGTCTCCCAAGTACTAGCAGTTGTACTACCATTACTCAAACTCCACTTGCTCTGGCTCCAGACAATGTACCCAGGTCTGTTCTATGTCACATTGTCCAACTATTGCCAAGCCTGCAAGACTGGACCTGATCCTGCCTCTCCAGAATATGCAGATTGGTTTGCAAAACACGAAAACGAGTGCCAGGAGAACATAAAATGTAGTTCTGCTGCGATGGAAGCGGAGGAAGCCGTGATCATGTGGAATCGATCCGTTGCTTTGCATGGGTTTTGATACACAGAGATGCTGGGAGATGGTGATGGCAAAGCCTATGCCAAAGTGTGTGCAGCCAACCCATACGGTAATGACGACAAAGTGATCGACATAAGCAAGTTAGAGTGTGTGAACCATGTGGCAAAGAGAATGGGGACAGCACTCAGGAACTTGGTGGAGAAAAGGCAGGCCCAGAAGTTACCCATTGGTGGCAGGGGGAAACTAACTGAGGACAGGATAAAAAACTGACGAACTATTATGGGCGTGCCATCAAGGACAGCGCTGGTGATCTTGAAGCCATGAAGAAAGCTGTCTGGGCTTCATTTTTCCACACACTCAGCACTGATGAGAACCATAACCATGGCAGGTGCCCTACTGGAGTGAACTCCTGGTGCTTCTACAATCGAGCACATGCCAGGAATGAGCCTCGACGCCTGCATTCAAAAACCCTGCCTGCAGACATCATGGATGCAATGAAGCCTATATATGAACGCTTGGGTGATCCCGATCTACTGAGGCGATGCATCAGTGGGAAAACTCAAAATTCAAATGAGAACTTTCACTCACTGGTGTGGAGATCCTGTCCCAAGGAGAGATGGGCCAACCGACGCACTGTTGACACCGCTGTTGCTGTCGCAGTCCAGCAGTTCAATAAAGGTTCTGGTGCTCTTCTGGATGTCCTGGCTGAGCTGGAGATTGCTGGTGGCTGCCATACAGAGGACTTTGTGGAAAAGGCAGACACCAAGAGGGTGCAGTCAGCAACCAGGAAGACTTCTGAAAAAGGCCAAAGCCCGCCGAAAAACAATAGAGGCTGCAGACCGACGAGAGAGGGAGGCTCGACGAGGACAGGAAGGGGAGGTTTATGGTGCTGGTGCCTTCTAAAACCAACAGAAAGGCTGGAAAACAGTTAGACAGTGCACATAAATGGATAAAGTAAGCAGGAAAAATATTGGGACAGCATTATATGAAAAATAATTTTTGCACATAATTGATATATACTTTCCTGCCCGATTTCTCAAATGCTGATTTTCACTGCCACGTGCTTGAGGAACACTATATCTTCAGTTTTAATGCAGATTTTCAAATGAAACTTGGTGTGTGCATGTAAAAATGGCTGCTGAACACAATAAGACATATCAGAAGACTCTAACTATGGTGGTTATAATGCTAAGTGTGAATGTGTAAAGGTTTATGATGAAAGAAAAAATAACTTTTCAACCCCTGATGAAAAATAGTAATAGATTTTTCAGAAAACTGAAATGGGTTTTATTGTGTTTTTTGACCATGTTTGTCTACTTTTATATAAATAACTAAGGGAGTGGAGCCTTGGTATTGTACCAGTAGCTGTCCCAAAAACGTTAGTATAAAAAAAACTAGACCATCCAATAACCCCTGTCATTTCTGTCAGATTGACTCAAAAAAAAAAATAGGCAGACTACTGCCTAGATATTGCAGTTGTGTGCCAAATTTTATAAGTGTACCTTGCATCAAAGCTGAGAAACAAAAATAAACGATTTTGCACGCCATGCGCCACCTTAAAGTCTCAGCAATATCAACCCACAGAGAACAATTGTTTTCAAGTCATTTCGAAACTACCTATCAGAGCAGCTCCTGCACTGCTGCTTGGTCTCTTTGGTAGAGTGTATGTTTGTGTTAAACTGTTACCATGTGTGTAATAATTGTGACTAGTGATTTTTTTTTTATCATACAAATATTGTTTTTCATTTTTTTTTTTCAGCATTAAGTCAGAATCTGCTCACACACCTGAGCAAGCACTACCTGACTGAGGGCTTGGTTCCACCAGTAAAAAGGAGTGGAGGAAGAAAAAGTAACATGTGAAGCCTGAAGTCTGAAGACACTGATGCCATCAAGAAATTTATTTGCAATTATGCAGAAGACCTTGTGGTCAATCTTCCTGGCCGTGTCCCAGGATTCAAGAGAGAGGATATTCACCTCCTGCCTTCAGCTGTTCCGAAGAGTGGCATCTACTGGCTGTACGCTGATAATGCAGCTCAAGCTGGACTGCCAGTCGTTGGTACCTCCACCTTCCACCAGCTGTGGCTGGAGCTGTGCCCTTACATCACTGTGGCTAAACCCATGACAGATTTGTGTTGGAGGTGTCAATGGAATAATGCCCAGATTTTCAGGGGAGTTTTTCTCTCTCACGAGGAAAAAAATGAGCTTCTCCTGGAGCAACAACAGCACATGAGCCAGGTAGACGGTGAACGCCAGCTGTACCGCCAAATGAAAGCTGAGGCAAAAGCTGTGGTTCAGCAACATGGACTGCAACAAACTCCAAACTCTGGGAATTTCACCATGCACTATTCGTTTGATTTTGCACAAGTGCATTATCCTAGCATGGCAGCACATCCAGCACCCATCTACTTTCTAACCCCTCAAAGATGTGGTGTTTTTTTTTGCGTCTGCTGTGAGCGCCTCCCACAGCAGGTAAATTACCTCATCGATGAAGCAGTGACCACAACCATGGGGAGCAATGCCGTCATCAGCTATCTCCACCACTTTTTTAAAAAATAACTATGGCCTGGGAGAGAGGAGACTAGAGCTGCACTGTGACAACTGCGCAGGCCAAAATAAGAACAAGTACATTTTATGGTAAATGGCCTGGCGTGTTCAGAGAAGGCTTCACACCGAGATTTCCCTCAATTTCAT
This sequence comes from Conus canariensis, assembly GCA_033310375.1. Lineage (NCBI taxonomy): Eukaryota > Metazoa > Mollusca > Gastropoda > Neogastropoda > Conidae > Conus > Conus canariensis. The sequence continues at coordinate 80,759,274 of CM065716.1, read as the reverse complement.
GCCTCCTGGCCACACACAGTTTTCCCCAGATTGGTGTTTTGGTCTCCTGAAGCGGTGCTTCAAACGCCAAGATGATGTCTCCAGTCTCAATGACCTGGCCTGCACGGTCGAGCTAAGCACACCAGTCTCCAGGGTCAACGTCCCTCAGCTTGTTGGCTGGGAGGATGGGACAGTGATAGTGCCAGCCTTCAACTGGCAGGAATACCTGACACCAGCCTACAAGCAGCTGAAAAACATCAAACCAATAGGCCATTTCAGGTTTTCAGCAAACCACCCTGGTAAGGTTTTCTACACCACCACCATAGCTGATCATGAGCAGCAGTTCCAGCTAGTGACGCCAGCAGCTTATGCAGCCCTGCCTCCGATGCCCACTGAGATGCCGCCTCCTCTCCTGAGACATGCCTGCAAGCAATATCTATACCAGAACATTCGACAGTATGTGCGTGATGATGTACAAGATGTTGTTTGCCAAGACCTGAGAACTTCTAGCCCTGCGCATAAAAAAGTGTCAAGATTGAAGATTTGAAAGGGTGTGTGTGTCTGTGTTTAACTTTTCTCAACTGCTTCAGTGTGTGCAAAATAGGTAAGTGCAGTGTCAAAAAGAGAAAAAAAAAAAAAACTCAACTGTGTAGCTTGCTGTGAATAGTGAAGTGTTTTTTGTTATTCTCTGGACTGGATTACCATGGACTCTGCAAAAGTTCTGCTTCCTGGTATATAATTTTCTTTTTTTATTTACTGATCAAAATATCTATTTTTCAATTTATAATTAAGCATGATCTATATTACATGTTACATTTCCAACTGACTGTTGAATGTATTTCATTGGAAGTGTGCTGGTCAGTATTAACAAGTTTCCTCGTTAACCTCTCTCCTTGTATGATTCTCCTCTTCTCCTGAGGAGAAGGGGAGGGGGGTGTATAAACCTCTATATCACAGTAAGGTTATAATTAATATCTACTTTATTTTTTTTGTAAAGCTGTAACACAGTGTATTTTAACATCATGCAAAATTTGGTCAAGATTGGTTGAATAGAACTACCTGTTGCTAAGGTGTTAGTTAGCAAGAAAGGTGAAAATCTTTAACCTCTTGACTGCGTAGGGCGAACCCGCTCGTCCTTTAAGGGGCGTTTCCACCTATATCGACAATGCTATGGGCGAACCCGCTCATCCTCATCATATGTGTTTACATCGGCACCGTGTAAGGGGCAGCATCACATTTTTCGATTATACTGATAACACGACCGGAAAGTAGAGTTCTCGCCCTTTCGATTGATACCTAACATTATGGGATGTTTTTGACCACGAGTTTCAAAAATCGACTGGTTTTTGTTGAGCCATGAGGCGAAGCAATTGCAAGTGAGTTTGACAAGGTACAATGGCAGCAACAGCCCATGTCGTCGGTTGACTACATTACTACATGGGTGGCGTGGACATCCAGGACCAACTAACTGAGCTGGATAAGGGCTACATTGTGTATGCCGACAACTTTTGAAGACCCCATTCGAATATTTCAAAGAAGTAATAACGGATGAAATGCTGGATGATGTAGAGATGCAGACAAACCTCTACTCCATCCAGAAAGAGGGTGTCAGCATAAAGACAACGAAAAAGGAAATTGACATTTTCATCGGCTTGTATCTCCGTATGGGTCTGGTCCAAGCTCACTGTGTATGGGCATATTGGGAGACACCAACACGATATGCCCCAGTCGCTGAAGCTATGCCCAGAGACAGGTTTCAGAAACTGGCCAGCAATCTTCACTTTGCAGACAACCTACAAGTACCAGAAGACAACAAATCTGACAAGCTCTGGAAAATACGCCCATGGATGGATGGCCTGCTGAAAGGATTCAGCAAAATTCCACCAGAAGAGCACCATTCTGTGGATGAAATAATGGTGGCCTTCAAGGGACGTTCCTCCCTGAAACAGTTTATCAGAAGCAAACCCCACAGATGGGGATTCAAAATGTGGGGAAGGTGTGGTAGTTCTGGGATTCTCTACCAGTTTGACGTCTACCAGGGTTCATCTGCACAAAAAGCAAAGGAAAAATCGCCACATGGGGTGGGTGGTGATGTCATACTTCAAATGACATCAAATTTGGAACCAGGAAAGAACTATAAAATCTTTGCCGACAACTTTTTCACTAATCTGTCCCTGGTGAAGGCTTTGAAAGAAAAATCGATGTTGTATATGGGGACAGTTCGAACCAACAGGCTGCGAAGATGTGAGCTGAAGACCGAAAAAGAACTGAAAGGTGAGGGGAGAGGATCAACTGACAGCAAGGTGGAGATCAACTCTGACGTCATAGCCGTCCGTTGGTTTGACAACAGAACTGTCGATCTCGTCTCCTCCTATGTTGGTGTTGAGCCACAATGTGAGGTTCAGCGCTGGGGCAAGAGAGCAAAGGAACGGATCAGCATCCCATGTCCTGCCATCATCAAGGAATACAACCAGTTCATGGGTGGGGTTGATCTTGATTCACTGACGGCCCTATACAAATATCCCATGAAATCAAGGAGGTGGTACATGTATATATTTTTGCATACCATCTCTATCACCCTGGTCAGTGCTTGGCTGTGGTACAAGCGACACTGCCAGCTCTTGAACCTGAAACCAATGAAGTTGTCTGCCTTCCAGAGTGACGTGGCTGACGCTCTTGTCAACCACAAACGCCCTGTTGGACGCCCGTCAACTGTATCTCCACCACCTCCTGTGCCAGGTCGAGTCATCCAGCGAGCACCAGTGCATGACGTTCGTTACGACGAAACGGATCACCTGCCCATCTGGGGACCAAGGGGACGGTGCAAACAAGGACAGTGCCAGAGCCTCAGCTTCGTGAAATGTGTGAAGTGTAACATGTTCCTCTGTCTCAACAAAGACAGAAACTGCTTCTTCTTGTTCCACAAAAAGTGAAAACAAAAGAAAAGACGGTCAGTGTGTCTGAGGAAAAAAATCCTGTGATTGTACATATTTGTAACAAATATGATACATGACCTTGGAAGCCCGGCGTATCATATCTGATACAGGATCCAATTACCAGATAAGATGACATTTCGAAATTCTTTTCCCTTGTGTGTTTTAATTTGATGTTTCTTGTTATAAATCTAAGCCAGCATAATTTTCCGTGATTTTTTTCTTGGTGCCGGTTCTAGAGGGTTAAATCAGATGAAAAATGTTAATCTCTTTCAGAAAGAGATCACGTCAGGTGGGATATCTGTGTGTGTGTGTGTGTGTGTGTGTGTGTGTGTGTGTGTGTGTGTGTGTGTGTTCATGTTTGTGTGTGATGTGCATTTTGCATGCATGTGTGTATGTGCATGTGTGTATGTGCATGTGTGTGTGTGTGTGTGTGAGTACAGTCAGGACTCGGAGTACATATCTGAGTGGTTGTCCTACTCTATCTGTGTTGTCAGGGTCTATCAAGGCAAAGAAGATCCCATCACAAGTGTCCACAACGATCTGCCCGCCGACACCCAGACTCTGACCATGACAGAGACGGTGGTGGTGTGGCTAATGGGGGACGTGCCGGATAAGGGCTACATTGTGTATGCCGACAACTTTTACAGCTCGGTCAACCTGAACCGCTACCTGCTGGCCCACAACACTCTGCACTGTGGCACTGTGAGAAAGAACCGGGTGCCACAGTGTGTGCAGAATCTGGAGGTGCCAGCCCGCAACTTCAGCAGCCTCTGTAAAGATGGCACCCATATGTTCAAATTTATGGACAGCAAGGAAGTTTTCATTGTGTCCAGCCTACACACCGACAACTTCCGACGGAGAAGAGGCCGCACACAAGCTGAATTCCGACAGCCCATGTCATCGGTTGACTATAATTACTACATGGGTGGCGTGGACATCCAGGACCAACCAATTGAGCCTTACGGCATCACCCGCAAGTGCCAGAAGTGGACCAAGAAATTGGGTTTCCACTTTCTGCAGGTGGCCACACTGAATGCACACATTGTGGCCAAGGAGAGGGGCTACAAAAAGGATTACCTGGATTTCCTCCGGGAATTCGTTGCTGCCTCCATCCAACGCCCGGTGGATCCTGCCACACCAGTAGCACCTACTCCACCAGGGAGTGTTGATGATGCAGAGCGAGTTGGAGCAGCCCGTTTCCCTAGGCCCATCCCTCCAACAGAGACCAAAGAGAAGCCCTACTGCAAGTGCAGAGTGTGCACTGCACGGGGCGTGCGCTCCGACTGCCGGTACATGTGCACTGTCTGCCCATCCAAGCCTGCACTCTGCATTGACAAACGGCTGCTTTGAGCTCTACCACATCGTTGTTAACTATACAGCCTGAGCAGCCTCACATAAACATCATACACACACACACACACACGCACACACACACTACATGTATGTAGAAATCTGTGGTGCCTGTGCTTCTCCAATGAATTGTGTGCTGAAAATAAAAATATGTGGTGGGAAAAAAAAGAAATCTGTGGTGTTTGTGCTTCTCTGGATAAAATCTGTGTAATGTAGTGGTTCAAGTGATCCCTGGAATACATCAGTGCATTGTGTGCTTTCATGCGGATTACTTTGCTGTGTTTGGGCGGGTTATTTACCATCTTATCACCAGGTTAGTTATTTGATCTATTTCATATTCATTTCCTAACATTTTGTTTCTTTCTGTCTACATTTTTGTGTCATTTTGTCATTCATTTTTGTCAATTATGATATGATTTTACAGTTATTTTTACTAACATCTCACTTTCCCTTTGCCTCACTTTTTGTTGTCATACTTTCTGGTATTCAAATTTATACAGTCAAACAGCAAATTCAACTTCCTTTCAAAAAATATATACTTTGTTAGGTGTTGGGACAGAGATATGGGCTAAAATGTAAACACACTGTAGTTTTCACTCGGCCACAGCAATCCAGCCCAGCACTGGGCAATTCACTTCCTGCCAAGTAGGCTCAGCAGTCAAGGGGTTAAACTTGATTTTCTCACAGGTCACCTTTTGCTATGTTATGCATTTCAAACGCACGTACCGTAAAGTTCGGTCTATTGAGCGCACCTGTATATAAGCCGCATCCACTAAATTTTTAAAAAATCTGAACTTTTTTCACAAATAAGCCGCACTGGTTTATAAGCCGCAGATATATACAACACAGTCTGATGTGCTGCAGGCGGCAGTTGGCCGAGCGTTGAGTTAACATAGTGTCGAAAATCAACACATACAATGTGTTCATTGCATTCATTGGCGTTTAAATAGGTCAGAATACAAGAGCATGTTTCCAGCTTTACTTCAGTTTTTTTTGTTTTGTTTGTTTGTTTTTTTTTTAGTACGATGTGTTTTAAATCAATTAGAATTGAAGTTTTTATGAGGCTTCTTACAAGTGTTGTCTTTCCAACATCATTACTTAAAAAAAATACCGAAAAAAACCCAACACATTAACAATGCGCTAGAAAGGCAGTTCTCTCCTGCATTCATTGGTGTATCAAGCTAAGCGATTGGTTGAGTACTCGAAAGCGCAAGCCAATCAAAGCGAAGGTATCAAATGCAAACCTTCACTCCTTGTCCACGATTTCAACAATGGCGGAACGAAGCCGAGGTCTGACAATGACCGAGTCGAATGCGCTAATCGTTTTTGAATTGCAAGACGCACTTGGTAAGATAACACATATAATAACAAACCAGAACATTAATGAAACGATTCGACTGTTTTATTTCGCTTAATACCGTGCCAGTGCTTAGTTATTTTGTTTGTAAATCAGCTTGTGTTAGTCAAGATAACAGGTCGGAAACGGTCCACACATTGCGCCGTTCGAAGCGATCGTATTTTTGTAGAAGACAAACTGATGAAAAAAGATATTAGTAATGGGCTTTACTTATGTCGATTCCTGTATTTCTGAACGGGTTACTGATTCCATTACACGATTACAGAGAAAATCGTAGTTAAAAGCATCATAAAAAAATTCATGAACAGTAAACACGATATGGTGAGTTACAGAGAAGCTAAGAATAGACGAGGGTGTGATGCTCCTGAAATCGGAAAAATCTGCAAATAAGCCGCATCGTTGTTTAAGCCGCAGGGTTTAAAGCTGGGGAAAAAAGTTGGGGCTTATAGTCCGAACTTTACGGTAACTTGCTCAATTTTTAGAGTAGAAAAATAAATCATATACCAAAAGATAAAGGTTATGATCTGCAGATTTTGAAAAGCGTAAAAGCTTAAAATCTTCCACCTACACCTTAACCCGCCTGGGACGATGCCATGGGCCCTGTACGGGGCTTCCCGTTTGAACACGATGAGCCACGATTGTGGCTCAATTCAAATCTCGCACTGATAGGAGGCCAATCGAGTGTCTGAATGCAACTGACCAATTGGAAAGCTCGTAGCTATATTCCTTCGTCTTCCATCTTTGCAATAACGCCATTTTTATCAACCAGTTGATGCTTTTTTTATCCTCAAATGAGTGATGTTGTGAGCCACCATGAAGATAAAAACCTTGCTCACGACACCAGTGACAAGTTTGTATTTGACAGCAACTCTGACGGGGATTATGAAGGTAATTATGCATGTGTTTTTGTTGCAAACTGAGTTAAGTGGTTCAAGCGCTTGATGTTGGTGATTGTGGCAGTGATGAATGGAGTGGAGGTGGGGAGAGCTGGAGTGACTGATACGGTTTGTTTGTTTACATTTGCTTCGCTACCACTGTGGTAGTATTTTCTCGTTGTTTATGTACTTTTGTACCTTTGTAAACATGAACTGTTGAATGAAACTTGTGTTCATATGCATTAGTCATTTGGTTTTGCTAGTGATTTGTCGCCAGCAGTGTTTGCTACATTAGAAACTTAGGATATTTTTGAAGGGCGAGTCATGTGGATGCGGCTGTTTTGAACCAGCAAGTAAAGTCACTTTTCATTTCTCAAAACTTATTTTCAAATTATTCATGAGACCAACACCTACAGTCAGGAGTGGACCAACGCCAATGCTGACTACTTACGCGGCAAGCCCACCTCCATTGTCCATCAATGGATAAAGAGGGGGCAAACAACCCAGGAAGAATTTAGGGCCTTTCTGGGCATTTGCCTCAACATGGGACTCATTCAGAAGCCCACAATCACTTCTTACTAGGATTCCAGTCACCCAAGTCGACGGACCCCATGGTTCAACGAACACGTTTCAAGGATCGTTACCAGCTTCTGTTAAGTTTTTACATTTCAACGAAAATGCTAGGCAGCCCCCTCCTGGTGACCCTGGCCACCAACTACATAAAATTCAACCTCTGACTGAACATTTCAATAATGCATTTCTTCATCATTACAACCCTGACGTGGACATCAGCACTGATGAGAGCATGATTGGGTTCAAAGGCAGAACCCCCCATCTTCGTATGTTTATGCCGCAAAAACGCCATGCCCGTTTCAGGTGAAGTTGTGTGTCTGTGACAGCAACACTGGCTACACTTCAAGGTTTGAAGTCTACAAGGGGAGAAATCCTGCAGATCCTGTTCATCCTCGTGGCTTCACTTCTGATCTGTTCACGAGGCTGCTGAGAGACTGTGATTTTCTTCATCGACGCTCCCACCTTGGGTGTGATAATTACTTCTCCTCTCCGGATCTGTTCTTTGAACTTTATGCTCAAGGCACCACAGCAACGGGCACAGTCAGAAAGAACAGGAAAGGACTGCCAAGAGCTGCCATCAATCAGAGGCTGAGGAACCACCAGGTGGCCGAGCGACGGAAGGGATAAGATAAGATAATGTTGCTTAAAGCCCAGCCGACCGCAAGGGGCCACATCAGGGCTGTCACCACGTTAAAATCAACTCAAGATAAGATAAGAGATAAGATAATGTTGCTTATAGCCCAGCCGACCGCAAGGGGCCACATCAGGGCTGTCACCACGTTAAAATCAACTCACAAGTCATTAAAAAAAAAAAAAAAAAAAAAAAAACCACCTTTCACACATCTCTTTAAATGACATCGTCTAGAAACGCACCAGAAACTTCGTTAAAAATCTTTCATCCGTAAAATCTTAAATCAGATGAAAAATGTTAATCTCTCTCAAAACTCAAAGATCACGTCAGGCGGAACATCCCTGAACAGGATTTTCATGGACTCTGCTGTAAAATGTTTGTGTCTCACATCGTGCAAGTCCCAACACTCTAAAAGAATATGTTTCATTGTGAGTGGCACATGACATGGAATGCACCACGGAGCTTCCTCATTCTTTAAAAGGTACGAATGGGTAAAATACGAATGGCCGGTGTGCAGCCGGCACAGAACTGTTTCTTCTTTACGGCCACCAGGCGTAGATGGGAGGAACTCCTTAAGGTTTGGACGGATCTGAAAGAGTTTGTTATCCGTCTGTGTGTTCCAATCCTCCTGCCAGAGGTCTCTCACATAATCATTAATTTTGGGTTTCAGATCTGAGCAAGGGATATAAATGTTGGACAGTTTTCTCTTGTGGCATTCTTGGCTAAACGATCAACCATTTCGTTCCCTCCGATGCCAACATGACCAGGAACCCAAGCCAGAATAATGTTGTAACCATCCGCTTTCAACTTGCTAAAAAGCTCAAAGAAATTTAAAAGTTCTGGATGCTGAAGGTTGCGGCCAGCTATGGCCTCCAAAGATGACAGTGAATCTGACAGAACCAGAAAGTCCCTCTTCTTAGAAAGTGAAATTATCTTTAATGCCAGAACCAGAGCAGTAATTTCAGCAGAATAGACAGAAGCATCTGGAGGTATATGCTTTAACAGTATCTGAGAAGGAGCACCAGGGCAATAGGCTGCACAGGCCACTCCATCCTCAGACTTGGAACCGTCAGTGAAAATTTTTTGATAAGACGAGAATTTTGAACAGAGGTCAGCATACAAGGCCTTGTATGCCAGAGAGCTGGTAGACTCTTTACGAAAAGCTGCAAGATCAAAACAAATCTCTGGTGTGAAAAAGGTCCACGGAGGCTGATCTGGAAACTTGGAAAAATCCGACACAACTCCTAGGTCTAGACCTGCATTCCGCACGTGAGGCTGCATACGAAGACCAAACGGCGGAATACAGTTAGGGTTGGTTTCGAATTTGCTTTGAAACTGGGGGTCAAAGACACAGTCATAGGCAGGATTCTGCGGTTCTGAGAACAGTCTGATATAGATATTTAGAGACATTTTCAGCCTGCGGTTGGACAGTGAGGGTTCACCTGCCTCTGCGTACAGGCTGTACATAGGGGTGGTGCGGAATGCTCCAAGACAGAGACGAAGCCCTTGATGGTGAATAGGATCCAAGAGTTTCAGATAAGAGGGTCTTGCAGAGCCGTACACAGCACAACCATAGTCCAGTTTGGAACGGACCAGGGCTCTGTAGAGATGCAGCAAAGTTTTCTTATCAGCGCCCCAGTCAGTGTGCGCTACGACCCGCAGAATATTTAGAGCTTTCTGGCAAGAAGTTTTGAGATTTTTAATGTGGCTGAGAAAGTTGAGTTTTTGATCAAAAATAACTCCTAGGAATTTGGCTTCTTTTACAGCTGGAATGGTGGACTTGTCCAGACGAATTTCAGGATCAACAAAAAATTGACGAAAATTGTGAAAATGGATTGACTGAGTTTTGGTACGTGAGAAGGTAAACCCGTTTTCCTCGGCCCACTGCTGGATCTTGTTGACACAAAGTTGGAGTCGACGCTGTACGCTGGGGTAAGAAGCTCAAACTGCGTACAGCGCGAAGTCGTCAACGAACAGAGAGGACTCGGTGCCCTGGCTTACCGATTTCACAATGTCATTAATTTTAATGCTGAAAAGGGCAGGAGAAAGGATGCTCCCTGAGGTACACCCAACTCCTGCCCATGGATGTCAGAAAGTGTGGTGCCAACACGCACCTGGAACTGTCGATCGGCCAGAAAGTTCTGGATAAACAGAGGCAGGTGACCACGAAAACCAAGTTTGTGCAGGTCCATAAGGATTCCTGATTTCCATGTGGTGTCGTACACTTTTTCTAGATCAAAAAAGATAGCGACCACATGCTGCTTATTGACAAAGGCGTTGCGGACGGTGGTTTCCAGACGGATTAAATGGTCAACTGTCGAGTGGTACTTCCGGAAACCGCACTGTTCACTGGCCAAAAGGCCATCGGTTTCCAGCTTCCACATCAGACGGGAGTTGACCATCTTCTCCATCAACTTACAGAGGCAGCTAGTCAGAGCTATTGGGCGATAGTTGGAAGGGTTGGTAAGGTCCTTTCCAGGCTTTGGAATTGGAATGATCAGGGCTTTCCGCCAGGAAGGCGGAAAGTACCCTGTGGTCCAGATATGGTTGTATACTTTAAGAACAGTCTGGAGACAGCTTTCTGGAAAATGCTTCAAAACCTGATAATGAATATCATCCAGACCAGGGGCAGAATCAGTGCAGGTTTGTAAAGCTGTTTTCAGTTCATCGATTGAAAAAGGGAGATTGTAGGCTTCAGAGTTATCTGATGTGAAATTGTATGAAGATTTCTCACTGATTTGTTTGTTTTTTAAAAAGGCTGCAGATTTATTTGAAGATGAGGAGTTCTGTTGGATGGTGGAGGCCAACAGATTGGCAACAGCTTCTTTGTCAGTGATCAGAGCATTGGCAAGTTTCAAGTGATGAATGGAGGGGTTGGTGTTTTTCCCTTTGATTTTTCTGATGATGTTCCAGACTTTTTTCTTTGAAGTTTTAGATGTCAGCCCGGAGCAGAAGTTTCTCCAAGACTGACGTTTACTGATTTTGAACGTGTGTCTGGATTTGGCGCGGAGTTTCTGATGGGCTCGAGCGTTGGGACCTGAAGGTCGTTGGTATACCTGACGCTGAGCCCGTTTGCGAACTTTTGAAATTTGTTGGCAGTCTAAATTAAACCAGGGTGTTTTGGGCATTTGGAGTTTATTGGAAGACATTGGAATACAGGTTTTAGCACACTTTATCACAGTGTTCGTCAGAGATTCAGCTGGGTCTGGACTCTGAAGAAAATCAATTTCCTGGAATTCTTTCAAAATATTGGTGGCAAAAAGATCCCAGTTGGCCTTCTTATAATTAAGGTGTTGTGAGACAGAGGCGTTTTCAGTTAATACGGGCTGTAAAAGAACAGGGAGATGGTCACTTCCGTGTAGATCATCATGGACAGACCACTCATAGTCCAGGACCAGCGAGGGGTCACAAATCGACAAATCTAAACACGAAAGTGAACCTGTGGAAGAGTGGAGGTAAGTTGGAGATCCATCGTTAAGACAACATAAATCAAAGTCAGGAAGGACATCCTCAAGAAGCAGACCTCTGGATGACGAACTGACACTACCCCAAAGAGGATTGTGACCATTAAAGTCACCCAACAGCAAAAAAGGTCGAGGAAGTTCTCCGATCAGACCGACAAGGTCCTGACGACAAACCGGGACAGAAGGTGGCAGATACAGTGAACAAATTGTTATAGTTTTATGGAGAGTGACTCTCGCAGCTACAGCCTGAAGGGGGGTAGTCAGAGCGACAGGACTAAACAGCAAAGTTTTATGTAAAAGAAGGGCAACACCGCCCGACAGTCCCAATGAGGATGGTTGTGCAGGTTTGGAAAGAACATTAAAGCCAGAAAGAGTGAAGGTCTTCTGGCTTTGAGTTTTAGTTTCCTTAAGAGCCACGACGGAAGGTTTCATAGTTTGACACAGAAGCTGCAGCTCCTCAAAATTTGAATTTAGACCACGGATATTCCAATGGATTAGTTTGCTATCCATGGTGCAGAGGACGAATAGGAGAGAAATCAGGTCATCTCCTCATCCACGTCTGCATCCAATGGAGCAAATTTATTGCTTAGTTTCACTAGACTATGTTGGTCTTCAGACCTGCTGGCAGACTTGCCCACAGGTGAAGAAGGCCTGGATTTGGGGGATGGTGGAGGTTTCTTTCTCATCTCCACCATCTCCACACTTGCTTGAACTCCCTTGCCCGCACGGGCACTGCACACAGGAGTTCGAGGCGGGAGGGCTGGCTTTTTCATCTGCCCAGCAGCAGATGGAGTAGACTGCTGGGCAGTCTGAGGGGCGGCGGATTTCTTGCCTCCACCAGGGGCACCCACTCTGGGTTGGGAGGTGGTGGACTTGCCTCCACCAGAGCCCAACGTTCTTCCTTGCAATGACTTTGTGAAAATAAATTCATCAGTCTGGCAGCAGACTGATCGGGTCGACACTTTCTTTACAGCAGAAGCATAGGAAGATGCTGTTGGCGTCTGACTGCCAACAACCTGTTTACGGGCTTCAAAAAACGAAATCTTCTTTTCTGTTTTAACCTTTTGGATGTTGGACTCCTGAATCCAGACAGGGCAGCTGCGTGAAGAGGAGGGGTGGTCGCCACTGCAGTTCGCACAGTGCGCCGGGTCTTTACACGGCCCATCATGGGTTGCCTTGCAACAAACGCCACACACCTCCTGCCCAGAACAGCGGTCTCTGACATGACCGAACTTCTGGCATTTGTAACAGCGCATTGGAGACGGAACATACATTTGTACGCGGACATTCAGGTATCCTACTTTGATGACAGGAGGCAGCACAGAGTTGCAGAATGTCAGAAAGAGGGTGTTGGTGGCCACTCTTTCTGCACCTTTTTTGACTGTCACCCTATGCACCTCTGTCACACCCTGGGATGCAAGTTCCGCCTTGATCTCTGCCTCTGAGACACCTCTAAGATCTGGGCATCGAATCACTCCCTTAGAGGAATTCAGCTGTTTATGGGGAGTCACCCGGATCTCTCGGTCTACTAGCTTTGTAGCTTTCAGCAGCTGCTCGGATTGTTTCTTACTTTTACACTGGATAAGAAATGTACCATTTCTGAGACGTTTAATGGACTGTGGGTCTCCTGCAATGCCTTGAAAGCCCTTCTGTATAGCAAATGGGCTTAGTGCAGAAAGTGGTTTGTCCTGCTCCTTGCTTTCCATAATCAGCCAAGAGGACCAAAATCCTGACATCTGCCTCGTTTCAATATCGGAATCAGAGTCTGGATCAGATTCCTGCGGAAACCGCCGTGAAATTAAATTAGCCTTTCTTTTTTGGGGGGGAGGATTGTTTGGTGAAAAAGCCATATTTAGTGTAATTATATTTCGTCTCTCCCTTACCCACCCACCTTGGAGTCCAACTAAGGGGCCAGGGCCAGGAAATCACTGTCTTGACCCCTTCCAGGTTTCAGGAGAGATATACAACAGACAGAAACCTACCAACCCTATCCCCCCTGATCATGCCCAACTCCCGGGAACAGAGAGCTGAGCACTGCAGGGGTTACCCTGGCCAGCCGGAGAACTGCCTGTTTTGACCCAGCCCCATGAAGGGGAAGCCGATTGACACACCTGGGCCAGAGTGTACCTCCTGTCTGGGAGAGGTCTGAGCCAAAGTGATGTGTTGAGGGCGTTGGCCCTCTCAATCACCAGGATCTCATTCCCCTCCGACACAGGTCGCACCGCACGGCAAACGCGGCGGATCTTAAGAAGACCACAGAGAGAAAAGGAGTGTGGAAAAGAAGACTTGAAGGGGAGACGAAGATAGAAAAGAGCCAAATAAGAAAGGCAGAAAACAAGAAAAGGAGAAAGGCGGGTTACTATTAGTCAGGATCCTCACCCTTAGCCTATCTGACATGGGAAGCCCTACCAGGGGCATCAACTCCTTACCAAGTTATGTTTAGGCCAGACAGCATCTTGACTTCTCAGGCCTAGAAGCAGTTTTAAAAAACCAGCCTATCTTCAAGTATTGATGCCCCCGCCAGCAAAGCCCAAGGGATCACAGGACCACGCAAGCCCTCCGACCACGGCAAGGTTGCAACCCCCGGAGGGAATCAACTCAAGTCATTTAAAAAAAAAAAAAAAAAAAAAACACCTTTCACACATCTCTTTAAATGACATCGTCTAGAAACGCACCAGAAACTTCGTTAAAAATCTTTCATCCGTAAAATCTTAAATCAGATGAAAAATGTTAATCTCTCTCAAAAACTCAAAGATCACGTCAGGCGGGACATCTCTGAACAGGATTTTCATGGACTCTGCTGTAAAATGTTTGTGTCTCACATCGTGCAAGTCCCAACACTCTAAAAGAATATGTTTCATTGTGAGTGGCACATGACATGGAATGCACCATGGCGCTTCTTCATTCTTTAAAAGGTACGAATGGGTAAAATACGAATGGCCGGTGTGCAGCCGGCACAGAACTGTTTCTTCTTTATGACCACCAGACGTTGAGATTGAGACGACAACTTTCATGTAAGGACACTTTCACAATGTCCCTTTTGTTCTTTTACAGTGTAATGTACCCCTGTCGTGAGAGGACACCTTTCATGTAAGGACACTTTCACAATGTCCCTTTTGTTCTTTTACAATGCAATGTACCCCTGTCGTGAGAGGACACCTTTCATGTAAGGACACTTTCACAATGTCCCTTTTGTTCTTTTACAGTGCAATGTACCCCTGTCGTGAGAGGACACCTTTCATGTTAAGGACACTTTCACAATGTCCCTTTTGTTCTTTTACAGTGCAATGTACCCCTGTCGTGAGAGGACACCTTTCATGTAAGGACACTTTCACAATGTCCCTTTTGTTCTTTTACAGTGCAATGTACCCCTGTCGTGAGAAAAGATAAGATAATGTTGCTTATAGCCCAGCCGACCGCAGAGGGCCACATCAGGGCTGTCACCACGTTAAAATCAACTCACAAGTCATACAATAAAAAAAAATTTTTTTTAAAAAGCCAACTTTCATCCATCTTTTTAAATGACATCTTCTAAAATGCACCAGAAACTTCGTTAAAAATCTTTTGTCCGGAAAATCTTAAATCAGATGAAAAATGTTAATCTCTCTCAAAAACTCAAAGATCACGTCACCTCTGAAAGGATTTTCATGGACTCTGCTGTAAAATGTTTGTGTCTCACATCGTGCAAGTCCCAACACTCTAAAAGAATATGTTTCATTGTGAGTGGCACATGACATGGAATGCACCCCAGCACTTCTTCGCTCTTTAAAAGGTATGAATGGGTAAAATACGAATGGCCGGTGTGCAGCCGGCACAGAACTGTTTCTTCTTTACGACCACCAGACGTAGATGACAGGAACTCCTTAAGGTTTGGACGGATCTGAAAGAGTTTGTTATCCATCTGTGTATTCCAATCCTCCTGTCAGAGGTCTCTGACATAATCATTAATTTTGGGTTTCAGATCTGAGCAGGGGATAGGTGTGTTTGACAGTTTCTCTGTTGTGGCATTCTTGGCCAAACGATCAACCATTTCATTCCCTCCGATGCCAACATGACCAGGAACCCAAGCCAGAATAATGTTGTAACCCTCAGTGGAGGAGGATAGCATGGACAGAGACTCTGCTAGGTATGTTGGTCATCAATGCTCTTTAAAGTTGATATGATTATGAATTGTGGCAGTGTTGATTGTTGTAACTAACGGATGCTTACAATTGTATTAAGTATGTTTTCTGCTGATTTATTGTTGAGAAGAAAAATGAAAACTTGGCAAAAGCACACTAGTTCAGTGACTGCTCTACTTTTAAGAACAACTATTCCATTGCATCAAATGTAAAAGTGTTTGTGCTTTGACCACTGACTTAAGAATTTTTTCATGTTGGGTGAAACAAGTAGTAGGAAAATAATTTTCAGGTTCAATTACACACACACACACACAAACACACACCTCTCCCCCTCCCCTGCCTACTTACCCTCCCTGCCACCCACACCCACATCATATTAAAATGGAGTTGTCATATATTTAAAAATTTCATCACTTTCTATTTTCAGTGACGCTGAACTAGACTGTGGGAAAAGCGAAGACAGTCGAAAATTTATCGTTTTCGAAGAATGCCTCCTTGAGCTGTTTCAACGCTGCCAGTACTGCGCTCAGCCAGCAAGTGGTACCATCAGACAGATTAGAGGCACTTTCCTCAGTGTGAAGCAGGAATGCTGGCACTGTGGGAAGGACAGTGTGGATGAGCCAGCCCTTCATCAAAGACATTCCTGCTGGCAACCTCTATGTGTCTTCAGCCATTCTGTTCTCTGGTTAGTATACTCTATAGTTTCAATAAGAAAAAAAAAGTGAATGCATTTATTCAATACTGTTGTGTAGTGCATTCTAGCTTTAAAAGCCACGAAATGATTAAAACATTTACGGACTGTGAGTACAATACTTTTTAGAGAACAGTCAACACTTGACTTCTTATAACGAACTTCTTGCCACATTCAAAACTAACATCGTTCAGCATGTAAGCCATATGTTTAGTCATGTGAAGAAGGATTGGTGCAAACCTCAATGTTTCAACGTGTTAGTTTTTCGTTAGATCCAACTTCGTTATAAACATCCTCGATTGTATAAGGCAATTCCTATTTTCCAGATTATTTATCTGTGCTTATAATATGACTACAGTAAAACCTGTGATGTAAAGACGGGCCTGTCATGAGACTGAGACGACACCTGTCATGTAAGGACATTTTCACAATGTCCCTTTTGTTCTTTTACAGTGCAATGTACCCCTGTCGTGAGAGGACACCTTTCATGTAAGGACACTTTCACAATGTCCCTTTTGTTCTTTTACAGTGCAATGTACCCCTGTCGTGAGAGGACACCTTTCATGTAAGGACACTTTCACAATGTCCCTTTTGTTCTTTTACAGTGCAATGTACCCCTGTCGTGAGAGGACACCTTTCATGTAAGGACACTTTCACAATGTCCCTTTTGTTCTTTTACAGTGCAATGTACCCCTGTCGTGAGAGAATACCTGTCATGTAAGGACACTTTCACAATGTCCCTGGGGTGTCCTTACATCTTAAGTTTTACTGTACCACATTGTTACGGTGTATTAGGCAATACATTGTGCCCTACAATGTGCCTGGTAATCTAGTTAGAAACTGTAACGACAGAACCTGATAGGTCATCTTTATGCGTAAGAATCTGGTGTGAATCAGGTGTGAATTGAGGTCGGTAAAGTGAGGTAACAGTCTGCTAAAGAGATATCATAACAAAATCTGAATTTTGCGTAAAATTTTGGAGAGCACCTTTTAATCAGGTACACTTTAGTTTTCAGTCGGAAAAAAAGTAAATTTGAATTGCATTAAGGTCACACTGCTACACAGAAATAGTGCCCCAAAATGTGTTTGGGGGTCACCAGGTCAATGTTGAGATTTTGATTTAGTAGCAATCTACAATCACTTATTTTTCATAATCTGATGCTCTTTTCCTCCAAAAACACATATTTTATGGAAATAAAGATGTTTTTCATACCAACCATCGAACGACTTTGCTTTGATTTTGTGCGTGAAAGCTAGAATTATGAATGTTTGGGTCTTAGTTACGCTAAATTCTCCCAACTCAACCTAGTCATGTCGCTTATGAATCTGTTCGTTGGCCCCTCTACTTTCTCATTACCATACTGTGACCTCAAAGTAAGCCAATGATAGCTCACGAGAAAGCAAACTGTGAGACAAGTGAGGCACGCACAACGTCACGGAAACTTCCATATAAGGAGAATGATGTCAAAGTCATGCATAGTAATGAACAAACGAACGATTGCAGTTGGCTGAAAGTGATCACGTGATCACTTCGGCTTGCCTCGGCTTAGTAACTTCACTTGTTCCAAATCACTTCCCGTCAGCTCTTTCAATCGATTGTATTGTTTTGAATCGCCGAAATGCAGGAAGATTTTCAAATTTCGAAGCCGAAAAGGTCCCCTTTGGGTGGAGGGAAGCGTTCTTGCAAACAACACTGCAAGAAAGCAATACAGGCTCGATGGAAATCAAAGCTTGCTGACGAACAACAGTCAGAATCGACGGCAAACGATAGTGATGTGCAGGTGCACACAATTTTTGCAAGTGGCGATGCTGACGATGGTTGTAGTCAAAATCAAAACCTCGATGGTCAAGACAACTTGATGCAGCCTGAACATCCGGATAACCTGTCTACTGCCAGACGAAAGTTGACTATTATGCAGGAGTATGTCGACGCTGCAGGCGACACAGACAACAACAAAGAATGTTGCTTCTTTGAACTTGGCAGTTTGTAAGAGCTGTTTTCATGTGTCGTATGCTCAAGCTGTGGTGCAAGTCTGAACGTTGGTTTTGGTGACAAGATGGGATTCTCAAGAGAAATCCGGATAACTTGTGAGGTGGGTATTTTTTTTTTTTTTTTACATTACAAAATCAATCACATATTGTGTTTGTCAATGTGATCTCTGACCATTTATTTTGTTCCAGTATTGATCAAATGTCAAGGGGGGTGTGTGTGTGTGTATGTGTGTGTGTGTGTGTGTGTGTGTGTGTGTGTGTGTGCATGCTTGCACATATGTATAACCCTGTGTGGTGTGTGTATTTTGTGTGTGTGTGTGTGTGTGTGTGTGTGTGTGTGTGTGTGGTGTGTGTGTGTGTGTACAAGTTTGAATATACATGTGTGCCCCTCTGTGTGTGTGTGTGTGTGTGTGTGTGTGTGTGTGTGTGTGTGTGTGTGTGTGAAGTGAATTATTGTAATAAGCGAATATTTAGTATTTTTGTTGTTGTTTCAGGAATGCACCTTTTCAAAGCAGCAATACTCCTGCTCCCGACAGGATGGAAGCAACGATGTCACTGTTGGATTTGACATCAACTCCTCCATTGTGATGTGCTTCAATGAACTGGGACCAGGAGAAGCAGCACTTCAAAAATTTTCAGCTAATATGTCCATTCCTGGGTTGGCCCACAACACCTACCAGCGTGTGTCTAAGAAGGTTGGCACTGCGCAACCTCCAGCTCTCACAAGCAGATCTTCGGCATCGCCTGAAGCTTGCAAACAACAAATGTAAGCGTTTAGAAAAAGACAGACAGCAAGATCCACAGCCTGAAGAACCAGCTCCCCAACAAGACATCCCATTGATTATAAGATTAAAAGATGAAAGGGGACATTTTAAACCTGAGGCTATAGCATGTGTAATGATGCTTGCTGGGGAATGTGAGATTGCAGCCAGCAGATGTGGAGAAGTCATTCAGGCCGTTGCAAAATTTCTGCTGAATGCCATTATACCTGAATCTGATTTGCCTTCTGCACGTTCAGCTCTTCGATTCATGTATAGAGGGCAGTAAGGTAATGTCGCTTATAGCCCAGCCGACCGCAAAGGGCCACATCAGGGCTGTCACCACGTTAAAATCAACCCACAAGTCATTCAAAAACAAAAAAAAAAACAAAAAAAAACCACTTTCACACATCTCTTTAAATGACATCCTCCAGAAATGCACCAGAAACTTTGTTAAATCTTTTTTTTCGTAAAATCTTATATTTGATGAAAAATGTTAAGCTCTCTCAAAAACCCAAAGATCATGTCAGGCGGGACATCTCTGAACAGGATTTTCATGGAATCTGCTGTAAAATGTTTGTGTCTCACATCATGCAAGTCCCAACACTCTAAAAGAATATGTTTCATTGTGAGTGGCACATGACATGGAATGCACCACGGAGCTTCTTTACTCTTCAAAAGGTATGAATGGGTAAAATATGAATGGCCGGTGTGCAGCCGGCACAGAACTGTTTCTTCTTTACGACCACCAGACGTAGATGAGAGGAACTCCGCAAGGTTTGGATGGATCTGAAGAGTTTGTTATCCGTCTGTGTATTCCAATCCTCCTGCCAGAGGTCTCTGACATAATCATTAATTTTGGGTTTCAGATCTGTGCAGGGAATATATATGTTGGACAGTTTCTCTGTTGTAGCATTCTTGGCCAAACGATCAACCATTTCATTCCCTCCGATGCCAAAATGACCAGGAACCCAAGCCAGAATAATGTTGTAACCCTCCACTTTCAACCTGGTAAAAAGTTCAAAGGATAGAGGGCATGTACTGTCAAAACTTCAAATCTCTGATGCCCTTCTCCAGGCCGACACATGGGACATGCATGTGGGCGGCACTTCAAGATCAGGAAAAAAATATGTTGGCCACCAGGTGAATACTGATGGACAAGTGTTGAGTGCTGGGTTCAATTCTGTGTGTACTGAGAACACCAGCACTCTTGTTGATGTCAGCTTCAGACTTCTTGAAGAGCTTTCTGAAGTCTTGGATGGAGACAAAGCTGACGAGAAATTTCTGACAATGTTGTCAAGCCTGTGTGGGACAATGACTGACCGTTCAAGTGTGATGAAGTCATTCAGTCGGCAGCTGAATGCTGAAAGAAAAGAAATCTTGCAGACAGACTCTGAGCTGGAAATGCTTCACTGCAATGCACATCTGCTGCTTGGCATAAGTAGTGCATGTGAGAAAGCTCTCAAAGAGGAAGAGAAGCAGCACGGGGAGAAACTGGGCCGAGACAACGTTCAAAACTTCTCGTCATTCAAGTCAGCTGTGGACGGCTCAGCAGCGAGGTGTTTATAGGTCACTGTGTGTGTGTGTGTGTGTGTGTGTGTGTGTGTGTGTGTGTGTGTGTGTGTGTGTGTGTGGGAAAAGTAGCTATTTTTATTTGACACTCAAAAGAGATTGGGGAGGGGGGGGGGGGGGGGGGGGCTTTTTTTCTGTTTAAAAAAAAAAAAAAAATCCGTAATGTACAGGATTTAGGGGAAGGATGGTGGTAAGGAGAGCTGAGTTAAGCAGCATAAATTACAAATTATTAGTAATAAACTTACAAATTATTAGTAACAGTTCTAAGGAAATAACATGTTTGTGTTTATCTGTTGGAGAAATTCACATTGAACTTTAAAAGCATTGTTAGATTTCTTTAAATCTCAGTTACCCACCTTCTTTTATGGATCTGAGCCTTATTAAGAAGATACATTTTCAAGGTAAAATAAACAAAGGTGGAAAAGAGATTTACAAACATAAATGATGCACACTTTAATCTCTTGGTTTTTATGCTTTTAATGACAATTACTTTCATTCCAGTAAATTAAACTCTCATGTGTTTCAGGTATAAACGGCTTGCCAGTGACTGCCTAGGACCTCGTGGAGATGACAAGAGTGGTTGCCGGGACAGCTGGGAGACCTACTGCGAGATGACTGGTGTGAGGTCACGGGTAACCAGCTACAGGGCCAACCGGTTCAACAACTTCTTTCAATCTGCTGCTGCTCTTCACTTTCACAGAAGGGACATTGAAGACTTTCTAAGACTGTTTCTACCAGAACAGAACAAGAAAATTCAAAGTGTGCTGGCTGACAACATGTGTGATGAGATCGATATTTATCTGGTTGCCTTGGGTCTTTTGTATTTCAGGGTGACCGGCCCATATTGGGAGTTGTTGGCACAGGATATCCACTACCTCAACTTTTATATCTACGTTGATAAACTGTTCAGCCACTTTGAGAGATGGGCTGTGGATCCTGCTGATGCCTTTGTCGTCGAGTATGGACCGCTCTTTGATAAGCCTTTCATGCCTGACCATGACATGTTCCAATCCCTCCTGCACATCTGTGAAAACAGGCAAGAGAAGGTGAAGAGTGTCCTCAGAAAGATCAGTGCAGGTGTCATCAACACCATGAACAACCAGCTGAAAGATTTTCTTGAAGGGGGGGGAGATATTTCAATGTCCAAGACCCAGAGCTGAGACAGAAACCTGAGCACTCCAAACTTACCAACCTGATTGGTGAGGAGGCATTTTGAGACCTGGACTTCAGTCTTTTTAAACGACGTAATGCCTCTCTTCATCATCACACTACCATCAACATGAAGAAGAAAAACAGGCCCATCTCTGTGTAGATCAATGCCAAAGATGAAGAAGAAAAAGATGATCTTCTCCGTCTTTCTGCTAAAAAGGCTCTTCAGCTTCGGAAGCAGCATGTGCAGACAGAGAAGGACAGTGTAAGCAGGAGGAGGGTTATCCTTAAAGAAAACAGGCAGAAAAAAGAAGAAGCACTGACTCGAAAGACAGAGAAAATAGATGGGATTGTGAGGCAGATGCAGCAAAACAGGGGACCATGTCGCACTGCAGCTGATGTCAACCGGTTGCTGTTAGTGTATCGCACTCGTAAAGATCAATGTGCAGCACTGAAAGCGGAGATTCAGTACCAAAAGGTGATTCTTGGAAAGAAATCTCCCCACCTGAGATTAGGGGGCACAGTCCAGCAGAGGAGTGCCAGACTCAGGAGTTTTTATAGCTGAAAACCCTGTGTACCTCAACACCAGTCCTGCTCCAGCTGCTTGTCCTGCTAGCAGCAGACACCACCCTGAAAATCACCATCCTGCTGTCCCTCCTGCAGATGATCTTGTGCCTCCTGCTCCTGTTGCCTTTCAGCCTGATGCAGACGTTTTGGAAGTTGGTGATTCACCACCAGGTTCTCCCAATTCCTGGGAGCCTGATCCTACTCCAGTCTTCCCTCAAAGGCAAAGATGCTCTGGTGATAATCATCGAAGTAGCAGTGCTTCACCATCCACCAAAAGACGAAGACTTCAGATCAGAGAAGAATCATCAGGAGCTTCTAACAGTTCAAGCCCACAATCTGAGGGTCTCCAGTCTGAGGGTCTCCAGCCACCTTTGACCAAGTACGAGTTTGGCAAGTTGGGAGATATTGTGGCTGTCCATTATGATGATGACTTTTACATTGGTGAAGTGGTTGAAGTCATCTCCCCAGAAGAGGGAAACATCCACATCATGCAAAGATGCAACATAAGGCGAACAACATTTGCCTGGCCAAAAGTTGCAGACAAGTGGAAAGTCCACAGAAACTTTGTGTTTGCCAGTGGAAATGACATCAGCATTGCATCCTATCTTCCTTTCTGATAGCCAAGATGTCAGATCCCAATATGGAACCACGGAGATGCAGACGACTGGCACAAAAAAGGACTAAGCCTGCAACAGCTGAACCTTCAGCCCCTGCACCTACCCCGATCCCCCTAAAAAACCAGCTTTATCTAATGCTGAGAGGGCTAAAGCTTACAGACAGAGAATGAAAGAAAACCCAGAAAGGTATCAGACATACTTGACTGAGAACGAAGAAAAATGCAAATCATACAGACAGAATTTATCAGAAGAGAAAAAGGCAATACAAAGAGCCCAAGCTACAGTTAGAAAGCACAAGGAGAGGCAGAGAAAGAAAGCTAGTCAACAACAAAAAAGGCACACTAGGACAGACGTTTTAGCAGTGGAAGCTCAGAGAGCAAAATGGAGGGAGGAAAAGAGATAGCAAGCTGATAAAATGCACTGGAGAACTAGGGGAAAAAAGAATGAAAGGAGAAGACAAATTTACCATGAGAAAAAGGAGGCAGCTAGAAAGAAAAACTGTAAATCAGTTCAGTGTGAGGCAAGCACTAACAGTAGTTCAGTAGGTCAACTAACAATTTCAACAGATTTCGAAGAACGGTCCCCACAGGCCCAACGGAAGGCACTGCAGAGGGCCAGATCTGCTCTTCCAAAGAGTCCTTGAAAGTTCACTTCTACTGTTGCTTCCCTAATTCGAAAGGCAAGCCCCAAGAAGAAGCTCTTTGCCTCAACTATGAACGAACTTGTTCCTGCACAGCAGATGGGTCATCTTTTCATGAACGCCTGTCTGCGTCTCAGAAATAAGCAACTTTCAGCTGACAGGCAAGCCAGGCGTATCCTCCTCAGTGTCTGCAAAGGCACTGGGACTTTCAAAGAGAGAAGTGGCATGCTGGGTGTTCACTGGACAACAATCAAACGCCATGAGAAGGCAAAGAAAGAAACGACCAAGAAAGAAAATCCAGCTGAAGTGCAAGCAAAACAGTTTTTTGAGGAGTCTGCCACTGGCATTCCTGACAAAAAGTTGGTCAGCAAAAAAAGTGGCAAAGCAGCTGCAGTTGAGTCGACCACTTAAGGAGTTGTACAAAGAGTTCAGCTCCAGTGGCCAACAAATCAGCTTCTCAAAGTTTGCCAAATGTCATCCAGCCAACATCCGACTTATGGCACAGTCAAAACCGAGGCAGTGTCTCTGTGAATACTGCACAAATTCAAAGCTGAAACTGGAAACCCTCAATTCTGTCTCAGCTGTACATGACAAACATTGCTGGATCTGGCATGAGCGGGATGCTGTTGCACTCATTACATGCGATCCAAAGAAGAAAGCATGCTGCTATGGTGAATGTAATGAGTGTGGCTTGCACCAGTTTGATTCTCATATCAGCCCACTCCTTGGTCATGCTGGAGAACTCACCTGGCATTGCTGGGAATCCAGAACTGTACTCTCCAATGGTAAGCGCGTTTCTCGCGAAGTTCTTGCTACCAAGAAAGGAAACATCCAGCAACTTGTTAGCGATCTTCGCAAAGAGTTGAAGTTCTTGGCTCAGCATCTTTTCCGAGCTGACTGGCAGCTTCAGATGTTTGCTGAAATGAAGAAGACCATACCTTTTCCATCTGAGTGTGTGTGTATGGTGATGGACTTTGCTGAGAACTTTGCTTGCACCTACCAGGAAGAGATTCAAGCTGCACACTGGCACCATGATCAAGTGACTATACATCCAACGGTCACATACTACAGATGCCCAGTGTGCAGTGACACCACTACTGAATCCCTGGTGTTCCTGTCACCCAACAGGAAGCATGACCACCATGCTGTGCAAGCTTTCACCAACAAGGCACTGATCCATCTGCGGGAGACTCATGGGCTGACCATCTCCCATATTGTCCAATGGACCGATGGCTGTCCTTCTCAGTACAAGAGCAAAGGTCCTTTTGCTGACATCTCTTCTTCTCTTGCCAACTTCAATGCCACTTTAGAAAGAAATTTCTTTGGTTCAAGGCATGGTAAGAGTCCATCTGATGGTGAAAGTGCAGTTGTCAAGCACTATGCGACTTCTGCAGTGGTGTCCAAAAAGGCAATCATTGCCAACGCCTGGGACATGTTCTTATATCTTCAGAGTTCATCTCTGAACAAGCAGCCCCCAGTAGAAGGATGTTCCCATTTTCTGCGATCTTTTTTCTGGGTTGCAGAAGAAGACATTCAGAGACATCGTCCACAAAAGAATGTAAAGACAGTGCCAGGAACACAGTCGTTTCATTCTGTAAGGTGTACAGAGCTGAACACCATCCAAAGCCGCCACCTTACATGTGTTTGCACGTCTTGCAAAAATGGAGTGGGCCGTTGTTCAGAAGAGCAAGTGGTGGGCTCTTGGACATTTCATGATCTCCAGCAGCAGTCACAAAATCATCAAAAAGTCCACAAACCTTCTCTGCGTCTCCTTGAGCAAGCGAAAGACTTTCCAGGTTCTGTATCCTCAAATCTATCCAGTTCAGGGCTTGGCCCTCAAAGCATGAAGGATGAGGCCTCCCTCCCACCACCCTCCCCCTCTGACCCTCCTTCACCCCACCCCATCTCATCAGTCATCACCCTGCCTGCCATCCACACCATGGGGGATGTCATTAATGTGCAAGTCGTCCACCAGAATGACGACACCTTGCCAGTGGAAGTGGATCTGGTCCCTTCATCATCTGTTGAGGCTAGCCCTGCCTAGTCCTGTGGTAAATAGAGTATTGTCGTTCTTTTTCTTTTGCCTCATTTTGTTTTATAAAACACGTGATTTATCTTCAACATGTTATACTTAGTCGCATAAGTGCCATAGTGACAATTACTTTTTCACTTTTTGTATATTTTGGAGAAGGAAAGTCTTTTTAGCATTTACAAGTCTACATATGAAGATTAGCTTGTTAACAAACAAAAATATCAAACTATTGTATTTTTTAAGTGAATATCTCAATCAATGATGAAATAAAAAAAAATAATTCTCATACAGCTGAAAGAAAAGAAGACCACCCCCACCCACAGGCAACATTATGCACACATGCATATTTGTGTACATACACACATGCACGCACACACGCACGTGCGCACGCACGCGCGCGCACACACACACTTTCAAGTTTCAGTTTGTTTCTGCTCCATCCAGGTAACACCCATCTCTTCAGCAGACCCTGAAACCTCTGGCACCCATCCAACAGCTGTCCCTTCGTCCTTGTCCCCTCATGTGCTTCCTTCAGGTTCAGCCCAATCCAATATTTTCTTCAAAGGCCTCTTGCAATCACTCAAAGCAGTGGAGAACTGGAGTACATTGGAGGTTGCAGCTGCTGAATAAGAAAAGCTGTTGCCTCCTGCGACATTAGGAGACCTGCAGTTGAGTGGGTTGAAGGTTGATCCTCCATCACTGGCCCTTTATCCATCTGATGGACCTTCAGATTTGACCCCCATGGCCATCTATGGGGATGGCAACTGCCTCCCCAGATGTGGACCTTTCCTGGCCTGGGGTACTGAGGACCGCCACCTGGAAATGAGGGCCAGAATCGCTGTGGAACTCATTGTCCACAGATCCCATTATCTGGGTGAAACGGGTCATTCTTCCATTGGTAATCTGCCCCTTTTCTGTGCTCAGTACTCTGACCACTATCAAGGTGAAGTGCTGACCAAAGATGCCATAGCCAGGATCTTTGAGGAGGTGAGGGATGACCTCAAGGCTGGCACATACATGGGAATGTGGCAGCTTCTGGCCCTGAGCTCAGTACTTCATTGCCCTATTTTTTCCGTCTATCCTAAGTATGGGGATACAATGTCAGGCAGCAGCTTCACCAAGTCTGCACTCCAAGATTGCCACCCAAAGATGATGACAGCCCTCCCTATCTCCCACTCCCAGGCATCATGTGGACACACACACAGGGGAAGAACCTTCCTGCCTTGACATGGCGACCAAACCATTTCGTCATTTGCTTACTATTTTCTGGTATCCTTTTCATTTGAAATGAATTGACTACCTGAAGTCGAAGTATAATCACCTTAGTGGTAGAATAAAAAAGCAGTTGTACACACAAAAATCCACCCCAAGTGCTTTCAGAAGTTCAAAACCTTGTGTACAAGAAGAAGAAATTATTTGAGATGATTCTGCTAATTTATGGTTATGTGATGACAAAAAAGTAGAGATTATGATGTGAAATTAGTAGTTCACGGTCGCTGAACAACAGTAATGTGATAAGCAATTGTTTTCAATTTACAAAAAGTGTTTACTCTAAAGTGGAAAATGGCATTTTCTAACTTATTTAGGTTACTATGCTTTAAATGTCTCTCTTTTAAAAGTGACATGATGAAGCTGGCTTTTACAGGTGTGTTCTATGTAGATTGTTTTGACTTCACCATCTGAATAATTTCAGTGAGCATTTTTTCCTTAACGCTATTTATACACTTCAAGTGTCGACTGCCATCCTACTGGATCTGGAGCTCCCGTCAACACAAAGCCAGGAGACTTCCTTTTGGTTGTACCTGAAGGATGTCGGGCAGGGGAAGTGGAAATGGCCCGACCAGTTCACGAAATTCTTCATTCCCCTGACTGACAGAAAACAAGTCTTCCAGGAGGAGGACTACACAATGTCCCTGGAACACAGGGCTGTGGTGTATCAATTTGATTTGTAGCACATCTTTTGAGTTGGTGCAGTGTATCTTCCCCTTCATCGTGAATGACACACACACAGTCAGGTGTGCAAGAGTGAACCATGTTGTGTTGATGATATGTAACTCTTACATGATGAATCCATTTCAGTATTGTATTCAATGGAAGGCATTGTTTCAAGTTTAATCTCATATATTCTTTTAATTTGTGTTTTACTTGTTACCTTTTCATTAGGGGTTTTTTGTGTGTTTTTTTGGGTGATGTGGATTCCGTGTCACAACCGTAACGGCTTCCACGTCACAACCATAACACTTTACTTCTATTAAGTGTTGAAATGTAATAACTACCATTGTTGTATAAAAAGACGTGCTTTGTTTCATGAATATGATTGTGTGGTTAAAGTTTATTCAAATTTGGGGTCCTTGCTGTGGTCAGTTGAATAAAAAATAAACTTTAAGCCAGCGGATACAAAACTGTCTTATAGTGTCATTTCAAAATGAAAGAAAACTGTATTTTATCAATTATCCTCATACTTTTTATTGTTGAGTTTGTTTTATTTATGTATAAAAAGACATTTTGTAGTGTTTTTTGTTTGGTATTCTATCTTAAAAGACTTTCTTATACTACTTTTAGATTCCATGTCACAACCATCACAGGGCTAAAAATAGAATTTTTATTCATCAAATACAAGAAAACGAATTGATTAATAACTTTTTCAACAGAATATGGTTTATGCTTAAGTACTCTATCATGTGACAAAAATGCATAAATTTTGAATATTATTTTTAAAGGTTTATGTCACAAAAAACAGCACATGTTTCTGAGAATGACCCATATTCAAAACATAGGAACTGGTTTTTTTTTTGTTTTTTTTTTTTACTCTATAATTTTTTATGGTGTTTTCGAATTTCTGCAGAACCAAACTTTATATTTGGATGATTTTCAATGTTCAGAGATAATGTTTCTTGACTGATAACCTGTTTCTATTTTCTCTCTCTACATTTTAGTGCATGTAATGTATTTAAATGAATCCATGTGATGCAAGGGAAACAACTGTTCTTGTTGACTGATGCTTGTTCCACTAATGGAGTGTAATGGACCATCGTGGCAGCATGTATCGAAGGTTATCACAATTGAATTTATGGGACTTCCAACAAAGTATTCCCATCTGAAAGCCCACACTTGTAGTATACACACACGCACTCACATTATATTCCATGTTTGTCATGTGAGCACCCAGTCATTCGATGCGGAAATTAGGATTATGAGTTATGTTTCTGTCCTGTGAGAGGGACATTGTTGAGTGGGAGGGGAGAGGAGGGAAAATGTCAGCATGGGGAAGAAGAAAGGAGTAGTGTGAACGTGCTCTGCAGGCAGAACAGTCTGGGAAATAAGGGGGCAGTTTGGGTTGTAACTAAGGAAAAGACTTATGCCAAAGAGGAGTAGTCGCGACATTACAAACCTGAACTCTTGTTTGAGTATTTCATGATAGAGTCAGTGCTGGGAACATTGTCATGCAAGTAGCGTTTCATGTTGAAGGAACTAGATGGTGAGTTTTTTGTTTGCAAGATTTTCATGGAAAATGATCATGAAAGAGACAGAGAAAATATAGATAAAAGTTTTTACCTTAATACTACAAGTGTGTGTGATAAATAGTAGGCAAGTGGATAGGTGTGGGGGTGCAAAAAACTGTGCCTCCCACCCTCTCTCTCTATGTGTCACCGTCTCTTTCTCACTGTATCTGTGTCTGTCTCTCTCTCTCTCTTTCTCTCTCTGTCTGTCTGTCTCTCTCATGAGGCGGGAAAATGTGTATGTAAATTTGTGAATCATGTAATGCAGATGGCAGTGGGTATTCAGAGGCTTCACCCACCCTAACTGTGGCCACATCATCCACAAAGGCACAGGCAGCACTTCGATATTTTTTTGTGGCTTCAAAATGACAGACAATACGTTGAGCTTCTGGCTGTCGATCATGGGAAAGAGTGATGACGAAGAAAGTGACTTTGAGGGATTTACATTGGAGGAAATCAACAAGAAAGATGAGCTGGACAGATTTAGTAGTCAACAATGATCGTCTGCTACAGAAATTTGATTTGTCCTCAACTTCGGGAAGCAACAGTGGTGGTGCAGGAGATGACAGTGATGCTCTGCCCAGTGCAGTTGGGCCAAGAAAACGAAAGAGGGTCTCAAAAAGTAAAAGAGATGCTACAACAGTGAGGTGGAGTGACAGACTTGGTGAAGTCAAAAACAAACCATTCCTTGGCACCAAGGAGAAGGACCGTGATGAAGGAGAACAGTCGGTGATCGGTGACGACTCATTGTCAGTAGGCGTGGCACATGATTTGGAAGTTGGTGCTTTGCCCTTTGAGTTTTTCTCACTCATCATTCCCGAAGAATTCTGGCAGGAGATGAGTGAGGAAACAAACAAGACATGCATCACAGCGGCAACAAAAGAAGGCTGACTGAGACTAGGCCCCAACAACACCAGATGAAATGAAACTTTTCATCTACATCCAGTAAACGTTTGGCATTCACCGTCTTCCTGAAAGCAACATGTACTGGTCTTCTGATCCCCTCCTGAATGTGCCAGCTGTTTCCCAAGTCATGAGCAGAAACAGGTTTTACAAACTGTCACAGTATTTCCACCTGAGTGACAATGAAAAAGCTGCACCAAAGGGAGATGCTAACTATGACCCACTGTACAAAGTGAGGCCCCTCCTGAACACAGTCCTGAACAACAGCCGCAAGCACTACTACCCTGGGCAAGACATCTCCATTGATGAAGCCATGGTCAAATTCAATGGCAGATTGAGCTTCAAACAATACATCAAAGGTGAGCTGATAATATTTAGAGAGAGAAAGAAAGAGAGAGAGAGATAGTGTGTGTGTGTGTGTGTGTGTGTGTGTGTGTGTGTGTGTGTGTGTGTGTGTGTGTGTGTGTTGCGTGTGCACGCATGTGATGTGTGTGTGTCAGTGTGTGTGTGTGAGACAATTAGTTTTTTTTCTTCTTTTTTACCTTATATATTCTGACATGTACTGTCATTGTAATATGAACATGAATCCTACAGGTGCAGCAATAGTAACTAAATATAAAACTACCAATTAGAAAATTATTCAATTTGTTTATATATCTACGACAGAAGTGTGAGAACTGATTATATGTTATGTGAAAATAATTCAGCAGTGTTTTCAAGTGAAAACAAGACTGACTGTATCTGGGATCTTCTTCTGACCTACATAGTGACAGTGCAGTTTGGTTTTGCTTGTCAAAAACATGACTCTTGGATTTTTTTTTTTTAAGGCCAGACACGGCAGCCATTACTTCACCAAAATCATGAATTTTTATGATTTGGGGATTTTGGCATATTTTGCTACCTAAACCTTTCATTTATCCATTCCAAAGTTCAAATCATGTAAAAAAAAAAAATTAAAAAAAAAGATGAGAAGTGTCAAAAAAGTTGTTACAAAAGTAATACCCAAGCAGAGTGTTGACAGATTTTATTCTAAATTGCCAAATTAGATGATTTTGTCAACCTAGCAACGCCTACTTTCGCTTCCCGAAACAGTGCTTACCATACTGGATCGAAAGAGCAAAAAATGAACTTTCTAACTGCACTGTGTTACCAATTGTTGGAATAGACTATAACTGCTGGCGAGGGCTTTTCTAAACCAACACTGTGTCGGAAATTTCCATATAAGGCACCGCACACAATTTCATTCACATTTACAGTCAGTGATACGAACGCTAGCCAATCAGAGTACAGCATTTCTCAACCTCGGCCGACTTCGGCAGCTCACTGAGCCTTCAGCTATCCCGGGATACACTGCGATTGTAAACAATTATGGTTTCTTGAGCGTCTTGAAGTTGACTACATATTCAAGTGTGAGTAGAAAAAAGTTTATCAGGATTCAGTTAGACATCCATATGATCTGTAAAAAGCGCATTCTAGACAACAAGATGCCACGACCTAAAGGAATGAAGCGAAAGCTTCAGGCAAAGGCAGTTGCAGCCGCCAAGAAAGCTAAAAGACAGTCCGAACAAAAACCTGTTGATTTGAAAGCCAAAATGAGTGCTTCACGATGGAAGATTGGAGCTATGAGTGCAGAAACTGGAGAACTAGTGGACAGTGTTAATGAAGGGCAGTAACAAAACTGGATTTTATTGCACACGTTTGAACTTACGCAGCTACTAAGTGATCTTGCCTGCCCTGGGTGCCAAGAGACAGGACTGTCAGTGAGTGTAAGTGAAGGCGAAAATGCTGGTTTTGCTTCCAAGCTCGCTCTCAAATGTGACGGCTGTGGCGAGTATAGGAAGGTGGGATATTCTTCGCCACGAATCGACTTCAGTGACAGCAAAACAGCCCCTTTTGAAGTCAACAGAACAATGACTGTTCACTCACAAAGTTGGTGCAAGTCATGCTGTTCAGCAGAAATTCAGCACGGTCACGGGTATCCCAGGAATGCACCTGAAGACTTTCCAGAGACACAACAATAAAGTAACAGGCATGTTGATTTTTACTACTACTATTCAGATTTACCAGTCCTCCTTCCTCCCCCCGCACCTTTGTCCAGTCCCCCCTCACACTTTCACTGCATTTTATTGCATATAATTTTCTTTGTCGATTTTGTGTGTGTGTGTGTGTGTGTGTGTGTGTGTGTGTGTGGGGGGGGGGGGGGGGAGTATGTGTGTGTGTGTGTGTGTGTGCGTGAGGCATACATATGAGAAAGGGATAGGGTACATGCATGCGTGTGTGTGTGCATGTGCACGCGCGTGTTTGTGTGTTAGTGTGTGCGTGTGTGTTAGTATGTGTGTGTGTGTGTGTGTAAGAGCGCGTACGTTTTGGGGTGGGCATTGTCATTGTTTTAGTGTTTTTCCTTGCACAATGGAAGTAACCTTTTCATAGTTTCTTGTAAACACTGATTTGTGAACAATAAGTAGGCATATGTCTTATGTCATGCCTCTTGCAGAATTTGACTAAAACAAAGGCATGGGAAGCAGTTTTTTTGCGTTTCCTGCTTCACAGATTGATATCAACATGTTGCTTGCTTGATTATCCACATAAACATTCAGGTAAGGAAAAAAAAGAAAAATGGACAGCAGTGACAATATGAATTTATGTTTCAGTCACGGTGTGTTTCAGCTGCTGAAATTGAAGCTGGAGCTGACCTGCTGGTGCTGCCATCACCCATGAGGCTTATGCTGATACTGATGAACTGAGGGAAGCAGTCAACAGAGGAGAAAACCCTGTCATCAACATCAATGTTTCCTACGATGGAACATGGCAGAAGAGAGGCTTCACCTTCAATGTTTGGAGTAGGTGTCTGTATTGATATTCTGACTGGCTTGATTGTGGATTACCATGTGCTCTCTAAATATTGTCATGCCTGCAAGCTTACAGAAGCCAAAAATCTCCCTGCAGCATAACTCCGTCCTCGGAAAGAAGAACATGCCCCTGACCGCTGTAGGAACCATGATCTGTCATCAAAAGCCATGGAGACGGAGGCTGCAAAAGTTTTGTGGGGCCGTTCAGTGGCCAAACTTGGCTTCCAGTATATGGAAACGCTGAGCGATGGAGACTCCTCAGCCCACAGAGCAGTGTGTGATGCCAACCCATACCCGGATTACCCCAACAGTATTGAGAAATTGGACTGTGTCAATCATGCACATAAAAGGATGGGCACAGCTCTTCGAAAATTATCCAAGGAACAGACTAGGTGGTCGTGGAGTTGGACGCCTGACTGAAAACAAGTGTGATAGCCTTCAAAATTTCTACAGAGGGGCTATTATTGATAACATCCCAAATGTTGACAAGATGAAGAATTCCATCTGGTCTAGCCTGTGGCATTCAATGTCAACTGATGAGGAAGCTCGTCATCACCAGTGCCCAAATGGACCTGAGAGCAGATGTTTCTACAAGAAGGCCTTAGCATTAGGTCAACACCCCCAAAGTCACAGAGACCATCCTTCTTCTACCCATTTGGCAACAGCAGTGGCCCACAAGATGATTCCTGTTTACAGGAGGATGTCAGAGGAGGCTCTTCTCAAGACTTGTGCATGGAGGCACTCTAAACACACATGAGTGTCTCAATGATATGATCTGGGCACGCTGTCCGAAAACAGCATTCATGGGACTGAAGAGAGGGCAGGGGAGTGTGGCTCCAGCAGTTTGTGCTTTCAAAAAGGGAACCAGTGAAATTATTTCAGTAAAGAACAAGCTTTTTGTTGACATTTCCACCACCACTTTGGCTCTCCTTTCCAAGAAAGATGAACAGCGGATGAGTGCTGCTGACGCTGCCTCTTATGTTGAAGCACGCCGCCGAAGCAAGGATTGTGCCACCCACAGGAGGATCAATGCTAGAGTGGAGGAAGCAAGAGATGGCAATGTGCACCAAGCTGGGGGTCACTAAGTTGTGTACATGTATGTATATATACATGGACTTTGCTGTGCACTGGATTCTTTGTGTTTGCAGTAGTTATCTAGTGATGACTGAAGTACGTGGGCTTGACTCCCAATACAACGCAACAATTTCATTTTCATTTTTCTGACTGTTTTGACAAAAGTCAGAGGACAAACTGGATTACTTTTCATTGTGTGCTGCTGGTGAACTGTACTCCTGCAAGGATACGGATTATGTGCTGTCTGAGAAGTCTGTGTGTACATCCTTTGATGAGTAAAGAATTCAATTTTCTTTTCCAATTTTCCCCGTTTTGAGTTTTCTGAACGTTTTGTCAATTTCAAATCCCTAAGGCTCTGTCAATAATTACGATACAGACTTGTGCTTTGGCAGAGTGATTTTCTACACATTGTTTTTCATATGTGGGTTTGGGTTTGAATGAATACCCAGTAGTTTCTCTGTAATCAGTGATACAGACAAGTAAAGCGGGTCTCAATTTACCCGATTAAAAAAAAAAATCATAACTATACTTGCAAGTAACCAAACTTCAAGCCAAAATGTAAAAATGAAGATATAATGGGTAGAAACCTACTTTAAAAAAAAAAAAACAACCCAAGATTTATGCATAATACAAAAAAAGTTATAAGCATTTGTATTATTGGGTTTGGCGGCCATCTTGGATCGTTACCATGGAAACGGATAGAGTAAATTACATAACAAGACAATTTTTGGCTTTCTTAGCAAAAGTACTTTAAACAGCATATCACAGTTTGTCATGATTTATCATGATTTTGGGCCAAATTTTGGTTGCCATATCTGGCCTTAAATAAGCAGGTGTGGTAAAACTACGGAGTTATGTCCCTTACTGTATGATTTCGGTCTAAGTAAGGCCAGTAAGGTGCATACTGAAGAGGGTTAATGGGCAAGCACCCGCTAGCGCCCGACCGGAAGTCACACTGCCAAAAGGTTGAGCGCCTGCGAATGCCCGGTAAATGACCAAGCAGTTTATGGGGGCAGCCATGTTTACCATGGGAACAGAGATCTAACAAGAACGTGACTTTGTTTTTCCTGCTTATTTCCACTTCCTTTTGCAACAAACTGCTTGTCGATCAGTGCAGTGGTTGCCGAGTTACTGGATTTTCATGTTTGCCTAGCAAAGTAGCGTTTGTCAGCACGGCTGCACACAGATCTTGACATTCCATCATGGGATACAGTGACGAAGAGGAGTTGGATTTTGAAGGGTTTACGCCAGCAGACTTGGTAAAAGTGCAGCCTGCCGATGGTGACCCAGATATCGATTAGGATGATGCGGCTTATTTCATGAACCACGATTCTTCGGAATCAAATTCGGAAGATGATGAAGAAGCATGTGAGCTACAACACTGTGATGTCACAAGTACGTGGTCTAATTCATTGAGTGATTTTGAAATTGATGAATTTTGTGAAGATGTAGCGCCAAAACATTATCTGCCGGTCGATGCTACGCCACTCGATTATTTTAATCTTTTACCAGCATTGTTTTTACAGACTTTGGCTGAAGAAACAAATTGCTATGCTCAGCAAGTTCAGGAAGAGAAAGGAAAACTAGATTCGAAATGGCGTGCAGCAACAGCTGAAGAAATGAAGCTGTATATTGCTACAGCAATAATGATGGGAATACACAAGCTGCCAAGACAGAGACTGTACTGGTCTGGTGATGACAGACTTCGTGCTCCTGCTGTCTCAACACTGATGAGTGAGAACAGGTTCTCCAAGATTGGACAGTATTTGCAATTAAATGACAGGACAAAATATATTCCACGTGGTCATCCTGGATATGACCCCCTTTTCAAGGAACGACCACTCATTGAAATCGTACAACAAAAATTCCCAGAGCATTACAAACCGAATAGGGAAATAAGCATAGATGAAGCAATGGTCAAATTCAACGGCAGGCTCCACTTCAAGCAATACATCAGACAGAAGCCCACACCTTGGGGGGGGGAGGGGGGGAGGGAGTCTGGTGTTGCTGTGACCCAAGAAACAGCTACCTCCTAGACTTTGATGTCTATACGGGCAAGACGGACCACACTGCCAATGTTAAGTCCTGTTTTTGTTCTTATTTTTTTCAAATGATCGCATACATTTTTCTTTTTCTTTATTTGAGTAACACTTTTTCTTCTTTTTCTTTAACGAGTTTTTGATTTCACTAGTAATTCTGTGTGTGTGTGTGTGTGTGTGTGTGTGTGTGTGTGTGTGTGTGTGTGTGTGTGAGTGGTGGTGGAGATCATTCATTTTATTGTCTGTCCAGTTAGGATGTGTATTTTGTAATTGATATTTTTTGTTGAAAATTTATTTTTTATAATGGTAAGAGTTATTCTTTGTAACTGTGTGTGTGTGTGTGTGTGTGTGTGTGTGTGTGTGTGTGTGAGGGGTGGTGGAGATTATTCATTTTATTGTCTGTCCAGTTAGGATGTGTATTTGGCGTCATATACTGTACCATGTCAGACCATAGCATTCACGGCAGTTAGTCAGCTCTGTCAGGCCGAAGATTTTGTGTGGCTAATGCAGTAATAAGATAGTCACGTGACGCCCACCCTACTTCCGCCGAAGGAAGAAGCCGGTGTAAACTTCCTGTACCTCATCCTCTCTCGGCCTGCCGTCCAAGATAAGTCTTGTGCTCTGTCTCGCCTTTCTTTGCCGTTGTGTTAAGATAGCCTTGTGTTTGCTCCTTGCTTGTTTTGTTGTGGCTTGCGCGCTGAACCCTTGTACCCTTGCCGGTGAGGCTTTGGTTTGGTGTGTTTTATTGGTTTTATTGATTTTATTACCCACGCTTCTCGCGTTCGTGCCTTGTTCTCGGCATTCGCGACTTGCCTTCCGTGCATCTCGCAATTCGGAATTCCGAGCTACACACCGGTTCCCATCTCCTCGCTTTAATTAGCCTTACGGCCATTTGTCTGCGAGTCCCATTTCACTTCTCCTTCCATTCGGATTCCTTTTCGACGACCTTCCTCGTCGTTCACTCAGTTTCCATTCATTTCGCCGGTCGTTCCGCCATTTGTGTTTCGACCGGCCATACTGGCGACACATACGATTGAACTGCTTCACTTGAACAGCGCGACTTCTGCACACTTCCAGCACTACCAGTGCCCCTCCCGAGGTTGGTCAAGCTCTTCCTATCCCCCGATCCACCTCTTTGTCTCCCCTTTGCGATCGTGTTTTCCGTGTTTGTCTCACCACCAGTGCCCAACATGGTGAAGGATACTAACGGGTCGAGCTGCTCCTTTGTTCATGAGTCGCTCTCTGCCCCGGAGGACCCGAGTGTCGATTCCAGGGGACAAACCGCTCACACCTATGAGCGTACGGTCGGTGTGGAGGAGGGTTCCGCGCAGGGGACGCGCGACCATCGTTACGATTCCTCCTCTTCCCGATCGGTGGACACACGATCGTTGCGATCGAAGTCGAACAGGCAATTGGCCGAATCGAACTGGCAATCGGCCGTCATTGCCGACTGTTTTTCTTTCGATTCTGCCTCTAAATCTAAATCCAAAGGCAAGGCCCCCATGAAAGGACCTGCCCGTTCAAAATCTTCCCGTTCTTCGGCCAAATCGCCTGCTCACCTTCCATCGCACAAGGAGACTCTCGCCTATCATGCTGCGTCCGGCGATCATCGGCCCCTGGGGACCCTTGCCGAGACCCGGACCAGCACGGGTGACGACTCGCGGCCGGAATCACCGCCCGTCACCCGATCAGATGAGACTCGTGACGCTAGCTACCCCCCCACTAACGCCACGCAGTCGAATCACGCTCTCCCCAACCGTGTCCGGGTTCAGCCACTACCTGGACACGAGGAGCGTCATCACTCCGGTGGAGGGGCTGTGGGCAGTCTTTGGTGTGACCCCCCCACTGACCACAACCCCGGGTCAGGAACGCAGGCATCGACCAGGTCGGATCTGCGCCCTCACCCCCGACGGTTGAACCACCCCGATCGACCGTTGAACTTTCCCCTAGGGGTACAGGACGTTGGGGAGCGGACTTCTTTCACTCCCCTGTTGGGCAACGTCCGCGGTCCCGTTCCTCCGGGGGGAGGATCAACCAGCGGGACCAGGGGTAACCCTTCATCCTCTGAGGTGGACCCGTCGCCGCAGCCATCCCAGTCCGCTTCCACACGGCCAGGAGGCTCGGCTACCGCACCACCCACCCTGCCATGCAGGGGGCCGGCACGGACTGCACCCGGGAGATGCAGGAGGCAGTGCTCTCCCTGGGGCGGGTGCGAGACAGCTCGCCTTCTCGCTACCCTCCCCTTGGTGCCCAAGGTTACCCGGGTCCCCGGGGAGACTCTGCCCCAGCCCGTCGTACTCCCCGGGGACCGGTGGCTCTATTCCCCCGAGAGGAATCAGCGGCTTAGGGCTGACACCCTTCCCGACTCCTTCTCCGGTTGCATGTGGCATCCGGCCTCCCAGAGCTGGATCGACCTGGGGCCCCCTTCCTCTCAGGCGCTGTCCGATCGGCGATCCCCTAGTCTGCCCGCCGAGTATGGAGCCACCAGGGACCCGTCCTCGTTTTCCCCCACTAGCCATCGAGGGCGGGACTCCCACGCACCCCTGCCCTGGCCCTCCGAAGGTGGATCTGATCATCCCCTTCAGGAATACTCTGACCCACAACTCGAGGACGGGGTCGAGGACTCCCTCCCCCAGTCTGGTGACCTTTCCATCCTGGAGAGCTGGCGCCCAGATCTTGTTGTTAGGGAATCCCCTCCCTCTGACAACACCTTCTCCTTTAGCCGTTTCACTGGGTCCCCCCTGCCCAGCGATCACGGCCAAGGATAGTCGCCCCCCAGACCCTCACTCCCTTGTGGGACAGACCGGCATCTTTCGCCAGGGGTGCACATGCCATTCCCCCACCGGGGATTGACTTCTTGTCAGCCCCTAATGCGGCTCCGGTAGGAGTTTTCCTCAAAGACCCACGTCATGGCCCCCATGTCTTTTCCCTCTTCTCTGCCTATCCGGCCACCAGGGACATTGCCATTTCCTCTGCCGACCTCAGGCTCACGCCCAACCTCGCCCCTCCCACATCCACCCCTGTTCCCATCAAGAACTTGGAGTGGGATAGAATTGCCAGGACTGGCATTCTCCACACCACCGCGGGACATGCATTCATTGACATGTTCCTGCAGCGAGCAGAGGAGCTCTGGGCAAAGGAGGGCGGCACTGCCTCTGTGTCTTCGGACCCGGACGACACTGAGGCAGATCCTAGCCTATTCGGCGACCCCCTGATGCGTTTCCTTGTCAACAAGATTTCGCATCACTTTGGGGCTGCGGCGGACAGCGCAGCCAGGAGTCACTTTAACTGCCTGTTGGCAGTGAGAGATGCTGTGTTATCTCAGGCCAATCTCTCCCCGGCGCTCAAGGCGGCCTTACGGTGCATCCCGGGTCAGGAACAGTCGCTCTTCGGCGACTATTCCACTGCTGTCATCACCCATGCAGTTGAGGAACGCAAACAGGCCACGTCTTTTGCGGCCAAGCCCCCTTCCCAGCATCGTCCTCGCCAGCATCGCCCTCCTGGACCCTACTCCCGTCCGGCCCCCAGACCTACCCCAAACAGGCCCCCCCTCGCACCTCAAGGCCCGCCAGACGCCCTACTTCCACCGCGCCTAGGTCGAAACCGAAAAACCCCCAACAGAATTTTCGGTTCGGCCAACAGGCCCTGCCTCGGAGGTGACTAGCAGACTCACCTTCGGAGGAGCGAGAACTGGCAGACTTCTCGCCCCTCCCCGGCCCCTCGGCCCCTTTGGCAGGCAGTCTGTCCCGACATGCCCACCAGTGGCGGCGTATGGGACTCAACCCCTGGATAGTGTCAGTGTTACAGGAGGGGTTCCGTCTGCCCTGGGCAAACGATCGCCCCCCCCCCCCTGCTATCCTCTCCTCCTCCTTCCCCCAGCGATCCCCCCCCCCCCCCCCCCGGCCCAGGCGGAGGCCCTTCACCTGGGAGTCGAGGAACTTCTTCGGAAGGACGCCATCACCCATATACCAGGGCTTAAAACTTTCCGTCTTTTGGCGGAAATCCGTCCCCAGTTTTTATTTTCCGTCCCATAAAAAAATAATTTCCGTCCGTCGGGTCTGGCTATCGATCATCATTTTTATCTCCATTCCGCATCGATTCTCATACGGTTAAATTCGCGTAACTTGTTTACAAGTTGTTCATCAAAATGGCGGACAGAAAAATCGTGGAACGCGGCGAAGCTTACAATGATTCAAATGTAAAAAATAAATGGAGGTGGGAGTGGACAGAAACATCCTATGGGGACGAGAAAGTGGCGAAACACATTCGTAAACTGTCAAAAGCTGGACATGCTCTGTGCATTGTGTGTGATTCTGAGTTGAATTACGGTTCCCGTGGCCGAGTTGTGTTTGAGAAACACATTCAGTCAGTGCAACACAAGACAACTGTACAGAGCATCAAAGGCAGTTCGACCATAACAGGTAAGCATACATATTACATATTAACAACCGCCCCACTGTCTAGTGAGAGATAAGTATGATTTCACTAGGATAAGTGAAGTCTGTCCCAACTTATCTTTCTTCTGTCTTGATGCCACTTTTGTTTCCAGTTGCAATTAGTTTATAGTAGTAGTAGTAGTAGGGACTGCTTTTGTAAAGCTTAGGCCTCACGGCCTTTCAAATAGTCCCCTCATAATTTCAGTTTATATTTACTTTTATAGAGAGTAACATAAAATTAACTCACTCAATCAAAATTATAAAAACTACTAATTTTGGTACGTTATCCAGAGAATTCTTAAAGGCATTCCAGTTTAATGCCTTTAATACACTTAATACACTCAAAGGGTACGTGTTGGTAATTCTTACTCTAAAGAAATTAATGTACGTAGTGGGATACCACAGAGTAGTATTTTAGGGCCTATCTTATTTACTATTTTCATAAATGATTTACCCGATTGTGTTCAAACTACTTGTAAAATATTCGCTGATGATACTAAAATTTATGATATTCCTAATAATTTTAATAGATTACAAGATGACTCGTATAAATTGCAAGAATGGTCAGATACTTGGCAATTAAAATTTAATGTTGATAAATGTAAAGTGTTACATTTTGGTAAAAATAATCCTGAACATGCATATTCAATGATAACCCAAAATAAAATTATAAATATAAACAATTGATTTCAGGAAATCCCATGCCTGAGTCCAGTGGAATGTATGGAGTACATCCTCTATTTGCCAAGGCTCCAGAGCCAAGAGAAGAGAAAAGGACGACACCGCTTGTGCCTCTTGGCGATAGAATAGAGAACGCTGAAGCTATGTTGATCAGCTTTGTTGCTGAGAACAACCTCTCGCTGGCAACTGTGCCCAAGTTGGTCGAGCTGACACGTGCGCTTGCTGCAGATAAGAAAGCCCTGGATACCATGTCAAGCTCCAACACAACAGCTTCCTACAAGCTGAAATACGGTGTTGCTGACACTTTTCGAGAACAGCTGATAGAGGAGCTGAAGACGACACCCTTCTCTTTGAATATTGACGAGGCCATGAACTCGAACAACACAAAGGTGGTCACTGTGCTAGTAAGCCACTTCTCTGAAGACCAGCAGGCTGTTGTCATAAACCATCTGTCATCGTTTTCTGTCAGTAGGGTGACCAGTGAACAATTATTTCGAGAACTTGACAGACTTTTCAGCAAACTTGAGCTGCCATGGAGCAATCTTCTGTCTGTCATGATGGACTCTTGCAAAGTAATGCGGGGTGCCAAATCTGGCTTGGAGACACTTCTTCGACAAAAAAAAGCCCCTCACCTCTTGGATGTTGATGGAGACACATGCCACCATGCCCACAACGCAGCAAAAGCTTTCTGTGCACCAATGGGCCACCATTTAGAAAACCTGGTGAATGATCTTCATACGGACCACAAGTGGTCAACTTACAACAGAGATCTGTTTCAAAGAATATGTCTAGCCCTTCAGATCAACCTTCAAGCCCAATGAAGTTTGTGCCTCATCGCTGGCTCTCTCTCATTGAAGTTGTGGCAGACCTTCTCAGGCTCATGGATGCTCTGCTGGTGTTTTACTACAGTTTCCTGCCTGCATCAGACCAAAAGCTGTATTCTTGTATCCTGAAGGAGGCTCTCCATGCCAGAGGAGTATGTAAGGAAACCAGAGAACAAATCAAGAACATCCAGAAAGAAGCAAGGGACACACTGAAGAGTGCCACAAAAGAAGGAAAACAGCAGAAAGATCGAATTGTTGAAAAGCTCTTTATTCAAAAAGAGAAGACTCTCATTCATGCACATTTCTACATTAATGTGCTGGAAATCCTTCTGAAGTACATCAAATTCTTTCAGTCAAAAGAGCCAAAGATGCACCGCCTCCATGACAAGCAGGAAGAGCTGGTGAAGGAATACCTTGCCTGTTTTGTGAAGCTGGACAAGCTGGATACAGGAGTGAAGGCCCTGAAGAAGCTGAATCTGGATGATGCGGCAAACATCCGTCCTCCCAACCTCATGAGTGTTGGCCAGTATGCCAATGATTTACAGAAAGAGAGAAAGAAAGGTGACAGACTGGTGGATGAATTCAGGGAACAGGTGAAGAAGGCCTACATTGCTGGAGGGAAGAAACTCCTGGAGAAGATGCCCCTTCACAATTCAGTGCTTTGTTGCTTCAGCTGTATAGACCCCATAATGAGATGCAGTGTAGATGACTCAGGAAAGATCAAAGATACTGTGTATGCATGTCTCTTGAAGCTGTTTGAACTGTTGAAAGTGCAATTTCCTTCCATGGATAAGTGTTCTTATGAGAAAGAACTTCAAAGA
This sequence comes from Conus canariensis, assembly GCA_033310375.1. NCBI lineage: Eukaryota > Metazoa > Mollusca > Gastropoda > Neogastropoda > Conidae > Conus > Conus canariensis. Next base: position 80,716,843 of record CM065716.1, on the reverse strand, counting down.
TACATCCTGGACAAGAACATCAGGCCAATTGCTGAAAATCAGAGAATTGACAAATGGTGGGCAGAATTGTGTGGAGACAAATATCCTCTGCTGAAGAAAGTTGTGAAGGCAAGTTTGAGCTGTTTCCATGGCCCAATAGTAGAGTCTACTTTCAGTGTGATGGGTGATGTCATTGACAAAGCTACCACAAATATGGACATGGAGACATACTCGGCCATTCAGGATGTAAAAACTGCTCTTGCGGCGAGGAAAAAGAGTGCTGTTGAGTACTTCAGGAAGGAAGACCCCCTGAAGGATCCTGTCAACAAAACCCTTGTAAAAATCATGCAGGGAGCAGCACAGAAAGACAAGGAGAGAAGAGAAGACAACAAAGAGAAGAAAGCAAATGAGGCAAAATCTCTTGGACTTCAGCCCAGAAGTTGACTACCAAGAGGAAAGCAACTGATGACATTCTGGAAGAAGCTAAAAGAGCCCGCACTACTGAATGTTCAGACTTAAGCCTTGGAGAGGAACAGATGGTGGAATCAAAGAAAGCTGACAGTGAAAGTGAGGATGTTGAACATATGACTGGGAAGAAAAAACAGAAAACACTCACCAGTTTCTTCTCAAAAAAGTAAACACACATGTACATAGTTTCTGATTCAGCACTGAACTTGTAATATATACTATGCAAAATCCTAATAAATGTATCTGTAAATTACTGATGACTATTATGAAAGCACTAAGTAATGGACTGCAAACTCAGAGAATGGACTGGAGATAATTATTACTGAGTTTTTCAATATTTCTTTTCTGCTGCTTTATGACAACAAAAACTTCTTATCAGGTACAGAGACTGAAATTAAAAACTTGTGCCATGGATACACATCTTCAAGGTTCAGGAGTTGTCGGTGAAGTTGTCTGCAAATGGTGAGGACAGTATTCTGTGGACCTGAAGATTTGTTACTGATATTATGTGAGTTGAATTTTTTTTTTATTTGAGTCTTAATAGTGTGTGTGTGTGTGTGTGTGTTTCTGTGTGTGTGTGTGTGTGTGTGTGGAGAGAGAGAGAGAGAGAGAGAGAGAGAGAGAGAGAGAGAGAGAGAGAGAGAGAGAGAGAGAGAAGTAGATTTAACATGAACATGGCTGTTCACCCAAGTTAGTTGATAGGTTTGGAGTTATAAATATATTTTTCTCCTGTTTTGTTTGAATTTTTGCTTTTTTATGAGTTGCTTTCACTATAGCAAACATGCTTTAAAATGCTTCCAGGTGAGGCCTTATTTTTATCTGAAATTGCAGGAAATGCGTCGGCGGTCGGGCTCTGCCCGAACCCGTTGGGGGAGCTTACAGCGCTCCCCCAAACCCCCTAGACCGGATGACTCGGCCCTTCGGGCCTCGCACATTTTTTCCTAACAATTTTCCTCCCCTCTAACCCCTTACTGTTTTAAGCCCTGATATACCCCACCCCAACCCCGGGTTTTACTCTCACCTTTTTGTGGTTCCCAAGTCCTCGGGGGGCTGGAGGCCCATCCTCAACCTTTCCCCACTCAACAAGTTCCTCAGACCAACTAAATTCAAGATGGAGACCCCGGCCCAGATCAGAGACTCCATCCACCATCTGGACTGGGCCACTTCTATAGATCTGAAGGACGCTTACTTTCAGATCCTCATTCATCCTTCCCACAGACGATACCTTCGGTTCGTCTGGCGGGGACGGGTATTTCAGTTCAAGGCGCTCCCCTTCGGACTCTCCCTGGCTCCCTTCCTTTTCACGAAGGTAGTCAAGGAGATGGCCGCCCTTGCCAGACAGGAGGACATTCGCCTCTTGGTTTACCTCGACGACTGGCTCGTCTTGGCTCCCACTCAGGTCCTGCGTCAAGCCCACACATCCAAACTTCTGCGCCTTTGCTCCACACTAGGGTTCGTCACCAACCCTGACAAATGTGAGCTCTCGCCCAGTCAGAGATTCTCCTTCCTGGGCATGAGTTTCGACACCACCTCCATGCTAGTCTCCCCGACCCCGGAGAGGTCCACCCGCCTGATGGACCTCATCTCCCACCTCCGCCTCTCTCCCCTCACGTCGGCAAGGACACCGTCCTCCCTTCTGGGGATGATGGAGTCCCTGTCGCCTCTCATTCCCCTAGGCAGGGTCCCCAAGCGACAGCTTCAAAGGGAGTTCCGCCGTCGTTGGTCGCAGACCGCCGACCGCTGAGACCAGACCATTCCCCTCGGGCCTTGGTTCTTTTGGGCCACGGAGGAGTGGCTCAGCCCCTCCACCCTGAGCCCCGGAGTTCCCATCTCCCTCCCATCCCAGGCCCTAGAACTTTACACAGACGCCTCCAACTCGGGCTGGGGGGCCCATTTGGAGAGCAGTCACGCCTCGGGGGTGTGGGACCCATTGACTGCCCGTCTTCACATCAACATCCTGGAACTGGAGGCGGTCAGGCTAGCCCTCCTCCACTTCCAGACACTGGTCTCGCACCGATTTGTTCTCCTTCTCACGGACAACACCTCGGTAGCCTGTTACATCAACAAAGGGGGCGGGGCACGCTCCATTAGTCTCTCCCTCCGGACAGAGGCCCTCCTCCACTGGTGTCACATGCAAGGAATCACCCTTCGCGCGAGACACATAGCAGGGACGCACAACATCCTGGCAGACTCTCTCAGCCGCTCCGGGTCCATCCTCCACACGGAATGGACCCTCAGCAGGCATACACTAACCTCGGTGTGGGAACACTGGTTCACACCCATGATCGACCTGTTCGCCACCCGATTCAATCATCGTCTGCCAGTGTATGTGTCTCCTGTCCTGGACCCTCAGGCGTACGCGATCGATGCCCTCTCCCTCCCCTGGTCCGGGGTCATAGCTTACGCCTTCCCCCCCCCTTTCCGATCCTCCACAAGGTGATCAGGAAGGCGAGACTCGAGAGACCCAGGCTCATCCTCATAGCCCCATGGTGGCCCACTCAGTCCTGGTTTCCGGACCTCAAGTCCCTCACTCACGTTCCCCCTCTCCAGTTGAACGCCCGGTGGGACATGCTCAGGCAACCCCGCTCGGGTCGCCCCCACTCCAATCCCCAGATGCTTCGCCTCCACGCCTGGCTTTTGTGCTAGCCGGAGTGCGAGCATCTAACCCCACCTCCCAAGCGGACAGGTCCCAGTCCGTCCTTAACATCCTCTCCGACGTCGGGGCCTCTCAGGACCTTCAAGACCTAGCAATGACCTCTCGCAGAGCTGGCACTGAGTCCCTTTACGATTACAGATGGAGGAAATGGGTCTCATGGTGCAAGGACAACTCTGTTCCACACAATCGCCCCT
>CM065716.1:80698546-80708546 GCA_033310375.1 Conus canariensis | reverse complement strand
AACTGTGCTGGGCAGAACAAGAACAGATTTGTGCTATGGTACTGCGCCTGGCGATGATGACAGGAAAACATACATCAATTGCTCTCCACTTCATGCCTCCAGGACACACCAAATTTGCCCCGGACTGGTGCTTCGGTCTCCTGAAACGAGCTTTCAGGAGATCTGAAGTTCATTGTCTTCAGGACCTGAGTGATGTTGTCAGGAACAGTACTCCTGTAAAACACATCAACAGGGCTCAGGTTGTTAAGGGGGAGGCACAAGATGCCAGACCACAGGTGGAGATATTTGACTGGCAGGGTTTCTTTGGCAACCATTTCCACACAATGCCCGGAATAAAAAAGATAGGTCATTTTCACTTCCCCGCAGACAGGCCTGGATGCATGATGTACAGGGAAACTCTGGCAGATGAGGAAACGGCTTTCTGTCTTATTGATGAGGACAGAGTGGCCACTGTTCTGAGGGAACTTCCCAATGAGCCACCCATCATGCCACCTCCAGGCTGTCTCTCGAGAGGCAAAATTACCTATTCAAAAATATCCGGAGTTTTGTGCGGGTTGATACCAGGGACACTCTGACACCGGAGCCAAGAATGTGAACTTCTCCAGACCTGTGCTGTGTGTATCATGTGTGGGCGAATGGATGGATCATCTGTTGTGTATACTACAGTTGTGTGTTTACCTGATTCAGAAAGTTTATGTAAGTAGACCTCTTCAAGTTTTCAGGTATGTGATTTTTTAACAAATTATTATTGCATGCATCTTGTGACCAATGAAGGTGGTCTTTTTTTTCTTTTTTTTTTTTCGAGGGGATGGGGGGGGGGGGGGGGGGATATATGGTGGAAAGAGGTAATTTACTCTTTTTTTTTAACATGTTGTTCTTCCAGCTTTATGTTTAAAAGAGCTGCCATCCACCAGATGCCAAGTAACCCATTGAAAAGAAAAAGAAAGAAAAATGCGCCGCTCTCAGAAGATCAGGAAAATTTTGGCTTTTAAGAATTAATGAGATTTTGAAAATAGTTATGCAATTGTTGCAGTTTGGGAATAAAACTTTTAAAAGATGTGGTCTCAATTCTTCACAAGATGATGGGGTATCCACAAAATCAGCAGAACTGTTTGTAAATGAAATCCAAATGAGCAAGACACTTTCTGTGATCTGCAGTTTCATGCTCATTTTCTTCTAAAAGGAAATCGATTGAAAAAAGAAAAAGAGAAAGAATTAGTGACAAATGTCTCGTTGATGCAGGAAGGCATAAAGATTGTTTGCTCCAAGTTTCACTGATTTCTGTTAAAAAAAATAACCCCTGTTGCTAAGGGTTTTTCATCAAGATTGCTCTGTCAACTTTAACAGGCATTTTCTCAAAATGGCCGCCTTGCTACTAGCTGGATGTAAACTACTATAACTTTGGTTTTAATAAACCTACAAAAAAAACAAGCATATCATTGTGAAGCTTAATTTCTCTCGTTTCTGACTGTGCCAAAATCTCAAAATCTTCAAAATGACACTTAACCCCTTGGCCGCCCCATCACGGATTTTTCCGTGACACTTCCGTGTGCAAAAATCTGCCCTACTCACGGAAAAATCCGTGATCGTCATCGTAGGAATTTTCCTATCTTTATCTTTAGACTGGGGGTTCTCATTTCACACCAATGAGCAAGTCCGATATGTCTGCAATGAATATTCATAAGTGAAAGAATCCAACGAGGCAGACGAGTGGTCAGTTTGGGCTGTTACCAATACCACTCCCTGCAGATTTTCACACGAGTTCAACATGGCTGAAGAAGAACCACGACCGGGACCAAGTGGCGTCAAAAGAAAGCGTGTAGCAAAACATTACAGCGAGTTTGTGACCACTGATGTTGAGGAAGTTCTTCAACTAATCGAGGACGAAGAGTTCGTTGCCTATGATGACTCCAGTGTGTCAGAAGACTCGCTGGATGAGGACGAAGGTGACGAGTCAGCTGTTCAGAGGAGTGGGGGTGATGTTGACGTCAACATTGCTAGAATAGTTCGTGAGAACATGAACCGAGAGAATAGAGCAGAGCTGGAGGCAGAGTATGATGACATCACTGACCCAGATTTTGAAGTGGGCGAAGGCCAGTCAAGTGATCACAGTTCGGAAGAGGAGGGTAGTACTGTGACTGAAGCAGAAGCGTCGTCTGCTACAGCTGACACACACACAACGGGTCAGCCTGCGCGTGGCCAAGCCAGCACGCGGCAACAAAGGCGGCCAGGCGTTGGAAGGGGAACAGGTACGACTCATAGTTATTGTCTTGTGCGAGTATGCTGATGAATGGGTTTTGATCACATGGCATTTATCGGAAAACAGAAGACTTTACATGGTGGGCGTGGTGTGGGCGTGGCACTTCGAGTGTTTCTGATTTCAGTGTGTGTGTGTGTGTGTGTGTGTTGTGTGTGTGTGTGTGTAATCAAATGGTTTTTGAGTAGATACTTGAAACAAGACTGAGTGAGAAGTAGTAATGGTGCATGTGCTATTGTGTGTGTGTGTGTGTGTGTGAGAGAGAGAGAGAGAGAGAGGTGTGTGTGTGTGTGTGTGTGTGTGTGTGTGTGTGTGTGTGTAGTGTGTTGTGTGTGTGTGTGTGTGTGTGTGTGTATGTGTTGTGTGTGTGTGTGTGTGTGTGTGTGTGTTTGTTGTGTGTGAACATGACTTTTATTTTATGTCAACAGGTGTTGGCAGAGGACGGGGGACCAGAGGTAGAGGACGGGGAGCTGCTGCACAGAGGAGGAGTGGGAGAGGTGGTGTGTTGGCCCAGCCCCTCGTGCCACCTAACAACACCCAGCCAGACATCCCTGAATTCACTGGTCAACCTGGTCTGAAGATTCTACCAGAGGGGGACAGACCAGTGGACTACTACCGGCTTTTCCTCACCAATGAAATGCTGGACAAACTGGTGGCCGAGACAAACCTTTATGCAGATCAGGCGATAGCTGTCAGCCATCCACAGAAAAGGTTTTCTCGAATCAAGGACTGGAAGAAAACAGACCGCCCTGAAATGTCAAGATTTTTAGGGCTATTATTGCTAACAGGGATTGTCAGCAAACCATCCATCGAGAGCTACTGGTCAACATTACCAATCCTCTACACCCCAGTGTTCTCCCAGCTGATGTCAAGGAACCGTTTGCAGGCCTTGTTGCGATTTTGGCATTGCAATGACAATAGTAAAGCGCCACCCCGCAATGCCCCAGACAGAGACAGGCTGTACAAGATCCGGCCCCTTGTCACACACCTGCAAGACCGTTTCAAGGATGTTTACACACCCGACAAGTTTGTTGCCATTGACGAATCTTTACTGTTATGGAAAGGCAAGCTTGTTTTCAAACAGTACATTCCACTGAAACGCTCCCGATTTGGCATCAAGCTGTTCAATGTATGTGAAGACAGTGGTTACACATACAAATTTCACATTTATACAGGCAAAGAAGACCCTGGCTTCCAAATCCAGTAGCACCAGCCACCTGATGCTACCCACCTGTCTGCCACAGAGAAGATTGTTGTCTTCATGACATGCAGCCTCCTCAACAAAGGGTATCATCTCTTCATGGATAACTGGTACACAGGAACAGCACTGTACCAGTATATGAAGAACAATGATACTGTTTGCTGTGGTACCATGCGGGAGAACAGGGCACCAGCTGAGGTGAGGCAGCTACAGGTCAGCCAGCAGGAGCCAGTGAAGTCGCTGCGATCTGGGAGTCTGCTGTTTATGAAATGGCAGTCTTCCAAAGTAGTCTACATGCTGACTACCATGCATGATGAAAGCATGCAGGAGGTGGAGCGAAGAGGGGGGCAGAAGGTGAACAAGCCCAGCTGTGTCGTCTCGTACAATTCGAAAATGGGTGCAGTCGACAGGGCTGATCAAATGTTACAGTCTTACGATGCCAGCCGCAAGACCACCAGGTGGCACAAGAAGGTGATGACCGACCTCCTCCAGGTATCCCTCTTGAATGCCTACCTGGTGTTCAAGAAACACACACACAGCAAGTTGGATTTTCTGACATTCCAGCTGCAAGTCATCAGCGACCTCCTGTATGGTGACAATCCAGCACCACAAGCAGCTCTACCCTGTTCAGAAGAAGTTGCACGACTGACGGAGAGGCACTTCCCCACTACCTTAGAAAAGACTGTGGGGAAGCGTTCATCAGGCAGGAGGTGCAAGGTGCGCAGCAAGAGGGGCATCCGGAAGGAAACAAACTATGTGTGTGGACAGTGTCCTTCAACACCATCTCTGTGTGTGCAGCCTTGTTTCCAGGAGTACCACACAAAGAAAAATTATTAGTCACTGTCTCCTGTCCTGTACATATAATTATGTACATATGTGTGTGATTTTATCATCTTTGTGTTGTGTGGTCATAACACTGGTGGATAAAAGAAGAAGAAAAACAACAGTGACACATAAATTTCTTTCTGAACCTCCAAACACCCTGGATGTAGCTGTGGACATGTATGTGGTCAATTTGAAAACTCTGGATTTATATTCTTTACATAAGGTAAGGAAATACATTTTTCCTTATGATTCTTTTGTTTTCTAACAATAATTCACTGTTTTGTTTCACACTAATATGATAGTATGTTTAGAAATTGAGTGAAAAACAAATAAACCTATTTCACTGGACATAAACTTTTTGCAGTGTTCTTGAATGTGATTGCAATTGTTATCAAAAGATAGAGCGTTCAATTTCCTTTTAGAAAAGTATAGGTTTCATACACTTTTGTTCAATAGTTTTCGAGCCAGAATTTTTTTTGAATTATTACCCTTCGTGACTAAAAAAGGCTTGGCAAACTGTTGTCTCAGAGCTTTAAAAGGGTGTGGCAGGCAAAGGGTTAATGTACCTTTTGTGGGAGCGCATCACGTATCTGACTTATAGAATTTTTTGTGTGCCTGCAATAAATTCTTTTTTCAATTATGTGTTGTACTGTTACATCCAAAAGTATTGCAGCACTACTCACATTTGATGGTAGAAGTTATACTAATTGAAAAGAAATTGATTGTGAGTGCACACGCATGCACACACACACACACATGCATGCACGCACCACGCACCACACACACACACACACACACACACACACACACACACACACACACTTTCTCTGGCAGATAAGAGTACAAAAATTAACCCTTTTTAATACTAATTACTTTTGCATAACAATAACAATTAAAAATGATTTATTGTTATATCATTATTATCATCCTTATTATTATAATCATTATTGTTTTTATTATTATCATCATCATTATTATTTGTGTGTGTATGTGTGAGAAGGATTTATTTTAATGACTTTGTTTATGATCGTTTCAGAATTAGTCAGAACCTTCTGACACGCCTAAGCAAGCACTACCAGACCGAGGGCTTGGTGCAACCGACAAAAAGAAATGGTAAGCGCAAAACCACCACCAGAAGTCTCCAGTTTGAGGACACTGAAGCTGTAAAGCAGTTTATCTGCAATTATGCAGAAGACCATGCTGTCAGCCTTCCCGGCCGTGTTCCAGGATTCAAGCGGGCGGATATTCGCTTGCTGCCTTCAGGTGTCCCCAAGAGCGGCATCTACAGATGGTACGCTGATCATGCCACTCAGGCAGGACTGCGAGTTGTCAGTGTCCCCACCTTTCATCAACTGTGGCTCGAGCTGTGTCCATACCTTGTTGTGGCGAAACCCATCACTGATCTGTGTTGGAGATGCCAGCAGAACAATGCTCCTATTTTCTGAGGCATTTCTATAACTAACCAGGAAAAAAATGATTGCTGCTGGAGCAGCAACGCCATCTGAGCCAGGTGGACAGTGAGCGCCAGTTGTACTGCCAGATGACAAAGGAGGCAAAATTGACAGTTCAGGAACAAGGCCTGCAGCACCTTGAGCCTACTGCTGCAAACACCAGCGAGTATACTATGCACTACTCCTTCGACTTTGCACAGCAGGTGCATATTCCAAGCATGGCGGCACAACCTGGACCAATTCATTTTTTAACCCCTCCGGAAATGTGGCATTTTTGGTGTGTGCTGTGAGGACCTCCCACAGCAGGTCAAATAACCTAATTGATGAGGCAGTGAGCACCAGCAAGGGCAGCAATGCTGTCATTAGTTACCTGCTCCATTTCTTTGAAAACTATGGCCTGGGAGAGAAAAAGTGGCTCTGCACTGTGACAACTGCTCTGGTCAAAATTCTTTTCATTTTTGTGTGTGTATACATCATCATGAAAGGACGTAACCATGCCAGTTTCAAATTTATACATCAAAAGCGTTGTGACCATATTGTTTTCTGTACTGTTAGTAGTATCTTAAGATATTCTGGATTGATTATTTTCACTCTTGTCATTTTCATTTGAGGATAGGTTATCATGAAGGAATAAAAGTAAACCCAATCAATATCAAGTCTGTGCATCAAAGGTCAAAGACTGAGGTGACCATATTGGTCTGTGTGACAGGTGTATGCATGTCCAAGTCATCCCACATTACTCCACTATGGGTACTTTCATATTACTCTGATCTCTCTCCTCCAGGTGCATCCACTGGTACTGAAACTGAATACGTTCCTGATAGTAATGATAGCGAAAGCAGTTCTGGAAGGGAAGCACTGGTTTGAATTTCTGATTGTACACATTTTTGACTGCAACTGTACTCCTGAAAAGTTAAGTGGTAATCAGGTCTGCATCATACTGGTCCACCAGACCCCTGCTTTCCTCTCCCATCTTTCCCCACCTCAATCGGTTCCAGCTGTTGCTGAGGTTTTGGCACTGCTGTGACAGTACTCAAGAACCGGCCAGAGATCACCCGCCCTCTAGTTTCATATCTTCAGGAAAAATTCCAGTGTCTCCAAACCTGAAGAATGTGTGGCTATAGATGAATCTCTCCTCCTGTGGAAAGGACAGCTGGTATTTCAGCAATGCATTCCACTGTAAAGAGCGCACTCTGGAATAAAAATGTATCAGCTGTGTGAGGCCAGTGGGTACACATACAGGTTCCATGTCTACACTGGAAAACAGGATCCTGCCTTCCAGATGGAGAACATCTTACCTGCTGATGCCCAGCACCTGACAATGTCGGAGAAAGTGGTGGTCTGCATGATGGGGGCCTTTGACTCTCCGCTCACTCCCTTCTTGAAAAAGGCTACAAACTGTTCTTCGACAACTGGTACTCTGGAGTGAATCTCTTCAGGTATGTCAGAAATCAGTTCTGTCTGTCTGTCTGTCTCCCTCCCCTCCCCCCTCTCTTATATGGTAATACATTTTGAGAATTGTAAAAAAGAAAAAATGAGGGGTGTGTGTGTGTGTGTGTGTGTGTGTGTGTGTGTGTGTGTGTGTGTGTGCACATGTGCGTGCATACATGGGTATGTGTCAGTGTTTGTGTGTGCGTGTGCGTGTGCTTTAGAGGTTGTATTTCAGACTGAATATGTGTCCCGTCAGGACAAAACCAGGGCTAAGTCGCCGGGGCCTTGAAGCGTAGGTGCAAAAATAGCGCTGAGGCCCAATTTGGGACAATTTTTTTTATTTCAGAAATGGATAGTAGAAAGTCTATTCTTACCACTAGTATAGCTTATTTTCATGAAATCGATCTAAAAACAGTTTTAAAACGCTATTTTTTCCAAACTACCCCACGGCTATTTTCTTCATTTTACGCCAAATCGACCTGTTTTTAAACTACGAAAAGAAACACTGAACCCTAACAGAACCCCAACACATTGTACACCGTTGGAAAGCTCACGGCTTGATCTCGCGTGCTGAGTTAACACAAAGGGTCGTTTAGACCAATGGAAATAACTGTAAGGGAAAAACTTGGGCGTAAACACACTGAAACTGAGGACCAATCAAAAGGCCAGTTTGAAATTCTGCATGGTTACCTCGCTCATGTGCTGCTAAGACCGTTTTTTTGATTGGACCCCAGGAGTACTCCCGTTGAGTTTTCTGCTAGCGTCAACATGGAGAAGCGAATCGCCGCGTTGTTGTATTTATCAGTGAATGGAAATATTTACGGAAAAGAAAGTGATACTTGCCAAGAGCTTGTGCAAGAATACTCTACTGCTTCGAATGATGATTCTGAGAGTGATTCAGATAGCAGCGAATGTGAATCAACGGCAGACGAGGTGAACGAATCTATCTCGATTACTGATCAAGATGACCGAGAGTTGGGAGAACCGGTCGTCCGAATCGAAAGTAATGAGGCAGCATGTGAACCGATGGATGAAGATGGATGTCCACACCAACTTGTTCGGAAAGCACAGCAGTTTTCATGTCGGTGCACCCAGATAAAAGTGATACCGAACGAAGGAGAACAGAGAAGTGGGTGTATAGTCCAGTTTTCACCAGACGAAATTGTGGCGATTCAGCTTTCTGTTCAGGATTTGGACAGAGGTGAGTCTAATTTTATTAAACACATGCATGTATGCATGTGTGAACAGTAAGTAACCTACATGCATGCATGCTAAGTTGTATTTTGTGTGTACAATTTTTATGACAGTTGTGATAATCCTTTTGATTTTTTTTTTTTTTAACTAATAACTTATGACAGGGTTGACTTAAAATTGTAAGGCATACATGTGTATAGTAGTCAAATGTCGGTGCAATGTCCATTAGGTTGTTGCATGTCCATAATCACTTTTATTCGGGATGGGGTACTGTGTCATGAATAATGTTGACCTTTCAACAAATTTCTATTTATGAACACATGAAAGTGAAGATGTGTTAATCATGATACTAACAAGTTTCTCTTTTTTTTCTTCTTCTTTTCTTTTTCCCAGAGGCAAAAGACATGCTGATCCTGGGAGTCGTCAGTGCGTGCATCAGGATGGGACCAACAACTGAATGCAGCAAGAGAAAACAACAGGCAGAAAGGCAGAAGCCTCGCTCTACATACTTCTTCATGGGCAGGCAGCTTTGTACCACTGCCTTGAGAAAACTTTTATGGTAAGCATTGCAGATTCAAAATTAAGCAATCATCAAAATTAAAGAAAACATGAATACACAGAAATATTTAGTAACCAAATTTAGTAACCACCTACACAATTAATGTTCTGTTCCTTTATGTTTGTTTGTTTTTTTGTTTTTTCATGCTTTTCTGTCTTTGCAAAATTCAACTGACATTTGTACCACATAAACTGATAATTTTCAAAACAATGAAGTTGGTTTGAACAGGAAAGAAGAAGTCTCTGAGTGTATCCTATGAACTTCTTTCTCATTCTCTTTCATAGTTTTATTTAAATAATGTCAGTTATATCTTCAATTATATATCACTTAACATTGTTGTGGCTAATTTTATTTTTTATTTCTCAGACAGAATCAACAAGCCTAAGTTTTTGTCATGATCAGACTAAAATAAGTATTGACAATTAGCTTTGTATACATGTAGTTGCCTTGCCAATAAATACTGTTTGAACCACCCTCAAGTCAAAATCAAATTTTGATCCCAGCAACAGGTTTGAATCCGTTCCTTTTGTTGTATCTATGACACTAACAATGATCTGGGGGTGGGGTGGGCTGTTGTACAGTATCAGCAAGGACAAGCTGCAAAACCTCTATAGCCATTACAAGGAGAATGGTCTTGCACCGAGGAAACTAAAGTCTGGAGGAAGAAAATCCTTCCTTGACCCTTGCTGACACCGATCATGTGAAGAGCTTCATTGTGCACTACGCCGAGGACCATGCTGTCAGCCTGCCTGGAAGGGTACCTGGCTTTAAGCGAGATGACATCAAGCTGCTACCTTCCAGCCACACCAAGAGCCGTGTCTACCGAACTTATGCTGAAAGCGTCGACAGAGCAGGTAATATTTTAGCGCTGTAAAACTCTTTATTTTCTTGCGTTACTATACTCTCTCTCTCTCTCACTCACACACACACACACACACACACACATGCGGAGAAACACACATACACATGTGTACACACTACACAGTAAACATCATGCTGTATTATTAGCCCCTTTGAGCACATTTAAGAGCATATTTAACTTTTAAGTTTGCATCTGTGATTGATTAGCAAGCGGCGAGTTA
>CM065716.1:80687384-80697384 GCA_033310375.1 Conus canariensis | reverse complement strand
ATCAAGATTACTGCTTTTTTTCCAACCAAATTCAGGTATGGAATGTGTATTAAAAAGAAAAACAAGTGTGTGTAGACCGCTAAGCTTGCCACATGTTTGGGCCTATGTTCATGAGAGAGTGTGTGTGTGTGTGTGTGTTTTGAACTTTAGTTTTTTCTTTGGTTTGAGAATTACAAAATTGCTCACTTTCATAGCTCGTTTGCAAAGATCAGTTTAATCTACAAAGTGGAACTTTTGCAACCCCATATTAGACTGAACCACTTTGTATCATTAATACTATTTCTAGGTGTAGAGCAGGAATAGATACTCGGGGAAAGGTGGCATTCATAGACTGGAAGTTGTGTCAAGCATGAGACTAGTAAACTCTTGTCGCTTGTTACCCAAGGGGTTTCCCATTATGACTGAAATTAAAGAATGCTGACGTTCATGTTGTTGACCTGCAGACCAGCTGATGTGCATTGGTGCCTTTGGCAGTGATTCCAAAGTAAGGCATTTTTATTTGTGCACAAATTTTGAGGGCTTCAATATCAGTACAAATGGAACTTTGATTCCATTAATTTTAGTTGCTTTATGAAAGCGAATCAGTTGGGGGGGGGGGGGGGGGGGGGGGATTCCAGAATTGGTAGCAAGATCTGAATCCAAAAACCGTTCAATTTGGCAGACTACATTCTTTGTTGTGTTCAGCTGAACTGTTTGAACCGCAGAGTAATGTTGGAAAAAAAAAATGTAACATTGGGTAACTACCCCCCACCCCCCCCCCCCCCCCCCCCCCCAATTTTTTTTTTCAAAGGGTTTGACAAACTGTTGAATATAATGACAAACTGACACTCAAAAATAAAACGAAAAAAAGATGTAAAATTGGTTGATTTTGTAGACTGGATTACTAGCATGATGGTGAGTGATTATACGCATGCAGTGCCATAGAAAACATGAAAATATGTTTTGCAAAATCAGAAGAAAGCTTCAGCATTGGCCCTGAACCCAGTTGGGATCTGTCACACTTCACTTGACTCTTCCTCTCCCTCTGAACCACCATAACTATCACCATAACTTCTACCCACTGCCCCCCTCCTTCCCTATTGGAGAAATCACTCCACAGATCCTGAAGGTAAATAATCGAGAACAGGAAAAGTTTGTTTAGACATGTGTGGGTTTGAGAGTCAGTTTTGAATAGAGCTGATAAAGTGTTAGTGCAGAATAATGATTTTATGATAATGCTAGCAGTTATATTTAGTGAAAAAGTACATCTGATTTTTATACCCACATTTGTCACCTGACTAGCAGTCATCGTGATGAAATAAAGGAATTACTGTGTCACCAAATGAAAGAATGCACAGATTACAAAACAGACACGACATGTTTCAACATCTTTGATCTTCTTCATGAAAGACCAAAAGACAGTTGCTTACCTCAAATTGAGCGCAGTTGACCCAAGCACTTGCATACCTTCATTTTCCAAGCCGGAATAACACAAGGACTGTAAGAAAATTTGTCTTTTTTTGGAAGGGGTATCTTTTTTCTTTTTAATTCTTTTATATTTTCTCTCGCACTTCATCTCATAACTTTCTCCATTAAGCAGTATTATGCCACTGTTTATTATGAATGTAACTAGGATAGCTAAATAACAGTGCCATCTAAACAGTTCATACAGCCCTTAACCCGTTCACTGCTTGAAAATGTTACAAACAAAGGCTTTCCCAGTGCCAGGGAAATCTAATGATTTGGGGGTAATAATTAACAAAAAATTCTAGCTCAGAAACTACAAAAAATATAACAATGAAATATATATGATTTTTGAAGGAAATTGAATGAAGATTTTGAATCTGGGCTTCTTTTGTTTTAATTTTGATCATAAAAAAATATTTAGGCATTTAGATTTGGATAGATTTTTTTGCACGATCAAAAACATGTGTATTTACCACTACAGCTTCACATCCAAAAAAGAACACAAAGCAAAAAAGTTGAAAATAAAGTTTGTATTGTCACACTACACATGTAAATGAAAGTAAAACAGTTTAGAAGTCTATCAAGACGCTCACACTCTATGCAGACAGGTCAGTCCACGACCATGCCCCCCTCCCCCACCACGCCCCTTGCTGGACTTCAACCCTCTCTTTCACTCCTCCTCTTCTCCAACCTTTCCCTGTGCCCCGTGTCACGCCGCGAGCAGGCCACACCCCCTCTCGCGCTGACTATCACATCACTGGCCACTGGCACGCAGTGCAGAGTACACACTATGCGAGCTCGTTCAACGCTGGCAAACCAGTCAGCTGAACACACACTGAGGTCACTCAGCCCGACACAGTAACTGACGAATACGGTCGGCAATTCCATCACAATCATCATCTCACCTTCATGCTCGAGTAAGTCATTGAATAAAAGATTATTGTCTTTGTCAAAAATGATTAGCAGAGCCTGCTCAGCTGTGTAAATACGTTGGTTTGGTCGCTGCGCTTGTCGAAGGTTGCGCCGCCATCTTTGCAAGCGAGACGAAGTGCTAGGTGGTCATCCAGTCAGTGATGAGAATAAATGGGCTTTCCCCTCACGTGTGGTCATTTGCATATCATTTTAATACTCCAGACATATAAGGCTTACTACGCACACTCTATTTAAGTCCGTTAATAGAAATAGTAACGAATGAAAATTCAAGAAAAATGCATGACGTCAGTGGACGGCCTGTAGGCACTGGGAAAGCATTTTTACTTCGGCATCAGCTGACGGCTTATAGGCACTCTTCGGGTTAAAAGTCCATGATTTGGGGGATCCCCTTTTCAAGGCCTTGAAAATCCTTAAATCAGGCTTTTGCTCACAGTCATTAAAAAATGCTTAAATTTTGTCACAGCCCATGATCTTGAATAATGTCTGTGTAAAATCTTGAGTCTTTTAAAAAAAAAGAAGTAAGAAATGAAGAAGTTCGAGTTGGTCGACAAGCTTGCTGAGAATTGGTCTGCTATAGGTCAAAACACCAGAGTTACCAGCCTTCATGGCACCTGCGCACATGATAGATGATCCGCCGTCTTGAAATTGAGAAGCCAGCATGCTGATAAGTGTTTGTTTAGCATGGTTTGGCTGGAAAAAGAAGAGTACAAAGAATGGTTGCAGGCAGACCCAGGATGAGACAAAATCAAGGTCCTTTGCTGCCTAAGCAAAAAGATCCTAGACAGTGAACGATTCAATTTGCATCGGTATGTCATGATAATTTTTCTTAAAATTATTGTTGTCGTAAAAGTCCATGAATTTTTTAAAAAGTGCATGAAAAGTCCTTGATTTTTTTTTTGGGGGGAGGGGGGTGGGGGGAGTCAGTAAATCTGTATGAACCCTGTATGTTTCTAACTGTACCTGCAGGATTGTGGGCGGCGTGAGGACATGGGTGGTCTGGCCAAGTTGTATTTCGATCTGTGCCGACGTTCAGGCTTTAACCGAGGCCTGCTGAAGGACTATGCCCAGGTGTTGCTGCAGAAGGCGGTGGTGACCATGACAGACAGATTCCTTCATCAATTGTATGATATTGTACAGCGAGGTGAGGCCTACATACACCTGCTTCCTCAGGCATGTGGAATGCATTGGAAACTCAGTCACCATTATCTGTAACTCTTTACAAGTAGGTTATAGCTACAGGGCTTCCACTTTTCTGTGGATTTCAGTGAAATGTATAAATGGGAATTGGGGGGGGGGGGGGGGGGGGGGACAAAACAAACAACCCACAGTGAAAAGAAATTCAAGGGTACGGGAGGAAGTGTCAAGGGAATTCACTGATCTTTGGTTACTTGTGCACAGTATACCCGACCCGCACATGTGTACATTTGTCGTTTTTCTGTAGAAACTACAATTGTAATGGCCATTTTTGTTTTGTTTTTCCACTTTAAAGGAATGTGGTAAAGTTGTCCTAACACTCGATGCATTGATCCAGATATATTTCAGACTGGACGCCCTCTGGGGCCAACCTAAAAAGTTGGTGTGTGAATGCCATTTTAAATCAGGATACTTTTGCAATCAGCACCAGTGTTTCAAACAGTTGGAAGGTTGAATGGATAGAAATTTAGAGGCCCCCATCAAAGATAGTGTCGATGATGCAGTGTAATACTTTGTGACCATAATGTTGAAAGACAATGGGAACAGCAGTTGTATGGTGCATCGGCATCAAGGCAGTACCTCAGGGTGCAGGCACTGGAAAAGAAAAAAAACAGAAAAAAGTGAACTATACAAATTCTCTCTCTCTCACTGCACAGAATTTTGGGGAAGTTGTGGTGGTGGGAGTTGTACTTATTTTTCATTTTTAAATTCAAGTTACCAATATTGTTATGAATGTTGTATGGAACCTTTGATAAATATATTAGTGAAAACTTGTATTCAGTTCAATTCCATGGCCCATTCCCTCACCTCAATGAAAACTACTGGACATTTTTTTCTTTCTCACAAAGTTTGCTACAGATTGGGTCAGTGCAAAAAATTCCAGTTAACATGGTTTCTTGTGTCCAAATCGACCGCTTCTTCATGTTACTTTTAAGTGGTAAACACACAACAAGAACTATCTTGTCCATTCCCAACAGCTTGTGCCCAAGGAAGCTTTTTTGGTTTGTGTTATGCAAACTCATATGTATTCTCTCCTCTAAAATTATTGTCGGTTTGTAACGGCGGCTGACCTCTTTTATATATGGCCATGTTTATGTCTTCAACAACGTGCCAACAGGGAGTAGAGAGTTGAGAATGATAGTAGATATTACAGATGTATCAACACTGAAGACACAGAGGGAGAGATTTTGAATATAATTCTGTGAGACATCAGAGGACAGTTTTATTGAATTCTAACAACTAAAGTTATGCTCAGATTAAATATGACCAGTCCTATTATAGGTTCTTGTCAAATATTTTGAAGTTATTTAACTGTCTTCTTATTGTGTGACATAACATGGGACCCAGTGAAAACCCTTGTAATGGTGAGTGATGACGTTTGTCCAGAGCGCTCTCAAGGTAACCGTGTAGACCTAGATGAACTGGCTCTGGCCCATCTGTCAGCCCTGGTCCTTGAACCTGTATACTTCAACCATCACGCAGAGATGACCCTCAGCCTCCTGGACGTGATCTTGCAGTGCCCATTGGTGGTGAGGAGGCTGCTGATGAACTGTCGTGACCTTGGCTACCAGATGATGGCCATCTGTCTCAAATGTCAGCAGCATTTGCAAGCGTTAGACATTTTTAAAGGTAAGTAGGATTTTGGTGGTCTCTGCTGGTGGTATGTTTGATGGCTGCAAGTGGAATTGTGGTTGACAGGTTTGTCAGAAGATGGAAAGATTTCTTATGTTAAGTTTCTACAGGAAGTATGATCGTAACACTTCTAACTTTACACGCTGAACAGTAATACCAACCTGCATTCACGCCATCTGCACTTGTTTCATTAAAAGCACAAGAGCTGATACATATGCATAAAACAAACGGTACAGGGAGGTTACCTGGTTACTCCTGTGGATTTTACAGGCGTCAGATTTGCTGCCTCATGGTTTCTCTTCAGTTTGAGTAAGAGTTCAGCCTTCTGCTTTAGCCTGAAGTGAGCTGCCATTGATTTGTTTGCTGCTGAGTACCATTGGGCATGAGTCGAACTCAGCGCTGTAATTTAAAAACAAGCAAAATATGGTCGCAGTGATGATTATTCTTCTAAGGGTCCAGCTCATTCAAATATTCCGTTTATATTACTGAGTACTAGCAAATTTGTGATGTGTCTCTGTTGTTGTAAATTGGAGGCTGTCATGTGCTTAACATTTCACAGCACTGCACCACTTTTGCTGTTCTGAAAGAAAACCTGCAAGCTGAGGGAGTGGACCTAAAAGACATGGTGAAAGTGTGGTTTTGTCTTTGGTTAGATTGTCTATGGATTGAAGCAGTCTGCTTCCCAGTTGATGGTCAGATATAGGATACTTGACTTCACTCCTAAAGTGCATTTTTTTAATATTCCATATTGTGTGTGAACTGATTTGTTGTGTGGTGTGTATGTTGATAATGTAGCATGGTAATGATGCAGATTGGTTGATAGTAGTTGGTTCTGGCTTCAGCTTGGTAGGGTTTTGGGGGGGGGGGGGGGGGGGGGGTAGTAGTAAACCACATACAAAAGTAGAGAATGACTTTTTTTTTTTTTGCTCCACACTCTCATTTTCTGTGTGTGTGTGTGTGTGAGAGAGAGAGTCTGTTAATGTATTCATTTTTTAATGTAGGTGTGAAGCACTTTCACCTCATTCTGTCAATGTCATGTTTAAGATCATTCACAAGTGATTGCGTTTGCAATGATACCCACCTGCATGTTTCTCCTTTTCGCTTTGCAGTGATATCTACATTAATTTAAAAAAAAAAAAGAGAGAGAAGCATGAATGTGGGGATCATTGTAAAGCAAAAGCAGAAACATGCATGTGGGTATCATTGTGTAGTAAGTCCATCACTCACAAAGTATTTTAAACATAAATTTGACAGAATGAGGTGACAGTGCTGCATATCCCCTTAATTTGCTGAAAAGTGCTTCATGTCCCCTTAATGTGCAGAAAACTGAGGTTTTCATATCTAGCACATTTTTTTTTTTTATTCATACATGAGGAATCGACTCTGTAAGATTAATAGAAAAAGTTTGAACGAAATGAAAATTATAATCAAAACACACTGTCCCGCAGAATAAAGACACACCTCTCGCCTTCATTCCTCTATATCAGGTGTTTCATGTCCAGTATGGTTGCCAGTAAGAATTGCTCAAATTGCATGAAGTAACACATCAGAAGTCACTGTGGAAATTGGTTATTTGGTTTGGAGAGGGGGGGGGTGGGGTTCCAAACATCACCAGTATCAGATCATGATGGAGACAATTTCAGTGCATCCACTTATGTTTTGTGCAGCAATTCAGTGGAGGAAGAACAACGAGCAAGGAGGACCCCTTGTGAAAGATCTTCTGCGGCAGCTGGTGGCAGTGCGGGACATCCCTTCTGCGTCCTCTGCACTGAAAATGGCGTCTTCCAGGGAAGCTATGGGTCAGCACTCTTTTCTTGTTTTCTTTCTTGCTCTCTTTGCCATCTTCTCGGTGCCAGAGGCTAGGATACGAATTCAGATTATGCAATCCGTTGCGCACAAACTAAGTTTGCCTCTTTACAAACTTTACCAAAGCACTTTTCATACAGAGGTTGATGTGGTGGTTTATTTTGCTGTCACTTGAGATTGGATTAGTAGGGGTGTGAGAAATACACAAATTCATACACATTCTTGTGGGATTTGTCGTCATGGCTTCAGAACATCAGCTAACTGCTCTTTATTCTGAAACCAGATGGGATTCAGTTATAACGTCCAGAGAGTCCATCTGAGAAGCTTCAGATCTTCATATAGAAGCGTTGAATTTGTGTTGGATGGTATGAAAATTCTTCATACATGTGGTTAAAATGCTTCACAGATCTGGCTGTGAATTCTTTACTGATTTGGCTGCACACAGTTCACCGAGTTATTCCTCAACCTGGTCTGTATTCGTTGTATGTGACCCACTCCCACAAAGGGTACAGTACGTTTATTTTGGACTTTTAGAGTATTTAGTATCATTAAAAACTAGAGAAAAAGAGCTTTCTGGTGATATTAATTTCAAGAACAGGGGACAGTGCAGTAGGAAGATAGAAGAGTCATTCTTTGCTACTGGTAACTAAAGGAGGGACCAAGTGTCAAAATTTCAAAATGGCTGCACAAGTGTGAAAACTTGTAATTTGTCACCTCAAGGTAAGGAAAGGCATCCCCTAAAAGAAAGAAATCTGTGACATTACTTGCTGCTATGCTATGCCCATGGGAAGACCTAAGGTGTTGGAACAGTAACTGTGGTACATGTTGACACCACATCAGTAGAAAAATACCTTATTTGTACAAAAATGAAAACTGGCCATAGGCTGCCTATTAGCAGACATTATTAGAAGTGTGCATGAACAGATTTGATGCTATCACCCTTCTGCCTGTGATACCAGCATTGACTCGTTTATGTGACACCGTAACACAGTTACACTTCATTTAGGAGTAATTTGCTGTTACTCATACAAGAACAACTGCTTGTCAAATATGGTCTTTGCTCTTTCCCCCTGATCCAGAAAATGAAATGAATATGGCAAATAAAGGTTGTTCATTTTCTTTCAAGAAATATGTGACCGTTTCCATAAAGCGTAACTGCGTTACATATGACACCAACATCACTTTCAAAGGAAGCACACTGAATTTTAGCAACTAACCATCTATCATTGTCTAGGACTTTAAGTCCTTTACAAATCCTATTAATTCCCCCCCCCATTTCACACCCCCTTGGCTTCATTCATTAGAAACAAATGAGAAATACAGTTGAAATGTTGTACAAACCATATTTAATCAGCACTGTAGATTTCTTGGTTTTTACAGAAAATTAATTTGTAAGTGTTAAAAACACACACACACACACACACACACACACACACACACACACACACACACACACACTCTGTCAATTCTGCTGGCAGTTCTTTAAAAAAAAGTAGTGGTCACAGGTGTCAACTGCTGGCGTGTCAATCTTTGTTGCGTCCTTTTTGGATACTAAGAAGGTTTGGTCTCTGTTTGGGAAAATATAGAATTTCCCAGCACAGACGAGGAATTTCACAACAAGGTCATCCTCAGGCACTTCCATGGCCTGTGGTCCTTTCTCCGTCTGGACCTCCACTGTGAGGACCTCACCAGGTCTGCCAACTGCAAGCACCTGTAAAAAAAAAAAAAAGATTAAAACAGTTGTTAACACTGGCATTAAACATACAAATGGTCACACTTTCAAAATGACACATAATCAGTAAAACTAGAATGACCATAAATAAACAGGAAGGAAACACACAAACTGAGCTGCCAAAGTTTCTTTTGAAATGCAAAATAGCTGATGTCTCACCGTTCCTTTGAAGTGTTGCTCGGTCTTCTTGGGAGGCAAAGCGGACAGACACCCATTCTCCACTTTTGAACAGGCTGGAAAAGAAAAAAAACAATGGATGGATGAGTGTGCACGAAATGCAAGCACTTGTTTTACAAGCAATTTTGCATTTTGGTTTGTACTCACTGGGTATATCAGAAAACAAACTATGAAGATATAGTGAATTTAAAGGATTTCCAGACAGAATGATGTAGAATTGCATTTATTTTTTTGATGGAATCAGGTCTTTCTGCTTTTTTTTCATGCCTCTCAGCATATTGGCTAATTCCTCATGAAGGGCATCTCTAAAGTGCAGCCGTTTTGATGATTTTGGAAACAGTCCTCGTGACAAAAGAGCCTGTTTTTTTCTTGGTGACTTGATATTTGTCAAGCCCTCGACAACTGCTGCATATTTTTCTGCGGAACCAAGTGGCATTTGTTGCATTATCTTTCTGATGGCTTTTCTTTCTGAATTTTTCTTTGTGTATCCACCAGATGCACTAGGGGAAGATTCAGGCAGAGTGTGGTCAGCTGATGCAACATTGTTGACTTTTAAAAGTTCTTTTCTTGCCTTGTAAGCTTCCCGTCTCTTTTTGTTTATCCAGGTCTTCTTCTGCACAGACAGATTCTTTCTGTAATTTTTTTGTCTTATCTTGATCTCATGGTTTTGCTCTTGAGCGGCTCTTGTCATGGCCTTAGGTTTGGACGCATTTAATGGAATGCCTTTTTCTTTCATTTTTTTGTCTGTATCTTTGCACTCGAATCCTTGTTTTTTCTCTTTGAATTGCCAGCTGCTCCTCTGTTCTTCTTGCTTTGCTCTCTTTTATTTTAAAGTTTTCCTTTGCCCTGAAGTCATCATATTTTCCCTGCTCTTTCAAGCGAGCATGATATTTGTGCATTCTGAGTGCTCCTTTGGAAAGAGAGCTATCAGTGGTAGTGCCATCAGCCAACAAAGATGCTGGCACTTCATTTTCTTTCGGAATCTCCGTCCTTGTTGAAAGTCGTAGAGACTTAGACTGAAATCTGAAACATTATTTGATTCTGCAAGTCGCCACTTTTTTTTTGTTTTTTTGATGCATT
>CM065716.1:80666833-80687284 GCA_033310375.1 Conus canariensis | reverse complement strand
CTAGCATTATCATAAAATCATTATTCTGCACTAACACTTTATCAGCTCTATTCAAAACTGACTCTCAAACCCACACATGTCTAAACAAACTTTTCCTGTTCTCGATTATTTACCTTCAGGATCTGTGGAGTGATTTCTCCAATAGGGAAGGAGGGTGGCAGTGGGTAGAAGTTATGGTGATAGTTATGGTGGTATCAGAGGGAGAGGAAGAGTCAAGTGAAGTGTGACAGATCCCAACTGGGTTCAGGGCCAATGCTGAAGCTTTCTTCTGATTTTGCAAAACATATTTTCATGTTTTCTATGGCACTGCATGCGTATAATCACTCACCATCATGCTAGTAATCCAGTCTACAAAATCAACCAATTTTACATCTTTTTTTCGTTTTATTTTTGAGTGTCAGTTTGTCATTATATTCAACAGTTTGTCAAACCCTTTGAAAAAAAAAATTGGGGGGGGGGGGGGGGGGGGGGGGGGGTAGTTACCCAATGTTACATTTTTTTTTTCCAACATTACTCTGCGGTTCAAACAGTTCAGCTGAACACAACAAAGAATGTAGTCTGCCAAATTGAACGGTTTTGGATTCAGATCTTGCTACCAATTCTGGAATCCCCCCCCCCCCCCCCCCCCCCCCCCAACTGATTCGCTTTCATAAAGCAACTAAAATTAATGGAATCAAAGTTCCATTTGTACTGATATTGAAGCCCTCAAAATTTGTGCACAAATAAAAATGCCTTACTTTGGAATCACTGCCAAAGGCACCAATGCACATCAGCTGGTCTGCAGGTCAACAACATGAACGTCAGCATTCTTTAATTTCAGTCATAATGGGAAACCCCTTGGGTAACAAGCGACAAGAGTTGTACTAGTCTCATGCTTGACACAACTTCCAGTCTATGAATGCCACCTTTCCCCGAGTATCTATTCCTGCTCTACACCTAGAAATAGTATTAATGATACAAAGTGGTTCAGTCTAATATGGGGTTGCAAAAGTTCCACTTTGTAGATTAAACTGATCTTTGCAAACGAGCTATGAAAGTGAGCAATTTTGTAATTCTCAAACCAAAGAAAAAACTAAAGTTCAAAACACACACACACACACACACTCTCTCATGAACATAGGCCCAAACATGTGGCAAGCTTAGCGGTCTACACACACTTGTTTTTCTTTTTAATACACATTCCATACCTGAATTTGGTTGGAAAAAAAGCAGTAATCTTGATCGCTGAAATTTGTGGGAACAGTCAGGATTGTGTCTACTTGCGAAGGCAGATTATCTTTCAATTCATCTTTTTCCTGCACATACACAAAAAAGTAGAGCAACTGCATCAGAATACACTGATTCATCAAAACACCATACAATAGCAAGATTAATTTGAAAACTATACTGTCCCAAATGATAAAACTCCAAGGATTTCTATGGTCTGCAGATATGTCACTAAAGTGTGCAATCAGACAAAAACAATTCCCACCCAGGAACTTAAATGGCTTTGATTTTGAGCCAGCAAACAGAGCAGAAAACACATTTCCAATTGTTTTTTTCTGTCTGATCTCAGTTCTGATCCTAACAAGTATTCAGAGTGCATGATGTAGGCATGCTTTTTTTTTCATTAGTTTGTCGTATAAAACTTCCACAACATTCATACTTCATTCTGTCATTAAAAAAATGTCAAGAGTTATATTTTGCTTTGAAGACACGAGCTGTTAACCTTCTTGACAAGCATGCACCCGCTAGCGCCAGGGTTCCCACAGATGTGACCAAACAAAATTCCAGACTTTTTCCAGACTTTTCCCAGGGCTTCTTATAATTTTTCCAGACCCCAGAATGTGTGTGCGCGCACCTCTGTATGTGACAGTGTGTGTGTGTGTGTGTTTGTGTGAGTGTGTGTGTGTGTGAGAGAAATATGGTCAGGTCAGGTCAGGTAATTAGGACACTAGGCCTTGCGGCCTCTCAACTGTCCTTTCATTTTAATTTGGATGTTCAACATGGCTGAGTACTTACAAGCCAATGTCATGTGCTCTCTATTCAATTTCGTATTCAAATTTTGAAATTTTTGGATAAAGAGAGAGAGAGAGAGAGAGAGAGAGAGAGAGAGAGAGAGTGTGCGTTAGAGACAGTGTATGTGTGTATGTATGTATGTGTCTAAAAACAGGCCAATGTATCGCCCTTGGGCCCTTTGATTTTTCTCTACCCCCCCCCCCCACCCCCACCCCATTCAATGCATGAACGCATCCCATACTGAAGTAAAAAAAAAAAAAAAAAAAAAATCCACCGTTTCTTCAATGTAGAACTCATCTTTCACAATCCTTGGGCCGAAAATAATCAGTCACGGTCATTGTTGGAGTCCGAGTCGTTTTGTCTGAAAGCTGCATCATTTCTTGATGTTTCTCGCCTGCCACGTGGCTTTTTAGAGCAGCTCGCCCACGTTCCCGATGTCGAAGTCTTTCTTGCACAGCAGGCACCATGCTTTTGTCTTGCATCCATCGGCAGCAGGAGCAATCCATTTGCGATAATTTGTATTGTCTAGCCAGGCAAGGCTAAACACACATTTTCCCATGTTTTCTTTAATACTTCGACGCTATTTTCCTCGCAGTGCTGTTGACTCGAAAGGAAGTTAAGCAATGGTACCAACTGCGCATGCGCAACACTGTTCACAGTAAAGGGGAGCTACTCTGCAGAAAAAATGTAGTCTGCTAAACCTCTGGCCAGAGGAAATCTGAAAACCGCGATCACTGTGCGTGATTTATTTTCTGGTTTTATTCCTATTTCAATGTTTTTGTAAAGAAACTTAAAGTGAAATTCGACATCATGAAAAAGTTTGCACAGCTTTTACAAAATTCCAGGACTTTTCCGGACCCATGGCCACAAATTACAAAATTCCAAGACTTTTCCAGCCCTGGAAATGATTTTTTCATTTTTCCATACTTTTTACAGACTTTCAGGACTCTGTAAGAACCCTGTAGCGCCTGACCGGAAATCACACTGCCAAAAGGCTGAGCGCCTGCCAGCGCCCGGTAAAACACGTGGCAACAATGGGCGCCGCCATGTTTCTAGTAAAAAAGGAAGACTCGCGAGAACGTGACTTCCTCATTCCTGTAGCCATTCACTTCCGTTTGCAAAAAACCGCGAGTCGATACGTGCCGTAGTTCTCGAGTTATGAATTTTTTAAGTTTTGTGGTCGAAATGCTTTCACCATGGCTAACCTTGATTTCTGCCGTTCTATAATGAGATTTAGTAATGAAGATACTGTGGTTTGTGGGATTTACGGCATAAGACTTAGTGAAAGTGCTGGGTGATGAAGCTTACAGTGACCTAGATTTCGACTGGGATGAGGTTCCAGATATGATAACGATTCGGAAGAAAGTTCTGAAGAAGAAGATTTTTTGTTTTCCCGAGTAAATGGCTCATGTGACATTCTTCAAACTTATGATATAATCATATAGCAACATATATATTCGTAGGAATTTTTAAAATGATTTTCATTTCATTATTTCCTTTCCTCTCTTTTAAATTAATTTTTAAATGGGTAACCATGTTCAAATTACGGAGTTACTTATCTTGCCGATGGTTTTCAGCGTACCTAAGCTCAGGTAAGTGCATACTGAAAAGGGTTAATGAAACAAAAGCATGCCCACCTGACTGATCCTGAAGTAAACATCAGAAAGAAAAACACCCCATACACGCTTGAAAACAAACATCTAAAGAAGTGATCAGTTCACTAAATCATACAAGACTTGACTTGTGATACCTCATAATAGACACATCAAATCCTCTAAAAAGCAAATTACACACACATACACCACCTGCTTATTAGCAATGAGTTTCTGCAAGCGTGAAACTGATGCTGGCAGCAGGGCCACTGCCATTCGGCCAACCAGTTCCAGATCCAGCATCTGCAAGACCTTCTCCTTTTTGGTGGTCAGCACCCAGTGGTTCAGCTTGTTGATGGCACTACGATCCTTGTGCTGCAGGAGCTTCTTGATGGCCTTCTCCAGCATGGGCACAGGCAACCAGAAGCCAGGGAAGGTGTCAAAGTAGCTCAGCATCAACCAGAACATCATAGGATCCTCCTCATCTTCACTGTAAAGTCTGCACACACACCAGGGGAAAAAAGAACGCTCAGGTCCACCGACACCACCACCACAAATGACAATGCAGCTTCTTATTTCATGATCAAGAAAGAATTTCAGGTTCGGTTCTCTTGGAGGATTTAAGGATTGTGACACATCTACCGATATATCCACACACTGTGGAAAAACCTAATTTCACAAGTAAATATTCATTGATAACAAACTTATTTTCAGTTGATTTTTCTTCACACCAAACATAAATGGCGAAGGTTCCAAGATAAAGTGTAAGGAACGAAAAGACTTCATGACACCCATCAGTCTTCATGCCTCTTGGATATAAGGAAAAAAGTCAAACTTACCTCATGATACACATGAAAGCATACGATCTCATGAACGCACACACAAAAAGGGTGTGTGGAGTTGGAGGGAGGGGGGGGGGGGGGGGGGAGCGGGGGTCCAATGTACCGATCACAGATCCATGTGAAAAGATGCCAGTTAATAAATACAGATAAAGAGAAATTGGTCAGGCAGTACAAATTAAGTAACAAATACATATAAGACTGAAAACAGAGAATACACACTTAAAAAAAAACACTGAAATATGTAGCAATAAGGTATTTTTCTTTACATGTGAACTACCAATGGTAAATCATATCTGCACTTCACAGTTGGTTTCAAAGACAGACCAACAACTCCAAACAGTCAGTCTGTGGTTTGAACTTGGAACATGATGATTAAATGAGCTTGTTCGATAAACCCCTGGTAAGTGAACAGGTCTCATTTCTTTTACGTTAAAGTATACTGCATATGCCATCCTTTTCACTTCCTAGCCACAATCATTTTTTTTTTTTTTTTAGATCTAAAGCTTGAAAGATTCAATTATGACAGATAGCACTTTCTCATTCCTATCATAAATATCTTGACAGCACTTTCCAATTCAAATTATAGCTATCTTGAGTCTGTTCACCGACAGTCACAGTCACAACACTCACTGTCTTGATCTTCCACAAAGACTACACTTTTTCTTTTTAATCTCTTGCTCATTCTTGGTGTCTTGCCTTCCCTTTTCATGGATACACACCTGTTTACCCCAAATTCGTGTACCTGTAATATCTCAGACAAAAACCTGTAATTTAAAAAAAAAAAAAAAAAAAAAAATCTTTATAATCGCAATACTTTTGAAGATCTGGAAGAGCCGGCCATTGATGCTGAAGACCGCTTCGTCGCCATCTTTGACGAGCTAAAAGACACAAGGCATGCTGGGAAACGTCTTCTTACTGTCTTCTGACCGAAACAGTAGCAGATGAAACTTTGCGCTTAACACTTTTCTTTCTTTGATTTTTTTTCCCGTAATTTTTATTTTTTGCGTGTGTGTATGTGTGTGTGTGTGTAATTCCCGTAATTTTTTTTTTTTTCCTCGTAAAAATTA
This sequence comes from Conus canariensis, assembly GCA_033310375.1. NCBI lineage: Eukaryota > Metazoa > Mollusca > Gastropoda > Neogastropoda > Conidae > Conus > Conus canariensis. Next base: position 80,681,785 of record CM065716.1, on the reverse strand, counting down.
CAGCAAAAATGGGTAAACATGTCTGTGGATTTAGAACAAAAAATCCAGCTGTCTGCTTCATATTTCTTTCTAAAGAAATCAAATGCCATATGGGCTGTATTGAAATTGTGTGTTCGCCAAATGGCCTTGTCTTTCCTTCTTTTAATGTGACTTCGTTTCATAGGCTTAAAGATATCAAAACCAAGTTGCAGATCTGTGGAAATAGCTAAAACCAGCCAAGCAACAAGTCCTGACAACTGTGTCTATGGCAAAGTTAGTAATCTTGGATTGGGGGCAAAATCATGTCCAAAAGTACATCAGTCTCTCTTTAAATTTTCCATGGGCAGACGAGCACAGCAGCCTTTGGCTTATATGACTCTGATTTCTTTTTTCCTGTCTGATCTCTCTAACCAGACACAACTCTTTCCCAACATTAGCACAATCAAGTCAGTACACAAAACGATTTGATCCAAAAATTATTTTTTTATCAGTCACAATACACCTGGGCCAAAGTTCTGTCATATGTTACTGGCCAAAGTTCTGTCACATATTATATACTATTCATTCATGTTTATTTTTCAGACAGGTACAGAGTATGTTTTTAGTCTTTCTGAAGACGGTGCTACAGAACAACCATTATCATAGCTTACTATACTTTGAAAGACAGAAGTATAACTGACCTTAAGAGAGAAAGAACACAATCTGCTGCAGGTTGAATGCTGTGTCGGCGGAGGTACTGAAAGATGTTCTTCAGCTGCCTATCGTACCGTTTGCTCTCTGAACAGCCCAGTCGGATGTAGGCGTTGCACACCCTGAAAGCCACACACCTCAGCAAATACATAGGTCAGATGTTCTGTTCTCTATGACACAATACTTTCCTCTTTTATTTAAGAACACTGAGATGACCCTTTCTCAATTGTGCGCATTATTAAGTGCTGCCTCCTTCTTGCAGGCAGGGTGAGGAAGAGGGATGGCGGGAGGTGAACTCACTTAGTTCTACCATCACAGAACAGAGGAATACTTGATCTTCCAGTAATGTTGGAAACAGTTTCTCCAAATACAAATTGCTCTAATTCGAAATGATCAGCATATTTTGGCACAAATTCCATCCTCTTCCAAACATCTTTTTTTGTTTGTTGCTTTTTTTTTTCTTTTTTTTTTATCTTTCAGGGCATGTAGTCCCCATTATTGTTCGGACATATAAGTAGCCAGAAGTGATTTCACATATAAAAAGTTTGTGAAAGTAATCACTCTTTGGTCAAAGCAAAACAAGAGAACACAATGGTTACAAACTGCAAGTGCTATTACCACTCAAGAACTCTTGTCTCTAAATCTTTCTTTTTTTTTTTTTTGGTCAGTTCGTCATTTTTATCATATTTTCACTAAACATTTGTACAAGAAAAAGACAAATCATATGTGTAAACAGATCCGTCTTCTTAACATATTACAAACACAGGCACAGCAAACTGGCAAACCGATACAACCCAAATCACAGTAAGCATGAAAATCACAGAACTTCCAAGTTTTAACAGGCCTGAGACAATTTAAAAAAAATGTAAAAAGATACAAAGATTATCACATACAAAAAATCATTTTTTAGAGCCGAACTGTAAAAAAAAAAAAAAAAAATTAAAAGTGTAAATATGTTCACTCAAAGAAGCGCTCATACTGCCAGACAAAATCAAACACGATGTGTACAGCTTTACAATAAATATTTTGGTTGCTGAAAAACAGACACGAAAGAAAGAGATAACCCAAAGGCACCAATTGGATCCAGCGAAGTATTGTCCTCGACCGCCAAACCAAGCAGCCAGGAGCAATACTGCGCCATCCTTTGCAGTCTGTGCTCCGTCAGCTTAGGTTGCTGAGACTGCTTAAAAAAAAAACAACAGACGTTACATAACATAGCAATAATTCTGGACATACACTCAAAATCATTCTAAATGCCTAACGAAATACTCTTACTCGGAATTGAAGAGGCCTTGGTTGCAGACAAAGGTGAAGATCCTCATAAGCTGCGGAACTGCCCCTTCCCGTATAAACAAATGCAGCAGCTGTAATACCAGTCCTCGATTGATCTTCATGAACTCATGCTGGTGAATTTTGCCCACAGTCTCCGTTGCTCTGCAAAAACCAGTCATATATAACCAGTGCGATACCACAACACCCAGGAACAAATTGAAATTGGAAGCTCTATGGATCAAACAAGATCAGCAGACTGGTCGCAAGAACTAGTCAGACTTCCAACTTTCTGTAATAGTAAAGTCAGTCTACAAATGACATGGGTAAGTTTCACCAATTTTTTTCCCCACCACATACCAAGCGAAGTCCAGAAATGCTGTTAAACATGAAATATTTCTGTTTTCCATCAATCTGGTTAACCACAAAAAATGTTAAACTTTTTTTTCATAATCACACACTCATAAGTATTTTGTAATTTCATAACTATTAACAGAAAAATATTAACAACTATATATCGTTACCCTTCACTAAAACAGTTTCTGTGTTTTCAAAGTCTTTTTATTACAACATTATGAATGCATTTATGAGCATGATTATCTTTAATCCCTCAGCATAGCTCTTTATGAAAAAAGCGATCAGCCAAATTCTTGAAGGGCTGCAGAGAGAGAGATGTATACATGTATCACTGATAATTCTTATGCACAAATATGCACAAAGTCCTGTGTGTCACCAAAACGTACCAAAATTTACTGTCATGCAATGATTTTCTCCTGTGCACATTACAACTTCAAACAGCGCGTCACGCTAAAGCATTTTCAACCGATACGCAATGGTCAAAGTCATTACAAAAAATAAACTTTCCCTGACGTTTTAGAATATTCTAAATCGATGAACAATTTCCACTTGAAAACTCATCTCTACTGAAAACCAACAAGAGTTGTTAAATAGACTACCTAGTCTATGATTGGACCACACAATCACGTGATTCGGCCAAGCACGAGTAGGGTGAAAAAAAAAAAAAAAAAAAAAAAAAAAAATCGCATGAAATTCGGCTTTTCAGAATCAAAACACAGTTCAGCTGTGGCTTGCAGGTGATAATCCAGCGAGGGAACTAAAGTTGAGTTTAGGCAACATGACCGGTTCAGTTAGAGTGTGCACGTATGTGTGCATGCATGTGTATGTGAGTGTGTGCATGTGTGTGTATGGGCGACTGTTTGTGTGCGGTGTGTGTGGTTCTGTAACATCGCTTTTTCCATTTTCTTCCTTTTTTTTTTTAATAGAAGTAAGATACATGCCTCCCCCACATATTCAGCATTTGATGCTGGATTTACTTTTATGTTTGGGGATTGAACGACTTCCTTTTTTCTTAGATGGTACAGAGAAGATAATATGCTATATTTTGGACTGCAGTTATCACCAGAGATAAATTAATGGAACATTCATATGATGTAAACGATGAAACCTCCCAAATGAATATGTACTTACGAGTATTTATCCGAACAGCTGTGCCAGTTATAATATGAGACATCCAGACTGTGGGGCCACGATTCATGGTTCAAATCCACTCAAAACATTAATCAACACTGTATTTGCAACAGTTAACTATGTTGCCTCTTGAAAAGACAGGAGTCAATTTAAGGAGAAAAAGGCAATAGACACAAAGATGGAAACAAGTCTTTACACATTACAGAAGGAGAGTCAATTCTGAGTGTCCCTACAAGACGGATTCACTATAACTGCATCGGTTTGCACATATAGCGTTTGATGTTACAAGGAAGTACCCTAATGTTAATCTGTCAAAAAGAAAACTCTCCTCATCAAAGGAAAAAGTTGTTAAACTGTGATCTGAATTTTAGTAACATGGACACAGAAGATCGGAATTCATTCATTCACTTCCTGTCATTGATGTAAATGACATAGTAAATATTTTGTTTTGAATTTTGAAATGCAATAATACTTACTCCAAAATGTTCTTTTTGTCCAAGAAATGCTTCAGTTCTGTCTCCAGTTCCTTCTGAACACAATGTTGAAATTCAATGAAAGGAAAAACAAAAAGCACTTTTTGCATCATACAGAAAGTAAACGCATAATATGACCCTGAACACAACGATCTCTTCAAAAATCCACAAAATTTTATCAATGTATGTCATAAATGTTTCTAATTAATTAGAATATTTCCGGTTATCATCAGGCATGAGGAACTGACCGGAGATTAAAAATAAATCAATTTAAGGCTGGATCTCTATTCTTGGGGCAAGACCAATGTGACAGTTTATGGTCAATCAAAATAGATCAACTACCAATCAGAAATCACAAGATCTTTAGATACTGTACATCTCTTCAATTTGTTCAATTGATGGGCAATACATGTTATTGTTAGTGACTTCAGAACCTGTTAAACATAAAGCTTTCCTGCTCCATCCAACTGAACTAAAGAAATTCAAACCTACACATACATTATTTCAACTTTACAGTTAAAAAAAAGAAATCTCCCTCACATGTATTTCAATATTCTTTTGAACTAGTCCTAGTCATTACATGGTGGTAACACTATGATTAAAATGAAAAAATGAAAAAAGGCACAAGTTTATAAATACACATCAACACATTTATGGAAGGTGTAGGAGAGGTCAACATGAAGCAACAACCTGACAGAAACCATTTAATAAATATGCAGTTTGTATTCTGTATCTGAAGAAGTGAATATGACATACTGTTAGTGTTACCCAGCTTTTTTTTTTTTTTTGCTTTTTTTTTTTTTTTTTTTAAATAGAATTTTTTCCTGAACTTCAAAGCAAATATACTCATTAAGTCATTCGCTTGTGAAGGTTTTTCTTTCAGTCTCAATCCAACACTTACACAAATTTCTTCCCGGCTTGGCTGCTGGTTTCTCTGAAAGGCAGTGTGATTCTTCTGAGGCCCTCTGGATACAGGCTTGCTGCTTCCATGTCCGCCTCTTGTCTGTGGTTGTAACTGACTGCGTTGGCCCGCATACCTTCTTTGAGGCACATTCCCTGGTTTCTCCATCAAGCCACTTTTTACTGGTCTTGGGTCTGGTCTAGAACTCTGCTTGTTGTTCTTGTTAGTTTTCAGAGCAGGTAAGCTGGGCTTCTGAAATGTGCTGCCGTCTCTCCCTTTTTCCAGGGATTCTCTCGTAGGAGTAGAAGATGGCTGTGTCTCTTTGACTGGTGGTTTCTGGTCTGGTTGAGAGCTGTCTTTCTCCTTGCGCTCTATCTCACTTCCCCCTTTCTCCTTGTCGTTTTTCTGATCCACTGCCTTGCTTTCGTTTTCATTTCTCTCTCTGGAGCCAGGCCTTGAAACTCGCCGTTCAGACCTATCTGATATAGAGATGGACAAGTTTTCCTCTGGTGTTAATTGCAGGTTACCTTCTCCACTCTTTGGTTTGCCAGCTAGACTGCTGGAAGACCTGAAAATGTAACAAATACTGAAAGAGACATTTTATTCACAGGGGTTATGACACCTGCACAGTTTAAGATTTAATCATTTCACTGCTGGTCTTCTGTTTTTATTTTCCTAAAGCACTGCAAGTTCTTTTACTATCTTAAGAAAGCTAATGTAAAATTATTTTCTGGGTGTTAATATTGACACTTTGTGTCTAAAAAAACTTGTGACACCAGGTGAGAACTGACATAGCTGGAAGAAATGAGTTTCGTTACTTCATTTGAAATATAAAACACGGCAGACTATCGACACCCAGGAAGAGCAACCAATCTTTAGTAACAACTTTTCTTGCCTTTTGTTTGCTTTGTGTACCTATACCGACAATGAATTCGGAGTACAGCCTGTTAGTCACTTCACATTCAAGTTCTCAAATGGTTCATTAACTGTAACTTGTATAAGCTTGTAAAAAAAATTAAACTTTACATTCACTACACACATATCAGTTTATTACAATGCTCTCTCTCCTCTCTCTCTTGCAATAAATTATTCACTGGAATCACTGCATTAAAAAATCACAAACCTCTTGAGATACGCTGAAGTGCACATTCTCACTGTAACTAGCCCGAGTTCCACTGGCTGAAAAAATGTCAAATCATTTGAAGACTAAATTAATGGAATTTAGTCAGGACTCATGACCCCTCTTGTTAGGCAAAGCTATTAAGACTAATAAGAAGAGAGAAAAAAAAAAAAGGCAAACGATGCACAGATGTTTTAGTACTATAACTGAAGAAACATATTTTCAAGACAAAACATTAATGGGTTTCCAAAGGGGCATGACATGAATTCTAAGGCATCTCTAAATGCACTATCACCACCACACAAAAGCCGTAACTTAGACTCACTTTCTTGGCAGGGAAGATCCTTGACGTCTTTCGCCTTGCTCTTCTTCCCCTTCCAGGAATGTGTCGTACTCATATAAGGACAGAACATCTGTATCTTCATCATCCTCGTCTTCACTTCTTCATCCATCTCTTCCACGTCCCAGTCCGTTTCTGAGTGAGACGACAATCCTAGGTGCCCAGTAGCCTGGATGCTGGGGAGAATGTCTTTCTTGATAAAGTCAGTGTCCAGCTGGCTCAACAACGAGGAGGAGTGACCAAACCTGCTGATACCTGATGTGCCCTGGAAAGAATCAGACTCAATGACCTTTGCAAGGTCACTACTCTCCGCCATCTCAGATGTCATGTCTGACGATTCAACCACAGCTTTCCCAGCTGAGTCAGCATCTTGTTTTGATAAATCGGAAGACAAATTGGGAGAACAGACCACAGTGGTCATCCTTTTTGTATCACCGCTGCCTGTGGAAATCAATGGTGAACTTGTGTTTCTTTTAACAGTAACAGACAAGGAACTCATCCGACCCATACTTGATGCACTACTTTTTTTGAGAGGTTTTTCATCTAGCGCCAACCCTTTGACAGTCTTGATGAACCAGGAGACTTACTTGAAGCAGGAGACTTACTTAAGGCACGACCAGTCACAGATTCAGTCTGTGCTGTTCTTGGCAGCTTTCTACGATCAGATGCCGACGATGCGGACCTGATGGAGTGCGCTGTTGGAGATGACGTTCTTGCAGGAGACTTTTCACCTAACATGTATCCTTTCTTTTTCAATTCAAAACCCCCCTCCAACTCTGTTGAGCTGAGCCTGGATGATTTCACAGCGGGTTTCAAAGGGGATGGAACAGCTTTCTGCATCTCCTGGTCCACTTCGTTTTCAACGCTCATGGAATCTCCGGATACATCTTCATCACTGGCACCTGTAGATGGACATTTAAAAATTATAACAAAGTACTGTATTCTATTCTATTACTGTGAACGAGGAGGTTGGGGGTGAGGATGAAAATGGGGAGAGTGGGGGCAAAAAGGGGGCAAAGAGAGGGAAGGGAAACAAACTAAATCAACTGGGGAAAAAGTCTATATGCACAGCAGATAAGCACAGCTTCAACTGTTAAGAACTATCATCAGGGGTTGAATGACTCAATAGTAATAAAAATGAGATGCCACTTCTGCAAACGATGGGCGAAGTTCAAATATGTGTGTGTGTTGTGTGTGTGTGTGTGTGTGCGCGCGCATACGCCTGCATGTGTGTGCATGGGCGTGTGTGTGTGTGTGTGTGTGTGTGTGTGTGTTGAGAGAAAGACTCGGGGGGAGAGAGAGAGAGAGAGAAGAGAGAGAGAGAGAGAGAGAGAGAGAGAGAGAGAGAGAAGGAAAGAGGGATAAACTCAAACAAACTGAGAGAGTGGTATCAAATGAAATTTCAGTTGGGGGTAAAATGAGGAATGGGGCCTTGGGAGCTAATTTCAAACCTTTTCTGTAACTGGAAAATTGAAAAACATTATATATATAATACACATACACAAACAAAATATCATTTATTTATTATACAAAACATCTTCAAGTTCACCCTTTGCATACCTCAGCCAATATTCGATTTAAAAAAAAAAATCCAACTTTTTTTCTTAATGCCATTTCTTTGATTTCAAAATTTGAAGAATTTACTTTTGGGCCCTTGACCTGCCAACTTTTGTTAACTGACATTGTACACTTGTAGCCTGCTATCAGTCAATTATTTAAAATGCAGGAGGGTAGGCACAAGTTAAATGACTAGAACAGATACAGTGAGAACTTCAAAAATACACACTGGACAGCAACATCTTCTGAAAATGCCAATTTCAGTCTGACTGAATTTTGCTAGGCCTAGTTTTTTTTGTTTGTTTCTTTCTTCCTGAAAAAAAGATGAAATGATCTGTGATGTAGCCCCTACACTCAAAACATTCCTCATTCTTTTAACTGTGACTTCTGACTACAAACCTGCTAAAACGCGGACAGTGACTTGTCACAATGGTCTGACACCGGCTGATCTATAGGCAGTTCCGGTCAAAGGACCATGCACCATTTACACACTAAATGGTGCCTGCACACCAACAATCTTAGGCCTGCGTTAGATCAAAACTAGAAAATGAAACACAGAAAAAAAGAAACTTCGTAAGAAAAAACACAACAGACGTATCAAATAGACTGTGAAAGTCAGTTTCGTTTGTAGTTAAATATATATTGCCCTAGGTAGAACCGAGTGAAAACAGACACTGAAAAAGCTCTCTCTGATGTCTGGCACACTGAACCCTAAATGAAACATACAAAGAACACCACAGTAGTACTTCAACCACTTCAGCCCGGACACAGTAACTGCAAGTGTAACTTCTCAGCCTGGCATTGTCTGGCTGATCAGTTGCAAGATCAGGGTTGCTTTCTTTACACTGTCATAAGCAGACAGGCTCATACAAAAGGCATAATGCTACAAAAGCATACTTTTTTTTTTACCACCTATTAAATCTAAATTTATTTGAATTATCGAGAAAAGCATGGTTCCCTAGATTCTTCATCACTTCATCAATACCTTGTATCTTAACAGGTTGTAGTGCTGCAATTGTGATAAAATGCAAATTTTATTAAACTTGACTGTGTCACTGTTCAATATATTTCAATCATTTGCTGTAAATATTTTAATGTACATGGTTTTGCATAAATATTTTCAAAATGATTTAAGATCGATCAGTGTCAGACTTCACCTGAAAGTTGCTTCGTAATGTTACTGACTAAAACCAGTGAACATGCTGGAAGTAAAAGCAGGGGGGGGGGGGGGGGGGGGACTGAGAAAAAAAAACTTAACCATTTGAAGTTCTTTACTTAACAACACATCACACATCCTTCATTACAATGTCTACCATTACCACTTCATGTGCAGGAAGTTCCACTTAGAATTATAAAAAAAAAAAGTTTGATTTGTTAGAATCTCAACAGCACCGACTCTCCTTGAACAATGGACACAAAAGCAAAACTGAGACCTGTAAAACCATGCAATTTCATACCTTCACATCCCTCATCCCATCCGTGAGATGTTTCCTGGGTTTCGTTTTGTGTTGCACTGAGAATGTTATCTTCATCTGCACCAGGACTCGTCTCCACCAGGAGTTTGGTCTGAGCACAATTCTCCATCTCCAGCAGCATAAGGTAGCTCTTCAAATTCTTCTTTTATTTTCAGGTCGTTCACTTCCTCAGGGTTTGTTTCAGACAGTTGAGGATCTTCAGATTTCAACCTGACTTCCTCCTTAAAAATAGGCACACTGGGACGGACCTTTTTCTTGCTCTGATATTTCGATACTTTCCGTTCCCTTTCACCCCTGTCATACTGCATCCTGAATTGGGTTGTTGGTCTTCCAAATGGTGAGGTTTTAAAACCAGAACCTTGGGAAATTCCTTCACAATCCATTTCTACAACCTCTACACCTTTGACAGGCCGGGCTGCTTTCTTGCGCAAAGATGACATGGCTGGAAGATACAAACTGAAAAAAAAAAAAATTTAAATCTAGGAACTGGAATCTTCAATTACTACAGATGGAATTAATATTCACTTAAAAAATTACCACAACACAATCATCTCTATTTTCATGATCATAACATACTGGAACCGTTATGTCTTTTTTTTTAAAATTAATATACATAATAAATTCAAAGAATACAAGTTTATAGTTCACTGAAAATGAAAATCAATACAGCTAATAAAGACATGCCACATACACTTTAGCCAAAATCAAAAGGGATTGCGATGGTTCCCTTATGCAGCTAGTGAAGAGTTTTCATATCTGTAACATATTTTCTTAATTTCATGTTCCCAGTTTCTCCATCTTCAAATCCCCCCCCCCCCCCCCCCCCCCCCCCCCCAAGTCCAAATCTTTGCCAAGTCATTACTATGAAGATAGTTCAGTTGTTGGCCTGCGCTTGTTTTTTTCCCCCACTATTAGATTGTTCGACTAGTATTTGTCTGATTTTATTCAAGTTTAAAAGGCTGTGCCAGTCTTGAATAGTCTGTGTTAGGTTTTCTTATGGAGCAAAAAATACCCAACTTGTTTACTGTTTATCGTTTACTGTTCCCTGCCTCATTTCATTTCCGAAACTGATACTAATCACAATTCACAATTATTATACAGTTGTAACGTTGGAGCAGGCTGCTGAACTTGACAGCATGTGTGTCAGTGCATATGTGTGTGTGTGTGTGTGTGTGTGTGTGTGTGTGTGTTGTGTGGATGCGTTTGTTCTGGTGAAGTGCATTACAAATTCAAATTTTTGCTGCAAAACAAGTATCACGATTTGGCTAACAACTGTACTGCAACAGAATAACTTGACTACAACTTCTTGACATACTAGGCTTCTCCTTTCTCGTGAGGCAGCATCTGAAGAAAAAAATTACTCACCCCCAAGTTTTGTCTTTAAATTTCATGTGGTGGAAGTTCACAATCACAACGTATTTATCCAGATGACAAGGCTTCTACCAGACACATACAACTGATTTAAACCTGCTGAAATAGACCAATCCAGTTCTGTTCAGTAACACTGACAGAGGTGTGCAGCGGCCATCTTTCTCCCAGGCGAGAGGAACCACTTCTAGCGTTTACCAATACATTCGCGCAACCGTTTTCAAGCCAACATTTTCATGCACACGCTAACATGTTCATTCATATGTTAATTCATTATTTATGCCCATCACAGCAATGCAAAATTTTTAGCAGAAAAGTACCCGAAAAATACCTTATTTTGCATGAGAACTTCGCAAACTTGTCAGCTTTTCCGCGCGCAGGATGTCGTCACGTTTTCTTATAGCCTAAGTTAGAGTGACTTCCCTCTTTTCAAACATGCTGAGGAAGCGGAAGCGACATTGCTCATCTGCGGGATCCTCCTATTATTTTTTTATCTTGAATATCTTGTCGCAAGGTGATTAGATGAGAACATTTTAAAGCCATTTCTTTTTCAAACCACCAAACACCCAAAACCGGCAACACAATTTCAATGACTTTAACAACTGACGAAAGCAATGGTCTTAGTAATGATAATACGATGGCGTAGGAATAGGCCTATCGCGGGGCGCGAGGAGGGACGCCTCTCCACTCCGAAAAATTGGGAGGTGGGTGGGGTTGCGAAAATTTCCTTTTGCCCCTCGTCCCTTTCCGTCCGACTGTCTTGTAAAGTACCTGTAACAATAGCAACCACAGTAAGGATCAGACCAAGGCACAGTTTCGCCGTGCCCTTTGTCTTGACATTCTAGATTGGTGCTCCCTTGGACAGAATAAAAATCTAATTGGGTTCTGTCATGACCCTTGGGGAAACTCCAACTGATATTGCATTCTGTCTCATGACTTTTAATAGGAAACAGAAAATATTAACATGAAGTAGATCGCATCTGTGTGGGTCGCTGTACGGCAAGAGAACCCGCAACCAACCTCAGGTGGGGAGCCTAGAGGTGGGTATAGATGGATCAAAGGTGTTCAGACCCCCCCCCCCCCCCCCCCCCCCCCGCCTCCCATTGTTTGTTTAAGAATGGATACATCTATATCTGCATATTTAGTGAAAAGACATCTGTTATCTTAAGGGAGAGACATCAAGTGACATACCCTCCCCCCCCCCCCCCAAAAAAAAAAAAAAAAAAATAATAATAAATAAATTTAAAAAAAAAAATAAAAAAAATAAAGGAAAAGAAAAAGATTTACATTACGTTAAATTCAGCGTGGGTGGTGAGATGGGGTGGATGGGGGGTGATGAAGCCCTCGGCCCCCCTCTCCCCCTCCCCCCACCCAACCCCTCCCCCCGTACCCCTGACCAGCGTGATGCCCCTGAACCCCACCATGGTGTAAGCGACCCGTGGACCCCGCCTCGGTCGGCACCCTCTCCGCTCTTCTTATAACATGAACCATCTCTTCATGAACACAGCCACCGCAACTTAAATTTTTGTCTCAGTGTTATACATTTCATAGTAAGAACCAGCTTTCTGTTTGAACCCTTACTTTTAACACGCCCACCCGACACCCAATCTCCACCCCCCCCCCCTCCACCCGACTTAAGGTGTTTCCTTTCTCATGGCAGGAATCCCCCCCCCCCCCCCATCCCCCTCACCCCTCCCACGTATGGTGAATTGAAAAGAAAGGGCCCGTGCTGTCTTCTGCACTATGAATCTTGCCCCCCTTTTTCAATTTTTGGTGATGACAGCCTTGACATGGCTGTATGCTATGGAAATCTTAAATAAATGTTAGCGAACCGCCAAGAGAAACGTGGATAAACGAGTCACATGACAAAACACGACAAACTCGTTCATCTTCATTGTCCTATTTGTTTGTGTCTTGCCTGAAGAAGACCCAAGAGGTCGAAACACGTCGTGTTTTGTCTTGTGACTCGTTTGTTCACGTTTCTCTTGGCGGTTCGCTAGCATTTATTTAAGATTTGTTTAGATTTCCGCGTGCAGTCGTCTCACTTTGCAACTAGATCTGTATGCGTGTGGGTTGGGATTTAAAGCTAGCATGTCATTATGCAGTTTTGTAGTTAAAGATAAACTGAGATGACCTCCAGTTATTAGATTAAACCATTTCAAAAAGTTTGACTGGTTGGCAGTGAATTGTTTTTATTTTCGTCCAGTTCTAATTGTCTGTATACATATGTGCACCGTCACGTATCACCGGCAGCGAGGTGGGTGGCATCCATCAAATATATTCCAACTATTTTTGTCGGCGAGCCTGGATTATCTATTGCATCGTCACCATGCTTCTTCTCCCTAGAATGTCAACACTAGAGTGTTCGGCCTGAGGATTCTGACAGTATGTTACGTCGCAGGCACTTGGTCTGGAATATCTGTAACTTCTGCTCGGTAGTAGTGACAATGACGAGGTCTAGTTTCGTTTAACGGATGCCTTCTGTTAGGCCTCTGTTAATGCTAGATGATCGATAAAAGACAGTGCTTTTAATTTCTGAAGAAAAAGAAATACACACAGACACGCAGACCACACACAACACACAGACACATGCGTGCGCACACACACTCACAACACACACACACACGCGCGCGCGCGCGCGCGTACAAACACGCGCGCGCACGCACGTATGCACGCGCACGCACACACACACAACACACACCACGCGCGCGCGCGCGCGCACACACACACCACGCACACACCACACACACACACCACGCACACACACACACACACACACGAAAAAGTGTGACAACCTAGCAATTCTAGAAAGCCATATATGAAAAGATGAAGAGACACACCAATGAGAACTTGAAGATGGAGACAATGTCTTTTACTCCATCATGTAGTAATAGGAATAGGCCTCATAGATGAGATCAGATAACCTTCATGTCTTTAAAAAAAAAAAAAAAAAGAAAAATGGACAAACACATAAAAACGCGGATAAACACATCTACCGAAAACAAAAACAAAACAAAACAACAACAAAGTTTACAAGTTTTAAATGTTTAAAATCTCAAGAGACAAATGTCATTATTACGAATGTGCGTACTCTCCTCAACACATTACTGGAAAAAAAAAAATTGAATTCTGTTTGTAGGTACATAAAATGCAACTGACAATCACGCCAAAAATGACACCTCAAATAGGATTTTCATTCAGTGATAAACAACGAGAAAGGCGTAGTGGGATGTGAAAAAACAACTGGCAAAAGAATGCAGTAAGTTCAACATCTTGTAACTCAGACTCAGCTGACTGCGAGCGAATGTGCCACCCCGATGATACGCAGAACGCATGGAGGAGATATAACCAGAGATCTAACTGTGGCAAAGCCATGGACACACACACACACACACACACACACGCACCCCCCGCAGGCACGCGTATGCGCGCGTGCACACACACACACACACACACACACATGCACGTACCCACGCATTGGCGGGTGCGAGCAGGTGGCGCGCGCGCGCACTCACACACACACAACACACACACACACACCACACACACACACACACACACACACACACACGCGCGCACGCGCGTCACGCCCCGCACACAACACACACACACACCACACGCACGACATACGTACGCACATACACAACGCATACACACACACACACACGTACACATACACAACACCACACAGCGTGCACACAACACGCGCGCGCGCCCGCACCTGGACGTGGCGGAGTAAGTAACCATTGAAGGTTAACATAGTATTGTAGCCAAAAATGGGAAACGGCTGTAGAATAATTTATCCGGGGACTCATCAACACACACTCTTAAACATGGACGTAAAAAATCTCCTACCGGAGAACAGCCTATCGTATGGCATCCAATCAACTCTGAAAAAGCAGACCATGAACCGCTAGGGAAACACTAGCAAAGAAATGAAACGTTATAGGGGAAAAAGCTTGCCCTTGAAGATCAGTTTGTATTGAAAATTGTGTTGTAACGTTACAAATATCTTATTTTTACGTTCATATTGTGCTCACATAGAAAAACGTGTTGCTGAAGATTAGTCTGGAGTCTGTTCGTAGGAAAACTTCTATCTGAAAATCAGTTAGATTCATGGAAAGTCGAACAAGGAGCATGACAAATATCCAGTACTATGTTTACATCCTGTCCTCAAAAATGAGAAAGAAAACCAAAACAAACAAGCGAAAGAAAGCCTAAACATACGCATCGTAAGCACATTCTTCCGTTAATGAAAATAATCTTAATATAACAATAACAACAACGACGAC
>CM065716.1:80646235-80653735 GCA_033310375.1 Conus canariensis | reverse complement strand
CTTGTCAATACGCTCATGACCTTTGGTGAGAAGTTAAGGGAGGGGTGGGAAGGGGGGGCGGGGAGAATAATGGGAAGGGAGCGAATAAGGGTGATAGTGGCGGTGGTGGAGAGTTGTCGGCTACACCGCAGTTGTGGAGAGGGAGACAGCAGCGGTATATTGGGTTGGGGGTGTGGATGCGATTTGTACATTCTAATTTCCCAGTTTTGCCTACATCGCTGTTTTGATTATTCCCGACGTGGGTACGCTACACAGTTAGAAATACACACGTACTAAAGCGCTATACACTCCATGTAAGCGTTTTGAGGCACAGCATGGACTTGATTTAATCCAAAATCAAATCAAACGTCACATCTCACAGGACTCCACCCCCCAACCCCCATCCCCACTATTTACCAAATCATTTACTTTATTGTGAAGTATTCCTACCAAAAACACCACTATGTAAGCATAAAGCTCCCATACATGACGTCAGATTTCAAGCCTTAGAACCCACACCGTGCACCAGCTAGGCTCCCAAAATTGTCCCATTCCATCTCATTTGTTCGCTTGGAACTACCAGCATGCACTTTGATGCTCACAGAATTAAAAGAAAGAAAAAAAAAAAAACATAGGGTGAAACAGCCATCAGACAAATCTGGAACAAGCTAGGTGTGCCTCTCCATGTATAGTTGTAAAATTACGCAGGATCATGGCGTGTGAATTTATGGTGTGTTACCCGTGTGCCTCTGCTTCTCATACATCCGCATGCTGCCCCCACCTGGATTGTCCATCCACGTTACCCCTTCTTCTTGATACCCTTTCTTTTGAAGTAACTGAACCTTTGAACATGATGGCTCAGAAATTTCCACCGAATCCATTTTCCGTTTAATCCACGATCACGTCAAGTACAGTGTCCATAGTAAACGTTACATCAACTTTCTGGACGCTTACAGTGTTTACTTGCTGGCCATTGAACGTTAAATTGCAGTTCTTGAAAATAACATCAGGTAGAACATCTCTGAATAAAGATTTCGTCGAGACTGGTGTAAAGTGTTTAGGCCTCACACCATGCCAGTTCCAACAGTCTTTAAGAAACGATTCAAAGTAGGTGGTATGGCACAGGGAATGCACCACGGTGCTTCTCCACCTTTCAAAAGATACGTGGCGATGTAAAATGAGTGGCCTGTATACGTCATCACCACAAGACGGTTCCTTCTTTACAGACATCAGTGGCAGATTGTAATAACTCTTTATGGTTCGGAGAGATCCGAAACAGTTTGTTATCTGTCTGCGTGTTCCATCGACCTGGATGTTTTGAACTAAAGAAAAGAATAGTTAAGAGTTGTAGAAAGTAGAAGAAACGGTAGTTAAAAAAATTGTAATAAGAAGGAAAAAGTAATGCCATCTGAACGAATCTGCAGACAAAAGCCATGCAGTAGTGATTCACACGAAGGTTAAACACTGGACGAAGTATGATTGTTAAGCAGAGACAGGCGTCCTAGCCAAGTGATCGAGATGAAACCTCTGAAAAGTAGGGAAAAGCATAAAAAGAAAAAAAATGTAAGAAGTATGAAAATGTACTCAAATGTCAAAACAAAATGGCCAGAAGTGTTTAAAAAAAAAAAAGTGAAAAGGTGGCGCCATCTGAACGCGTCTCCGATTAAGAGCTTTGTGGCAGTGACTCAGACGAAAGGTTCAATGCTGGACGAAGCATGCGCGCGTGGTGGGATGGAACTGGTGTCGTGGTGGTCGAGCTGATTCCACCTCAAGACAACTCAGGGAGTCTCAGCGTGCAGTCCCGAGGATTCAGATCCCTAAGTACCGGGATTCTCCGGGTGGTGCCTTGAAGGATTCAAACCCCTGAGCCCCGGTAGCTGGCGAGCTAGCTTGCTGGGTTGACCCTTGGTTTGGATGGGGGGTGATCTGCTAACTGAGTTCAACGCCAGAAGCGATACGTAGTCAAAACGCATGTGTAAGGAATTAAAGCAGAGAGAGAGAGAGAGAGAGAGAGAGAGAGAGAGAGAGAGAGAGAGAGAGAATGACACACACACACACACACACACACACACACACACACACACACACACACACACACATAGAGGGAGACAGAGAGAGAGAGAGAGAGAGAGAGAGAGAGAGAGAGAGAGAGAAGAGAGAGAGAGAGGAGGGGGCGGATATGGGGGTAGGGAGGAACGGGAGGAAGAAATAAAGCCCATATATTTATCATTCTAATCAATCTATCTATCTATCTATCTATCTATCTATCTATCTATCTATCTAATCTATCTATCTATACATCTCTCTTCTCTCTCTCTCTCTCTCTCTCTCTCTCTCTCTCTCTTTATCTGTCTATCTATAAACACTTGCAAATGTCAGCCCAAACAATACGGATTAAAAAGCTCTCCACACTCATGCAGATCACATGCCACATAGTTTACGTGCTCCAACTATTTCTGCTGCACCATCGGACCAAACCATAAACTCTCTCTCTCTCTCTCTCTCTCTCTCTCTCTCTCTCTCTCTCTCTCTCTCTTGTGTGTGTGTGTGTGTGTGTGTGTGTGTGTGTGTGTGTGCGCGCGCGCGCGGGTGCGTGTATGTGAGTGTGTGTGTATTCATGTTCGCGCGTGCGCGCACGCGCGTGTGTGTGTGTGTGTATGTGTGTGTGTGTGTGTGTGTGTGTGTGTGTGTGTGTGGCGCGCGCGCGCGTGTGTGTGTGTGGTGTGTGTGTGTGTGTGTGTGTGTGTGTGTGTGTGTGTGTGCGTGCGCGCGCGCGCGCGCGCGCGTGTGTGTGTGCATGTGTGTGTGTGTGTTGTGTGTGTGTGTGCGCGCGCGCGCGGGGTGCGTGTGCATGCGAGCGCTCGAACGCACGCGCGCATGTGTTTTGCAAGTTTGAAAGGGGGAGAGGGCCGGGTTGGATTGGGATGGGCACGTGTGAGAGAGAGGTCGGAAGGTGCTGAGGGAGAGGTGGGGTGGGGGTGGGGGCAGCCTAGGGGGAAGAGGGGGGGGGGAGGGCGACGTGTGAAGGAGGCGGGGCTAAACGCGACAAGATGAGGAGAGCAAATGAACCACCCCAGCATGTACAACACAGCGCAACACAGCACAGGACAGCACAGCACGGAGCAGTAGAGTATCCAACTTGATCGGGACATGGGAACAACATTGTGTCAGTAGCTGCCGACCACAGGACTCTTTTAAGTTGGCCCAAGTCACACCACCACCAGTTTGCGTGCAGCGGCACCGTTAGAGCTGCACTGTCTGAGGTTCTGTAACCTGAGCTGTCTTCTACCTCTGCCCGTGGGACTGACTTGACTGGCGAACTGATTGACTGATTTCCCCCAAGCGGTCAGACACGAGAGGGGTGTGTGTGCTTCGATTGTTACAGTGGTAAGAACGAAGGGCATGCTTAATATCCAGTCGTATGTATGTACAGGTGATTGAAGACTTGTAATCAGAGTCATAATTTTCAGATTAGAATGTTGTCACACACACACACACACACACACACACACACACACACACACACACACACACACACACATACGCACGCACGCACGCACGCACGCACGCACGCACAAACCAAGGTAGAAAAGAAGGGGTAAGCTGGATAGTGTATGAGAAAACAAAGGAGGAAGTGCAGGGAGGGATCAAGACGAACATTTGAAATTATGGAAAGTACAATAGTATTACTAAATGGACTTTGTGACAGATTTTCTCTTAAGCGTTGGCTTTTTCCTGTTTGTGATTTGAAATTAATACAACCACCACCACCACCACCACCCCTCCCACACACTCGCGTGTTTAGACCAGGACAGGAAAGCAAACGTCTTTTTTTTTTTTAATGCTGGATCTCTTTAAGGGTGATTGTGATCATGAGGATAATCGAAGTTAAGTTAGTTTCACTTTCCTCCCCTCTTCTGAACTGCTCAAAATGTGTTGAAAGCGATTTTATTAGTGATTTGGTGCTATATGCCATAAACAGACACAGAGCGCTCGTGCAAACATGCGTTGTTGAACACACGTCTGGGATCATCATTATTTCAAATAAAAGCGTTGTGCAGGTTCACTGATAATGGCTGGATTGAAGTCACCCGGCGCCATTAAAATCGAAAAAAATAGAAGGCCACTCAAGACAGTCGTGTTCAAAGAATATTTGGAAACTGGACATAGTGCCTTGAATAACTACAGCAACAATCACAACAACAATAACACATACAGACACACAGAAGGGAGATAAGAACAGAAGAAAGATGAGGCACAAGGAGACGATTTTCGCGTGCGTGACCCTATCGGTCAGGTTCATTTGTCCCCACAGTAAAGGGAAGCAACCCGTACAGCGCCGAACAAAGCATACCAGTGGATTGGGACCAGATACACTGAGCGTTTTTGCCACGCACAAGCAGCTATGATGATAGGCCTATGTTCAGTGTTCACGTAACTCGAACAACTCGCCGGTAATAGAACTAATGAATGAAGACGACTTTTCTGCTGTTTTTGCACGGAGCATAGTTTTCATATGTGGCAAATTAGTGTTTTTAATGTTGGTTTCGTGGATGTGACAGAATGCACGGTGACCGTCGGAATACGAACGAATATCCAGGCAATTATTTTAGTTGAAATGCTGTCGTCGTCACAGGTCTAATACTGAGTGGGTGCAATGTGCGTCAACTGAAACTGTTTTCAATGTGCCAGAATGTGCCAGAACTGTTTCTATCTGTTCGCAGGAGTTTGAAGCGGGACTAACTGTTTTCAATGTGCCAGAATGTGCTAGAACTATTTCTGTTCGCAGGACTTTGAAGCGGGAGTAACTGTTTTTAATGTACCAGAATGTGCTAGAACTATTTCTATCTGTTCGCAGGACTTTGAAGCGGGACTAACTGTTTTTAATGTAGCAGAATGTGCTAGAACTATTTCTATCTGTTCGCAGGACTTTGAGGGGGTGGGGGGACTAACTGTTTTTAATGTACCAGAATGTGCTAGAACTATTTCTATCCGTTCGGAGGACTTTTTTTTTTTTTTTGGGGGGGGGGGGGGGACTGTTTTGAATGTGCCAGAATGTGCTAGAACTATTTCTATCTGTTCGGAGGACTTTGAGGAGGGACTAACTGTTTTCAATGTGCCAGAATGTGCTAGAACTATTTCTATCTGTTCGCAGGACTTTGAGGGGGGACTAACTGTTTTGAATGTACCAGAATGTGCTAGAACTATTTCTATCTGTTCGGAGGACTTTGAAGCGGGACTAACTGTTTTCAATGTACCAGAATGTGCTAGAACTATTTCTATCTGTTCGGAGGACTTTGGGGGGGGGGGGGGTGGGGGGGGGGGGAACTAACTGTTTTCAATGTGCCAGAATGTGCTAGAACTATTTCTATCTGTTCGGAGGACTTTGAGGGGGGACTAACTGTTTTCAATGTGCCAGAATGTGCTAGAACTATTTCTATCTGTTCGCAGGACTTTGAGGGGGGACTAACTGTTTTCAATGTACCAGAATGTGCCAGAATTATTTCTATCTGTTCGCAGGACTTTGAGGGGGACTAACTGTTTTCAATGTGCCAGAATGTGCTAGAACTACTTCTATCTGTTCGGAGGACTTTGAAGCGGGACTAGTTTGCTAGCCATTTTTTGCTGACTCAGTTTTCACTGACGAATGCACTTTTGATGTCACTGTGGGATTATAGATATTTTGTAAACTCCTAGTTTAGTTGCCCCTCTCCCTTCCTTGCCTCGATCTCATTGACTGGCGCTCTCTCACGGAGAAAAGCCTTTCTATTCACGAGGGCTCCATTAGCGATATCGAGATAAGTTGGGCTCCTATAACAGGACTTTGCTGACAATTTTCCTTTCTTTCCTTTCTTATCTCTTTTTTCTTCCAAATCAGGGAAACACTATTCATCCACTTAAACCAGTGATGTAAAAGTGAAAGGGATTGATGGAACAATATAAATTTATTCACCAACATAGATTTACTAGAAATGAACATTTTCTTTTTTAATCTTGTCATCGTTTGCCGTGCAGGTCATTGACTGCTCTCTGGGAACTGTTACACGCAGACTGGTCAACTAGGTGGAGCTGTGAAAGTGCCAGAGAGACACTACTTCAGCCCTTGAGCTTTTTTCTCAGTTTACTTGCCCCGCTCCCCCCTCCCGCCTCCCCTCCAACCTCCTCTCCCTACTCGTCCTATCCAGACCCTTCCTCCAACCCCCGCTCACTCTAACCCCCACCCGCCGTAGTCGAAACGTTCCATTCGTTGATGCCGGTGACCGCCATCCTAGGATCTCCAGACAGATCCGGTGTCACCAGAGACGTGACATCCATGACGTTGTCCTCGTCAGTCTCCGTGGGTCAGAGGTACACAGACAGCCCTGATCAATGTCCCTCTGCCGGTCGATTCCACACAGTGCCACCTGTCTCTTCAGCTCTTGCGGCAACCGACGCCCAACACCTCTGAAACTCACCATGGCGACGCTACGTACCGCGGTAACGATCTTGATGGCTCCAACGATGTGGAGGTGTGGTCGTGGTGGCGGCGGTGGCTGTGGTGGTGGGGGTGGTGGAAGTGGTGGTGGGGGTGGCAGCGGCGGCGTTTCGATGAACACGCAACACAGGGAACCACATGGGCATGTTCCGTCATGATCGTCGACCTTTAGGACAAGAATCAGCGAAGGTGAGCTTTGTGTCTTTATACAGATACGTTACAGATTGAGAGTGCGAAACTGAGGTGCAGTGTGTGAACGCTGCACGAAAAACGTAGGAAAAAAAAGTTTGCATACACTTTAAATCTTATTTCATCCTTCATAGGTCTCTGTGTACGGCCGAATGGATCACACACACACACACACACACACACACACACACACACACAACACAACACAACACAACACACACACACACACACACACCACACACAACACAAACACAACACAACACAACACAACACACACACACACACACACACACACACACACTAATGCTCTGAAGATGGAATTTGGCTCTGTATCTTTCACAAAATAATACGCAAAAATACACCTCGGAGTACTGGGGGAGGAACGTCGACGACGACGACGACGACAACAAGAAGAAGAAGAAGAAGAAGAAGAAGAAGAAGAAAAGACGGCAGCAGAAGAAAAATATATACAAATTAAGAGATCGCAGGAATGCAACCCGACGCCATTTTCCCGCAAACTAATTTCAGTTGGGATATGTTTTGTGGTGGAGCCCTGAAATAGATAACGTTTCATTCTTTCAGTTTCTTTCATTTACAAACGCCTCACCCCCCCCCCCCCCCCCCCCTCCACTCCCGTCCTTTTTCTTTCTTTCTTTCATTTTAAATTTGCGCAAATTCATTATTATAAATACTGTGGAATTGTCTGCCTGCACTTATGTACACACACACACGCGCACACACACACACACACATATATATATATATATATACACACACATACATAAATACATACACACATCTGTCTGTCTGTCTACCCCTCTAAATTCGCGAAGGATATTTTTAGACCTCTACAAAAA
>CM065716.1:80633573-80646135 GCA_033310375.1 Conus canariensis | reverse complement strand
CCAAAAAAAACCAAAAAACAAAAAAAACCACAAAAAAACACAAAAAAAAAAATTTTAAACACCCACAAAAAAAAAAAAAAAAAAAAAAAAATTTTTTCAATTTTTTTTTAAAAAAAAAAAATTTAATTTTTTTTTTTTTTTTTTTAAAAAATTTTTTAAAAAAATTCCCAAAATTTCATTTTTTAACAACCACAAAACAAAACCCAAACCCCCAAACAATTACACAAGATTTTTTTTCCCCCTTTTTTTTTTCTTTTTTTTATTTTCCCCCCCCTTTTTCCTTCATAACTGTTACAAATGTTATTTTTTTACTACTTATTTTTTAAATCATTTTTTTTTACAAGTTGTGACTTTCCCTTTACCATTTTTCCCACCCCCTTAAATAAATTTTCATGAATATAGGGTTTACAATTATGATTATTGTTAAAACTTTAACATTTCAATTAAAGTTTTTAAAAAAACCTATTAGTTCATCCTTCCCATGATTTAACCTTCCCTTTTATCTTTTTTTCTTTTCCCCTTCCCCCCTCCCCCCTTTTCCCCCTTTTTCCCCCCCTTCCCCCTTAGTATTTGTATTAGTACTAATGTTACCATTACTTTTTTTTTTATTATCAAAAATTTTTCGATTATTATTTTATATTCTGTATCTACTTTTATTATCAGTACTGTTATTTTTCTTATGTTTCTACAGTTGTTAGCATTTTCGTCATTATCATTTAAACCCTTGTTGTATTGTATTACCCCTACCTTTTAAACCCCACCCCGTCTCGCCACAAAGGTGTTGCCCCGGCAACATGCTGTTTAAGGAAACCTCTAACCCGCCTCCTTTCTCCCCCCATACTACAGCTGCATTGCTATTATCCCCAAAGTAGTTGTAATCCCGTATCTATTTATTTTTTTAATATTTTGATCATCCCTTTTTTACCATTGTCATTATTCCCTTCCAAAAGTATTACAGTTATCATCATACTATCTCGCTCCCCCTTTCTTCTTTTGAAGCCCCGTTTTCATTCAACCCAAACTTGGCCCAATTGGATAAGTAATGATGCCTTCATTTATGTCCTGAGTGTTTTGTATTTTACCTGAAAAAGACCTAAGAGGTCGAAACGCGTCGTGTTTTGTCTTGTGATTCGTTTGTCTGCGTTTTTTTGGCGGTGCATTATCGCTAACATTTCAGACACAAACACGTTATAACCGACTCCATGAAAACTCTTTCAGAGATGTCCCACCTGATGTTATATTTGAGTTTCTAAAAGAGATATACATTCGTTCTGTGATTATAAGATTTTACGGAAGAAAGATTTTTACGGAATTCCAGCGGTTAAAAAAAAATTATTTATCTAAAAAATCTGAATCAGTTGTGTGTGGCTAAAAAAAAAATTTTTTTTTGAGAGGTGACAGCCTCGATATGCCCACTTGCGGTCGGCTCAGCTATAAGCAATATGAAATGAACAGCGCGGCAGTCGACAATTGATGGATTTCATTGGGGAAGTCGGAAAGAGAGCATGTCTGATGCTAAACGTAGAGAACGGGATGGGGGTGTAGAGGTGAAGACAGTCCACAGAGACAGGAAGGGGCGGAGTTGCGAATGCATTTATGGCACCGAGAATTGATCTTATACCTTATCCTGTGTGACAGAAAGAAAGAAAGAAAGAAAGGAAGGAAGGAAGAAAGGAAGAAAGAAAGAAAGAAAAGGAAAGAAAGGAAGAAAGAAAAGCTGTTGAAAATCATTTCACCATCATCGTCACCATCCCAGTCCACATTCAGAAAACCGAGTAGGCTTTGTAACGCAGGCTGATACTTGGAGTTTTACTGAACCCAAAGCAGAATCAAGACAAGATTTTTTTTAAAAAGGCAAATCCATTACATCGCATGTACAGTCGATGGATGTCTTAGTAATGGTAATGCTTGACGACAAAAGGGTATCATATATTGTTTACTTCATCCCTGTCGTGAAGAGCACTTGATGCTGGGATATTTTGTGTACTTCAGTTGTATGCTGATGATGGAGGATTGTGTGTGTGTGTGTGTGTGTGTGTGTGTGTGCGTGCGTGCGTGCGTGCGTGCGTGCGTGCGTGCGTGCGTGTGTGTGTGTGTGTGCATGCGTGCGTGCGTGCGAGCGCGCGCGCGCGCGCGTGCGTGTGTGTTGTGTGTGTGTGTGTGTGTGTGTGTGTGTGTGCGCGCGCGCGCGCGCGTGCGTGTTACATATCATATTTGCTGGCATAGCAACTTTAGTTTTCATCTTTCTTTCATGTTTTCTTGTTAAACTCTTGCCTTTTTCTCTCCCTATTCCCCCCCCCCCTCCACTTCTCCCCCCCCCCCCCCCACCCAGCCCCCTCTTGTTGTTTTTGTTCTTCTTGTTCTACATTCATGTTCTTTCTTTCTTTCTGTCTGTCTGTCACTGTCTTCTCTCTTTCTGCCTCTGTCCGATTGTCTCTCGCCCGTTCGTCCGTCCGTCCGTCCGACCGTCTGTCTGTCTTTTTGTCTGTAACTTTCTCTCGCCCTCCCACCCCCCACTCGCCTTCTCTCTCTCTCTCTCTCCTCTCTCTCTCTCTCTCTCTCTCTCTCTCTCTTCTCTCTCTTTCCTTTCCACTTTTTTTTTTTTTAAAGCACTGACAGATCACAATAGGTTGATCTTTTAAGAAGGGAAAAAATCTTACAAGCGCTCAGGCTTACTTGTGTCTAGCTTTATTTACCAAACTGCCGGATCGTAAAAGTGTCAGGCTTTTGTTACTGCTGCTCTCATGTCTATAATTTCCGCCATGTTAGTGTTACAGATGTTACTTGTTTGTTATTTGCGAACTGTTGCTATCAATTTTTTTGTGTATGGAAGTACAAGTACATACTCACGCTAGAGTGAATGTGTGTGCATGGTGTTTGGTGTGTCTGGTGTGCGTGCATGAGCATGCTTGCATGTGCAGACCGAACCTCCATATGCAAAAATTTAACAGTAACAATTCGCAAATAACAATTATCTATAGATTTGTTATTTGAGACTTCTCACGTTCGTGATTAAATTCTTTTTTTGCTCAGGTATTTATGGCATTGGTTGTCGTTAAAAGCTTTTGTTGATATTCTTTAATCTTTGAAGATGTTCGCTTGTATCTAACAGCTCGTGTCTATCATGTCACCGACATTAAGGGTATTGTGTACCGTAATTATCAGTACATACCCTTGTTTTCTAAAAATTCTTTGCTAATAATTTCCTCTTTTCTCTTACTTTTTTTTTCTCCTTTACTATCGCCCTGTCTCTATGTCCTTGTTGCCCAATACATCTGTCTTTTATTGAGAAAACCTGCACATTGTAGAACGTATAAGACGCCAAGCTTTTTTCTTGTAATCTGGTGAGCGGATATTGAAATTGTACACACTGTCCATAGCGGAGACAGTCTATTCTACCGTGTCTGTTTGCCCGTGCGGTCATTTTTTATGTATTTCGTTGGTACTGCAATGCTTATCGTTATTTCTGAAACATTTCTTTTCTATCCGTGGGGTAAATATTACAGGGAATGCTTGGAGGTCTGTGCACAGTCTAATCTTATTAGCGTTAGTGATGTCGATTGTTATTGTGTTGTGAATTCACCGTAAACAGTTGTTTACTGTCGTTGTTGGTTATGAGTTTATTTTTGTCGTTTTTTTGTTTTTTGTTTTTGTTTAGTTTATAGTTTCTTGTTCATGCTTCTATCTACAGTACAAAGAAAGCTAACATTAATCCAAAACACACAGACATACACCGTACATTGAATAAACATAAAATCGATCATTTAAGGCACGGCAATAACAACAACAGCATCAATATTAATGACAACAACAGTAGGCATAACACAATGAATTGAAGCAGCATCAGTAATCATACAATGATAAACCGGTAATTAATAAGTAGGATAGAGCCCCATATGATTCTGATTCTACGGCGACCAGAGCAAAACACTATTATTTTCTGTTGTTGTAAACAGTTGTTTGTTGTTGTTGTTGTTGTTGTTGTTGTTGTTGCTTATTTTATCTAGTTTCTGTCAAAGTAGAGCTATTTTCTATGAGTAAGGTGACAGCCATGAAAAGACCATATAGGGTCGGCTGGACTATATCAATGATAAGATAAAGTACGACTTTTAGAATTCAGTCTCTGACACACACACAAACACACACACACACACGCACACACGCACACGCACACACACACACACACAACACACACACACACCATTAAAAAAAAAAAAAATTCAATTCATATTTGGAGTCAGTTTCCACTGGCGTCGGATTCTCCGCAATCTCGTGCATGTTTATCAACTACAGGATGGTAAAATCAACTTTCGAACAGGAGCTTTCCTCATCATTTTATCATACTTGAGTAACTACTGTAGAAAAAAGAATTACAACCGCAACCAATAAACACTCGACGCTTTAATGACATATCTAGGCCTGACACCTGACAGAATTTGTGAGAAATGTTCCATCAGTGATGTTGCTAACTGTAGAAAAAGAATTACAACCGCAACCAATACAGTCATAAAAACGTTTTAATGACATATCTGAGCTTGACAGAATTTGTGAAAAATGTTCTCTCAGTGATGTTGCTGACGAATTTCATGATTAATTGATGCGCCTCTTCTCTCTCCCCCCCCCCCCCCCCCCCGCATCATCTCCACCCCCCCCCTTCCCTCCCCCCCAAAAAAAACAAAACTTCGCAAGGAATGATTGTTTGCTTAAAAATGATAGTGTACGTTGGGATGCACTGAAATACCATCTTGTGTCTTCATCCAAGAACAAAAATCAAGACCCCCCCCCCCCCCCCCCCCCCATCGCCTTTTTTTTTTTTTTTTATATCTGTGAAATGTTTTAGTTCATTTAGTGGTAATTACATTTCGCGCAGCAAATGAGCCCGTTTTGATTTTCATTAGAGAAAAAAAAAGTGCTGTTACGTTTCTGCGTTTGACACTATTCCCCATTTTGACGCTTAATTTGTATCTGTCGCTTTCCATGTTTTCGTCCTACGCCCATAATGGGTATATGAAAATACACTGCCTCGCCGTGCTATGCAAAATTTCACGTGTGGAGTTAGTTTGTCACTTCAAAATATGATATTAGATTTTCTACCACCTCGTGCGCGCGCACACGTGTGTGCATGCTGAACTGACTAATTCAGAGAGGCTAAGAAAATATAATAGAAAAGTCATGAAGTCAAATGTAAACAAACACACAAAACAGTGCTAGATAACACTTTCCAAAAACAGAATAGGAAACAGACACGTGGAGGATGTTCGACAGCTCTCCCGTCTTCTGACGTCACACATATCAGACGTACAAAATGCACGCGACAACACTCCACAGATGGACGTTGCAAAAGAAGGCCATACAAATGTGTACCTGGAGATTGATTGGACCGATGCCATATTTAGTATACCCATGAAAATTAATTTGGTTAAGTTTTGTGGTCCAAAGCGTCGCCGTATCTTACTCCCTTTGTGCACGCGTACCTACTTTGTGACGTCATGCTTTAGGTATTATCCCCGAAGACCGAATGTAATAGTTTCCTGGGAGTTTCAGCTGCGGAACGGCGATCAAGGAGAAATACCCGATGAATGTTCAAGCCTGGCATTCAGTCTGAATACCATTTGAAGGGAACAGTCAAGGCGGATTCGGCATGGATTTTTGAAAAATCAAGTTTTACTAGTGTCATTTTTTTTACTGTATTTATTTATTTTATTTATTTATTTTTTTTTGCCGTCTCATTTTCTGTGCAACTTTAGTGGCATTACACCCCACACCGCTCACCCCCCCCCCATCCCCCCCCCCCCCCCCCCCCCGGCCTCTCTCCGCCCACAGCCACAGCTTGGCCCGACCCGCCACAGCCCCGGCACCACCGGCAGTCCACAGGAAGCTGTCGGTGTCGTTTCGTCATGAGGCAACCCACCAGAGGAGACGCTGTACTGCCGCCAAGTCACTTCGGTGATGTTCATGGCGCCTATTCTGATCAAACACACGTAGGACACCATCTACGAAGCACCTTACTGACAACAATAATTGCTTCGTCTTGGAGCCAGCATGAGTGAGCTTTCCCTTCGGAGACCACCACCAGGTCCGTCTCAGCGACAGCCACCATCAATTTTCCGGCGCCGGTGACACCAGCAGAACCAAGTCGTGGGCATAGACGTAGTGAGATAATACAAAGTGAGGTCTCCACAACAGCAGGGCATTGAAGGCCACAGAATTTGAGACTTTTTAAAATGCTGATGAATGAGGAGGATGAAGATGTTGCTACGGATTTCCATTCAGGTCTGAGACTGCATGGGAAGGCTGTACTCTACGCTTACTTTCATAATATATCCCGGCATCAACCA
The DNA here is from genome assembly GCA_033310375.1 of Conus canariensis. Taxonomy (NCBI): domain Eukaryota; kingdom Metazoa; phylum Mollusca; class Gastropoda; order Neogastropoda; family Conidae; genus Conus; species Conus canariensis. The sequence goes on along the minus strand of CM065716.1, from coordinate 80,639,797 downwards.
GCCCCGAGAAATACAGACACATGCAGTGCTGGTCAGGAAACTTGAGCAACTCCCTCAAAGACGCATCCATGAAGTGTATGAAACTCGACTGTGTGGTCCTAGCCTTCCCAGCTGAGCCCATAGCAAGAGCCGGTGTAGGTTCCGCACAGAATAATCAACGCCAAAAGTGAAGTACAAACAGATTAGACAAACTGAAATGTCACATCACATGTCCCATGCGTATTACGCGACACGCTTGATATCAAAGAAACACTATATTGCATTTCATGTTGTGAAGGAAACCAGAGAACTGGAGGTGAAAGAAAATACACGAATACAATGACGTAAATAGGCTTAAGGATGGATTCCTGTTTGGCTCAGTGGTTAGTGCACCAAGTCCACAGTCAAATGTTGCGAGTTCAAATCTCGTTTGTGCCCAACATTAAAAAAAATTGTCATTTTTACTCCTCATCTTAACGTGTGGTCGCTCTGGTGGTGTAGTGTAGTGTAGTGTAGTGTAGTTTACGTGTCGTGTAGTCTAGCGTAGTGTAGTGGAGTGGAGTGGAATGGAGTGAAATGGAAGACAGACTCCCCCCTCCCTTTTACCCACTCTCCTGAGATAGTCATTCCTCTTCGCTATATCACCATATATAGATGTGGACGTTAAACTTGAGTGTATCTAATTAATACCTTGGGCAGTAAGCGGGTAATAACGCACAAGTGGGTCAAATAAAGAAATAAGAATGAAAGTAAGTGTAGGAGGAAAAGACGAAGAAAGGAACAATGGAAATAATCATTGTGATATTTTTTTTATGTCGGTGAGCGATTACGTCAACTGAAATTTCCTAGAGAGAGAGAGAGAGAGAGAGAGAGAGAGAGAGAGAGAGAGAGAGAGAGAGAGAGAGTTTTTTTCAAGTCGGGATTTTATTCAAATAGTCGCCAACAAAGCCCCGTGTTGAAGGGGTGTGAGCAATGGCAACAACCATAGAGCACAAAGTTGAATGCCAAATCATCCTAACATAAGCATTAAAGCAAAATCAGGTAAGACTACAAAACCGAAAACAGTTTACTGACTTTGAAAACGAGCACGCAAACAAACCTACCAGAATTGTATCACTTTGTAAACTCATCAATACAACTAAAGGGGGCTGGGCCGCATCCAGATGTCCTTCTATTGCCAACTTTTCTTTTTCTGGCGCTGCCGGGATTCGAACCCGCAACTTTTGAATGGGTGGGCATCTCAAGGCGTGCCTTTTTGCTCCATCCAGCAAACCCTGCTTCTATGCTCTTCATGTCGCAGCTGTTCCATGATTTGTGGCCTCCTGTCAGTTATTGGAGCTTCTGGTGGCGTAGAGCTTTCTCTAGCAGTGCTAACCGTATGTGCGATCTCCTTGAGCACTTGGTTGTGCCTCCATGTGTACCTTCCGTGGTTTAGCGCTGCGTTAAGTGAACTGAGACATGTTCCACTGTTTGTTAACCGTGACAGAGTGCACACATAGGGTCATCTGATTTCCCCCATTTGACCAGGTTTAAATTCGAGGGCAGAGACGTCATATACAGATCTGAGGATGAAGCTGATTCTAAGAGGTGCCATGTGCCATGTATCATTCCAGGCAAGACTTCTTTGGAGTGCGTTTTCCCACGTAGTCCACTGTCCTTGTTGGCCTGGCTGGAATGGCGTCCAGATTGTTTGTCTTGGCGTCCTCTTCTCGCTTCAGCTCTTTGCATTTCCCTTTTGCTTTTGGCCACTATTTCATTTCTGTTGATCCCAGCCCCTGTTGTTGGTCTGATCTTGAGGTTTTCCTTTGTCACGTCTACTGCATCCCTGCTGCTACCAGCTTTGGCCGGACAGATCTCACAACTTTGTCTTCGGAGTTCTCAGGCATGATTTGCCTTACCCACTTTGTATTCCTCGAGAATGGATTATAGAGGAAGCTTCAGCTTTGCTTGGCGGCAGTAGAGTACGATGTCAATGAGACCTGGTGGGACACCTAACCATTTCCTTGTATGTTGTTGATTTTGGCTTGTATTGATATATGTGCAGACTTTCTTCTGCCATTTGCTTGGTTTCCTCTCCTCTCCCGTCAATACCGCATCCCAGAGTTCTTGACTGGTTCTTCTGTTACAGTTGGAATGCTTGGTTGGCTATGGTGAACTTGACTGGGTTTTTGTTGTTGCTATTTTTCCTTTCCGCAGGGAGACGCTTCGTGATTTCTTTGGTTTGAAATTCATCCTGGATGAAACAGCTAATTTTGTCTAGCTGCTTCAGTGTTTTTGCCTGTTTCGTCTTCCTTGGTGAAAAGCACTTTCGAAAGCACGTGGTGGAAAGCACATCCACGAAGGCCTTTAGAGGGGGCATTTTGTATCATTCGGTATCATTCCCGAGATCTACCGGACCTGCTCATGGCAGCTTTCAAGATGACTTCCTTTGGAGAAATTGCACAGACCATTGGTATACCAATTTCCAGATCGACCCTATCTCTTGAGTATTTTTGTTGTTGTTGTGAAGAACATCACTGAGAAGTCGTGGAAGTACTTCCTCAACGTTTCTCTGATGTTCTTTGTAACGTGACACATGTCGAGGGCCAGTTGAATCATATTTCGGGGAACTGGAAGTTGCGTGGAACTGATCCAGACTGCCAAATCGAGCCACACCACGTCGAGTGTTAGCTCTTTGGATTGCTTCCCAAATCATAGTGGCATGTTCAACACAGCCTGATATGCCTGATATGTCTCTGTTCTGGACTGACAAATTCAAGTACTAATTTTCTGTCAGTCTGGCTGCCATTACAGAGATCATTCCCTCGACGTTCAGAAGTGATATCGGTCTAAACTAGTTGATGTCACTTGAGAGTTTTTGCTCTTTAGGAATGTACACTCTGTCGTCTATCATCTCCTGGTCGCTGGTCTTCAAATTCCTCCATGCTGACCTTATCATTTGAAGGAGCCGCTCAAGACCGTTAAGACATGATACAGCAGATATGGGTATTCCATTTGGCCCAGGCGAAGATTTGGCGCTGGCTTGCTTAAGCACTTTCTTAAGTTCATTCACTGTCGGTGGTTTGACATTGAACTTTTGCCCTGATACTGCAGAGGCTTTACCAAAGCCTTGGATTTCAAGTCGGAATAATTATGTTTTCTTTGTCCACGTTTTGGCTGCTCGAATAGTTCCTGGCAAACCAGTAGTGAGTGATCTTTGAAGAAGCAACTCTGGATTTTATTTTTGCTCCTTCTCCTTGTGCTTGGCTGTGTGTTTCACTTTCAGATCTCATAGAGCTTCTCCAACCCTTTCTTCTCAACTTCGGAAACGGCCGTTGCGTGATGTTCGAAATTCTTCTTTTTTTTTCCCTTTCGGATGGATTCATCTGTTGCTGGCGGACTGGATATTTGAGGAGATGACTGCAGGTTTGGTTGGGTTTCACTGCTATTCTTTACAATTGCCGTATACAATTGTCTGCAAATGTTGGTAGTTTTTTGCTTCAGTATGCTCTTTGCTATCAGCGCATTTAAGTTTTTGACTGTTGTTTCATCGAATGAGCAATTACTTTTTCATCGAATTTCTGCGGGTGGCAAGGAGAATATGCTTGGAGGCTGACGGAAAGGAACGGTGGATGTGCTTGACAGTGCCGATTTGAATGCTTTTTTTTTGTTTTTCCGACACTTTATCTACTGGGCTCAGTGTGCTGGTGTACACTACAGACTTTCATATAGCTGTTTTTCGTACTGTTAATATGAAAAGTCGCGCGCAGTAAAGATTTTATCCTCCACAAATATATAAAGTGTTGTTCACATTTCATACTCAGGTATGCAATGCGTGTCTACTGTCCTTATTCTTTTTTAATTTTTTTTTATTTTATTAAAGTGGCGCTAACTGGATTCGAACTCACAACTTTTGTCTGAGCGGGCATCGCAAAGCGTGTCGCTTTAGACGGGCGTCTTACCTCACTGCTAACGGGAAATATGTTCTCAGTTACGAAATTCAAGCCTGATAAAGTTCAGTTTTGTTCCTCCTCGACCACATCTGTTATTCTCTCTCTCTCTCTCTCTCTCTCTCTCTCTCTCTCTCTCTCTCTCGGCACGGAATGTACGGATGTAAATAAACCTTTTAACGGTTTTATCCGGGAATGTGAATGGCTCATTTTCTGAACTTACGTATCATGATTTTCTGTCCTTTATTCATGGGCTTGATTTTGTGTGTTTAACCGAAACATCTATGGAAGAGTGCTGATATCTTTGTTGGTTGTAAAGTATTTTGTAAATCCGCCATTAAATTTTCAAAAGAAGGGAGAAGGTCGGCAGGGGTAATTTGCTTGATAAAAAAAGGAGTTTTTCCCCTTTGTTAATACCATTGACGTAGATCATGAGAAATTTTCTCTTTTGATTGATAAAAATCTATTTGGCGAAAATAAAGATGTTCTATAGTCTTGCTCCCTGAAGGTTCTCCGTTTCATACTCATTTTGGTATTAATAACTGTATTAATACACTTCTGACTCTGGATCAATGTTGACGATTATTTTATATCTTCTAAGGAAAGTTTTGCTCGTTTGTTTGACTCATGCAGGCTAAATGTCCCAGAACGTGTTGACTCTGATCATTTAGCTGTGTCACTTCATGTTGTTTTTTTTTCCTAAAGAAAGTATTGTGCATGCCAGCAGCCAAACACAGAAATATGTCACAGAAAAAATTTGTATGGAATGATGAAAATGCTAAGTTTGTATTAATATATCTTATATAATGGGGAAAATCAAACAAAACTAGGTATTGCAATACATGTATTAGATGTGAACATAAATCGTGCGCTAAATATGTTTCATACTTGCAAATAAGAAAGTGGTGACTCTATGAAAAGATATATAATATAATAAAAATTATCTTTGGATAGCAGCTGGTATGAAAAAGAATCCACTGACTAGTATGAAAAAGAATGTGATGCTGGTAAAAGAAATGCTAGATTATTACGAATTAGTCGTCGCACGTTAAAAATAGTAGACAAGAACGCCCACTCAATTGCTAGACGACAGTATAAGCATTCATTACAAAGGAAAGAGAAAGAGTTCAACAAATCCTTATTAAATAGGCTCGTTTCATCTACAAAATGTCAAAAGGAGTTTTAGGATACTATCCACAGAGTTTCGATCAAAAGAAAACAAACAGTATTACTCCTGTTGTATAGTTTGAGCTTTTCCAAACCTTATCAGGTACAAATATTGATAACACACCAATAGCAGAAGTGTTTGATGCAAGCAGTGATGGGTATATGAGCCGGCCAATTACTCAAAAGGAAGTAGTATTAGCATTAAGAAAACTGAAAAAATCGTCAGGCAGCTGGCCCTGACAGCATTATCGGTGAATTATTTAAACATTATTCTAACCAGGTGGTAAACTTCTTTCTGAAATGGTTTAATACATTTTTTGATAGCGGTAGGTTTCCAGAAAACTGGACCGAGTCAATCATTCTGCCATTCAGTAAGAAGGGCGATGCAAATAAGCCCAGCAATTATAGAGGGATTTCCCTCAGTGATAGTAGTTGTAAATTGTTTGGAATGATTATTAATTACAGACTGCAGGAATGGACAGAAGAAAATAACATGACAGGAGATCATCAAGCAGGCTTTAAAAAGGTTATACGGTTATTGACCATATGTTTACTTTGCTTGCTCTTGTACACACACAGTTTTCTTAAAACAGGAAATTATGCGTAGCTTTCATAGACTTCGAAAAAAGCTTTTGACTTGATTAATAAAACTCTCTGACCAGTCTTGCTTAAAAATGGTACTAAAGGTAAACTTTAAAAGTGTATTTGAAACATGTATGATAGAGTAAGAACAAGGGTCCGTTGTGGAGCGAAACTTTCAGACTATATCAACTGTTCAAAAGGAGTAAAACAGGGGGACGCATGCAGCCCCACTTTGTTTTCTTTGTTTATTAACGAGTTAGCTATTGAAGTAATTAATGATGGTAGACATGGTACTTTACTTTTGCTTGATGAGTTTGAATTGTTTATCCTTTTGTTGGCTGATGATAGTTTGACGTCAGAAACTGTTACAGGTTTACAAACACAACTGAATAGTTTACACCATGCTGCTAGATCTCTGCAGTTAACATTTAACATGGATTATATCTATACATATATTACATGGCAATATTATAGTATTCCATAAAGGTCGATTTTTAGGTGCTCGAGAAAGATGGTTGTATAAAGGTAATCTTATGCCAATTGTCAAGGCCTATAGATATTTGAGTA
>CM065716.1:80618573-80626073 GCA_033310375.1 Conus canariensis | reverse complement strand
ATGCTTTAAAAATTCTATGGATATAAAAATTAAAACAACTTTATACTAAACCGAAAAATATTGTCACCAAAGCCCAATCCATTTGCTAAAAAAAACCCAAACAAACTTGAAAATTATAGACCTGCAGATGCTGTCATGACCATAAAGCCGAATTTGTTTTAGACTTCCTTTTTTGTGACATACAAAAAAAAAAAAAAAAAAAAAAAAAAAAAAATTGTTTCTGTGTTGAACTTCAGATTGCAAACAAACGAACTGTGGAATCCGTCTTTTACAACATCAGATTAAAAACAAGCAATGCTGACATAAAGAAAAAAATAACGAAATAGAAAAGTGAGCAGTAAGGCATTTTCTGAAAGAAAATGGAGAATTCATGACGGTGAAGAATTTATAACCGACCTCAAGTATATCATTGCTTTTTCTTGTAACCTACAATGGACGGATTTCTAGTTTAAACGACTGCAAAAAGAGAAAAACAAAAACAAAAACAAAAACAAAAAAAAAAGAAAAGATCATGAGAAGATAAGTGGTTTCTCGTTTTTCGTTTTCACTGTCCTAAATGTTATTTGTTTTCGCCTGAAGAAGACCCAAGAGGTCGAAATGCATTGTGTCTTGTCCTGTACTCTGTCTGTGTCCTTGGTGGTAACTGTCCCCCTCTCATTCTAATTGTGTGGGTGGTTTTTTTTTTATTATTTTTATTTTTTTTTTTATAAGCATGTGTTGCCCCTAGCAAGATACATAACGCTTGACTTCTGTCTTTGGCCGTAATTTTCTATACTCAAATTTTGTTTGTTCATCTCAAGTTTACATTCTCTGTGATGTGTACAACTGCATCAGCAAATGTGTGTATGGAGCAGTGTGCATGTACTAATCGGTCCTTGGACTTCAGACGTTATCTATGTGTATACATCTCGTCGGTTTTTGTTGTTGGCATCATCATCATCATCATTATTATTATTATTATTATCATTATTACTATTAATATTATTAATATCATTATTGTAATAGTTATTATCATTATGAGTCTAACATTCCATTGTATGTCTTTTTGTTGTTGTTATTGGTTTCTTCTGTACAAATGAACATTAAAAAAAAATATGATGCTCTTGAACTAATGTTTAACTAATAGACATTGTATCTCCAGATGCAAGAAAGAAAGAATCGACCTTTTAACAGTGAACGAATACATGTAGTTTGAGCACAGAGGTCTAAGCTGACTGGAATCAAAGAAGTGAGCCGCTAAATCGAAACAGGAGGACATGTATATCTTCTCCGATCAGCTGACGAGTTCAAAGAAGAGAGGACAATCCAAGAACAAAACAGTTTACTGTTGATTTGGACCTTTTTGAAGCAAACAACGGTATCCGTTTTTTTGTTTGTTTTGTTTTGTTTTGTTTCCGATTCACTGTCAACCAACGAAACTTAGAATTTCTGTACATTCTGGAGTTCAAACACACGGCACGGAATTGGGTCGGGGACAGCTGGGAAGAACTCTAAGAGCTAGAAGGTAACAGGGAGGAGGAAGGGTCAGAAATAACGGGAGGAGAAAGGCGGAAGGGGATGGGGCGGGGGTGGGGTGGGGTGGGGGTGGGTTGGGGGGGGGGGGGGTTGGCGGGGGTGGGGGTGGGAGCAGAAAGAGAGGGGGAGGTAAATCCGACTTGTGCGTGCGTGACTGGACGTAGAGAATTGAAATGTTCTTCATGGTTTCCTGGGTGACGGCATCTATCGTCCCTCCTCTTCACCATCCGTGGAGTCTGGTTCTTCTTGCAGGAAATCCTCTCTGTCTGGGTCATCTGATCTTACTACTACACCGCTTGTCGGAGATCCGTTCGACTTCCAGATACACGTGGTTTACATGACCTTGTTGATGAATTTCATGACACGTTTTGATGTTAATTTTTTTTTTTAAACAGTTGTTGAAATCTTATTATAACAGACACCCAAATATAACTTTTCTTTTTTTTTGTCCTCTAATTTTTCTAGTTTCCTCTACTTTCCCCTTTTTTTGTTCATTTTTTACAAGGTAGTTTCAAACTGAGGTGACTGCAGGTGGAAACTGAAACAAATTTTAAAAGGAATTTAAAAGAAACACACCAGATAGATTCAACGTCCATCTTGCGCCAAATTTGAGAAGATAAGTGATTGCTCGTTCTTTGTGTTCATTGTCCTGAGTGTTGTTTATATGGCATGAAGAAGACCTAAGAGGTCGAACGTTGATGCGCGAACACACACACACACACATCCACACACACATCCACACACGCGCACATTCACACATATACATACATACAAATATGCACACGCATAAACACATACGCACATACATACACACGTACACGCGCACGAGAACACATACACGCACGCGAGAACACACACACACAGACACAGACACAGACACAGACACAGACACACACACACACACACACACACACACACACACACACACACACACACACACACACACACACACACTCATTGTCTGCAATCACCTATATGTGTGACGAGACGTAAAACAGAATTCCTTCCTACACACACACACACGTGTGTGTGTGTGTGTGTGGTGTGTGTGGCTGACGGTAGGGAGAGAGGACTGGTGGGCAGATGGGCGGGGGCTAGGAGCGGGGAGTGAGTCGAAGTGGGTAATGTAATAAATGTAGATTTGATGTTTGTATTTTGAGCTAACCTTTTGTTTTATTTCCGTAGGTTTCCTCTTCTATGAACGTTACGAACTCCTTAATTGTTCAGGAGGGAAGTGCGTGTACAAGTCTTCATTATCATATTTATTTCGGGCATGTGGTGTAGTTGAATTGTTGTCTAGTTTTGAATAGGTCTTCGTTGACAAGTTGCGTACACACTTGCAGTTCATTTTTGATGGGATCAGTTTTGTGTTGAAAAGTTGTAATAACGAACGTAGACATGAGCAGTCACTCAGGCATGTGCTCGAACGTACACACGTATGTCAAACTGCGCACATTGAAATGTGTACGCTTATATACACATAGAGACGTATGCACGCACGCAAACACGCTCAAACACTTTCTATGCGGTCGGGCTGGTCTTTAAACGTGCGCATGCACAAATTCACGCACACACGCACGCACACCTGCACACACACTGACACAGACTCGTTCATACCTCTGTCTGTCTGTCTGTCTGTCTGTCTGTCTGACTCTTTCTCTCTCTCTCTGTCTGTTTGTTCCAACACACACACACACACACACGCACACACGACACGCACGCACGCACGCACGCACGCAACGCACGCACGCACACTAACACACACACACACACACACACACACACACACACACACACACACACACCGTCTCGTTTAAAATGAAACCTGGATGCATGTCAGCACGTAGCTTTTAGCATATCTTTGGATGATGGCTGTTGACTAAATGCACGGGTGGACACATACACACATATTTCATTTCTGAAAGGACGATTTTTAATCGTCAGTTTTTTTTGTAACTGACTAACAAACAAACATCAACAAAAACAACTACCTACCTACCTACCTACCTACCTACCTACCTACCCACCTAACTGACTTTCTGACTGACTGGCTGACTGACAGACTGACTGACCTGACTGACTGACCGACCAACCGATCTATCGATCACTCACTCACTCACTCACTCACTCATCATGACGCAATCCATTCCTTCCTTCATTAATTTCCCGGGTGGAGGGGGGGGGGGGGGTGGAGGGATGATTGTCAACATTCATATCACTATTTCGTTCTTTCTTCCTTTCTTTATGTAATTGTGTATTCTTTCTTTCTTTCTTTATTTATCTGTTTATTTATTCATTTATTTATCTATTCATTCATTTATTCATTTATTGTCTTTTGTGGATGGTGGATGGAGGGGGTAGGGGTGGGTGGGTGGAAGAACAATCGTTAACCTTTATATCACGGGAAGGTTTTAATATTCAGCCTATGGGAGGCGGTGATGTGATCTGTCTGCCCCATCCCATCAGGAGGATGCTACAGTCTGTCACTGACCAAGTGGTAGTTCCGGGTAGGCGTGGACGTTGAACTCATTGTGTGCGTTATTAGTCAATATGCAAATGGAACTTGAGTGTCATCACGTCTTGAATGAGATATTTGCCACTTGCTGGGACTGGTTGGCTGCTTCTGTCTGTCTGTCTGTCTGTCTCTGTCTGTCCGTCTCTGTCTGTCCGTTTGTCTGTCTGTCTCTGTCTGTCTGTCCGTCTGTCTGTCTGTCTGTCTGTCTGTCTGTCTGTCTGTCTGTCTGTCTCTGTCTGTTGTAATGTGAAGTGCTGTTGTTTGAGGTGTGTGTGTGTGTGTGTGTGTGTGTGTGTGTGTGTGTGTGTGTGTGTGTGTGTGTGTGTGTGTGTGTGTAAGGGTTGGCTTAGAGCGCGTTTGTATGTGTGTGTATGTGGTATGTATGTGCATTTGTGTGCGTGGTTGTCTGTGCGCGTATGTCGCGCGCGCGCATGGGTGCGTGCGTGTATGCGCGCGCGCGTTTTGTCTGTAGTCGTCGCATCCGCTGAGTCTGGGAAATGAATGGGGCGAATACATTAAGAAAATGAAGCTAGCTCTGTGTGTGTGTGTGTGTGTGTGTGTGTGTGTGTGTGTGTGTGTGTGTGTGTGTGTGTGTGTGGTGTGTGTGGTGAGAGTGAGAGAGAGAGAGAGAGAGAGAGGAGAGAGAGAGAGAGAAGGTAGCCTGTGTTGTTGATGATGACAATATGGACATGGCATGTATACCTACCTACACAGAACTCCGTTCTGTTGGTTCCAGGACTGAGGGTCAGACAGCGTCTTCGGATGCTGTTCAGTGTCTATACACCTTTAAATGGTAGTCTTTGTGTTGTTTTTGTTGTTATTGTTGTTGTTGTTGTTTGTTTGTTTGTTTCGTTTGTTGCCGTTGTTGGTGGTGGTGTGTGAGTGCGAGTTTTTCTCTCTCTCTCTCTCTCTCTCTCTCTCTCTCTGTGCATGGGTGCGTGAATGCGAACATTGTGTGTGTGCGTGTGTGTGTCTGAGAGAGAGAGAGAGAGAGAGAGAGAGAGAGAGGAGAGAGAGAGAGAGAGGAGAGAGAGAGAGAGAGAGAGAGAGAACGAGCGCAAACGAACAACATTTGAATTTGTTCAGTGAGGGTAAAATAATAAGCAAACAGTTAGCATGTTTTCCATCTGGCCACGATCAAAATCGACCACCCCTTCCCTCACGAACCCAAACATATAATAGATAGCATATAATCTTAATTTAACTTTGATAAGAACCGACAAAAACAACAATATCAACAACAAAACACACGCATACACGCGATGAAACATGACCGAGCACTGCGCTATCATAAATCCAATTAGATCGAAGGGAGACGCACGCATACCAGTGAAGCGGATGAGAGAGAGAGAGAGAGAGAGAGAGAGAGAGAGAGAGAGAGGAGAGAGAGAGGAGAGAGAGGAGAGCAAGCACTCAGGAATCTAAGAAATTAGATGCAAAGAGAGAGAGAGGAGAGAGAGAGAGAGAGAGAGAGAGAGAGAGAGAGAGAGAGAGGAGAGAGAGAGAGGAAATGTAAATAAAGAACGCAAGCCTGTCTACGTGAGGACGTGTAGCCTGCACTTTCAAATTATTGATGTGAAATAAAACAAATATTTCACTTAAATCAACTTCGGGGAACGAATGTAATTATTATTATTATTATTATTTTTTACCAAGCTTTGTATGATCTATGAGACATTAAAACATTTGACTAGGTCAACTCTTCTCTGGAACTGGAATGACAATGTACTGAAAGGACACTTTGAAGGACGCGGCACGCCGCCCACCTGCAAATTCGAATGGATCTTAGATCCGCACCAAACATCCGCACCAACGACCCGCACCAATATCCGCGTCAAAGATACGCGCCAAATATCCACATCAACCATCTGCACCAAATATCGATATTATGGACCCGCAATAGTGATCCGCACCTAGGATACACAAGTATCCGCATCAACGATCCGTACCAGACATCTGCTCCAAGGATCCGCACCAATGATCCGCAACAAGGATCCGCACTTGCAGCTTGGGCATCGTACTTTCCTCTTTGTCCTGTACCACCATACGCCGTTGAGAATGTGTTAGAGCTGAAAGTAAACCACAAAGGTCAAATGAAGAAAATTTAATGTAGCGTATAAATTCATGATAATTTACACAAGACATACAATACAAGTGCTTAGCTTAAGAAACAATAAAAGAAAATAACTGCCATGAAAAGATATGCCCAAGAAAAATATTTTGGTACTCATACTTCCTACGATAAACAAAATACATCTGGTATGCCCCAGTAATATGCTGTTGTAAAAAAAAAAATCCACAACTAATGTTCCTTCCAGAACAGAATTATCACATGAAAGACTCAATAACTATTTTTCAACAATAGCGCACACACACACACACACACACACACACACACACACACACACACACACACACACACACACACACACACACACCCATCATCAAGGTTGGCAATACGGAAAGCAATGATTTGTCATCACTGAAAGAGTTTTGTGAGTCTAGAAATGATACAACCAAATCTTAAATTTCAGTGTCTAGGTGTTCACGAAGTGTATATGGATCTGTGTTTAATAAAAAAAAAAAAAAAAAGTAATTCTTGTTGTCTGGACAACATTGAAAGTAACATCTGAAAATATTAGCATCTGTTATATGTAAGTGTCTCACCTATATTTACAACCCCTTCTTTCATATGTGCAAGCTTTCATGGAAGCCAAAGAGCTGCCAGTTTCGTAAATCCGGTTATGAAAATGTTCCATCAATTTGCAGACGAACGTTGATTCTGTCTACCCTATCTAAACTTCTCGAAAGACATCTTAAACACAATATCCCATCATCTTTATATCACGATCTACATTTGATAATTTATATTCCTTGTGCGAACTTTCTGTTGATCATGTTACTCTTCACAATAAAGATAAAAATGCGAATGCGGTGTGCAGTACCCAAACTGATAGACTAGAGAAATGGTCAGATCTCAATCATATGGCAGATTCACACAAACTGCTTGGCCTCACTATTGATGCTAATCTTTCTTGATCTGGTCAAGTTTCAGCTCTATCCTGGAAAATGAAAAAAAAAAAAAATCAACCAAGCAGAACTAAACATTTTGTTTTAATAAACGTACTCGGAAATTACTTTTTCATTCATGTACTCAGTCTGATATTGATTATGCCTCCACGTCGGAGGAACACTGGTATAGACATTCTCTTAAACTGGTATAGATATTCTCTTAAACTGGTATAGACATTCTCTTAAACTAGTATAGACATTCTCTTAAACTGGTATAGACATTCTCTTAAACTGGTGTAGACGTTCTCTGAAACTGGTATAGACATTCTTATTAAACTTGTACTTCCCAGATCTTCTTCATTATACGTTTTTACTTACTATAAAAAACGAAAGATTCCCCAAAGTCCATGTGAAATGCTGTTTCAAGAGAGCTATTTTTATGTTCAAAATCATCAAAA
>CM065716.1:80586073-80591073 GCA_033310375.1 Conus canariensis | reverse complement strand
ATTCCAAATAATTCCAGAATCACGTTTACGGCATATCAAATCCTGATAGTATTCATATTTAGTTTTACGCTTCATGGACGTTATGATATTCATCTGTTCAGAAAAATCTTCATGATTTTTAGCTTTTGGAAGGTTTCGCAAATGCATTTGCTGATCAGTTTCTACTATTATCCAGAGAGACACTCTGATGTTTCGTCAGTTTTGACTTATGGGAAGGGCATAGTTGTCATGTACATGTCAGACAAGGTCTAATCCAAAACTGAAGTTCATCTAGATCAGTGAACTGACCGACAAGCAATGATAGTGAGTACAAAAAGTCAAGAAGAAAGGCATCCTTGTTAAAATGTTTGAAACGCATATAATTCTCAATTCTTACTTGTTTTAGGAAGCTTACCTCCATTTTATGACCACGTGGTGCGCACAAGAGAATGATCGCTTCAATCAGATATAGGGAGAACATATTTCTGTGACGTTGAGAGAGAGAGAGAGAGAGAGAGAGAGAGAGAGAGAGAGAGAGAGAGAGAGAGAGAGAGAGAGAGAGTTTTGAAAGAATTCAGTGATACAACAAACCAGTTATTTCTGGATAAACTGGCAGATGGAACTGAACACCAGCGACAACCACACTTTCACCAGTGCCGACGACGGAGACAGCAGCAACGAGAGAGAAGTTGTCACCTGACTGGTGTAAACATATTTAGATGAAAAGGTTCATGTCCATTCCCCATTGACCATGGGGGCAATGAAACGTTGAAGATTCACTATGTCTGTGGAACGGCATCATGGAAGGCAGAGTCCATCCCTTCTCTTCAAGCTGCTTTAGCTTTCCTTGAGCAGGGTCCACTTCTTCTTCTGCGGTCTGCATAGCTGGTTGTGTCAGGTTTGCCATCTGGTTGCCACAAAGAATTCAGTAGTCTTCTTCAAGTCGTGACTGTCACTCGTATTCCACGCTGCACCTGCAGCTCTTCCCTCTGACCAGGTTCGACGTCGCAGAACGTTGTAGGTGGGACAGTCCTGAGGGTTTTCACGGAGGGTTGTGTCCCTTTTTCAGACGTTATAACGTTGTTGTAAGGATTGCTGTCTAAAGAAGGACGAGATGCGGACCTAAACATATCATATAACTTGGTGAAAAATTAATAAAGTGCAATCAAGCAAGCAAGCAAACAAACAAAAACAAACACACACACACACACAAAACAAACAAATTATAGAAGCAACAACCCAGCATTTCAAGTATGTGTATGTATAGAGGGTTCATGGACCAGAGGTGAAATGTAGTGGGCGAAGTGATGGATTAGAAGACGTGGAAAATAACCACAGAGATAGTGATTTCTGGACGCTTCAAGTACAGTCAAAACCGAGTTCCGTGCAATCGAGGTCACGCTGGAGATATATTACTTCTTTCGTGGGCATCTCGTGGGTCCTCTTCGCCACCGGTTTCCCCCCATACAGCGGTGCTCCACTGGATCTAAAGTGTGAAGAATGTCTACCAGTCACACGGTGATTCTGTTTGTAGTTGAAGAACCCCCCCCCCCCCCCCCCCCCCCCCCCCCCCCCCCCCAGGAGAAACGAAAAGAGCAGTACATCACTTGGAAAGATGTCCTTTCCGACCTCTTGCCCTGAGAGATGAACATTTATCTGAAGCACATGAAAGATCAAGAGGATTTTAAATTGGAAAGAAGCAGAATCAAAGACAAGGATGGCTTAAACTTTCTCTTTCACCTTCTGTTTGTCTATCTGTCTGTCTCTCTCTCTCGGCCTGTCTGTCTGTCTGTCTGTCCGTTCCCTCTCTCTCTCTCTCTCTCTTTCTCTCTCTGTCTCGGTCTCTTGTCTGTCTGTCTGTCTGTCTCGGTCTCGATCTATCTGTCTGTCTGTCAGCCGGTTTATCTGTTTGTCTGTGTCTACCTCTGTTTTTGTCTTTGTCTCTGTCTCCCTCTCTGTCTCTGTCTGTCTGTCTCTCTCTCAGATGGCTCTGTCTTGAACGACAGTAGACTGCTGCATTGTTTTGTTTTAGATCGTAATGGATTCTACTTGCATCAACTACCGTAAGTATTAGTGATACATCCATGTTCATACTTCTTCAGATGGAGCTGGTCTTAAATGAGCAGAATTGTATTCTGTTCTGTGCTGCTCTGCTCTGCTCTCTCTCTCTCTCTCTCTTCTCTCTCTCTCTCTCTCTCTCTCTCTCTCTCTCTCTCTCTCTGTTTTAGTCTGTCTGTCTATCTGTCTGCATGTCAGCCTATCTGTCTGTCTGTCTGCTTGTCAGTCGGTCCGTCTGTGTGCCTCCCCCCTCCTCTCCTCTCTCTCTCTCTCTCTCTCTCTCTCTCTCTCCTCGTGTTTCCTGTCCCTCTCTTTCTCTGTTTCTCTGTTTGTCTGTCTGTCTCTTTCATTCAGCCCCTCCTCCCTCTCTCTCCCTCTCCCCAACCCCCATTTTCTCTCTCTCTCTCTCTCTCTCTCTCTCTCTCTCTCTCTCTCTCTCATATTTTTATAGATTATGAAGCCCTGTATCAGGGGGTACGCAATTCGCCCGAGTTCCATAAACTTTCTGGCAATTGGTGCCTACTTGGCGGGGTGGAATCGGCAGACTGTGGAGACGACAACACTTAGTCACGGAGATGGGTGAGACGCAGAAAAGCATCAATAACGATAATGAAGAAAGCAAATCCTGCACCGGGAACGATATACAGATGCATGCATGTGTATCCGGGGGAAATGCGAAGATTACTGAGTTGGGGGGGAGGGAATGAAGATGAAACGTCCACGATGTTCGCGGTCAAGGAAATGAAACACAAACATCCTTGTTTTGCTCTGTCTGTCTGTGTCTGTCTCTGTCTGTCTGTTCTGTATCTGTCTGTCTGTGTCTGTTTGTTCTCTCTCTCTCGTTCTTCTCTCTCTTTTCTACTCATCTATCTTTTGTTGTGTGTGTGTGTGTGTGTGTGTGGGTGTGTGTGTTGTTTTGTTGTAGGAAGGACTGGAAAGGTCTCGGACTTGGAGGAAATCGTTCGTGTTTTTATCTACACAGATGTTTTGCAAATTTGTTTACATTTTCTGTTTAGGATTAAAGGTAGTCATGTGTATCCAAATTAAAGTTAAAGTGCGGTTTCATACTATAATTTAATATTCTCCATTTAAGGAGGCATGAGGCAGGCGGGCAGAGGGAGAGGGGGGTAGGGGAAGAGGCGGAGTGGAGAAAGAGGAGGGGAGATAAGTCACTGGGTGTTTAAACTCTGTCTCTTTGTCTCTCCATCTCTTCTCTCCTCTCTCTCTCTCTCTCTCTCTCTCTCTCTCTCTCTCTCTCTCTCTCTCTCTCTCTCATACACATAAAAAACCTTATGTACAGTGGGATGAAACCAATATATTCCCTATATACTGAATTTCAGCGTGAGATGTGTCCGGTATAGGCTAGATTTCCTACAAGTAGAAGACAAGCAGAAAATCCCGCAAAACTTACAATATTGTGTACGACCTAGATGCTTCAGGAAAGGACAGTGGGCAGCTAAAGTGCATCTTTGTTCGTTTGAGTATGGATTTGGTTTTACATAGCTCTCTCAAAGTGCTGGAAATTTAGCTAAATGAATAAGTCTTTTTCATCAACGATTTATTGATTCCTGATGGCGACAGTGCTCTGATCTCTTCCAGAACGAGGAAAGGTTTGAATTCGGGATTCTTGTGATGTTAATGATCTGAAGGCATACTTAGTCCTTGAAAGACAATAATTTAAAACTTGTGACAGCGACATTCAGACTTGGTGATTCAGAACTTCATTATAGATGCAGAACTGCTAAAGGTAATTTTATTATGTCATCTGTGCAACGAATCTGTAATGTCCTTTGTGCAAAGAATCTATAATATCCACTGAGCAAAGAATCTATAATGTCCTCTGTGCAAAGAATCTATAATGTCCTCTGTGCAAAGAATCTATGAAATAAATAACAGGATAACCAACGCCAATTTGTATTTTGTTGATCTGCTATAAAAAAAATTTGGAATGAATTCAATAAGCCTAAATCTATTGGCAACTATCCCTATTTTAAATGAGCTTGTTGATGCCTTTGCTCATCGTTTTTTTTTCTCCATCAGACATTCAAGCTCACAGAAATGGCTGTTTGATAAGGTTACTGACATGATGAATTCAGATCATCAACACTGGTCTGCTCTGTGCCCTTCTCACGTCTTTTGATTCTTGTTTTTGTTACTGCTGTATAATTTTCACACCTCCTCCATTTAGGATTGAGGCGTATAAATGAATAAACCAACCAGATCTCTGTGTGTCCGTCTGTCTTTCAGTTTGTCTGTCTGTCAGTCTGTCTTTGTCAGTCTGTCTTTCTGTGTTTCCGTGTGTCTGTCTATCTGTCTGTCTCTGGGTTCTTCTTCGCCATGTTTTTTTTTTTTTTCTGTCACTTTCTTCTTTTCTTTTGTTTCGTGTTTCTTCCTCATCCTCATCTTCGTATTTTTTCTTCTTCTTCATCTTCTTCTTCGTCTTCTTTTTTTTTTCTCTCTCGTCTTTTTGCCGCCTGTCTTTCTTTCTTCCCCTTTTCGAACCTCCTCCACTCCCTGTCCTTCGCTGTCCAAAAGTCCGTCACTGCACCACGCCAAGGCAACGCTAGAGATCAGTGATACAAATGGTGCGTTGCTTTTTTCGTTGACCAAGCTCACGTGTCTTTCAGAAGAAAGAAAACTGTAATTTTGAATTGAATTTCAGCTTGCTACTATTGCACCCTTTTCTCTCTTCGCCATTCTCTCCCCCCCCCCCCCCCTCTCTCTCTCTCTCTCTCTTGTTGTTGTTGTTGCTGTTGTTGTTGTTCTTGCTGTCGCACTTCTTCTTCTTCTTCTTCCTCCTCCTCCTCCCCCTCCTCCTCCTCCTCCTAATCCTCCTCTTCTTCTCCCTTTTGAAAATGAAGGGATTTTGTCATATAATGAATATGACCCACAAACCCAAACCTGGCATTAGGTGGGCAGTAACTTTAATATGATTTGTCTCGCTCCCCCCTTAACTGGGTGTT
>CM065716.1:80566073-80581073 GCA_033310375.1 Conus canariensis | reverse complement strand
TCCTATCCGCGTCCCTCAAGCAGAAAGATTGTGTAAACAATAACGTGTTTTGTTGTGTGTGTGTGTGTGTGTGTGTGTGTGTGTGTGTGTGTGTGTGTGTGTGTGTGTGTGAACATACTTGTTTATGTTGTGTGTGCATGTGTGTGTGTGTGTGTGTGTGTGTGTGTGTGTGTGTGTGTGTGTGTGTGTGTGAGTGTGTTTGTGTGTGTGTGTGTGTGTGTGTGTGCGTGCGCGCGCGCGGGCGGGCGTGTATTGACACATAGGCTGACCCATCTAAGACCAACCCTTCTCTTTCGTTTTCCCCCTCCTAATAATCGTGTGACGTTATCAGGCCAGTTATCTCCCGCTCAGGAACGCTCCCTGTGGGCTTCAGAGAAGCGTCCTCACTGCTAGTTACCGCCCGCCTGATAGAGATCCGTGCCATTGTTGCCCCATTTCCCAGCTGCTGTTTAAAAAGGCGGCAGATATAAGCTGTAATATCTGTCCAGCCATCAGGTTCCAGCCTTGAAGGGTCTAGAGTAGATCTCACAGAGACGCAGCCATTTTATGTTCAATTCTCTGAGTTGACATTTCAAAAGTTTTCAAGAACTCTTAACAGTTTCTGAGATGGGGTCTCTTTCTGGCGGGAGTTGCAGCAGTCTATCTGCCCAAGACAAATGGAAAGGAAGAGAGGTGAGGAGGGGTTGGGGGGGGGGGGAGAAGTGGGGAGCACTTTT
Source organism: Conus canariensis (assembly GCA_033310375.1). Taxonomy (NCBI): domain Eukaryota; kingdom Metazoa; phylum Mollusca; class Gastropoda; order Neogastropoda; family Conidae; genus Conus; species Conus canariensis. The sequence continues at coordinate 80,580,357 of CM065716.1, read as the reverse complement.
ACTGAGAGGAGAAAGCAGGATGGAGATGTTGTTTCATTATTTCTTTTTTTTTTTTGTCATTAGTCTATTTATTTTTGGCGGGAGTTGCAGCCTATCTGCCCAAGACAAATGGACAGGAAGAGAGGTGAGGAGGGGGTGGGGGGTGGGGAGAAGTGGGGAGCACTTTTACTGAGAGGAGAAAGCAGGATGGAGATTTTGTTTCATTATTTCTTTTTTTTTGTCATTAGTCTATTTATTTTATTTTTTTTTTTAGTCTTTCTTGGGGGACGTTTGAAACTCTAGTCTCCTGATCCTGTGAATTCTTACACGTTTTAAAAAAAAATGACAGGAGTTTTTTGCAACAATGTTGGGAGGTCGTTGGCGGAGAGCTAAAATGGGGAGGGGAAGGGAAGAGGATAGAAGATCATGTGAAGGAAGGGGATGAAGTAGGAAGTGGTCGCGGACTGAATTGCGGGGAGGAAGGGGAAGGGGTGTTGGTGGAAAGGGAGTGGGGAGAAGGCCCGGGGGAGGGGGGGGGAGGGGGAGGAGGAGGCTTTATATATTGATTTTTTTTCACCCTGTCGTTTGGCATGACAGATGTTTAGCTGCTGAAAACTGTAGACATCATCACTTATAGGCTACCGTACCTTAAGCGGCTGAGGCCAGCACTAACCTGCATTCTCGGATGTTGATGTCGCTGTTGAGTTTGTTGGCTTTCACGTTTCCCTAAGCCCGTATCTCGAGCAGAAAGATTGTGCGAACAGTGACGTATCTTTTCTGGGTGAACAGATTCCAGTTTAGACCAAGGAAATTGCATGAAACTTGGGGGATTCTATTATGTAAAATGAAATTTCTAACACCGAATCAAAAGTATGTGCTCGTGAGTGCGTACATGCCGTTATCTTTGATTTTATGTCTTTCCATTAAAAGTGGAACTAGAGACAAAAAAGAGCAAAATAATGGACTGTGGACAGAGTATCGTGCGCGGACACGTATGTACTCTGTGTGTGTGTGTGTGTGTGTGTGTGTGTGTGTGTGTGTGTGTGTGTGTGTGTGTGTGTGTGCGTTGTGTGTCATTTATTTAACGTCTTTCCACTAATCGTGATATTAAGCGAAATGTGTGTGCGTGCGTGTGTGTGTGTGTGTGTGTGTGTGTGTGTGTGTGTGTGTGTGTGTGTGTGTGTGTGTGTGTGTGTGTGTGTGTGTGTGTGTGTGTGTGTGTGTGTGTGTGTGTGATGTGTGTGCGTGTGCGTGTGTGTATACATGCGTGTGCATGTGTATGCCTGCTCGTAACAGCACAAACGTCAGTCCCTCAACCCTCACCTCTTCCCAATATATAAATTCGTCCGTCTGTGACCAACCACCCCCTTTTGTTTCTTCCTCGCATTTATCTGTGACGTTATCAGACCAGTTATCCCCCGCTCAAGAACGCTCCCAGTTTTGTAGGCTCAAGAGAACTGTCTTTACGCCTAGATACCACCTGACTGATGGAGTCCGCCACTCGGATTATTGTTGCCCCGCCTCTTGGCTGCTGTTTGAAAAGGCAGCAGAGATAAGCCGTGATAACTGCACAGTCATCGGGCTTCAATATTGCTGGGGACTGGAGTTGATTTTACAGCTGCAACTATTTCATTTCCTCCCTGTGCTAACGTTTCTAAAATCCACTTCGAAATGGTTGCTCGAGTTTTTGTTTATTTGCTTACTCATTTATTTATCGATTTATCTATCTATTTTTACCCCTTGGCGGGCTCTTCATGTGGCGCAAGTTGCAGTGTCTTTCAATCCACCCAGGACCAATGGGAAGGGGAGTTAAGAAGAGGCGGGGGAGGGGAAATGTTGGGAGTGCTTCTACGGCGAGGATTATAACCGGATGGGGCATGTCATTTGTTATCTTTGATCTGCTTTGGAGGAAGCTTGACGTTCCGGCCTTCTGGTTCTGTCAGTTCTCACTCGTCGGACCGATACAGCAGATTCTGAAACAAAAGGCGTTATTTTGAGGGGAGATAAATGTGGACGTGGAGGTGGGAAGGGCACAAGGGTGTAGAGAACGGTACCCAGGCTGTAGGAAAGGAGTGAGGGTAAGAAAGGCGGATGGTAAGGACTTGTGGACAGAGCGGCTGAGAGAGCAGGAAGGTGGAGCTTGAGGCAGATTTGTGGCGGAACCTATGGGCCGGGAGGTGATTGTCGCGTTGTTTATATTCATTACTTTGCTTTTGCCCATTCCCTAGCCTTTGACTCGATTAGCTGTCAATGAAAGCTGACAAAATCAAATTGTAACCGCAATCGATGTTTGAGTGGTGGCGACTAGCAAACCTGGGTTCCTGGATGTTGATTTAGATGCCGAGGTTGTTTACTTTCGCGCTTCCCAAATACATTTCCTCAAACAATAGGGCTATGTAAACATTGACAGATCTTCTCTAAATGAAAACAGTTCAGTTTGAATCAAGGGAATTGCATGTAACCACAGAGGGGGTTCTTTGCGCAAAATGGGGACTTCTAACACCGAATCAAAAGAGGTTGGAGATGGATTTGTTATTGTTTTTGTGTGTGTGAGTGCGTGCGTGCGTGCGTGCGTGCGTGCGTGCGTGTGTGTGTGTGTGTGTGTGTGTGTGTGTGTGTGTGTGTGTGTGTGTGTGTGTGTGTGTGTGTGTGTGTGTGCGGGCGCGCGCGCATGTGGGCACAGCAATGATGTAAACTTCCGCCCCTCCTCCATTACATAGATTAACCCATCTACGACCAATCCCTCCCTTATGTTTTCTTGCTCCTGTTACTCTGTTTCATTATCAGGCCAGTTATCCCCCGCTCAAAGACACTCCCAGCTTTGTGCGCTCAGGAGTGCCGTCTTAACCATTAGTTACAGCCTGACTGATAGAGCGCGCCGCTTGGATTGTCTGCAGTAAAAAAAAAAAAAACACTGTCCTTTGTGTCATTGTTGCCCATCCTCGTGGCTGCTGTTTGAGAGGGCAGCAGAGATAAGCTGTAACGTGCAGTCATCTGGTTTCAATGTTGATGGGTCTGGATTAGATATTACAGGTGTAGCCGTTTCATTTCCACATCTGTATTCCAATATTTTAATATTTTGAAAGTTCTGTCTGAGCTGAGCAGATTTACTTGGTTTTCTTTTCACCAGTCAGTGGGTTCCATTTCTGGTGGAAGTTGCGGCGTCTTCCAATCCAGTCAAGACAATGGGAAGGGGAGAGGGGGAAGGGGGGTGGGGGCTGGGGGGAGGAGAGGGAGAAAAGTGGGGTTTGGTTCTATGAAGAGCAGAAACCAAGGGGAATATGCTGTTTGTTTGTTTGTGATCTGCTATGGGGTTAGCTTGAGGCTCCCGGCCTTCTGGTTCTGCCAATTCTCACACATCAGACAAAGACAACAGATCCTAGAAACAGTGATGATGCGTTGTTTTGAGGGAGGATACAGGGGGATGGAGAGGGTGGAAGGGCGTAAAAGTGTAGAGAGAGCTAGAAACCTGTGTGGAAGGAGGGAGGCCTAGAGAAGGGGACAGAGAGGACTGTGAACAGTCCTGCTGGTAGAGCAAGCAGGCATGGGGTCCAGGACAGGTTTTTAGGGGAGGTTACGGGCAGGGAGGTGCTTGACCGATGTTGTTTATGTTCATTGATTTGCTTTTGTCCTTTCGTCTGACATTTGAATTGTTTACTTGTCATTGAAAACATACACATTTTTGTTTATTGTGGTTGGTATTTGAGAGGTGGAGGCTGGACAACCTGGATTCTTCAGATCTTGATTCTGATGCTGTTGTTATTTGCTTTCCCAAAACCCCGTTCGAAACCAAAAATGCTGTTAAAACATTGACAGATCTTCTCTAAATGAAGAGTTTAAACCAAGGAAACTGCGTGAAGCCATATGGAGGTTTGGTGCGCAAAATAGAACTTCTAACATCTGATTTTTTTGTCGTGTTTTCAGGTGAGTGTGTGTGTGGTGTGTGTGTGTGTGTGTGTGTGTGTGTGTGTGTGTGTTGCGTGCGTGTGTGTGTGTTGTGCGCGCGCGCGCGTGTGTGTGTGTGCGTGCGTGCGTGCGTGCGTGCGTGCGTGCGTGTTTGTTGTGTGTGTGTGTGTGCGCGCGTTCGCGCACAGCAAGAGCGTAAATTTCCGCCCCTCTTCTCATTACATAGATTCACCCATCTACAACCAGCCCTCCCTTTTGTTTCTTCCCCCCTATTAAGCGTGCGACGTTATCAGGCCATTATCCCCTGAGCAAGGACACGCCCTGTTTTGAGGGCTCAAGATGTCCGTCTTAACCGCTAGTTACCGCTTGACTGAGAGAGCCTGCACCTTGGATTGTCTGCCCTTACAGCACGGTCCTTTGCACTGATGTTGCTCAGCTTCCTGGCTGCTGTTTTAAGAAGGCTAGTAGAGATAAGCTGTAATAACTGTGCAGCCATTGGGCTTCAACATTAATGGGTCTGGATTAGAGTTTGCAGGTGGAGTGATTTTATTTCCTCTCTGAGGCAACGCTTTCAAAATGCCCTGCGAACTGTGCGCTCGAGGTTTCCTTTCTTTTAACCTCATGATAGGTTCTATTTCTGACAGGAATATCATTGTTTTCAACTCCACCCTAGACGGATGGGAAGGAGTTGAAGTAAGGGAGGGTGGGGGGGGGGGGGGGGGGAGAGAAGTCAGGAGTGCTTCTACAGAGAGGAGAAAGCGAGATGAGGATTTCGTTCTTATTAATTTTGATCCGCCTTGGAGGTATCTTTAAACTCCAGTCTTCTGGTTCTGTAAATTCTTACCCATCAGACAAAGACAGCAGGTTCTGGAAACAACGATGAAGCGTCGTTTTGAGGGACGGGAAAAGGGGGAAGAAGAGAGTGGAAGGGCAAAGAGCGTAGAGAAAGCTAATCATGTTGTGGGAAAAGACAGAAGAGAGTGGAGGGGCAAAGAGCGTAGAGAAAGCTAATCATGTTGCGGGAAAAGACAGAAGAGAGTGGGGGGGGGGGGGGGGGGGGGCAAAGAGCGTAGAGAAAGCTAATCATGCTGTGGAAGACAGAGAGAGGGAGGGTCAAAGAGCGTAGAGGTAGATATGTTGCGGGAAAAGACAGAAGAGAGGGGGGGGGGGGGGGGGGGGGCAAAGAGCGTAGAGAAAGCTAATCATGCTGTGGGAAAAGACAGAAGAGAGTGGAGGGTCAAGAGCGTAGAGGTAGCTATCATGTTGCGGGAAAAGACAGAAAGAGGGGGGGGGGGGTGCAAAGAGGTAGAGAAGAATCTGTTGCGGGAAAAGACAGAGAGAGTGGAGGGGCAAGAGGGCAAGAAGTGTCATGTGCGGAAAGACGAAGGAAGGAAGGGGCGGAGAGGATGAGGAGGGCTGCAAGAAGAAGGAGATGAGGTGTGGAGTAGGGGGGAGGGAGGTCGCACATGGACGCGCTTGACTGATGTTGTTCATGTTTATTGGTTTGCTTTCGACCTGTCGTTTGGCATTTGATTTGTTTAGTGTCATTAAAAACTGACAAAAGCAATCAAGTTTTGAGTGATGGAGGCTGGCGAACCTGGATTTTTGGATGTTGATTGTGTTGTTTAGATTGTTTGCCGTCATGCTTCCCGAGACTCTTTACTCAAACAAAAACGTTGTGCAAACATTGACAGGTCTTCTCTAATTGAAAAGAGTTCAGTTTAAACCAAGGAAACTGCATGTAACCATGGGAGATTTCAGTGCACAAAAGGGGACTTCTGACTCTGAATCAAGAGAGGGTGGAAATAATTTTTGTTTTGTTTTCAAATGCGACTGTGTGTGTGTGCGTGCGTGCGCGCACGCACGCGCGCACGCACGCACGCACACCACACACACACACACACACACACACACACACACACACACACACACACACACACGCAGAGGCAGGTGCATGCATCTGGGCACAGCAACAGCAAAAATTTCCGCTTCTCTTCTCATTACCTAGATTCACCCATCTACGGCCAGCACCTCCCTTGTCTTTCCTCCCTCCATTTAATCGTATGACGTTATCAGGCCAGTTATCCCCGGCTCAAGAACCTCCCAGTTTTGTGGGCCCAAGAGAGCCGTCTTAACCATTAGCTACCGCCTGACTGATAGAGCGCGTGCTTGGATTGTCTGCTCGAACAACACGACCCTTCTGCGCCATTGTTCCCCAGACTCTCGGTAGCTGTTTGGGAAGCCAGCAAAGATAAGCTGCAATAACTGTGCAGCCATTAGGTTTCAACGTTGATGGGTCTGGATTAGATCTTACAGGTGCAGCCGTTTTATTTCCGCTTCCTAAACCGACATTTTTAGCGTTTTCTCTGAACCCTTTTCCCCATGATGTGTTTTTTTCTGGCGGGATTTGCGGCATTTTTCCGATCCGCCCAAGACAAATACGACGGGGGAGAGGTAAGAGAGGGGAAAGGGGAGGGAGAGAGAGAAGAGAGAGAGAGAGAGAGAGAGAGAGAGAGAGAGAGAGAGAGAGAGAGAGAGAGAGAGAGAGAAGTTGGGAGTGCTTCTTCCTAGAGGAGAAGAAAACGAGATGTGGATGCTCTTTTGTTGATTTTGACCTTTCTTGAAGGAAGTCTGAGGTTCCAGCCTTCTGGTTCTCTCTTCACGTCATACCCCTCAGACAAAGAGCAGTTCTGGAACAATGGTGAACGATCACTCTAAGGGAAGGGAGAGAATGGAAGGGTATAAGCGCCAGAGAAAGCTAATCGTGTTGTGGGGAAAGAAGGGAGACTGAGAGAAGACGACGCATAAGACGCGAGGACAGAATGGTTGAAAGAGAAGGAAGGTGGGGTGTGAGACAGGTGGGGGAGGGAGGCTGCATGGGGGGGAGATGCTTGACTGATGTTGTATATGTTTACTGGTTTGCATTCGCCCTGTCCTCTGTCGTTGCAAATGAACAAAATGAACTTGTAACTGCGATCGTAATTCGAGTGGTAGAGGCCGACAAACCTGAATTCTCAGATGTTGATTTTGAAGATTTTCTTTCACATCCTCTGAACCCTATTTTGAAGCAAAGAATTTGTACAGACATTAACAGGTGTTCTCTAATTAAAAGTGTTTCAGTTTAAACAAAGGAAGCTGCATGCAACCACAGATTTTATTGCGTGAAATGGGGCATCTAACACCAGTTCAAAAAAGATGGAGACAAGGGGTTTGTTCTGTATTCAAATAACAGAGTGACGGAAAAATCAAAGCTAATAAGAGAAACATCTCTCTCTCTCTCTCTCTCTCTTGCCCGGGTGCGCGTGTGTATGTGTGTGTGAGTGTGCGTGTGAGTGTGTGTATATATTGCAAGTGTGTGTGTGTGTGTGTGTGTGTGTGTGTGTGTGTGTGTGTTGTGTGTGTGTATGTGTGTGTGTGTGTGTGTCTGTGTCTGTGTCTGTGCGTTCGTACGTGCGCGCGCGCGCGCGCGCGCGCGCGCGCGCGCGTGTGTGTGTGTGTGTGTGTGAGTACGCGCGTTCGCGCGTACGTGTGAGCGCACGCGCGTGTGTATGTTCGCTTGTATGTGTGTTTATATGTTTTGTACACACACACACACACACACACACACACACACACACACCACACACACACACACACACAAGCGCGCGCGCGCGCGCGCACGCCCCCCCCCCCACATGTATGTATAGCTATCCAGGCTGCAGAGTGTAGCTATCTATCTATCTGTCTGTCTGTCTGTCTGTCTATCTGTCTGGTCTGTCTGTCTGTCTGTCTGTCTGTCCGTCCGTCCGTCCGTCTGTCTGTCTGTCTGTCTGTCTGTCTATCTGTCTGTCTGTCTGTCTATCTATCTATAGACAGTGAAACAAACAAAGAAATGAATGTGTACACAACACATGTATAGAAAGATAGGTTTACTGTAGTTCCTGTCTGATTCAGAATCAGCCTTTCATACAATTGGAGTTCAAGGAACTAGAACAGTGTAGTAGTTTTATTACCCTGAATATCAGTCTTTCAAATCAGTTCCGAATTCCAGGCCTCTCTAAAGTCCGCTGTTGTAGAGACAAAGAGATAGACTCTTCCAGTTTGCCTCCTGTTACCACAGATTTTGATGAGAATGTCTTTCCCCGATTCTCTCGTCCATGCTTTATCGGTTCAGCCGACATATTGTCAGTTCCTGCAGCTTTTTCATTCTTCAGGCTCTCATTGCTGTTTCCATTTTGTCATGTGAAACTGGTACGTCGTCGTCATTGTGATCATGATCATCCCTGGCATGCAAGTACTCTGGAATCTACATTGACCTGATAGCTGTAGAGGTCTTAGCGGTGCTCGGTGCACCTGCTCGTGATTTGTTCTTCTGTGGAGCAGTTTCCTTCTTCGTCGGGGACAATACCGACTTCTCACTATCTACCTTTGTTTGTGAGATCCTACACAACAAGCTATGGCTACCTTCCGTTGTTCAGGCTTTTCAGGTTGTTCAGGTCTTGTTTCTCTGCCTGGTTGGTGACAAATGAAATGATAATGATGATGGTTATGTTGATGATGGTTATGGTGATGATGGTTATGATGATGATAATGATGAAGATGATTGTAATGATTGTTGCTGTTTTTATTATTATATTATTATTATTATTATTTATTATTATTATTATTATATTACATAATTCTTCTTCTTCTTCTTCTTGTTATGATGATGATGATGATAATATTATAAAGCTAATGGTAGTAAATAATTTTCTGTTTAGCACTGACCCGAATAGTCATTCTGTGGTAATGATCACGTGCCGACAGACATATCATGGTTCGTAGCAGCATAATATGTCCTCTTTTTTCCCAGTCTGCTTGCTCCACCCCCACCCCTCCCCGGTCTGCTCACCCCTCTTCTTCCACTCCTAGACAGTCGAAAGATGAATATCCAGCTTGAAGAAAAATAATCTAAAGACAAATTCGTAGCTCGTGTTCTTTTTTCGAAAGTCTGATATAATAGGTACAATTAATGTAAAAGAATATTTATAACAAATTGTCACTGGCGGGGTTGCCGCAAAATCGTCCTTTTTTTTTTTTAAAGTTTCGGCCCGATATGGCAGGAAAGCGTGATCTTTCTGAAAAATGAAATTATGACTCATGGAAATAGATAATTACGACTCATGAAAACAGATCATTATTGCTCATAAAAAAACATGATTATAACTCAGGAAAAATGACTCGTGGAAACGTAACTATGATTCAGGAAAACTGATGACTATCACTTACAAAGAGATAATGATAACTCATGAAACAAATAATTATGACACAGGAACACGGATAATTTTGACACATGAAATAAGACAATGATTACCCAGGAAAACAGATATAATGACCCAGAAAAACAGATAATCATGGGTCAGGCAGATAATCAAGATTCAGGAAAATAGATAACTGCGTCTACAGAAAACAGAAAGACGCGACTCAGGAAAATAGGTAATAATGACTCAACAATAAAAAAAAACCCAAACAAAACGGATGATCATGATTCAGGGAGACATACAATTGTGACTCGGGGTGGGGCTGGGGGTGGGGGGATAATCACGCTTTAGCAAACATTAGAGCGGGACTCATGTGCATGACTGATACAAGTGGTATCACTGGACAAACTGTAAACCTTTCGCAGACTTCACGTTCTGCAAAAGTGCAGAGCACCAGAAGTTGGAGGTAAGGTAATGTTGCTTATAGTAATGTTGCTTATAGCCCAGCCGACCGCAAAGGGCCACATCAGGGCTGTCACCACGTCAAAATCAACTCACAAGTCATAAAAAAAAACTTTCACACATCTCTTTAAAATACATCTTCTAAAAACGCACCAGAAACTTCGTTAAAAATCGTTCTTCTGTAAAATCTTAAATCGGATGAGAAATGTTAATCTCTTTCAGAAAGTCAAAGATCACGTCAGGTGGGACATCTCTGAGCAGGGTTTTCATGGACTCGGCTGTAAAGTAAAAAATATATTCTGGGAGTCTTTTTTTGATGGATACTTACCCTTTTTTTTATCGTGAAACAGAGTCACAGCTTGGAACTACGCTCCTGTATGTGGATACTTCAGTGGGCGTGTGACGCTGACGAAAGTAAAGAAGAAGAGGTGATCTTGATTTGTTGTTGAACTGACCCAGACAGAGAAAAGTCGTCTGTGGTAACAAGTTCAAAGTCTGTGGTAACAAGTTCAAAGTCTGTGGCAACAAGTTCAAAGTCTGTGGTAACAAGTTCAAAGTCTTGGCTTCAGGCAGAGGCTTCAGAAATCAATACTCACAGGATCATCACGACGGTTCCTAAACAGAGACATGTCCTTCAAATTATATTGCTGTGCGGGGTAATATTTTTTCCGACCTGTCAGGGGAGCAGGCAGACAGTATTTACCTGCCCCCATGCAAAGCCACCACGTTCTCCATCAGCATAACAGTTTTGGATTTTTTTTTTAAAAGTTCTAAATGATGAAGGAACGGGCAAATACAATCTATTGTCGTCTGGTATTTTACGAACAGGTGGACAAAACAAGACAGCCAGTGTGCTTTATTTTGATTAGTCACTGTCTTAGGACTCAGCAGATTACCTGGCCTGATGCATGATAATGTCAATGTCATAAGCAGCAGTTTAAAGCTTTAGTTTCACAAAGCAAAATCTCTAATTGAGTAATGACAGCATTACGCTTAACTTCTGTTTCTCTGCAGCAGATAATTAAAAAATATTCCTTTTGTTCAGTGGTTAGATCACAGCATTCACCATATGCCCGACGTAAGTGATCGCTCATAGCATTCACCACATACCCGACACACGTGATCACTCACCATTCACCACATGCCCGACACACGTGATCACTCACCATTCACCACATGCCCGACACGCGTGATCACTCACCATTCACCACATGCCCGACACACGTGATCACTCACCATTCACCACATGCCCGACACACGTGATCACTCACCATTCACCATATGCCTGACACAAGTGACCACTCGGAGAATTCACGATATGCCCAACACAAGTGACCACTCACAAAATTCATCATTTGCCGGATGCACATAATCGCCTACCCTTGGCAATCTGGCAGCGGCTACTGTCTCACCTTGCTTTCTATCCACCTTCAATTTCGTTTCACCCTCTTCCTCCGGACCCCCCAACCCTCGGTCATTTGTAGAGTATGAAATCGAAAGCTCAAGAAACACGGAACAGCACAGCCAGTCAACACACTTGGAGTATTCTACAATCTCCAAGAATCATGACGTAGTTCAGCCACTCAAAGTGCATGGAAGTTTCTCCAAGGATCGAGAACCATGACATGACAGCCAATCAAAATGCTCGGGACGATTGAGAAACAATTCGTGGAAGTTTCTCGCACTTAACAGCGCTGTTCTGGCTCTCCAAACAGACCTCCGAAATGATTACGTTCTCTGTGCATACGTCATCGGTAAGCTAACATCACGTGAAAACAGCAGGTCTTTCACAAAATACAAATACGTTGATCTGATTCCACAGAGGGTGAGAAAGAACGTCGACCTGTTTGTTCACAGACACTAAGTTTGACTTTTCAATCTGGCAAGCTCTCACAGAAATGTTCTCCCCAACTGCCTTTCTGGATAACGTAATATAAGCTGAGATGTGGCTATGGCCCGGGAGACGGAATGACTGGCTTCGGGGTGTAGTGCCATGGAAGTGGCTTCGGGGTGTAGTGCCATGGAAGTGGCTTCGGGATGTAGTGCCATGGAAGTGGCTTCGGGGTGTAGTGCCATGGAAGTGGCTTCGGGGTGTAGTGCCATGGAAGTGGCTTCGGGGTGTAGTGCCATGGAAGTGGCTTCGGGGTGTAGTGCCATGGAAGTGGCTTCGGGGTGTAGTGCCATGGAAGTGGCTTCGGGGTGTAGTGCCATGGAAGTGGCTTCGGGGTGTAGTGCCATGGAAGTGGCTTCGGGGTGTAGTGCCATGGAAGTGGCTTCGGGGTGTAGTGCCATGGAAATGGCACAGAAGACGAGACAGTAGAAATGAAACAAAGAAAAGAAATTGTGGGTCAATTGCGTCGATCCTGTTTTATTAATCTGCTTTCTGCACGGTTTTTTTTTGTTTTGGTGTGTGATCTGATCAAGTTTTGCGTTTTATGCCCACTTGCAGACATAACGGGGCAAGGGTGGGTGAGATCTCGGGAGGGGACGGAGTGGTGTGTTTTTAAATCACTTGCAGACATAACGGGGCAAGGATGGGCGAGAGGGAGGGGACGGAGTGGTGTGTTTTTAAACCACTTGCAGACATAACGGGGCAAGGGTGGGCGAGGGCAAGGGTGGGCGAGAGGGAGGGGACGGAGTGGTGTGTTTTTAAACCACTTGCAGACATAACGGGGCAAGGGTGGGCGAGAGGGAGGGGACGGAGTGGTGTGTTTTTAAATCACTTGCAGACATAACGGGGCAAGGGTGGGCGAGAGGGAGGGGACGGAGTGGTGTGTTTTTAAATCACTTGCAGACATAACGGGGCAAGGGTGGGCGAGAGGGAGGGGACGGAGTGGTGTGTTTTTAAATCACTTGCAGACATAACGGGGCAAGGGTGGGCGAGAGGGAGGGGACGGAGTGGTGTGTTTTTAAACCACTTGCAGACATAACAGGGCAAGGGTGGGCGAGAGGGAGGGGACAGAGTGGTGTGTTTTTAAACCACTTGCAGACATAACGGGGCAAGGGTGGGCGAGGGCAAGGGTGGGCGAGAGGGAGGGGACGGAAGTGGTGTGTTTTTAAACCACTTGCAGACATAACGGGGCAAGGGTGGGCGAGAGGGAGGGGACAGAGTGGTGTGTTTTTAAACCACTTGCAGACATAACAGGGCAAGGGTGGGCGAGAGGGAGGGGACAGAGTGGTGTGTTTTTAAACCACTTGCAGACATAACAGGGCAAGGGCGGGCGAGAGGGAGGGGACGGAGTGGTGTGTTTTTAAACCACTTGCAGACATAACGGGGCAAGGGTGGGCGAGAGGGAGGGGACGGAGTGGTGTGTTTTTAAACCACTTGCAGACATAACAGGGCAAGGGTGGGTGAGAGGGAGGGGACGGAGTGGTGTGTTTTTAAATCACTTGCAGACATAACAGGGGCAAGGGTGGGTGAGAGGGAGGGGACGGAGTGGTGTGTTTTTAAACCACTTGCAGACATAACGGGGCAAGGGTGGGTGAGAGGGAGGGGACGGAGTGGTGTGTTTTTAAACCACTTGCAGACATAACAGGGCAAGGGTGGGCGAGAGGGAGGGGACAGAATGGTGTGTTTTTAAATCGCTTGCAGGCAGGGCAAAAAGGGGTGGGGTGGGTGGGATTGACGAGGGTAGTTAAGTTCTGTAAGATTGCTTGGCATGGAAGTGGGGCAGCAGTGTTTTCAAAGAGCGGAGACAGATAAAATCAATCAATCAATCAATCAATCAATCAATCAATCAACCAATCAATCAATCAATCAATCAAGCAACATGAGGTTAGGGAGAGGGGGACGGGTGATTTTAATGAGCACTAGCAGATTTGAAGTTTTGGAGGGGGGGGGGGGGTGGGATGTTTTCAAGACGGCCGTCAGACATGGAGTTTCAAGGCGGGGGGGGGGGGGGGGGGGGGGGGGTAGGGGATGTTTTTTTCTTTATTTTTTATTTATTTACTTTTTGTCTGCTGGCAGACATGAAGCTAGGGAGGGTTTTTGTTTCAAGACTGCTGGTTGACAGAGGGGAGGGATGGTATTTTTTGACTGCTTGTATGCATAGGGAGAGGGCGACAGGCTTGTTTTGTAAATAGACGTGACGTGTTTGCCTGTGTTATATCGAAAACCGCTATTAAATATGGGGAGAGAGAGAGAGACAAAATGTTTTCTAACGTGTGTGTGTGTGTGTGTGTGTTGTGTGTGTGTGTGTGTGTGTGTGTGTGTGTGTGTGTGTGTGTGTGATATGTTTACTAAGACAGCTTGCAGACAGGGGAGTGGAGATAGGGCGGGAGCTAGTTACGATTACCTATACCATTTGCAGACTTGGATGGAAAGGGTGGGGGGGGGGGGGGGCGGGTCAATTTTGTAGGACTGCCTGCAGACATAGGAGAGTAGGATGCGGCAATCACAAGAGTCGGATAATGCACACTTACGTGCTTTCAAATGAGTTTTTCCACTTCTCAACATCATTATTGTATTCGTAAAGGCAGCAGCAGCATGATGAAAATAACAATTAATTACAAAGTAATTACTTGGTAACCCCCACCATTCCCTCCCCTCCCTCAAGCACAAAAGTCGTGGCAGAAATATGACACAAAATACAAAGAGTTGGTTGCTCTTAAAAAGAAAATCCAAGTGCCTGTTTACATGTGGAGTGAATAATTTAGTCACGCCTAACCCCTCTTCCTCCCCCCCCCCCCTTCCAACCACCACCTCATCCGACTATAAT
>CM065716.1:80551073-80556073 GCA_033310375.1 Conus canariensis | reverse complement strand
CTCACTAGTCTCTCGGGAAAAAAAAACAAACAAAAAAAATATGTCTCAAAACACCATGAATTATAACTGTTCTTCTGGAGAAAACACAGTTTTGCTAACAACAATCACATGTGTTTTTAATAACCATGATTGTAACTACTTTCTTGAAGAATGGCTTTTTCAAAAATAAGAATCATTGGCTTTAAAGAGAAGTGCTTTGTTGCAAGCAGTACTATTTGTCTTAGGTGAAAAACGATAGTAGTGGGCTAATACTTTATGAGCAGCAATTTTTTACAGATCTGTTGTTTCACAACTAATTCTTTCCTTGCTTTTAGTCTGAAACGCCTTTAAGACATAGTCTGTATGAAAACAGCCCCAGTGACTGGACCAAACAGATGATTGTAATTCAAAACTATGTGTACAAGTGTGTATATATAACTCGTGTGCAGTATCAGAACCCAGTGATGAAAACCTCATAATGTCAGTAATAAAAAATCACACAGACCAGTTTTATCAAGAGTAACAACGCTACGATCATGGCTTTCCAAGCGCTCGTGAACAGCTGCCCTAGCACACCACCTCTACTGGTACGTGCACGGTCCATTATGCTCTTTGTCCCTGGAGTTCTATTCACACGGAACATTGATTGATGAGTTGACGGACAGTGCTGACGCCTGGTGTTTAGCCAAAACAAGTAGGATCAGACAGAGTCCTGGGCTATCAGTTTCAATGTTAACATCAGGGAGACAGTGTGTCAATTAGCAAGGTGCGGAAGCGGTACATGATCAATAGCAAAAGAGTGCATTGTACAGTTTAATAACGTTCTAGACACAACATTTAAGTAACAAGGTGTAAAAACCGAGCTTCTGTATCTATCTACGTGGTTTGTTTGAAAGTAACAACAGTTACACCATGATATTTTTGAGACAATAGTGAAGTCATATTAATCAGAAAATTCCAGACATTCACGTTGGAACAAAAAAAATCCGACAGTGGACTGTTGCATCATGTCAGTATAAAGATGCAGACTAGACTGTAACGTCTCAACAGTCTTAAGAAATCAGTTACGCGATGGTACTCGACGCCAAGATAATTTTAAGATGCCAGACAATTACGTCATTTTAGAGTAAAGAAACCAGACAGTAACATCACGGTAATCCGAACATTAAGGAGAGCTGTACATTGATTATCTCGTCAGCTACACTACAATAATGTAAAGATACTAGACAGTTAAGCATGGTAATCTATATTACACGGATAGTTGCATCACTATAATCTTGTCAGTTACAATACAACAGTCTGAACATACCAGGCAGTTATACAATAGTATTCATAACGAAAGAGATGTCTACGTCATAATAAACTTGTGATTTACATTACAATGATTTAAAGATACCAGACAGTCACATTACGTAATCTAAACATAACGGCTAGTTGCATCACGATAATCTCGTCTGTTACATTACATTTATGTAAAGATACCAGACAGTTACATTATGGTAATACGAATAGTTGCATTACGATAATCCCGTCTATTACATTTCATGAATGTAAAGGTACCAGACAGTACATTATGGTCAGACGGATTGTTGCATCACGATAATCCTGTCTACTACATTTAACCAGACAGTTACAATATGTTAATTTAAACATAGTAGACGAGTGTGTAACGATATCTTGTCTGTTATATGACGATATTCTAAAGATACCAGGTAATTATGTCACCATGACATAAAGATACAACACAAGGACATAACAACAATACGAATACAGTTTTATGTCTATAATGATGTAATGATATTGGTTGGAAAGGAATGGAAATTATCAATGAGAAAGGAGTTAACATGCCAACAATATCATCATCATCATCAACAACAACAACAACAACAACAACAACAACAACAACAACACACACACACACACACACACACACACACACACACACACACACATACACACACACACACACACACTACTACACATATACAGAGAGAGAGAGAGAGAGAGAGAGAGAGAGAGACAGACAGACAGACAGACAGACAGAGAGAGAGGGAGAGAGAGAGAAAAAAAAACAACCCAGAGCTAATGGGTGGTGATCACGATAATAGTCATACGTTGGTACTGATGATAATGGTTAGGAAGAAGGCGAGCAGTTGGGAAGGGGGTGGGGAGAAAAAAGGGGGAGGGGTGCGGGGCACACACACACACACACACACACACACACACACACACACACACACACACACACACACACACAGACACACACACACACACACACACACACACACACACACACACACACACACTTTTCCCCCACTACTTAATTGTTCAGCTATATATATCTATATCTATCTATCTATATATATATATATATATATATATATATATATATATATATATATATATATAAGAGGGAACTCATGTAAGCAGTGAAAGGAATGGAAATGATCAATCAGAAAAGGTTGACATGGCAACAATAGAAAATAAAAAAAAAGGAAAGGGGATGGAGAAGAGGGAGGAATATAGTATATGGAGGGAGTATAGGGAGGGAGGACAGAGGAAGATAGCTGTAAGTTCTATATGAGGTAAACAGTTGGGGGTATGGTAGTGTGAATGTAAGCTGATGGAGGATATAGTGGGCTGGCGTTGTGGTGGTGTGGATAGGCGTATGTTATTTTTGGATGTTGGTGATATGGGGGTGGAGGGAAGGAGCGGGGGGGATGTTAAAGGAAAAAGGGGGCCGGGGAGGGAGGGGGGGGGGGGAAGGATCAAATACCTGCACCTACACTTATGCACAGGAAAGATGGAAGGGGAAAGAAAACTCATGTGGAGGTCGTAGTGTATCAAGTTGAAAGAAAACCAGGTGTATCAACAACAAAAAAAAAAAAGAGGGGGAGAGGGGAGAGCGGGAGGGGGGGGGGGATAAGTCTGTGAGTAAGCAGTTGATTGGTATAGAACATGGGGAGAGTGTGGTGAGAGTCGAAAGGTGAAAGGAGGGTAGCTATAGCTTCTATATGAGGTGGACACTGGGGGGTATGGTGGTGGTGGTGGTGGTGGTGGTGGTGGTGGTGGTGGTGGTGGTGGTGGTGTGGTGGTGTGTGTGTGTGTGTGTGTGTGTGTGTGTGTGTGTGTGTGTGTGTGTGTGTGTTGGTGGAAGATATTGCCAGCTGGTGTTGCAGTGGTGGATATGTATACTTGTGCTACTTTTGGATGTTGATGCCATGGGGCTGCAGGGTTCCGAGTTTGGCAATGAGATATGACTCCTGCGTGATTCACTCAAAGTTGTCACTTTGTGACTGCCAAAGTGCCAAGACTTTGACATGGTTGATGTTGTGTTGGGGGTGATCAAAATGTAGGGCAACTGGTTTGGGCCGGTGGTGGCAGATGTCAGCCAGGTGTTCAGAGATGCGTGTCTCAAGCATGCGGGATGTCTCACCTACATAGATATTGCCACACAGCTGGCAGTGGATAGCATACATAATGTTAACAGATCTCTGTTATTGCTATTGTCACCATTACTATTATCATCACCATTATCACTTCAACTCCCTTGATCCCATTCTTAACGGCCTCGGCCTCGTTTTCATCCAACAGCCATTTTGCGCCGAATATGAGAAGATAAGTGGTTGCTCGTTCTTCGTTTTCATTGTCCTAAATGTTGTTTGTTTTTGCCTGAAGAAGACCCGAGAGGCCGAAATGCATTGTGTTTTGTCCTGTAATCTGTTTGTCTGTATTGTCTGGTGGCACTAATACCGTTTCTTTTTAAAATTCCCTAGCATAGATTTGTCGTTTTCATCTCAGTCATTTGTCATTGCCTTAAGTGCTAGCACTTGGGGGCATGGAACTGTGTCTGCACACATACCCACAAACACACACACGCACACGCACGCACAATAGCGCGCGTGCACACACAGGCACACGTACGCACACACACACACACACACACACACACACACACACACACACACACACACACACACACACACGCATGCAGGTACCCACCCACACAGGCGCTTGCGTATACATACGCGCTCCTACGCGCTTAGATACAGACACACAGACAGACACAGACAGACAGACAGACAGACAGACACACACACACACACACACACACACACACACACACACACACACACACACACACACACACACATGCACTCACTCCTCAAGTCTCGCCCTTCTCCCGCTAAGCCCCTGGTCCTACGCACCCTCCACCATCCTCCTTCTTTCGCTTCTCCTCCCCCTGCTCACCTTCTCTCAGTTCCCTAGGTCACCATGACGAGGATGTTCCAGATCATGTCTGCAACTAATTAAGTTCATCGATTTGCCTGTTTAAATTGACAAACAATTTATGCTATCGACAACAGCATCTACAGCAGCAGCAACAGCAGCAGCAGAGCAGCAGCAGCAGCAGCAGCAGCAGCAGCAGCAGCAGCAGCAGCAGCAGCAACATTGGCAGCAGCAGCAACGACAACAACAACAAAAGATCAAGTTTGGCATCAGTGTAAACACCCGTCATGTTGTGAACATGTGGAACAATAACAAATCATACGAGCTCTAACTCCAAGGAAAACCTGCAAAGGATACAATATAAAACGATACAAAACAAAACAAAACATAACAAAACGCCCAAGTGAACTCATGAACTCTCTCACAAAGGGGTTAGGGTTTCAGGGATTGGAGGCAGAGTGTGTTTACAGGCAAGCGCATGTTGCGCAACATGCTACTGTTCCACACTGTTTCCCGATGTGAAAGACGAATGCACACTATGACCCTTCTTCCTGTCCTCAAAGGACTTAGATCATTCGAATATATTTACACTTTTTTGTGCTGAAGCTGAAAAAAACCCCTGCCCTGAGAGAACTCAGAGAGGATGCGAATGGTAATTTATGAATGCACTGCTGTCAGATTACGGGGATGGTTTCAGAAACAGGGTACATTCTGGGCAGACTGACGCCATGGGTATGTAGAACCCGGTCTGGAAACTGGCAGCTTGTACAGACATTCCCTCCGTCCGTCAT
>CM065716.1:80531073-80546073 GCA_033310375.1 Conus canariensis | reverse complement strand
GATTTAAGCTTCCACGGTACAAACGCTTATATTGAATGCATCAGCAGAGGCCAGAGGAGGTCCGAAATCAGCATTGATTCCAGACTTGTGACTTCGTATGTACGCGGGAGGCCACACACTCTCTCTGTCTTTTAGCAAGATTATACCAAAAGTTAACAATCAACTTGAACAAAATGTTGGTGGAAAGACAGGCTGTGGCGCAAGAACGAATGTGTTGAACATTGGTACGGATCCGTAGTGTGGATCCCTATTATAAACCCGATCCTGGATCCGTTTAGAAAGATCACGCAAAACACACACACACACACACACACACACACACACACAACACACACACACACACACACACACACACACACACACACACACTCCCGGAATCAATTTCAAGGAAACTTTGTGGAATGATGCAATGTGATCTCAAGAGGAACCAGATAAATTTTGGTGTTGATAATAGCAGTGGACCTGGCTCAAAGAAAGGAATCAGGATCCGTTTAGCAAGATTACGCTAAACTAATGAACCGGTTTGAACAAAACGTGATAGAAAAATGAATGTTGTGAAAGGACGAACCTATTCCATTTTGTTGTGGGTTTGTGGTGCGTATGTGGATCAAAGGACGGATCCAGAATAATAATTTGATCCTGACAGAAGTCTGTGTTCTTCTAGAGGCCTCTGTAGTTTGCCATGGGAGTGACAGCTCCATGTTCAGGATGGAGGGAATCAATACGGACTTTCATTTCGAACTGGAGGAGTCTGCACCCATGTCAAAATGATCCGAAAATTCTGAAAACCTCTAATTCAGAATATCCAGTAATTCTCTATTTCACTCTTTTGCTGTTTATGATGTCAGATTGTAGACTGTCCTCGTGTAAATGAGAAAAAGTTCAAAGAAAAATCACAGGCGATGTTGAAAAATTGAAAGGAATGGTAAAAAATACAAAACAAAACAAAAAACACAAAACCCCCCAAATCAATATCCCCCCCCCCCTACAAAACAACAACAACAACAACAACAATATCACCCCCCATACAAAACAACAACAACAACACAACAACACAACAACAACAACAACGTTAAAAGCCATACGAAAAGACTGGAAGAGAAGCGACACGGCAGAAAATGAAATTTGGTGTTACAAATTCCAAATCAATGTGGTCAGCTGAAGGAGAGAAAAAGTTTGAAAACCGAGGTAAAAGCTAACCAAGAAAGATGTAGAAACAATACATGATGTACGAGAGAAAGAAGGAGAACACCCCCCCCCCCCCCAAAAAAAAAAAAAAAAAAAAAAAAGTTTCACGCAGCAGTATACAAGGCAAGAGAACAGATGAGTACACATCTTAAAGCCTGTAACAAAATTACTTCAACCCCAGTAAAAAGAGCAAATTCCAAGAATGAAAATAAGACAGGTTTCCCACAGGTTGGGAATAGTTGGGAAGGTCTGGGAAAAACGGATGGTCCTTTTCCCAGTTGTGAAAGTTTGGGAAAAATGGCATTTGGTGTCTGTGGGGTTGGAAAGGTTTGGGAAAATTGAACAAGCATCTTCAAAAACTCAAACAAGCATCTTCAAAACCAAAGAGATAGAAAACCAAACAACAAAGGCACAAACAAATGAATTCTAATTGTCCGAAACTCGCCGACATCACGACTGACAGTTTGCTCTACTTATGGAGTGTAACCAGTTGTTGTCAAGAGTTACTGTTCTTGCCAAGAAGATCGCCATTGATCGACATTTGCGCGCATTCTAGCTTTCTGTTCTTCATAACTCCTGTAGTGCGTTTCGTTTGGAGACCGATCTGTGCTTACACGTGTCAGTGGCTATGCCTGGAAACTGTGCTTTCAACGATGTTTGGCTTGAAAAAGAATATAAGGATTGGCTGCAGAAAGATGCTGCCAACAAAAGAAAGACATTGTGCATTGTATGCAAGAGGTCGATTTTCGTCGGCTCCATGCGTGAAGGAGCACTCAAGAGCCACAGCGAAGGTAAGCATGGCATCATTTTTATTTTTTCCCACCCCGCGGACACATTGACTTAGCCGTTCAAAACACAAACAGAATAAAACATATCAAAAAGAAATCCCAACCACCTGAAAATGGTAATATTTTGGGTCACTGCTGCCATGAATGGCCCTCTACTAAAAGCCAAGCTGCAGTTCTTCACCTGCGTTGCCCGGGAGGTACAGCCTTTCCTGAAGCTGTATCAGACAGATCGGCCGATGATGCCGTTCTTTGCCTCCGACCTGGTCTGCCTGATGAAAGACTGGATGGCCAGGTTTGTCAAGCCTAAAGTACTTGCTGGATGGAAGACTGTGCTCTCCCTATCAAGCGTGGGGTTTGCGGACAAGAAACATCAGCAGGACACCCCCAAAGTCGATGTCGGCTTTGCTGCTTCCCACACTCTTCGAGCGAAAACCGGTGCTTCGGAAAATGAAAACTTACCTGCCGTTACGATATGTGTATGAGATGTAACATGATTTGGAAAACCGGTGCTGGGGTTGGGAAAAGTTGGGAAAATGTTGGGAATTTTGTTTCTCCAAGTCTGTATGAACCCTGCAAGAGACAGAAGAGGCTGGACTGGCATCAAAGAATATGCAAAATAGGAAGAGCCCAAGTGAAAATAATCATGGGGTTGGAACAGATTTGTGTTTTAAAGGTGTTTCTGGAAACACGAAATTGGTGATCTTGTTGAGAGAGCATCAGGTTAAAGCCTTAAAGCTGGTGATCTTTCAATATTACAAAACGAAGTTGTGATAATTTGCATACGCTGTATTACAGGTCCGAAGAATTCATTACCAATTGACTAACGATTTCTCTCTAAAAAAAACAACAGATAACAAAATGCAGAACGGCAGTGATTTGCATGTTCTTCATTCAGACTCTCTAACACGCGCGCGCGCGCGCGCGCGCGCGCGCGCCGCACACACACACACACACACACACACACACACACACACACACACACTCACTCACTCACTCACTCACTCACTCACTCACTCACGCACGCTCTCACGCACGCTCTCACGCACGCACGCACGCATACCCCCCCCCCCCCTCACACACACACACACACACCACTGGTAATCTAATAGTCTGGAGAAATCTTATTTCCATTGAAAAAAAAAAAAAAGCTCGATGAAATATTCGAGAATATTCTCTAGCACATGGAAGGGGGAGGGCGAAGAAGAGGTGGGTGATGGTGGTGGCTGTGAAAAGGGTGATAAAGCGATTTGTGAAGAGAGAGAGAGAGAGAGAGAGAGAGAGAGAGAGAGAGAGAGAGAGAGATGGATGGAAGAAAAGGGAGACTGACATGGTTGGGGAATAGGAAGGAGTGCCTTGCATCGGCGATGGGTTAGCCCATATAGAACCTGCTCAGCATGAAACTGGCTTGCCTTTCTGGAGCTGAAACCCGACTCAGAACTCGGTGACCTCTGTGTGTGGTTTTCTGTTGCACGTGCGTGTTTGATGAATGGTGCATGTGCAACCGAAACCCTCTAACAGCGGCACTGTCTGCATTCATCATCTTCATTTCCTTTTCCGGTTTTCCCTTCCTGTTGTCCCGTTCTGCACGTGACGCCAGTGTCATAGCCACGTTGAAGATAAAATAAAAAAACAAACCCTATATTTTGCTTGATGTCGAATGATGCTAATGTCTTGCTTCAACATGAGGTGATGATGTGAAGTCTTGGTGTAAGATCTGCATGATAATAAGGTGAGGACTTCGGTGCTTAAATGGTTGACAATCTGGTTTTGAGATAAGATTTGCTTGATGATTAGGTGGTGATATCAGTGCTTAATTGGTTGACGACGTCTGTTTTTGATATGAGGTTGCTTGATGATTGGGTGATAAGTCGTCCGATGTTGATACATTGTTGCTTGATATTTGGGTGATAATGTCAAATCTTCATTTGGTGTTGACGTGAGATCTTGTCACAAGAATTGCTTGATGATTGGTTGATTATGCAGAGCTTAATTGGGTGATGATGTCAGATCTTAATTGAGTGATGACGTTAGGTCTTAGTAACTAAGGTTTTCTTGATGATTTGGTAAGATCTTAGTATAAGGATTGCTTGATCATTGATCGCTGATGTCGGATCTTTGTGCAAGATATGCTGGATCCAGTTATTAGGTGATCTTTCAGATCTGGTGGTTTAAGGTTAGCTGGATGAGTAGGTGATTATTAAATTGATGATGATCAGTCTTGATGTAAGGTATACTTGATCCTTTTGTGGTGATATCGGTTTATGGTGTAAGGTATGGTTGATCATTGGGTGATGTCAGATCTTTGTTTCATGTTTGCTTTATCTCAGGGTGATGATGTAAGATCGTTCAGTGTTAAGATTGTTTGATCAAAGAGTGGTAATGTTAGATCTTGGCTTAAGATTTGCTTGACCACTGGGTGATGAAATCAGATCTTTTATTGTTTGCTTTTCTTGACCACATGGTAATGATAATTTTTAATGTAAGATTTTCTCGACTATTGGGTGATGATGTCAGATTTGGTGCAAGGTTTGCTTGATCTCTTTGTGTTGATGACAGATTTTTTGGTGTAAGGTTTGGTTGGTCAAAGAATCGTACTTTAACAGGGTAACTTTGTGCCAGTGCTTGGCAAAATCTGTAAAGATGATATATATATATATATATATATATATTATATATATATACTGTTGATTGTGTAAATGCTTTGTAGTTGGTGACTATTCCACACTTAAATTACACCATCTGAGTATTAGACTACTTTGCTTCATTAACTAGTAGGTTTTCACTGTCTCTTACCACCTGTTAAAAATACATCCCAACACGTGAGAGAGGAAGCTGCAGTTGTGAGAGAAAAATTAAAGGCGATACAGTCATGTCAGCCCACTTGATGCAGGCTGAGGTCTCGCAATTTTCTGGAAGTTCAAAGGGCAAGCGTGAGTACTCGTCCAGCCGGAATCCTGACAACGCATCTAAATATCAGGTTCTGTAATTTCCCACAGACCCTGAGACCCTGTCTTCCACGACTGGCCCAGCACAGGAACAAGGATTCATGTCAGCACGTGGCCATGTAGACAGCCAACCATCAATCCACCAGGCCTACCCCTAGAGGTGACGTCAGCAAATAGGAGAGAGATCTTGGCACCTCTGCTAAAGGGCAACGTCCAAAACAAGCTGAGTCTTGGAACTCCTAGTGGACTGAAGGAATTAAAAGCCTATGAGCAAAAGTAAATTCCAGCCCATTCTTGAGGAGGGAAATAAGGTGTAAATCAGCCCCAGCCGGTCCAGACTGATTTTCTTTGATGGATAGATCACTTGTGTATTTAACACTGTATATAAAAGTTAAAGTTTTGTGTGTGAAATGCGCTTGTGTCAGTTCTTTCGTTGTTCATACACAATTTCACGTTTGACGTTATTTCTGACTCTGTCTTTCACTCGGAGCACAAACACTTTTAATTGCATAAGCGTAAAGTTGATTACACTTGAGCATTCTTCGTTATTTTTAACAGTTCGTAGATGAATAGAAAATTTCTTCCCATGATTAGCACCGGAAAATTCCTCCTGTCCCCGGTTGTAAGAGAGAGGGTAGCGGTTAATGTTAATATAAAAACTACTCTTATCATTGTATTAATGTAATAGAGAACACACTGTGAGTCCATCCCTAGAGAACCACTTCTCCCAGCTCTAATCATCGCATCGTCTTTCTGTCGTTTGAAAATGATAGACGAAGAAAAAGCGACTGTTGTTTCAGTGGTTTTCTGTTGCACATGCTGTGTATTCTGATGCGCGTGCGCAACTGAAACCCTCAGAAAGCAGCAGTTTGAAAGCATCGTAAATTGACGCATTTATCCGTTCAGTTCTGAAATAGTTTAAATAGTGTTACGGTTGCTGTGTATGAGAATTTTAAAGGAATAGTAAAATGTGCAATGGAAATAGTTCTTTTCGAATACCACATTTCGAGATAATCTTTTCACATTAGGACTACGGTGCCATCCCAGTTATCATTGCACGTGCATGTTTCAGATTTGTTCTGGGGTCCAGCTTGATACATGCAGGAACGCTGGAAGACAGGAAGAAGACATGAAGACACAAAGTCGATCACAGTTGTAGAAACTTTATTTCTGTGCTGAAGTTCAAACAAACATGCCGCCATAGAAAGTAACTGCATAAGAAAATAAGCTACAAATGATACACTAACAGCAATGGCAGTCAACAGAAAACAAGAACAATCCACAAGATCTCTGCATAACATGGCAAGCAGTTAACAAGCATGGCATGGTACAGAACAAACGCCAAGAATGTGCCCCAATATTGTTGCAGTCAAGTAATAATGATAGGACTCCACGTAATAGACAACAAAAAAAAATGACCTAAAGAACATGGCGACAAAGTCATAATCACGGCATTCACGGAACAATCCTCAAGAATGTGTCAGAGCAACCTGGCGACCAAGTAATGATCATTGCATTTCACGGAGTAATCTACAATAATGTGACATATAAACACGGTGGCTAGTCGTATTCATGAAAGTCGATTTATAGCCAATATATTGCATGGTTCAGAACAATCTACAAGATCTGTGAAGCAACAACATGACGGCCACTTGTAATCATCCTGTTCCACGAAACAATCCACTGGACCTGTGCCAAAATATAACGGCGACCAGTTTTAATCATCGTATTCCATGAAACAATCCACCAGATCAGTGCAACAACACTATGGCAGCCAAAGGCAATCATGGCATTCCATGAGACAATCCACCAGATCTATGCCTCAACAACATGGTGGCCAGTTGCAATGATTGCAACCCATGGAAAAGTGATAGCTACATTCCTCGGAATAGTACACCAGATCTGTGCCAAAACAAAATGGCGGATAGTTATAATCCTCGCATTCCAGGAACAATCCACCAGGTATATGCCATAACAACGTGGGGGCCAGTTCCAATAATCATATTCCAGGAGCAATCCACCAGACCTAAGCCACAACATGGTGGCCAGTTGAAATCATAGCATAACACAGAACAATCCTCATGATTATAGGCAAGATAACATGGCGTCCAGTTGTAATCACCATAGTCCACGGAACAGTCCACCAGAACTTTGTCACAACAACATGCCGGCCAGTTGTAATCACCATAGTCCACGGAACAGTCCACCAGACCTTTGCCACAACAACATGGTGGCCAGTTGTAATCACCATAGTCCACGGAACAGTCCACCAGACCTTTGCCACAACAATATGCCGGCCAGTAGTAATCACCATAGTCCACGGAACAGTCCACCAGACCTTTGCCACAACAACATGGCGGCCAGTTGTAATCACCATAGTCCACGGAACAATCCACCAGACCTTTGCCACAACAACATGGCGGCCAGTTGTAATCACCATAGTCCACGGAACAGTCCACCAGACCTTTGCCACAACAACATGCCGGCCAGTTGTAATCATCCTACTGCACCAAACAATCCATCGTGTCGTGCCATGACAACATGGTGGCCAGTTGTAATCATCACATTTCTCGGAGCAATCCACAATACCTGTGCCACATCAACATGGCAGCTGGCTGTAATCAGTGTAATGCCACGGGACAATTCACCAGATCTGTGCCACAACAACATGGTCGGCGGTTGTAATCATAACATTCTTCAGAACAATTCACCAGATCTGTGTCGCAACAACATGGCGGACCAGTTGTTACTATCGTATTCCACGGGACCATCACACGATCTCCAACTACACCATGGCCGCCAGTTTGTCAAGGCAGAGGGCGTTGCGTTCAGTGGTTTTCTGTTGCACATGCTGGGACATAAATTGGCATGAGCAACTGAAACCCTCGGATTGCGATGCTGTCAATTAGCAGCACCATTATCATCATGTCTTGCCGAGGGACATCAGAGAAAGATGACACGACGTTTGAAGTCGGTTATGAACCGAAATTCGTTGTTGAAGGAGTGCATATCACATAATGAAACGAAACAAACGCTAACTAAACTCAAATCGAATAAAGAACAACTTGTATAATATCTTCAAAAAATATCCTACTCAGTCACAACAGGGAGAATTGTCAATGGCTGATAAACATAGCAAGGTTATAGGCCAACAGAGTAAGTTTGCTTCTTATAGCTATGATCAAACTGTATTTGCTGATCGTAAGAATATTTTGCTTGAACTGATTTTACTCCGAGGTCGCGCAAGATAGTGTCACACAATAAAGCGTCACTTGAAAAAAATAATGTTGTTTAACCTTTATGCGTGTGCGCTCGCGCGCGCGCGCGCGCGCGCACACACACACACACACAGAGGAACGCACGCACCCCCCCCCCCCACACACACACATGCACACACATGGAGTTTAAATTTTAAAAGATGTATTCCTTAACCTCAAGTTGAAGAATGGATGATAACAACTTTTTGATCAAATGTTAATTGAAAACAACCTGTTGGAGACATGCTCCACAAAATAAAATAACAAAAAGAGGACAACTCGGCAGATGTACGTATTTAGATAATTCTACAGATTTGATAAACTTGCCTAATTTTGGCAGTACAGACTTGTGGGCACTCACAAGATTACATAACGAAAACTTCGACTTTACAGAAAGAATTCTTAGGGGTGAACATTTTCTTTTTTCAATTTCAATATTCTTGCGTGCATGTGGATGAGCCTGAATGCTGAATTCAGCCAAGTTGATGTAGATTCAGGCAGATCACTGCCGGAAGAAAATGTTCTGTGAACGGAAATCATGCTTTAATATCTACATTTTTCTTTATTTTGAAATGTTCTGCTAATCATTCCTTTTCAGGCAATCGTTCAAATCACACAAGCACCCTTGAATGTATTTTGGACATTCAAAAATAAAATGGAACTCATTCTCTAGAGCATCCGTATCACAAGACTCGCATATACCCTTAAAATTCCTCTGTGTCTGCCCAGTCTAAATCAAAATTTAATTCATGACATCAATGCCTGAAACTAACTAACGCCAGTACGTAGATATCTGGTGACTGACACATATTTTTCAATTCCAAAACATGTCTCACAATTTCCGTCAAATAAACATTTGTTGTTTTAATGGGTACCGCGACATTCAGATTCTTTGTTGTTGTTGTTGGAGTGAGCCAATAATACTTTCACAAATAGAGAGAGTTCAAATTTTAAGTATACCGTATACAGCGGAAGCCATATACAAAACTTTGTATATGACAATTCTACGGCGAGAAATAGATAGCTTTTAAGTGTAAATCGTACAAAATCTTATGTGCAAAAATGAATGGACTGTTTCACCGACTTTGCATCGGTTAATAAATCACACCAAAACCCAATTACACTTGAGCTGACTAAAACAGAAAACATATAATATAAACCCTAGCTCTTCCATATATCAGACGGATCAAAGTACTCTTTTGCAGTCGAAACAAATATTTCATGTAACCTGCAACTATTTGAGAGCATGTACATTTTCATCCCCCCATATCTCACAACCACAAAGCAAAACAGGAACCACGTGTATCTTGTAAAGACGCAACATGGCACTGAGAGGAAGATCTTGGTTTCGAGTTGTCTGTCCTATCGAAAACATAGCTTTTTGAGGTCTATCCCGATTGAACGTTTTGTTTTTAAAGAAATTCCCTGTCTTGCAAAGGTCAGTAGCAAGATATCTGAACGTATCTACAACTTCTGACTGCTTAGTGCGATGGGAAATGTACCATGAATTTTCACGTTCAGGGAACACCATGGGTTTAGTTAATAGAAAATAAGGTTCCATTGATTACATAGTGTTGAAGGTCGTCCAATGCTTTTTGCAAGCCTTGTCTGCAGTCTGAAACCAAAGCAGCGTTACCTGCGTAAAGCAAAATGAACAAATCAACACTGAAATAAAAATCAAGCGAACTTGATGAAGTGAACTTGATGTCACATTCAAAGGAAAACAATATTATCTGTAATGTACTGTTCCAGAGCATTCAAAGACAGACAAATAAAACAGCTGAAAGATTTTTGTCTTGTCTCACACCCCTGTAACTGCGAGAAAAATCTGAAAACTGCCCATTAACAAAAAGACAGGAGTTTATTTTACAATTCAAACTTTTGACAGCGCTAAGAATTTTCCTGAAGCCCCATTCGTTTCACTTATCTAACCCACAGTTGGTTCTCTCCAAATCAGTTGGTTCTCTCCAAATCAAGTCAAAGCTTCCTTTTCGTCGATAAAAGCATACTAGCATTAAACAAATCGGATATATCAAATACTTTTTTAAGAACAAATGTACACAATGAACACACACACACACACACACACACACACACACACACACACACACACCACGCACGCATGCACGCACGCACACACGCTCACACACACACACACACACACACACACACACACACACACACACACACACACACACACACACACACACAGATAACGATAACGATAACGATAACGAAAATTTATTCGGAAAGGCCACAGCCCCATTCGAAGGGGGTAAGTAATAAAGAACATAGTTAAACAAGGTATTTCATCACAAAAAATTAAACATTCTCAACATATGCAAATTACCTATGTCAAATCACTCCTTCTTTTAAATGATTTGTACAGATATAAAGCAAGGTTTCTTGCAACGTTGTAATTTTTTGACGACAAAAGACAGACTAACTTGAACAGTGCTGGACGTCGATGATATTTTAACGGAATAAGTTTTTGTCGTAGATCTGCCAGAACAGGACATAAGAATACAAAATGAAGTTCATCTTCCCTACCAGATTTACACAATGGACACAACAAATCATTTTCTGTATGGATATTATATCGTTGACGATGTACAGCAATATCCGATACACCAAACCTGAATTTTGTTAATTCAGACCTGATAAATCTATTCAAGTTCAGAGACAAATAAGCTTCTGCTTCTACTAAATAATTACTTTTCAGCAGTCTAAATAATGAAAATCGTTCGCTATTTTGAATATGGCTATCCCAGTCTTGCCATCTGCAATCTATTGTTCGTTGCTTGAAACAAGCCAAGAAACTGCTGACACAGCCAACCCCTTGTTCTAACCATACAAACGAAAAACCATAATTACATAAACATTTACGAATGCCCGATGCCCACGTAGTTTTCCCTCTCATATCCAGGTCAAACAATATTTTATAAGCTTTGGCTGGCAGTCTATGTTGCCCCATACGTAACAGTTTAAGCCAGTAGCTTACACATTTTATATATGAATTCAAATAAATAGGGAATCTTCCAAGTTCTCCATAAGCCAAGTCATTTGGGGTACGCCTATCGACATTCAAAAACCGTTTCATAGCAAATAAGTGCAATTTCTCTATGTCGTGTTCTTTCTCCAAACCCCAAATCTCAGCGCCATATTGAACTATAGGCTGGACCTGAGTATCAAACATTCTGAAAAATAGTTTTACTGACTCGTTTTCAAACTTATACAAGACGCTTAAAATGGCCATAACAGCACGCTTCCCTTTACCCACAAGATCTTGGCAGGCAAATGAAAAACTTATTTTTGTAGAAAAATATAAACCCAGATATTTGTAGGCGTTTACAATCGCAATTTTAGAATTTCCATAAAACCATTTTTCACGCGATGACAAATATCCACCCTTTCGAAAAACTATAATGTTTGTTTTGTCCATGTTTACTTTGAGATGTAATTTCTGCGCCGCTGAGCACAAATTGTTCAACTGGTTTTGAAACCCTATAACAGTTTCAGACAGTAAAACGATATCATCTGCAAAAAGTAGAATGAATATTTCAATCAAATCAAATGAAACACCATGCTTTCCCTTCTCGATAATTTCCAAAGCTAATTCGTTAATAAACAAAGAGAATAAAACAGGACTACAAACATCACCCTGCTTAACACCCTGTGTACATCTAATGTACTCACTATATTTTGCACCACACCTTACATTAGCTTTAACATCATCATACATACATTTAACACATTTAAATAGTTTACTTTTTCCACAATGTTTTGCCAGTACTGGCCACAGAAGCTTTCTAGAAATAGAATCAAAGGCCTTTTCAAAGTCTATAAATGCAACATATAACTTACGATTATTTGAAAACTGCTTCTGAACAGCAGCCAGTAGAGTGAACAAGTGATCGATTGTACTATAACCCTTCTTAAAACCTGCTTGGTATTCACCAGTTATGTTTTTTAATTCGATCCATTCAGATAATCTCTTGTTTATTATAGTTCCATAAAGTTTACTAGCAATATCACACAAGGAGATTCCTCTATAATTATTAGGATTATTTGCGTCACCCTTTTTAAACAGAGGTAAGATGAACGATCTGGTCCAATTCTCGGGATAAATTCCTTTTTCAAAAAGAACATTAAATAATTTTACAAGAAAATCGATTGCAAAGTCCCCTAAGTTTTTAAAAAATTCACCAATAAGTCCATCAGGCCCTGCTGCTTTACCATTTTTCAGTTTCCTTATTACAAATTGTACTTCATGCTTTGTAATTGGTCGATCGAAAAATTCAGAATATTCATCATCTAATAATGTTTCATTTTCACCAGTGTCTGTATCAACGCTGATATCCTTTTCCAACACGTTTTTAAAATGGTAATACCATTGCTCCATTGTGATTCTATTCTGCTTCTGTGTTCGTGTTTTAAACACTTGTTTGACACTTTTCCAAAAATCCTCTTGGTTGTCCATATTAGTGACAATTTCTTTGAACATTTTATCATTGTGTGACTTTTGTTTTCTATATAATAAATTTTTATACTCTGATCGTGATACACAGTATAAGTGTCGGTTATTTTTATCTAAGGTTCTCTTCCATACCCTAAGTAACCTCCTGACATCTCTTTTAGCTTGTAAACACTCGAAGTCAAACCAGTCATTCTGTCTTTTTGTCCTGTTCACACACACTCGTTTTTCCATACATTTACCAGCTTCTTTAACAGTATTGATAAACAAATCAAGAGCATCATTTACATTAATATCTATCAAATTAACAGCATGAAAAAACTTTAATTTCATTTCATCCGAGTGCATCATATTAAAGAAGTCCGTGGCGCAATTATCATTCCAAACAAATTTCTTTATATACTCTTTTCGTTTCTTGCTTATTATTTTCACAATCATTAGAACCAGATGCACTCACATGAAATTCAAGAGGCATGTGGTCCGATTCCATCCGTTCTTTTACATGAAGGCTACAAGAAGATTGTATGAAATCAAAAAGGTCAGAAGAAGCAACAAAATAGTCGTTCACACTACTACCAGATTCACTGATATAAGTAAAACAGAAATTGTCATCACCAGGACATACACCGTTTAAAACATATAAATCTAGCGCGTTACACATGTTTAGTAAACTTTTGCCATAAGCATTTAACACTGTATCTTCAGAGTGACGTCTCATTTCAACAATACCAGACTTATCAAACCATGAAAATGTTTTTGTTTGTTCATCAAGTTGCGGTGAAACATCGGCCGTTCGGCCGTTAAAATCACCACACATCAATATTGACATTTTGTCCTTGTAATATAAATTATCTATTACACAATCTTCCAGTTGATTGATACCATTGTCAACATTAAACACAGAATAGTATGGAGACTTTTCTGGGGGAACATACGAACATACATATAGAATATCATTCGCCAAATGAAACAATTTTTTATCAATAACAAACAATATGACATTATCACGCTCAGTACTCATTTTTGACACATATTTCATGAGATTATTTCTTATCAGACATATTACTCCCCCCGATCTTCTTCCACGCTGAGTGAATTTAACTGCAGGCTTAACAAACATGTTATGATCAGAAAACACAGAACACTGAAAATTGTCAACAAAAGTTTCAACAAGACAAATGAAATCAAAGGAAGAAACATATTCAATAACATCAGGATCAGAGAGTTTAGAGAGTAAACCACAAATATTCCAATGTAGAAAAGAATAGGTTCTTGTGTTGCTAACATTCTCTGATACAGAATGACAACCATTAATCACCAGAGAAGGCTTCTGTGCTTTCAGAACACTGACACTGTCACACATTTCTTTATTTTCGTGCACGCATCCAGACATGCTTTTCACGCTTTCAGAAACACACAAGGGTGCATGCGTACGACTGTCTTCGCTGTAAACAAACTCCCTCTCCCTATCTGAACACGGACTCGCAATGTCAGATTTTCTATTTTGAATTCCCCGTGCCGTGTTCGCCTGCGCATTGGACCATCCCCTTGAAACCGGTGTCTTTCCAAAATACTGCCCACTTGTATTTACACCTAACCTACTAACACAAAAACTATCTAACTCATCAAGAACATTTGTTTTACTAGGCCGGCCGTATTCCTATGGTACCTCCACGATGCTTGTTTCATCACCAGACAAGAAGAATTTCTTCCCTTCGATGACCAGGTGGTCGTAGATCATGGTGGCCCTCTTTCCTGATCCTTGGCAGCTCTCAGATGAGGTGACAACTTTTTTCTAATTGACCTAACTCGCTGAGAATAGTCCTCTGCCACAAACAGATCATTCCCTTTCAGTTTCCACTTCGCCTTCAAGATCTTAACTTTTTCTTTATAGAATGTACATCTGGCTATCACTGGTGAGTCCCGTTTAGCGTTCACACGATGAACTCTGTCAAAGGAGAAGTCATCAGTCAGATCCATCTTGTCAGTCAGCATGTCCCTCAGAAGGTTCTCACATTGCTCAGGCGTCTCCTTTTCAGCTCTGGGAATTCCATGCACAATGATGTTATTTCTCTTTGATCGGCACTCTAAATCGTCCGTTTTTCTTTCTAAAGCTTTCAGTTGTTCCTGCATGCACTTATTCGATTGGTCGAGTTCATAATTTGACTGTCTTAAGATTTCTACTTCTTCAGTAAGAACCTGAACTTGATTTTTTAGAGACGAGAAAGATTCTTTTATCTCCCCGAGGTCTTCTTGAACCTTGTCAAATGTACCTGCATATTGTCAAACTTCGTGTTCAAGCCGGTCAACATGGTCATGACGTCTGTCAAGGTAACTTCTGACCCCAT
>CM065716.1:80518573-80526073 GCA_033310375.1 Conus canariensis | reverse complement strand
TTTTTTACATTGATCAGAAAATATTCTTATTTACATGTGATATGATATCTATGTGTTATATCCGGACGTTTGTACATTAATGGTATGCCCACATACACCGTGCTAGGTGTATGAAACAAAATGTTGCATTGTGTTGTATTTTGCTGTATCATATTTCACTATTTCGAAATGTGCAGTACCATGGATATCACTATACAGCCTGTATGTTTAAATATGTAAAATGATATGCCCACATTTTGTCAACAGATGTGTGTGTTTTTTTCTGGAATTTTTTGTTTTTACCTTCCTTTGTTTTCTTCTTTTATGTATCGCAAAATATTGTTAGAGAACAAACACGTAAATAAAAAAATAAAAATCAAAAAGACACTTTTGTGGTGGTCTTACTGCTGGGTGAGAGTACTCGTGGCTCACTGCGATACTGTGATGCTGTGTGATGATGATGATGATGATGATGATGATGATGATGATGATGATGAAGACGATAATGAAGTCTTGAGAAGGAACACATGGGCTTGAAAGAACATTTGACCGCTGGTTTCAGAAGTTAAATTTTCCTTGGCGTTGAAACATTGTCATAAATAAAACGTTGATAATCACTATTTTCACGTTGAGAAACAATTCATCATCTCTATACGAAACGCTAGTTATAACTTGAAAATAACAATTTTTCCATGGAAACAACTTTCTACTGGTTTTGAAACTATCAAAGCATCAGATGATGAGTCAAAAGGTCGAAAATGACCTTCTGTCCCTAATGAACCATAAGCAGTGAAAACAGGTTACTGCTGCAGTTTGTTTGCAATGTAACGTACCGAAATCACCTCGTTTCTTAAATTATTCCACGGCGGTTGAGAGAGGGAACATGCCCAAACTCACCCCATCCCTCCTCCCGCCTGCTCTTTCCATGGAGTGAATCCAGACCAATCTCCCCCTTTGTTCTAAAATTACCTCTCTTCTTAAATTTTTCCGTGTGTCGCAAACGACAGAGCATATCAATCCAAGCTCAGGGGACCTGCATTTGAGGAAAGAGGAATGATTCTGGACTGAGTCTGAACTGCTCCCTCATCGGCATCGTGTGCAGAAACCACTGCGTGGCGAGTGATTTGGGGCATGATACAGAATTAAACAAGATGCAAAGCATATAAACGTACTCCCAGTAGTGACAGACATGGGAGACAATTTCCAGTTAGTGGAAGAAAAAAAAAAAAAAAAACAACTCGACAGTGCGGTGGTTATTTCCCTTATCGGACTTGATTTTTTTAAAATTATCATTTATAGCCGTTAGTAACGGCTATTCTGGTAAAATAAAACATCGGGTACATCCGTGACCCATAATGAACATACTTACAAATTTTCAGAAAGATCGGCCCAGAAATTTTGTCTGGAGCAAGCGGAACGCATTTTGACCACGGACGGACAGACAGATAGACAGACAGTCACACAGGCAACATTTCTTCGTTCCAGTTGTAAAGTACTCCATGTTCTATAAGAACTTGGAGTACAAAAATGGAGTGATGTAGGCACGTGCTACTTGTCATCTCTCTGTCGCTTAAGGCAGGTGAGGTCGGGCGCGTGCCTGCTATCACAGAGCTGCCAACTCTCCAAAATTCTTTTTCTGGAGTTTCCCTATTATGGAAATCATTCCCGAAATCCTGAATTTCATATGGATATCCACATTCAAAAGTTTTCTTTGAAAGTGTGGGGTTTAGAGGCCATTCTTTGAACAGGTCTGATAGAAGTATTGCAGCTGATGTTTTGAGAAAATCAGCATTTTCTTTTTAAACCCCACATTTATCAGCTGAAGCAGAATGGTATAAAGATGAGTTTATTCAAAAGCCAAAGTGCCGCTTCTTCAGCCCATTCCACCCCTCCATCCCCTGGTTCCAGAATTTTGACTCCAGAAAGTAGGCAGCTATGTAATCACTCCATGGGGTGTTTCTGGACTATGCCTAAAATCACTTAACATGCATTGAAATACTGTTTCCTATTATTGTTAGTTAGACCTAATCAGCCAACAGGTATCTAGACACAAATTTAGAGATCTGCATCCAGACCAAAAACAGAACAAGCAAACAAACAACAAAAACAATAAAATCAAACCGGAACGAATCTAGGTGTTCTGGGGAACAACGTGTGCTTGCTTGGTGAGCCACCTGTTAAAGGTTCTGTGAGTCTATACATTCCGTCGTCCCAGTGGTTCTTTCTCATTCACTCTTCAGTACTCTCTCTCTCTGTCTGTCTGTCTGTCTGTCTGTCTATTTTCCTCCATCTCTCTATCTTTCTCCCCCCCACACCTTCGTGCACATGTGCGCGTAATTGTGGGCGGTGTGTGTCACTCTTCGGTCTGTATAGTTCAGTTAGAACTGAGCTGCGACAAAATCAACGCACATTCTTCTGGGTCAGAATTTTTTCTTCTCAGCATGATCGAAAAGAGAATGGTGTGACAACGATTCCAGAATGGAATCTGATAATACTTCTAGCATCACGGTCCTGTTCAAATGTTTCCGTTTTGATGTTTTCGTAGCCTAGCTGACCACACGATCCCTTACACGACTGTCAGCACAGAGACAGTAAGTCTAGACCGTGTCTGAAATTTGCCTAGCTGGACAAAAGCAACAAACGCAACAGGCCAGTACACTAATCTATATGATGTTCATTCAGAGGGACGCGTAGAGGCTGCACTGAGACCAGCAAACATTTTGCTTGGTACCTCTGCATAATGATAGTTCGGGACTATTACTTCAGTGGTGACTCTCTACTGGGAACGAATGACATGGATTTTCTCACTGATAAATGTGTTGTTATCACCATGATGATGATGATGATGATGATGATGATGATGATGATGATGACGATGATGATGATGATGATGATGATGATGATGATGATGATGATGATCATCATCATCATCATCATCATCTGCATCTGCATCTGTATCATCATCACCATTGTTATCATTATCATTGTTGTTGTTGTTATTATTACTATTGTTGTTGTTGTTGATGTTGCATTGTAGATTAAGGGCAATGTTTTAAAGGAAAGTTTCCTTGTTTGTTCTTTGTGCCTTTCGCCTGCATGTGGGCTTGGTGAATGAGTACCACAAGCAGTCTCATCTTGCAGTTATACGTACGTAACTGAATCATCCTGGAAGTAAAAGTTCCGTTCCCTACTCGTTATTCATTCTTGTTTTTATCGTTATTTCCCATTCTGTCTTGCCGTTGGCGTTACAACTTTGAAACTTGACTAAGCTTTGCTGAAGGTCAGAGTGAAAAACAAAAAATACAGAAAAGAAAAGCAAGAGTTGCGTAAAATGAAGTAAAACGTACATAAGTGTTGTATACTTCTTGAAAAGAAAAATGAAGAGAGTAGAAGATTACCTTACCTGATGAACTGAGCTTGAATTTACACCTCAGGAGATTAGGAATGGATTTTAAATTGCCTTACTGTGCGTCCCGTTTCCGATCTCCACAACACCTCCCTTTTCTATTCCTACAAGACACGTTCCCAGCACTCTAAATCTCCTTCCAGACTTGTAGCTGCACGTGAGCCATGTCTGGCACAAAGAGACAGGCCCCATCTGGCCTGGCGCCCATCCTGTCAAGGCTTCCTCTGCCATTGTCTGTGGCCTCACTTCTCTGCCTCGCGTTTGCCACTAAAGTTTTCCCGGGGAGATCAGCCCTGTATAGTATTCCCCCCGCCCCCCCCTTCCCCTTCGTTCACCCTCTGCTCCACGCTTCCCCCACCTCCACCCCTCTCTCTTTAACCGGAGTTCATCTTAGGGTTAATGCCAACACACACGACAAAGGCAAAGGGGATCGACTTTAGTGTTGTCACAATCATATGATGATGTTCGCGACGCCTCTTTATCTGGCATCTAACATCGTATCTTCCATCAGTCGTAAATGTCTGCTAAGCTTATCACTCATGGCTTTGTACCAGAAGGCGAAGAAGGTCATTCTCCTCCTGTAGGCGGAATTTTGCTTTGGTCTTTATGTGTTTGCTATATGTTAAGTCTTATTAAGAAGACATGTTTGTAACAAAAAAAAATGTTTCGGGTTTATGTATTAAACAAACGGTACGTTGTACTTTGCTTTTTGCGTTTCTTTATGTTTGGGCTTGTTTTCAAACACACTGAAATCTGTTTCAGTCTCTTTGAGCTAGGTTTTGTCATGTGGCAATGCAGACAGAGTGGGGGTGAATGGACGGGCAAGGACATTGGTGTGTGGACAATAGATAGTGATAATTATTATAGTAATATTCCTCTCAGAGAGAGAGAGAGAGAGAGAGAGAGAGAGAGAGAGAGAGAGAGAGAGAGAGAGACAGACAGACAGACAGACAGACAGACAGACAGACAGATAGCAACAACAGCAGCAGCAGTAACAACAACAACGATAACAAAACAACATCAACACAAACAAAGGCACAACAAGTAAACAAAACAAACAAACAGACAAAAAAAGGAAAAAAGGGCGAAACAGTCTGGATGAGTATGGTAAGAGAAGACAAACTGTTTTGTGAAAAAAAAAATTGCTGGCTGGTCACACACCAATTTCATGCACGTTTCCGTAACATCACCCCTCTGAGTGATGATCCGTAGGCCGAAATGGTGATCCTCCTGAGAGTCTCCTCAGACCCTGTGTCTTCCTAGGTACAGAGCCTGGTGCCGCCCCTGCCTGGCGGATCTCCTCAAGGCAAGCATCATCTCAGATGACTTCATCCTCAAGAGTCATATTGTCTGTTGCTATGTTTCACATGGTTTGTTAGAGTGTAGCGTATAGGTCAGTACCTCCGTCTACTTGCCAAGCGTGTCTTCCTCGCCCTTATCCCCTGGCCCAATGACGTGGTCTGAGAGCACACAGAGGTCTGAAATTAGAGTTGACCTTCTCCAAGACGAACTGCCTTTCCAGAGTGTCGAGCCTCATTGGCGTAACGTAAACTCCCATCCTTTCAAAGAATAGTGATTGACGGTTCCAAATAGGGAGAAGGAGTTACCACTGTAGCTGGTTGCTGAATTGCATCTTCTGAAAATATTTTCAGAATGTATTCCCTGGGACAGCTCTGTTTACACTGGTGAGCTCGCAGCTCAAAATGGTATCTTATTCTCAACATAAAGACCCTCTTTTCATTCTCGCAGACTTTCTTTCTGCTTAGCAGGTTATGGCTGACCATAATTAGAAACACCATGAAATCGTTACGTTTTTCGAACTGTACACCTCTCTGAAATCTGACGGTTGCAATATTGCTTTTTGGTTTCCCGATTATGTCGGCATTCGAGGCGAAGAGATGGCTGATCAACGTGCTAAGAATCCTACAAATAAATACTTGTGAAGATTCTCTTCTCCTCAAACTCTAAAGTTCAGACATTTTTCAAAGATAACTGTCAAGAGGATTGGAACACGCTTTCGATAACACACTTCAGATCCCACCGAAGCTCAGAAAGTTATTACAATCTGCTACTAAAGACTCCTAAGAAGAAACAGTTTTGCGTGAATTACTCAGGAGCCACGCTTTTTGCACACACACTCATACCCTTTAAAAAGTAAGGCTTACGGCACATTGCTTTTGATATACTATATATTGTAAATGATGTTTTATAGTGTTTTGGGACGTGCATGATGTCAGACATAAACGTTTTACAGCAGACTCTATGAAAACCCTTTCTCTGGATGTATTTTTTACGTTCCTAAAAGAGATAAATAACAGTCATCTGATATAAGTTTTTTTTTTATATAAAAAAGATTTAAAGCAAAGTTGGCGTATTTTGAAAACGTGGTTCCCTGAGTTTAACAAAAAATCATTTAAGTACTTGACTTTGACGTGGCCACAACATTGATAAGGCCACTCGTGGTCGGCTGGACTGTAAACATCATGAACTAGACCCACCCTAATCTCTTCCTCTGTCATCAGAGACAGCCATCCCAGGTTAAGTGCCTACGTCGCATATACAGGCCAGGAGCAGGACTAATTTGTCAGAGGCTATTTGAAACGCATGCCATGGGATCATGGTACAGGTAGGTAGAAACTTGTCCCCGATACTACCACCACCACCAGCGGTGACAACCTTGAGCAGCATCACGCAGAAGGCTCGGTCGGAATACCTGGATAAGCGATCAGTCTGAAGTTCGCATCGAGGAAACGCAGCCTCTAAGATGTTTATCACAATCTAGGAGGCTACAGTAAACCATTCTATGAGAGTTTTCGCCCCTGTCGGTACCTGATTACTAAGACCAGGTCAAAGCTAATCCTTCCCAGACAGTTCTAAAAGAGACGCAGGCTTTGCCACAGTCGGCTGGGAAGTCTGTTGTGAATCACTTCTCACGTTTCCGATATGTCCCCTGCAGACAGGTGGACTTGGAAGACATTGACCTGTGTGGGCATGTGTGTGTGTTGGACCCTGGCAGCCAGTGTGAGAAGGGCTACGTGCATTTCTTCACCGACACCGTTCCTGTCCTGATCTCTGTTGTCTACTCTATCCCTGCCGCCTCCTTCCGCCCCCTGCCCACCCATCCATGTCTTCCTATTGTACCTGTTTTAGGTACCACTGGTGCCGGAGTTAAAACAGTTCAAGCAATAGGAGACAGGGCCGTTCAAGGTCAGATGGAAGATCTGTTTTTGTGATTCATTTAAATCAATCAAGACGGTGATGATAATATTGCATACTGTGACACTTTACAGCCCTGATGATGATGAATACAATGCGTCATACACCCTCCTCCACAACGCGCACGATAAACCGCCCTCCCTCAACGACACTTACACCACCTCACTGGTGACACACACATACAAACACGTGCGCGCGCGTGCACGCAAGCAAGACGCACCGCACGCGCCGCGTACAAACAACACACACGTATGCACACACATACACACACGCACGTGCGCGCGCGGCACCACACACACACACACACACCCACACACACACACACACACACACACACACCACTACACACGTGCACATCACACACAATAACACACAACCACGCGCACACACACACACACACAACACACACACACACACACACAACACATACCACACACACACACACATACACACACAACACACAACACAGACACACACACACACCACAACACACGCGCGCGCGCGCACGCACGCACGTGCACGCACGCACGCACGACACACACAAAACACACACACACACACACACACACACACACACACACACACACACACACACACACACACACACACACACACACACACTTTACTTCACCTACTCTGTCCGTATTCTACCTCTAGCACAGAACGTTTTCTCCACTGAAATACCTACAGGCAGCGACGATTCTCTTTACCACTGGCTGGTAGTTTACCAAGTGTTGTGAATCTCGTAACCACACGAGTGTTGAATCACATGGCCACACATGTATAGAATTCGTTGAATTACAGAGCCGCACATGTATAGAATTTATTAATTCACGTAGCCTAGGTAAACATGTATAGAATGTGTTTAATCACGTAGCCATTCATGTATAAAATTCGTT
>CM065716.1:80493573-80511073 GCA_033310375.1 Conus canariensis | reverse complement strand
CTCACACACACACACACACACGCACACGCACACACACACACACACACACACACAC
This sequence comes from Conus canariensis, assembly GCA_033310375.1. Taxonomy (NCBI): domain Eukaryota; kingdom Metazoa; phylum Mollusca; class Gastropoda; order Neogastropoda; family Conidae; genus Conus; species Conus canariensis. The sequence continues at coordinate 80,511,018 of CM065716.1, read as the reverse complement.
ACACACACACACACACACAGCAACAGACAGACACACACATACACACGCACACGTGTGTATATCTACCTATCCATGTTCATTTATCGTTTTTATATATACATCTATCTATGTATCTGTGTATCTATCATCTATCGTCGTCTGTCTATCTATCTACATCCACTCCTATCATCTATATACATATCTATCTTCTATCTGTCTATCTATCTATCAAGTAAAACAAGATATTTACAATGGTGACAGTACATAATCACAACATTAACCTTTGTGATCTCCAGTCCGTTCTCACAATCATGATCTGTTGTATGCAAGGATTTAATGGATTTTACGCAAAAGATTTTCTTTCAGTGACTAGGGTGTCTCACAATTCTTATACCTTATAGGTATGTAGGATGTTATGTGTTTAGGTTTTCTTCTGGACTACTTACGTTATTATTATATATATATATATATTATATATTATATGTGTGTGTGTTTTGTGTGGTGTGTGTGTTTTTGTGTGTATGAAGAAGAGAGTAGAGAGAGAGAGAGAGAGAGAGAGAGAGAGAGAGAGAGAGAGAGAGAGAGAGAGAGTTTACAAATGTATAGGGCTTCGCAATTAAATGACAGTTGCAAACTATCTACCTTGCGATCTTGCTATTGCGAAGTTCCGAAGCACACTACCAATAGAAAAAAAATCAAGGACTATAAGCAGAGTGCAACAGTTGTCATCTCGGAGGCATGTCTGGTTCAACCTTATTTACTGGCTCTTTCATGGTGGGTCATCGTGAACAGAGGGTGAACAGTGTTAACACTTGACAGCCTCTGCACGTGCATCATCTATTGCTTGCTGCTGTCACTTTTACGGATTATTTTCTTAACTGCTTTGGAAATGACTAAAGTTTCCTTGGTTCTCCTGGATAGTTTGTCGTCGAGTCTGAACACTGATCTGACAATCAAACAGGAGAAGGAGGGTTCAGGTGCACAGCCTAATAAGGCCTCAAGTGTTACTGTCGTCATCTTTCCCAGCAGAAGTGTGTACTTTTTTGTGTGAATTTGTTGAAGATGTTACCCGTCTCACATTTGTCACTGGAAAAAGAAACACCCGAAGGTGCTGGGGAGGACCCAGAGAAGCACTGCCTGGGTCCTCCCCAGCACCTTCGGGTGTTTCTTTTTCCAGTCTCGCATTTGTCACTGACATTTAGTGTTAAAAATGATGTCCTGTACGTGTTAGACCAAAACGGACACCCCAAAACACAGGTGAAGTCACTCGGCAGCAGTGCAGTGTGTGCAGGGGCGGGTTGCCTCCAGGCGACTTCGTGTTGAATCCTTCGTGTGGATAACTGGTGCTGGCTGGGTGTGGCTGTGTATGTGGGATCCAGAATGAGCGGCGAGGGGCTAACGCAGCTGAAAGTGCACAAGATGAGAAAGAAGAAAAGGTGGTAAGTTTTTAGTGACATATTGCATCACCTTCAACGTTGTCTTTTCTTGACAGCCGAAGCCATCGCTCACTAGAAGACCATTTCACTTATTCTCGTGTGGTGTCAACAAAGATTAAACACGTTGAAAACTTAACATGCGAAGGATATTACCCGAATAAATAAAGTGCCCTTAGCGCCTTTACATGTTTTCTTCTGTTAGTTTGGCCGTGTATATGAACCCCATAGGCCTACTTCAGAACTGTATTCCACAAATGACAACCATTGTTGGCACAAGACAATTCCTGTTCGACCTGCTGGATGACAAATTGATGGAATATCAAACTATGGACAGTCTATTGAAAACAACCTTTTTATGTTGTACAATATGATTAACCTACCCCCTCTTCTTTTTTTGTGTACGTGTTTATTTATATGCACTTTTGGAAACCAGCGTTAACGCACTCGTTCTAATATCATAGTGACATGAACATACATTCAAGTAAAGAAGAAGAAGAAGAAGAAGAAGAAGAAAGAAAAAGAAGATTGCTTGCTCAAGCCAAGTGCAAATCAGGCTAATGGCTTCTGAAAACCGAATCATTGGAAATCGACCAGACTGGAAGCCGTTAATGGCGAGCATAGCAGGCAGACTCTTCGATCATGGCTAACAGACCTGGTCACCCTTTCTGCCAAATCCACCCACCATCGGTGTTACTATAGCCATGGAAGCTAAGTTTCAAAACAGTACGGAAGCTAAGTTTTCATCCGGGCCTGATGGTTCGTCTGTCTGAAAGGTTGCAAAATAAGCTAAAGCGATCGAATTGATTTAGGTGGAATCTGGTGGAATGATTGAAAGCAGCCCATGGACAAATCAAGTCAAATTTAGTGTGGATTTTGTGGACTAGAGCTCGGATCCAGGCGTATGTCGAAGACCTCTGGCAAGAGGAATGGAAGTCGCAGACGGATGAAAAACTCTAACAAACCGTCCAAACCTGAAAGAGTTTTTACCATGTTCAAGGGGCGGACGTAAGAAAGAAACATTCTTCAGCTGTTTGCGCTCAACCCACTCCTCTTATACTTACTCTTATCTTTTAAATGGTGAAGAAGCCCCGTGGTGCATTCCATGTGATGCGCCACTCACAATGAAACATGTTGTTATAGAGTGTTGGGACTTGCATGATGTCAGACAAAAACAGTTTACTGCAGACTCCACGTAAATCCTGTTCAGAGATGTCTCATCTGATCTGATTTTTTTTAAGCGTTGAAGGAGATCAACACTTTCCATCTGACCTAAAATTTTACGGAAGAAAGATGTTAAGGAAATTCCGGTATTCTTAATGATTTGTGTGTATGTATGTTTCATTTAAATCTGACTTGAGAGTTGACTTGGGGTGACAGCCATGGTATGGCCTTTTGCGGTCGGCTGTGCTATAAGCAACACAACATCTATCTGTCTGTCCATCTATCTATCTATCTATGTATCTTCTGTGATCCGTTGACCAAGATTATGCAAAAACAACTCAACTGCTTTGAAGAGGCTTAGTGTGATGATGGGGTGGGGCAAGGACAAACACTATTGGATTTTGACTTAGATCAGTGGCACGGATCTGGATCCAAGGAAGTATGCAGGATTCGTTTGACCCTTGGTGGAGGTCTCAGGCCACCCGAGTGCGCTTCCAGGTGCTAATTCATGAATTACTTGAGATTTTGTTCAGCTTCTGAAACTTGCTGGGGAATGATAGTTTGCGTCATTTGTTTTCATTATTCTCCATTCAGAATGAGCTCTCAGCTGTTAGCGTGTTGAGGTTTGAACGACTATACTATGCAGCATCTTCCCCAGGGTCCCAGGATGGTTACTTTAGCATGCTGGACAGAAACGACAAAACTGAATTTCATTTATTAGTCTCGTGTTGGCTTTGAAGATCTTGTAAGATAACAGACTTCTCCTTTCAAATTCAGCCCTGACGTGCCCCCTGGCGGTCGGCTCGACAGTAACCACCTGAATCGGGTTTGGAAATAAACAACAAGCATTTAAGAATGTTTTCAACCTTGAAGTTTATTGGTAAATCGTGTTTTTGTTGTTTTAAAAATACTTCTTTAGTAGTCATGGTCCTCTTCGTCGACTTTGAAGGTATACTGGGGGCTCGGGACAGACACTGCACTGAAACGGAGTCAGGTCTGGAATAATATTGGCAGCATAAAGACAGACCAAGCTCAGCGGGTAGAAATGCAAAGCTTTGCAGGGTAAACCTTACTTAGGGCCGGATAGTGGAGGGTAAATCTCGACATGAAGAGGGTCGAACCATGACAGGGTAAAGATCAACAGGGAAGACGACAGAATGGTAGGGTGAGCATAATAGGCAGAACAAGACTTCGACCACATTTCGAGATACGCTGTGAGCTGTCACTGTGGACTCGCGGCGGTGGTGGGCGACCTTTGAACTTGAGTGGTGGGTGGACACATTAAGAGTTATGATGGCGAGCGGTGAGAAGCTGCGCGGTAAGAAGGATGACGTCAGTTACCGTAGAGACGGACACACCAAGAGCGATAGCTACGCAGGTGGTATTAGCGATGAACAATGATGAAATATGGGAAACTTACCGTCACTCACCACTAGCACCACCACCCACAGAGTTATCGCTCCTGGTGTTGCTGCCTGTACAGTAACTCACTCACCCTTTTCGTAACGCCGCTGTGGTACAGCTACAGTGCAGCTGCGCGCTCAGAGCTTAAAAAAAAAAAACATTATCGAGAGAGTAATGGGGCAAAGTTCAACAAGGTAGAGGGGCGAAGTTTGGCAGTGTAAAGACTGGCCGGTAAAGGGTGCTAAGTTCAACAGAGTACAGTTTGGGCAGGATAAATGGGCAAATCTCAGCAGGATATTGAGTGCAGCTTGGCAGGGTAAGTATCAGCAGGATAAATGGACGAAGGTTGGCAGGGTAAAGGCGAGGAAGCTCAGTATGGTAAAGAACAGGAGGGAAAAAGGCGAAGCTCAGCGGTACACATGGATGAAGCTCCCTTGGGATAATGTTTACTGGGTAAATGGGCGAAGCTGAAAGGGGTAAAGATCGGCAGGGTAATGCGGAGAAGCTCGGCAGGATAAAGACTGAACAGGATAATGCAGCAAAGCTTGACTGGGTAGCGGGGCAAAGCTCGACAGGAGTGGTTGGGCTAAGCTTGACAGGGTAGAGGAGTAAAGCTTGACAGAGTATGGGGCAAAGCTTGACAGGGTAGAGAAGTAAAGCTTGACAGGGTAGAGGAGTAAAGCTTGACAGGGTATGGGGCAAAACTTGACAGGGTAGTGGGATACAGCTTGACAGGGTAGAGGAGTAAAGCTTGACAGGGTATAGGGCAAAGCTTGACAGGGTAGAGGAGTAAAGCTTGACAGGGTAGAGGAGTAAAGCTTGACAGGGTATGGGGCAAAGCTTGACAGGGTAGTGGGATACAGCTTGACAGGGTAGAGGAGTAAAGCTTGACAGGGTAGTGGGATACAGCTTGACAGGGTAGAGGAGTAAAGCTTGACAGGGTAGAGGAGTAAAGCTTGACAGGGTATGGGGCAAAGCTTGACAGGGTAGAGGAGTAAAGCTTGACAGGGTATGGGGCAAAGCTTGACAGGGTAGAGGAGTAAAGCTTGACAGGGTATGGGGCAAAGCTTGACAGGGTAGAGGAGTAAAGCTTGACAGGGTAGAGGAGTAAAGCTTGACAGGGTATGGGGCAAAGCTTGACAGGGTAGAGGAGTAAAGCTTGACAGGGTATGGGGCAAAGCTTGACAGGGTATAGGGCAAAGCTTGACAGGGTAGAGGAGCAAAGCTTGACAGGGTAGAGGAGCAAAGCTTGACAGGGTATGGGGCAAAGCTTGACAGGGCAGTGGGATAAAGCGTGACAGTATATGGGGCAAAGCTTGGCAGGATAGAGGGGCAAAGATTGACAGGGTAGAGGGGCAAAGATTGACAGGGTAGAGGGGCAAAGATTGACAGGGTAGAGGGGCAAAGATTGACAGGGTAGAGGGGCAAAGATTGACAGGGTAGAGGGGTAAAACTTGACAGGGTAGTGGGATAAAGCTTGACAGTATATGGGCAAAGCTTGGCAGGATAGAGGGGAAAAGCATGACGGTAATGGGGCAAAGCTTGACAGGGTAATGGGGCATAGCTTGACAGAGTAGATGGGCAAAGCTTGAGAGGTAAATGGGGAAAAGTTTGACAGGGTAATGGGGCAAAGCTTAACAGAGTAATGGGGTAAAGGAGAGTAAAACTTGACAGGGTAGATGGGCAAAGATTAAAGGGTAAAAGAGCAAACTTTGAAAGGGTAGAGGGGAAAGGCTTGACAGGGTAATGGGGCAAAGCTTGACAGGGTAATGGGGCAAAGCTTGACAGGGTAATGGGACAAAGCTTGACAGGGTAATGGGACAAAGCTTGACAGGGTAATGGGACAAAGCTTGACAGGGTAGTGGGACAAAGCTTGACAGGTAAATGGGGAAAAGTTTGACAGGATAATTGGGTAAAGCTTAAGAGAGTAATGGGGCAAAGCTTGACAGGTAAATGGGGTAAAGCTTGACAGGGTAATGGGGCAATGCTGGGGCAAAGCTTGACAGGGTAATGGGACAAAGCTTGACAGGGTAATGGGGCAAAACGTGACAGGGCAATGGGGCAAAGCTTGACATGGTAGTGGGGCAAAGCTTAGCAGGGTAATGGGGCAAAGCTTGACAGGGTAGAAGGCAAAGCTTGACAGGGTAGTAGGCAAAGCTTGACAGGGTGGTGCGGCAAAGCTTGACAGGGTGGCGGTAAAGACAGGGAAATGATTCATAGCTTGATAGGGTAGTCAGGAATGGTCAGCAATCTACAGCTCGATGGGGCAGACAGCGAGGTACAGCCGAGGAAGTTGTGTGTTCTGGTAAGGATGTTGAACTCGATATACACAATTGCGGTATCATAATGAGCGCGCAACTTTAGCACAGAAATAAAGTTTATGATGTGCACATGGTCTAAAAAAAACACATTTAGCTCTGAATTGCTGACTGCTCATAATGTTCGTCTGATCTGTAAAATTGCCTTTGAAGGAAATTTGTAGTCTTTTTCTTTTTCAATGTCAAAGTTTTGTGAGTGGATGATTGTTTTTTTAACATACTGCCAGTCCTCAACCAGCTGGAATTATAGTCAAGCATCAACAAAACATGATCCTACGTCATGTTGCTGGACGACATCAGGCTTTTCTCAGTGCATGGCAGGAAGACAATCGTGTTGCTTCGTAGGCAATGTTGCTAGATGGACCTGGTGGTGTAAATTCCACCGACCGTTGACCAAGCACAATGTGATTGGTTTTCTGCTTTGGGAACAAACCGTTCTTCACGATCTTACATCCCCATCCCCTTCTGCTCACTGTTTTACTTAATAACGGTTGATCATATTTCCTTTTTGTCATCGAGGTTTGTTTGGACAGGAACTTCAATGGCCCATATGGGTGTTGAAACTCCCCAACAGGTGTAAAGAGTGTCTGCTTAAGCTGCAGACCGAGCTTCTGTGTTCATTAGTTCGGATGCACTGGACAATCTTGGGGGAGGTTTCCGGCAGTCATTGGGAGGAGTGTAGCAGGGGCATGCCGTACAGTCATGGATGTGGAAGTTAGTGAACATTGGACCGATGGTAATGTCTGGGTGTTGAGGGTTCCATTTCTAGCTTTATTACGATTATTTGGTCTTTCCGGGAGAGGGGAGCATCAGACGGTCAGACGGTCCTACTTACAAGAAGGTTCACGAAAGGAGATTAACAAAAATTCACGAGGAGACTGACAAAATTCTACGAATGACGTTTCCTGACATGTATATCACTATTGAAAGACAAAAAAAAAAAAAAAAAAAAAAAAAAAAAACCAACAACAACAAAAACACACACACACACACACACACACACACACACACACACACACACACACACACACACACACACACACACACACATAGAGAAAGACAAAGACAAATCTGAAACGATTTAGCATCTAATTCAGCTTCTTTCGGATTAAACTCCACTTCGTTTGTGATGTAATCAAGATAAATGTAGTCTTTGAGGGCTGGAGGCAAATACGGAAATCTTATCTAGTTTTTCTAACCGTTATTTTCGTTTCCATACACCAGAAATAATAGCGTTATCTGCTTGGTAGTACAAGCCATCCATAGCCCTTCTCAATGTTGTAGTTAGGGATGTTGCTGATGCCATCCTTTCCTCGACCCCCATCCTTTTTATTTTTATAGTCTTGATATGTTCGAAGGTGACATCTAGCTCCTTTTCGTGGTAGTGTGTTCTCTTTTGCCAGTGTACTGGTCGTTTTCAAGTTAGAGTAGCTGTATGATAGGGGAGGTAAATTCACTAAGAGAATATCGTGCAATATCATTGGATATTATTGGTGGATTGTCCTTCGGGGTCCAGATATGACATTCTTTTTATTATTTCTGCAACTTATTGACGCTAACTCTGCTCTGTTTTAATGAGCTCTGTGCGTATGTTTTTTTTTCCTGTTATGATCTATTTTCAGAGTTGACTTTGATGAGGTGAGACAGCCCTGATATGGACCTTTGCGGTTTGCTGGGCTATAAACAAGCCAATCTCTCTCTCTCTCTCTGTCTCTGTCTTTGTGTCTCTGTCTTTGTGTCTCTCTCTCTTTCTCTCAGTCACTGCAAAGCAAACCAAAGCGATCAGAAATCTCGCCATAGCCTTACAGTTACTTGTATGTTTGTTTCTTCTTCAGTCCCTGCAAAGCAAAACGAAACGACCCGAAATCTTACCGCGTCCTTACAGTCAGTCGTAGGTTAATCTTTCTTCCTATGTCACGGCATGCAACAACACGCTCTGTTCTTGCTTGAACTCCGAGGTTTGTGGTTTTTGTCTTGGCATGATCACACTGGAAATGGCGGGGATTACATTGAAGTGCCAGGGTGGAAGTGGGGATGAGAGTATTAAGGAGGTGGTGTGGGGCTTGGAAGGGGCAGAAGGGGGAGGGGGGGGGAGGAGATCCCATATTTAGATGTGTTCCCCCAACCTCAAAGCTGTTCCCCTTCCTCTGAGACCGATTGGATATACTGTAATTGAGATCCATGTCATAAGACTACAAAACCAGATAGAGTGTGCGTCGTTGTGAATAGAGAAGTGTCGTGAAGGAATGTTCAGGCGTATTGTGGTGCATGGCTGTGTTCATACAGTCTGGCCATTGTCTCTCTGTTTGACCCTGTCTGTCTGATTGTTCGATCCTTTCGTGTGTCTGTGCAGAATCCCCCACCTCTCTCTCTCTCTCTATCTCTGTCTCTGTCTCTCTGTCTCTGTCTCTCTCTGTCTCTCTCTCTTCTCTCTCTCTCTCTCTCTCTCTCTGTCTATGTCTCTGTCTCTGTCTCTGTCTGTTTCTCTCTCTCTCTCTCTCTCTCTCTCTCTCCTCTCTTCTCTCTCTCTCTCTCTCTCTCTCTCTCGCTATGATTCCTAGCCACGTTGGTATTCGAGGTAATGAAAATAGCTGGCTGTATCGCCAAGAATGCCTCAAAGTATAGACCGACTTAAAACCCAAAGTACAGACTAATGTGAACAGAAAACTGAAACAGTCAAACCAGACACCAAACTTTTCCAATTCGGTGCCAACCTCAAACGAACAGTTCCTCCCATTAGTTCCTGGGAACTGCTGGGAAGAGATACTGTTACGCCCGTTACACACCATCACGTATTCTACACTCACTCATACCCTTTAAAACACGAAGGTGCGTCACGCACACTGTGTGATAAGCCAGTCAGTATCAATCACCTTTTTAACTGCCGGGACTTAGACTCCTCAAAAGAACATCTTCAGAGTTGTTCTTCCAGAGGTCAGCTGTAAAGTTTTGTTTCTTAAGACAGCAGTGTATTTCATCCTACATGGTCATACATGATAAGGAATGAATGTTTTCTGCATAATTTTGGATAAGTATGTGTAGATCCATCTTTTAACCAGAATTTGTTACTTCTGGACATGATACCTATGATCATTTATTTACTTTTTTTTTTTTTTACACAAAAGGCATTGTGTGGCGTGACAGGTAACTTAAAAGTTAAACTGAACCTGTCGATCATTCATATCGCTCATACCCATACAATCACACGCACACAAAATAAAAACGCATTGTCAGGTTCTATTTTCTGACTCCAACTACCATGCATTAAAAAAATCTAAACTGTATGAAAAGAGAGCGAGAGAGAGAGAGAGAGAGAGAGAGAGAGAGATTTTTATATGCCTATGTATGATTTCTCTCTCTCTCTTCTCTCTCCCCTCTCTCTCTCTCTCTCGACGTCACTCCCTCTTTACATACCCCTCTCCTCACTCCCCCACTTTGACTAACATACAGGCTGACGGGCAAGAAGAACGAAAATGAACGTTTGGAAAGTATGTAGGCAGGATGGCATGGGAGGGGGGGGGGGGGGGGGGGGGGGGGGGGGGGGGGGGTTCCATTTTTGTTACCCAAGATGGAATGTAATTAATCAAACCGACCAGTGTGTGTTAACGAGGCTGTGGAAGAAAGGACATTTATTTTCCCCAGCGAAAAAAACAAAAACAAAACAAACTTACAGGGCAAAACTGTGCATTTTTTTTTTCTTTCTGTCTTTTTTGCTCTGAACCAACGCTGCTATGTAGCGTAATTCACAGTTCAGCTATAAATAGTCACTTGTGATGACTCACGTGACGTATTTCCGTCGACACGTTTCAGGAATAGCTTCTTTGTAGGGCGGAAATGGCAACCTCTTAAAAAAAAAAAAAAAAAAAAAAAAAGAGAGACAAAGAAACAAGAGCTGACAGGTCTGGTGAATGGATGGCAGTATCATCGTCGTCTACTGTTTAAAGCCAGACGATAACGGTGATGATCTTCACGCGCCAGACGCTCATCGACTCAGCGTCTGCCTAGCGAGATGAGGGGAGGAGAGAGAGAGAGAGAGAGAGAGAGAGAGAGAGAGAGAGAGAGAGAGAGAGGAGACGTTGTGTGGTGCTGACTTCAAAGACAGAAAGAAACTGTCCCAGTTATCTGGCGGATGGATGTTGGAGGGTGGGGTGGAGTGGGGGTGGAATGGTAGGATTCGTCTCCCTTCCTTTCCCCGCCAACAACAGTGACGTGGCAAAACGACAAGAAGAAGAAAAGCAGCAGCACACACAGCAGCAGCAGCAGCAGCAAGAACAACATCATCAGTGACAACAATCATCATCAGCGACAACAACAACACACACATACACGCACGCAGGCACGCACGCACACACACACACACACACACACACACACACACACACACACACACACACACACACACAACATCTGGAAACAAATGCAAAATGATAAATGTCGTGGAACCGCTGGAACGACGGCCCATTTCCTCTCTCTGTCTCTGTGTGTCTGTCTGTGTCACAAACTTATGACGTGCATGTTTTGAAAACGTCATTTTGTTTCAGAATATTACGTAACTTAGTTAGTTTGTCTGCGCGCTCTCCGCGTTATAAAATAAGTCGTATCTATTTTCTCTCCGGAACGCAATGCCGTGTTTGCACCACCACATAAAACATAATGTTGAATATTTCAAATAATGCTACTTCATTATTCTATAGACCGCACTTGCCCCGCTAAAGTCTCTATCATAGTCGTTAAGTTGCTGGGAAGATAAAATAACTCTACGTAGGGATATGTAACAGTCCTCCATAATAGTTTCTGGGAGCAAGACGTTATTTTCAACGCTACTGCAAAATATTCTTTCAGGACATCGCAGGATGTTTGGGCATTAGTTTTCGTCTTTTTGCCTTGCTACTTAATACGATATAATTCTGTATTTTCCTGATTGATCATCCTCTTCATCATCCTTGTTCTCACGGTCTACAAGTATCTTCAACCGATGGACGTCAGACTCGAGCAAGAATAATATTAGTATCAGAGTTTTGTGTCATTCCAGTTTTTTCACGGGTTTGCTTTTGTTGAAGCCGTACGATCGTATGTGAATTTAGTCTACGACATCAGCACGCTGACACAGAGTGGAAACCTATTTACCTACTGTATTCGTGGATTTACATCAAGTTATCACGTCTCGGCTGTAGCACACCTAGTTTGATTTCGGAGTATTGTGCAACGGGTCCTCTTCGCGTCCTGCGTCGAGTTGCATCTGGCGAGGGAGGCTGGCCGGGTTTTGTTGTGGTGCGAGACTGTTATATCCACGCTTTGTATCAACAGTCAGTGGTGTGGTTTGAATTCTTCAGGGTTTGTGGTGCTGTGTCTTCAGGTTCTGCGCTGGGACGTTGTTTTGGGACGGTGTGTGTTCTCTGTCGTGCCGTTGTCTCCAGGATCGACGTGCCATCGTTTCGGCGCTTGTGGACATTGCTGTCATCGTCTGCGGCGTCGAGAGTCTTGTGACGCTTGTCGGTCCTCTGGGCACCCGCGGATTGGAGAGAAGAGAACGTCGGTGGCTAAGTAGTAGGTCTACATATTATATGCTTGTATGTGTGGTGTCTAGTTCCCGTACAGAGAGTATTGTGCTGTGTATTATTTAATCCACCACCACCACCACCACCACCACCATCATCATCATCATCATCATCATCATCATCACAAATATTCTTTTGATTCAATTATAATTTTGTTACCACCACCACCACCACCACCACCATCATCATCATCATATCATCATCACAAATATTCTTTTGATTCAATTATAATTTTGTTACCACCACCACCACCACCACCATCATCATCATCATCATCATCATCATCATCATCATCATCATCACAAATATTCTTTTGATTCAATTATAATTTTGTTTCATTATTTACTCTTGTTTTATTTCTTTGGAAGAAAAGCTGGAGAGTGGGGAATGGTGGTTGCTGTCCAAAGAACATCTAACAACACAGTCGCAAAATATAAGGGCCCTTAGACATCTATAAACGGAGCCATTGCACTACACCATCCGCAGTGCCGTAACGTTTGCGACAGTCTGTCTGTCTGTCGGTCGGTCGGTCGGTCTCTCTCTCTCTCTCTCTCTCTCTCTCTCTCTCTCTCTCTCTCTCTCTCTCTCTCCCTCTTAGAAATAGGATTTTTGCTTCTTTTTTTTTTTTTAATTACATAGGGAGGGAATTCATAAACGGAGAGATGTTGTGTGACTCAAACAAAAGGAATAATTCTATTTCTACTTAAAGAAGAGAAATTCAGAGAGATTTTTTTCTCTTTTTTTTTCTTCTTATGCAGTAGCTTTGTTCAATGTTACCTAGATAATAGGAATCACGTACACTGCGAACAGGTTTACAACAGTTTTTTGCTAATCTTATCAAAATGGATTATACTGGATTTATTCCAGGAAATATATGTGAGACAGCTTGAGAACTTTATGTGACTTAACGCCATATTTGAAAACGAAACTCCCTTCTCAGTTTGTGAGTTTTCCGTCAATTCTGAAAAGGCTTTCGACTTGATAACATACACAGGATAAAATGAAAAATGTGCTGAAAAGTTTCGGATTTGGAAAAGACTTGTGTGCCACGTCTTTAAGAAAAACTTCCTAAAGTTAAAATACAACCTGAATTCCCCCCCCCCCCCCCCCATTTCGCCCAATGTATTTGTTCCGAGTGCAGAGATGCCAGCATGATACCACATTTAAATTAACCAGTTTTTGGATGCTGCATCTTTCACGTTAAAAGGGGATAAAAAAAAAAATCATATAATATAACAGTTCCACAGTAAAATTGAAGAGAGGACAACAAAATTTGGGGAAACATTAACCTTAGGTCAGGCGAACTAAAAACCTCAAACAACAAACATCTTCCACAAAATACAAAGTCTCACGTATTTGTCATAAAAGAACGTGTCTACTGTAAGTTCACTTGTCAAAATCTCTTAGAGGCTGTTTAAAGGTAGAACAGGTTGTAAACGTATGGTAATTGAAAGGTAGAAATTACCACTTTTCGTCTCAAAAGGTCGTAATTGCTTTAGCAACAATCTTAGATACGGCAGGTTGAAATGTTCTTTCTCTAAAGAATCATTTCTTTACAACCTTTTATTTAAGTTTTCAAATGGTGTCAAAGTTAACAATTAAGTTGCCGAAGTGGCAGACCTTATTAAAGATCTGATCGACACGGATACGCACATTTGTAGGCAGAATTGTCTCAGTAGATTCTTTCACGTTTTCAAAATTTGTTTACCTATGGATATCATTTTACCAAATTCCCTATGCAGAGAAATAAAACAGTTGAAAATGTTACAACTTATTATGGGATAGAAAATCAGACAAAATCGAAAGGACAACGTGCAGTATGTAACATTGAAGATCGAAGCTTTGCTACACCAAATATTGGTAACTACATACAATTTAAAGAATTACGTGATTAAGGAAGGCATACTCAAAAATAAAAGAAGATATGGAACGCAGTGTGCCGAGAAATAAACTCAGTAGGTATTTATAGTGCGAAAAAAGCTTATTGAATAAATGTAAAATTTCTTGGAAAAATTCCGTCACGTCATTTGTATACTGTACTTAGCAAATGACAATGCAAACAACAACAACAACAACAACAACAACAACAACAACAACAACAAAAAACAAACACCAAACAAAAAGCAAACAATCCAAACAATTTTTACAATGACAAATTCAAAACAACAAATCAACGTTCACGCTACAGAAACTAGTTAAAGATAACACGTATGTTAAATAAGTAAAAAATGTTAATGAAAACGGGTGTCTTTTAAAATATGATAGCAATTCAAGTATGGGATAAAGGGTAATTAACAGGGTCACGTGAGATGCACGTGGCGTTTTATTTGAGAAGTCATTCCATGAAGCTAGAAGCACAGAATGTAGTCAAATAACACAGGTATTGAAGATCATCTTAAGTATAAGACAAATCATCAACGGTTTATTGCAATTCTAAGATATTGAAGGTCCTGATCAGTGTAAGAATGAAAATCATCAATAGTTTATTGCCATTTACATTGAATCTAAGCTTTCTGGCTGAATGGGAGAATAAATTAGGTGTCGTGATATGCTGCGGCTGTGAAACAAATAATGAATGAAATTTAAAAAAAAAAAAAAGAAAAAGAAACGAACCAAATGAAGATATGTATCAACATTTCGATAGCACTAGTATGCTTAAAAACAAAACAAAGCGAGAATCATACATGACTTGTGTGTGTGTGTGTGTGTGTGTGTGTGTGTGTGTGTGTGTGTGTGTGTGCGCGCGCGCGCGCGCGTGTGTGTGTGTAGTGTGCGTGCGTGTGTGTGTGTGCGCGCGCGCGCGCGCGCGCGTGTGTGTGTGTGTGTATCATTTGACTTAATATTTTGAGACTTTGAAAACGCCATGAAACAGAAATGTGATTACACTTCAGAGCTTAGCTTGCATAAACGGTTGATTTTGTATGGGCATGATGAAAACACAGACAGACGAATGTCTTGAACAGATCATTTTGAATTTTAAGTGTTGGATTTATAAATGCAGGATTGATTAAAATCAAACCACGTGTACAAAAACACATGTTTTGTTCGCGAGATATGCATTTCATTTTACAGAAAATGGCTTCCATATAAAATCCTTATTGAGAACTACTTGAGTCCGAATTTTCTTGTTTTTGTGTACTCATTTAAATGCATTGAATTGAATCCTTGTGCTTTTTGTGAACAATAACTGCATGTTATGATTATTTTACATGCAGAACAGACTAACTAGTGACAATAAATTGCTTTTATAGTGCTCAAATCTTTGCTTGAAAAACAAAATCAAACGCACAAAAAAACTTTTCACACTGGTGTCATGTTAAACTTCACTTCCAACGAAGGAACATATGTACCGTACCTAAATACGGTCACAAAGGAGAAGAAGAAGTAGAAGGAGGATAAGAAAAAGACGTTGATGAAGAAGAGCGAAAGGTAGAAGACGAGAAAGGAGAACAGGGACAGGGACAAGAACAAGAGCAAGATCACGAGGAGGACAAGAAGAAAGGAGGAGGAAAAGAAGAAAGGAGGACGACGACGACGATGAGGAGGAGGAGGGGGAGAAAAGGAATTGCATTTCAGTCCATTCATGTTGCTGATCGGCCAGCTCACCTTAATTTAAGGGCATATCGGGGATGTCCCCTGGTCGAAGTCAGCTATCTAGATATATGCTTTTTTTTTTTTAAAGGATACCCACAGTGCCCATTAAAAATCTGTTTTCTTTCTTTCTTCCAGAAATACATCAAATGAAAAATGTTCTTCTTTCAGGACTTACAAAAAAATTCGTATCAGGTAGTACAACGCTGAGCAACACTTTTACGGAGTCTGCTGTTAAATGTTGTGTCTGACTTCATGTAACATGACATGTTTCATAGTGAGTGGCACATTCCATTGAATGCACCACGGAGCTTCTTCATATTTATAAAGATGGTAGTGGGTATAAAAGGAGTCGACCTAGTCTGTGTGCAGTTGGTACAAAACTGTTTCATCTTTATCGCCATCAGTGGTTGATGGTAAAAACTCTGTAAGGTTTGGACGGATTTGGAAGAGTTGGTACCTGTCTGCGTGTTCCAATTCTTTCGGAAGAAGTTAATATAAGCCTGAGAAGAACAAGTAGAACGAATAGAAAAAAAATGAGAAGAAGAAGAAGAAGAAGGAAGAAGAAGAAGAAGAAGAAGAAGAAGAAGAAGAAGAAGAAGTTTGAACATGTGGAATACCTTTCAGAAGAAGAAGAAGAAGAAGAGTTTGAACATGTGGAATACCTTTCAGTGGGTGTGGTGAGCTGTGATGAGAGCAGTTAAAGGGCGTTCGGAGGGAGGGGCCACTTAACAGTAAGTACTGTGAGTGTCAGTAGGGGAGGTAAGTTAGTCACGTCATTATCGGCGACGCTATCGCAGACCGATACAACCACGAATAAACGATGCCATTGGTAGGAAACCAGCAGCGTGCTGAAACTGCATTCAGCTAAACTAGTCCTTCTTAGCTGTTGCATACGTTCAGCACGTGCACTGAGAAGCGCGCGCACGTGTGTGTGTGTGTTGTGTGTGGTGTGTGTGTGTGTGTGTGTGTGTGTGTGTGTGAAGTCAAGTCAAGTCAACATTTTATTCCAGATGGAAAATTGATAAGCAGAGAAACTGCTTTTTTACATCAAGCCATCATAACAAAACAAAGAAATTGAAACTTGTGTGTGTGTGTGTGTGTGTGTGTGTGTTGTGTGTGTGTGTGTGTGTGTGCGTGCGTGCGTCCGTGCGTGCGTGCGTGCGTGCGTGCGTGAGTGCGCGCGTGCGTGCGTGCATGTGTGTATGTGTGTGTGTGTGTTTAATTGGGGTATGGGATGCGTACTGGGCCACTTTCCACTTAATCATGTGTACAGATCTCTCTCTCTCTCCCCCCCCTCTCTCTCTCTCTCTCTCTCTCTCTGTCTGTCTGTCTGTGTCTGCCTGTGTGTGTGTGTGTGTGTGTGTGTGTGTGTGTGTGTGTTGTGTGTGTGTGTGTGTGTGTGTTTAATTGGAGTATGGGATGCGTACTGGGCCACTTTCCACTTAATCATGTGTACAGATCTCTCTCTCTCTCTCTCTCTCTCTCTCTCTCTCTCTCTCTCTCTCTCTCTCTCTCTCTCTGCCTGTCTGTCTGTCTGTCTGTCTCTGTCTGTCTGTCTGTCTGTCCTCTCTCTCTCTCTCTCTCTCTCTCTCTCTCTCTCTCTTTTCTCACTTCTGTCTTTGTCTGTCGTCCTCCTTCTCTCTGTCTGTCTGTCTCTCTGTCTTTCTCTGTCTTCCTCTCTGTCTTTCTCCCTTTCTCTGTCTCTCCTATCTCTCTCCCCCTCCCTCCCCCCCCCCTCTCTCTCTCTCTCTCTCTCTCTCTCTCTCTGTCTCTCTCTCTCTCTCGTGCGCGCTCTCTTAGACCTATTCAATAAATTTTCCCTACGTGTACATGAAGTTGGAAAACATAATAAAAACAAAAGGAAGCTACTAGTCAAACGAAATCAATTCGAGCTTATTGAAACTCTCTCCACCATACATTGCAGAAAGCGTAACATTATGTATATAGATTGTGCACACAGAAACATGATTTTACAATGGCATTAAAAAATTCAAA
>CM065716.1:80481073-80483573 GCA_033310375.1 Conus canariensis | reverse complement strand
GGATCGTCTGTTTTCCCCCACTTCACCAGGTTTGTATTTGAGGGCAGAAGGTCATATGCAGATCTGAGAATGAAGCTGATCCTGAGAGGGGCCATGTGCCAAATGTCATTCCAAGTGAGACTTCTTTGGAGTGCATTCTCCCACGTTGTCCATTGCCCTTGCTGGCTCTGCTGGACTGCTTTTTGGAGTCTTTTTGGTCTTCTTCTTTTCTCATCTCCTGAATCATCATGTCTCTTTTGGCTTTTCCTTTGGCCTTTGACCACCATTCAGTTTTGGTCACCCCAGTCCCTGTCTGTTGGTCTGTGTGTGTCCTGTTATTTCTCTGATCTTGAGACTTTCTTTTGCAGAATCCATCGCCTCTTGAACTTTCCATTTTCTGCCTGTCTTCAGCTGGGGCTTAATTGCTTCTACCACCTTGTCTCCTGAGTCCTCCAGCATGCTTTGAAGTCTGATCTTCCCTGCTTTGTATTCCTCCAGGATGGATTTCAGGGGTAGTTTCAGCTTTGCTTGGCGACAGTACAGCGCTATGTCAGTCAGACAGGGTGGGACACCAAGCCATTTCCTTGTGAACTTGTTGATTTTGGCTTCCATTGCCTCCACTATGCTGGTGCAGATGTCGTATATCATCAGAGGCCATAGCAGCTTTGGTATCAGCATGAACTGCAGACACCAGACCTTGTATTTGCCAGGGAGCCCACACTGGTCAATGGTCTCCAACCTTCCTCCGCCATCTGCTTGGTTTCTTTTGCTCTTTGTGTGTCTTTCAGCGTATCATCATACCATCTTCCAAGGCTCTTGACTGGTTCTTCTGTGACTGTTGGAATGGCCTGGTTGGCAACACTGAAGACCACAGATCCGGCCACTTTTCCTTTCCTCAGTGAGAGACTCCGTGATTTCTTTGGCTTGAACTTCATTCTGGATGAGGCAACTATGTCGTCCAGCCTCTCCAGCACATGACGTGTCTCGTCTTCTCTGGATGAAATCACTGTAGTGTCATCCATGAAGGCCTTGAGAGGAGGCATCTTGTATCCATCGCCAAGGTCTGTTTGTCTCGCGTTGTTTGTTGCTGCTTTCAAGATGAGTTCCATTGCCAGCACGAACAGTATTGGGGAAATTGCACAGCCCATTGCAATACCCACTTCCAAGTTGATCCAGTCTGTTGTGTACTCCTTGGTAGAGAACCGCATTGAGAAGCCATTGAAGTACTTCTTGAGCATGTCGCGGATGTTCTTTGGCACATGGTACATCTCAAGAGCCAACTGTATCATCTCATGGGGCACAGATCCATATGCGTTTGCCAGATCAAGCCACACTACGTCCAGGTCTCTCTTTTCTGTTTTTGCTTTTTGGATTGCGTCCCAGATCATTGTGGCGTGTTCTACACAGCCGCCACACCTGGGATGCCACCTTTCTGGACTGACACATCCAAGTACTTGTTTTCCATCAGGTACTTGGTCAGCCTTGCTGCCATGACAGAGAAGAAGATTTTCCCTTCGACGTTCAGTAGTGATATTGGCCTGAACTGGCTAATGTCACTTGAGTTTTGCTCTTTGGGGATGTACACACCATCTGCCGTCATCCACTGGCCGCTGATCTTCTGGTTTCTCCAAGCCGATCGCAGCAGCCTGTGGAGCCACTCCAGCACCTTGGGACATTTCTTGTAAAGCTGGTAAGGTATTCCGTTTGGCCCTGGTGATGATTTGGCTCTGGCTTTGTCGACCACCTTCTTGATTTCCGCCAACGTTGGAGGCTTGCCATTGAACTGTTCCTCAGGGTTGGT
Source organism: Conus canariensis (assembly GCA_033310375.1). Classification (NCBI taxonomy): domain Eukaryota; kingdom Metazoa; phylum Mollusca; class Gastropoda; order Neogastropoda; family Conidae; genus Conus; species Conus canariensis. Next base: position 80,481,793 of record CM065716.1, on the reverse strand, counting down.
TGGCCACACCAGACCTTGAATGTCGAGTGGTGCTTTGCTCTGTGGGTCAGAGTATGTTTTCCTCAGATGCTGCTCAAGAACTCCTTTGTCCACACTTAGGGTCCCAGATTTTGGCTGCTCAAACAGCGTTCTGGCAAACTGGAAGGGGTCTCTGAAGAAGCGCTCTTGTGTCTTCTTCTTTTTGCTCTTCCTCTTCCTCGCAGATTCCGCTTTGCTGAGGGCACTGTGTTTTTCTTTCAGGTCTTTCCACAGTTTTTCCAAGCCTTGTTTTTCAGCTGGCAGTGCGGTCTTCATTTGCATCTTGAGGTTTTTCTTTTGGACCCTGATCTTGTCCATCTTTTCTTGGCGTCTGGATTTCTTTGGAGGTGTTTTCTCTTTGGGTAGTTTTGCTCCATAGGCGTCTCTACATGTGGCATACACAATGTCCCCATATGTGGCTAGTTTGTGTTCCAGGGTGCTTTTCCCTATCAGTGCATCGAGTCTTTGGACGATTTTTGCATCCAGTTTCTCCCAATCTTCAGTTTCGTTTGCTCGTGGCAGGTTGAGTTTCAGGCGCCTGGCATCGAGGGCCTGTGCAAATTCCTCATCCGAACCAACAGCGTGGATGTCCTTGGCACTGTGGTTTAAATCCTGGCCTTGGTCTTCCGACGTCTTATCTGCTGATGCAGTGCGCTGCTGCTCATTCAGATGAGTCTTCACACATCCATCTTTGTTCTGTGG
>CM065716.1:80468573-80473573 GCA_033310375.1 Conus canariensis | reverse complement strand
AAGCAGAAACGCTGTGGATCTGTGGAGGAGCTTCCGCAGACTTCCACGTTAATCCAGGCCACTGCGTTCCTGTTTGAGCAAGCGACGACGAAGATGGAACCCAGTCAACCACAGACTGAGCAAGATAGAGGATTAGACAGCGATACCCTGTTCGTCCCCCGAACGAAGAAAACTAATCACGTGCCGTTCGTTTAAAGCTAGTCTCGGCAAGGCCTGTATTTGATGAACGTCCAGTGAGGGAAGTAGGATCGTATTAAGTTGCTGTTGGTCTGTAATCCTTGCCGACTGGGAAGATTCACAGGGTGTGAAAAAAATAACCAGTCACATTAAAAAACAAGCAAACAGCATATTTCCTTCCAGATGAATTGCAGATATTGATTGAATGATCAGTGAGACAATCAGCGATATTAATACTATGACTAAATCGACAAAATAATGACCGAGTGAATGAAATAGTTAACCACACCATGACGTATATAATCTTGCTATGATGAGGCCTTCTTCATGACGAAGGTATCCCGAATGTCCTACAGACGAAACATATTGTGATCATAAAGTCATTTAACGCAGTACAATACAGTACAATATAACGCAACACAACGGAATACAAGACAATACGGTCAAGTACAGTACAGTACAATACGATACAAAACAGTACAGTACAGTACAATACAATACAATAGATACACAACAACGCAGTACAAAAGGATACATGAAATTCCCATAACAGATGAGGTAGGAGATACAAGAGGTACCAGTCAAACTGCGCCACCATCACCTAAACGACAGCGCAAGAGGAGTGGGGAGAGGGATGGGTGAGTGGAAAGCCTGGGGAATGGACGAGTAGTGTGTCTAAGGGAAGACGTTTAACCATAAAGTCATACGGGTGTATAAACCATGTACTAAGAAAAAGGAAACGACAGACGTTAACAAATTTTTATTGTTTGAGGCACAAACGCGTACATGGATTATCTCAGGCTTAAGGCATTTTTAAAGACTATTATACATACCATTACCTGAGAGCTTAAGGCATTTTACAGATCATTATTCAGGCCATTATTTCAGGGATTCAGGCATATCTACAGACCATTATAGATACCATAAAAAATGAATATCGTAGTGTTAAGGCTATATACAGACCATGTGCATACTATGAACAATCAATATGTTATTTTTACAGATTATGCTCACTTTATTAACAGTCAATATCTGAGTATTACAGATGCCTTTACAGGCCGTGTACACATTATATATAGAAATCAATACCTCAAAGCTATGGCCAATTTGTATTCTGCACATAGGAAAAATGAAATTATTAGGAACAATTAACATCATAGGGTGAAAAACCTTACAGTCCATGTAATCAGTATGTACAATTGACATCTCAAGGCTGAACGTGTTCAGGCCATGTAAATATAACTCGTTGCTAAAGATCTTTTGATAGACAATACAAACATTATGAACAATCGCTGTCACAGGGGTAAAGGTGTTTTTAGAAACCATGTAAACATTATGGACAATGAAAATCTGAGTTTCAGCTGCGTCAAATCTTTTTTTCTCACCACAAATATGTTTTTTTTTAATTACTAAAGCTGGAAACCAATATTTTTGCTGAATGCTACTTACAAAATAGGAAGGACACATATTCTGAACAGGTTAAAGAAGTTCTCCTTAAAGTTATCAATGAAGATCAAACAGGTTTTATTCCATCAAAATGAACTGGACACAACTTGAAAATTTACGTGACTTAATGCATGAATATACCTTCTTGGTTTCTTACTTTTATGTTAATTTTTAAAATACTTTTGACTTGATAAGCTGGAATGCTATGCGTAACATAACAAGATCTTTCTAGTTTGGAAAAAAGACTAAGTGGCTTCATTTTAGCTCTTAATTAGAATATTGTATATCATGTAACTCAAACGTTAGAAATACAAAGGGAAATGAGAATCATAGGTAGATAATGATAATGATAATAATAATCATTATAATTATCAATGTGTGTGTGCAATGATAATGATAATAATCATTATAATTATCATGTGTGTGTGTGTGTGTGTGTGTGTGTGTGTGTGTGTGTGTGTGTGTGTGTGTGTGTGTGTGTGTGAGTGTCAGTCACACACACACACACACACACACACACACACACACACACACACACACACACACACACACACACAGAGAGAGAGAGAGAGAGAGAGAGAGAGAGAGAGAGACTTGTGACACATCATTAGTCGTTTCAATTTAATTCAATTCAATGTTTTAAAAGACAGCGGAAAAGGTTTTGTATGACAAATTGAGAAACTTAACTTGCATATAGACCTGGTTTTGCATACACAAGAAAACAGACACACTGACGAAGCTCTTGACCAGATCGTGTTGTGGTCTAAGTGTTCTATTCATACAGGCAGGAAGCCCAACTGAGGAACATCTTTGTTCGTTGGAGATGGATGTATAGTACCCTCCGCAGACGATGGCTCCATCAAAAACTGGTACTGAGACCTTATAATGCCAGCATTACGATTTATGAATTTCTGTCTGTTCTTTGTACTCACCGTAAATACCCTGAATGAAATCGTTGTGCTCATTCTAGATAATAAGTTCATGTTATAAATATTTGACATTTAGAGTTATGTACTGATGAGATGATAACGTTTTCATGATATGCACACTGGTGTGTTGTTTTGATATCATCCCCGAAGAATGAATACGGTTACCTCAATACTGTCAAACAGAGAGACTAACAAAGAAACAAACGAAAATGGTGAACTTCCAGAGTTCTAGCAGAAGAACAAGGAGAAAGGAAGGAAGGAAGGAAGGAAGGAAGGAAGGAAGGAAGAAAGAACGATAGAAAGAAAGAAGAGTAGAACGAGGACAAGGAGGAGAGTGAGGATGGGATGATGGGGAGAAGGAAGAAGAGGAGGAGGAACAACAACAATGAGAAGGAAGGAAAGAAGAAAGAAAGAAAGAAAGAAAGAAAGAAAGAAGAGGAAAAAGAAGGGGAAGAAGTAGAATTTCACTCTGCTCGTTTTTTTTTGAGGATGTGAACAGTTTTTCTGAGGAAGAGGCATTGAACAGAACCCCGTGCCCCCTAGTAGGGGGGGTAAGTCACGTCATTATCGGTGATGGTGTTGTAGGCTGATAAAACTACGAGTAACGACGTCGTTGGTGGGGAAAAAAACAACAACAACAACAGCTGTGTCGAAACTTTACTCTAGTAAACTACCATCCCTACCTGTTGTGTGTTATATTAAGCACGTGCGCAGAGAAACGTGTGAGCGCGCATTCTGGTTGTGTGTGTGTGTGTGTGTGTGTGTGTGTGTGTGTGTGTGTGTGTGTGTGTGTGTGAAGAGAGAGAGAGAGAGAGAGAGAGAGAGAGAGAGACAGAGAGACAGACACACACACACACACACACACACACACAAAGGAGGAGAGAGAGAGAGAGAGAGAGCGTGCACACTGGCGCGCGAGTGCGCGCGCGCGTTTGTTGTTGTTGTTGTTGTTGTTGTCGTTGTTGTTGTTGTAAACAGCCTAGTAACCTCATTGCCGAATGACATTCGTTTTACTGTCGTTGTCGTTGTTGTTGTTGTTGTTGTTGTTGCTATTATTCTGGTTGTCTTGAATCCCCCTAGACATGTTTCCTGAATATTTATGCAAGTCAATATAACATCATTGCCGAGAAACATTGTTGTTGTTGTAGTTGTTGCTGTTGTTGGAAAGCAGTCCAACAAGATAAGCATATCAAACAAAATCAACAAACTAAACACCATTGCGTTACAGGAATCCAGACAAATTTGCTGCGATGGTAAGATAGTCACTTCGATCTGAGGTCTTTACGCTAACGTGAAGTTCGTCATTCCTCTAAGATCTACTCTCTGTTGCAGTGAGGTAGACCCCTTTGATTGCGGAAGGGAACCCCAACACTCAGAGTAGTAAGCAAATGCTTTCACCATTTGCGCTACTAATCAGCGCTACGTAATAGTGCAAAATATAATTCATCTACATTCGCCACTTTCCCAAATTCCTGACAAACTGAACGACATGAAAACGCCAACTGCTCAGACGGCAAATGCCTGTATTCATCCAGATAGTCACACACTCGACTCTTTAATAAAATCACCGAGAAGCGAACCTTATCCTCATTAAAAGACAGCAGCCAGTTGCACAGACAGTGCATGCCCGTTTTTATCGTAGCAGCAATACATTCTATGTCTTTAAAAGCGCCGAGAAACAAGCCCGTGTACTCTAAAACAAAGACAGCAGACCGGACAACGACCGAACCAAACTTTGACAGTCAGTAATTGGTTTGTGATCAATGAAGACTGAGTGTGACTTGACGACCTTGTCCCCTGAAGTCTTTGACTGATGGATGGTCACGGAATAATGTCATTACGTACCAGTGTCATTTGGGTTAATAGTCCATCTTCCTGTATGGAGCTGTCGGTGCAAAGAAAAAAGAAAACTGTAGTTCTGTTAGTACCATGGCAAGACCACATCGCGTCGTATGGAATCATCAGTTTTCTGTCAGAATAGGTTTTACTTACATCTCTTTGTAGGTTTTTTCTTCACAACTTAATTTTCTGTCAGAGAATAATTTTGCTTATTTATCCAAGTAGATTTTTTTTTCTTCACAATTTTGCCAGAGACACCTCCAGTGTTGCCGTTAATTCTCTTCCATGGATACGTGCATGCTTTACAATGAACGTCGGTTTGTCATCTCGTCCGAAAGGCTAGCATTCAGACCATCACTTGATATCTGGTGAAGGGATCAAAGAGAAGGCAGGAAGGAAAAGGCGAAGGAGTCAGCGGGACTCGCTCACGGAGGGTGGAGGGGATTTAAATCGCTCCCCCCCCTCCCCCATCAGATTCGAAGCATCTACCCCTTTTTTGATTTGATTCACCCACCACGGGTGAGATTCCAACCATCTAATCCATGTGAGATTCCAACCATCTGATCCATGTGAGATTCAACCATCTGATCCATGTGAGATTCCAACCAT
>CM065716.1:80458573-80463573 GCA_033310375.1 Conus canariensis | reverse complement strand
ATTGCAGGCAGTGCCTTCGACCACGGATTACTGACCTGATCACCTCTTTCTGCCAAACCCGCCGCCTTCCACCGTTGCTAGCAGTGCCAAGGAGGTTGAGTTTTCATCGGCATCTGTTGGCTGGCTTGTGTCGTTGCAAAACAACAGGGAACTGCAGAACTGACTTTCGACAACACTTCACGTAAGGATGGGATGAGATACAAGGAAGAACCCATTTAATTTTGTTGCGGATCTATGGAAGGAATGGTATGGATGACACGTTACACATAGCATGCACCCTGCGTGAAAATGGAAAGAATGAAGGAAGTAAGGAAACTGAGTGATCGATATTGAACGATACTGACTGGATGACACGGGAAACGACTGAATGAAGCGCCAGCTGGCAGCTCTTCAGTCGGCACTACCCAGGTAGGCAGCCCGTTGTGTAAACGAGTGTGGATTGTAAAGCGCTTAGAGCTTGGTCTCTAGCCGAGAATAGGCGCTATATAAGTATTCATTATTATTATTTATTATTATTATTAAGGAATTGAGATCCAGGGGCGGAATCATTATCCGTCTACTTAGACTACTTAAAAGCTACGAGACTAATGTAAACCAAACTTGGTGGAAGGATGAAATGTGTCCAGGTGGTGAACACAATGAATTTTGGTGTGGATCCGTGGTGCAGATCTGGATGAAAAGGTGGATCAAGGATCCGTTCACTGTAATGGAAGTCTGCGCTCTCCCACGTACCCTTTAAGTCTTTAATTAAATTGTTTCTGATTCAGTCTGCGTCTGAACCTCGTTAATGCATGCCTTCGCATTTTGATGGCATTCCTCATTCAGAAAAGTATAACCTAACGATTGTTTGAGGGTTAGGATTTGAATGACTATACTATGCAATTTCGATCCCTAAATCTTAAGAAGTCTATCGTACCGTGCTGGGCAAAATGACAAGACTGTTCTTAAAATTGTAGTTCAGACAGTAGTCTGGCTGTAGAGAATCTACTAAGACAGCAGAGTAAAAGAAATCAATTTCAGCCCAGATCCTTGACAAACCCTTCGTGGGCGGCTGGACTAAAAACAGCACAAAACGGATTTTTAATGTATGCAAGCCCATAAGATTATTTCCAACTTTGGAATATCACTGGTAAATAGTCATGTTTCAAATGGCGTATTACCGCAGATACTCCATCAAATTATATCACCAATGAATAAGTGCTTTAAAATATCGAGCAGCACACTGGACCACACAAAGATCTGGCTTCAGGTAAGCAGGGAAAAGTACGTTGGTAAGCCATGTAACGAGATCCAGTTGCGTTATTAAACCAGTCGCCCAGAAAACTGTAGAGGGAGTAAGAGGAAGGTAAGGACGGAAAGAAAAACTAGGGTCTGCTCAAACTGCAGTGTATGTAATCTGGAAAACCAGAGAGACCCAGACCTCGGCGTTCAAGTGACATCGCTGAAGTACCCAGTGAACAGTTTTTCAGTGCGGCATCTCAGTGACTCTTCACAGAGGTAAGGAAGCTGCAGCCTTCATGGTCACCTGTGGGTTTTGTAGGCTGGTTGAAAATAAACAAGAATGGCACTGAAACAGATTAAGATCTTGCAATAAATGGACAATGGAATAGACAGACAAATTTCGTGTGTGTGTGTGTGTGTGTGTGTGTGTGTGTGTGTGTGTGTGTGTGTGTGTGTGTGTGTGTGTGTGTGTGTGAGTGACTGAGAAAACTGGCAGCAAGGTCAGGCGAACACTGGCCAGATAAATCTCAATACGGTAGAAAGGCAAACTTCGGCAGTTCAAAACCCAACAGGATGGGGAAATTTCAACAAGCTAGAGTGCTGAAGCTTGACAGAATAAAGGGGTGGAGGTCTACAGAATACAGGGGTAGAGGTCGACAGAGAAGAGGGGTGGAGGTCGACAGAGTAGAGGGGTAGAAGTCGACAGAGTAGACGGGTGGAGGTCGACAGAGTAAAGGGGTAGAGGTCAACAGAGTAGACGGGTGGAGATCGACAGAGTAGACGGGTGGAGGTCGACAGAGTAGAGGTCAAAAGAGTAGACGGGTGGAGGTTGACAGAGTAGAGGGGTAGAGGTCGACAGAGTAGACGGGTGGAGATCGACAGAGTAGACGGGTGGAGGTCGACAGAGTAAAGGGGTAGAGGTCAACAGAGTAGACGGGTGGAGATCGACAGAGTAGACGGGTGGAGGTCGACAGAGTAGAGGTCAAAAGAGTAGACGGGTGGAGGTTGACAGAGTAGAGGGGTAGAGGTCGACAGAGTAGACGGGTGGAGATCGACAGAGTAGACGGGTGGAGGTCGACAGAATAAAGGGGTAGAGGTCAACAGAGTAGACGGGTGGAGATCGACAGAGTAGACGGGTGGAGGTTGACAGAGTAAAGGGGTAGAGGTCAACAGAGCAGACGGGTGGAGATCGACAGAGTAGACGGGTGGAGGTCGACAGAGTAGAGGTCAAAAGAGTAGACGGGTGGAGGTCGACAAAGTAGAGAGGTAGAAGTCGACTGAGTAGAGGGGTGGAGGTCGACAAAGTTTAGGGATGGAGATCGACAGAGTAGAGGAATGGAGGTCGACAGAGTAGAGGGATGGAGGTCGACAGAGTAGAGGGATGGAGCTCGACAGAGTAGAGGGATGGAGGTCGACAGAGTAGAGGGATGGAGGTCGACAGAGTAGAGGGATGGAGGTCGACAAAGTAGAGGGATGGAGGTCGACAGAGTAGAGGGATGGAGGTCGACAGAGTAGAGGGATGGAGCTCGACAGAGTAGAGGGATGGAGGTCGACAGAGTAGAGGGATGGATGTCGACAAAGTAAAGGGATGGAGATCGACAGAGTAGAGGGATGGATGTCGACAGAGTAGAGGGATGGATGTCGACAAAGTAAAGGGATGGAGATCGACAGAGTAGAGGGATGGATGTCGACAAAGTAAAGGGATGGAGATCGACAGAGTAGAGGGATGGAGATCGACAGAGTAGAGGGATGGAGGTCGACAGAGTAGAGGGATGGAGGTCGACAGAGTAGAGGGATGGAGATCGGCAGAGTAGAGGGATGGAGGCCAGCAGAGTAGAGGGACGGAGGTCGACAGAGTAGACGGATGGAGGTCGACAGAGTAGAGGGATGGGGCACGACAGAGTAGAGGGACGGAGGTCGACAGAGTAGAGGGATGGAGGTCGACAGAGTAGAGGGACGGAGGTCGACAGAGTAGGACGGGTGGAGGTCGACAGAGTAGAGGAGGTGAGTTCGATGGGAGTAGAGGGGTGAAGCTCGATTGAGTAGAGGGGTGAAGCTCGATAGAGTAGAGGAATAAAGCTCGATAGAGTAGAGGAGTAAAGCTCGATAGACTAGGGGGGGTGAAGCGCTACAGAGTAGAGGGATGAAGTTCGGCAGGAAATTTCAAAGGGTAGAAGGGTGAAGCTCAATAGTGTAGAGGGATGAAACTCGGCAGGGAATTTCAAAGGGTAGAGGGATAAAGCTCGTCGGAGTAACGCTCGACATAGTAGCGCGACAACTTAAGCTGAGGTAGTTGTATGTGGTGGCAAGGTTTTGGTGCTGAATGTATACCATTGACGCGCCTTATTGTTCGGCACTGTTTTTGTTGGGCAGTTATTAATTCTTTTAGTCATGTGATGCCAGAATTGGAATTAGATTCAATCTCTTGCAACGCTGGATTTTTGGCTGTCTTTGTGCGCGTGTATTTGTGTGTGTGTGTGTGTGTGTGGGGTGTGTGTGTGTTTGTGTGTGTGTGTGTGTGTTGTGTGTGTGTGTGTGTGTGTTGTGTTGCGCGCGCGCGTGTGTGTGTGTGTGTGTGTGTGTGCGTGTGTGTGTGTGTGTGACAGAGAGAGAGAGAGAGAGAGAGAGAGAGAGAGAGAGAGAGAGAGGAGAGAGAGAGAGAGAGAGATGAGAGCTGTGTCTGAAACTCTGAAATATGTTAATTACTTATTCTGTTTTCAAGATCTAAAAGAAAAGAAAAAAAATCCCAACCTTTTAAGGAAAGCTGCTGCCATTTTGTTTGATGTACGATGATTGTATTCAACGTTCTGTCAGCCCTTGCTGATCTATTGAGAATATAGTTCAACATCAACATAACAAAAATCTGACATCCCTCGCTGGACATTGATGAGATGGTCCTACTGGGCCATGATAATGATCCAGTCTTGTGACTTTGTAGACAATGTCAGTGGACAGACTAAGCAGTGTGAAAGTAAGCAGTGTGAAAGTTCTCGGAGTTTTAAACGAATGCTATGTGATTATTCAATGTAAATGGACAGACTAAGCAGTTTTAAACGAATGCTATGTGATTATTCAATGTAAATGGACAGACTAAGCAGTTTTACACGAATGCTATGTGATTATTCAATGTAAGTGGACAGACTAAGCAGTGTGGTAGTTCTCGGAGTTTTAAACGAATGCTATGTGATTATTTCTATGTTTGTGGATGAACTGGCCTTCACTGCGAGATCCCCCGGCTCAGTGGTTTGCTGAGTTTGCAGTTGGATGGATTTGTTTTCCGTCGCTGTCCACCCATTCAAATAGAGTGCCAGTGGCCTAGATCAATGAAGAAGTCTGGTAGAGCCTCTCCAAAGGTACAAAGACTTTCTGCTTCAGCTGCTGGCTGAGTGTCTACTGGCAGATTGACATTGATGGGAGAGTCTTAAAGGAGGAGTTCTTCCATCTTGTGGGAAAGTGGTGGAGGACGTGAAGTGGAGTCATTGATGTGGAAAATGGCAATCAGCAGAGTCAGTGATTTTACAATTCATTTGATCTTGTTTCATGAATATACTAGGATTTTCTAAACAAGAAAAATCCATAACTTCTTAATGCTGAATAGATGGACAGCAAGGAAGGAAACAACACGCAGACAATAGCTGTCTGTCTAACGGATAAGGTGGCACACCCCCACCCCACTCCGAACATTCTACAAGAACTGCGAATTTTCCCCCCAAACCAGCGGTGGCTAACCTTCCGGCGCGATTGCGCCAGTGATGGGAACACCGCTATTTTACTCTTGT
>CM065716.1:80433573-80448573 GCA_033310375.1 Conus canariensis | reverse complement strand
TCCTGGTTCACCTACTCTTTGATAATTATGCCCTCTTCCTCAATGGTCCACTGGGAATTTAATTTTTGTCTCCCCTTTCACCTAACCGCCGTTCTTGTTTCGCCTTTTTGTTTTTAACCTGTAATTTTGAGCCGGGCTCCACACAGGGCAAAATTAATATTCGCGAGTGGATCCACCGAAGTGACTCCCCAAGCAGAAAGTCAAATTCGATTCTCTCTCTCTCTCTCTCTCTCTCTCTCTCTCTCTCTCTCTCTCTCTCTCTCTCTCTCTCTCTCTCTCTCTCTCATACACACAAGGACGCACGCTAACACGCATGGTCACGCGTACATACACGCACGCATGCACATACATTCTCTCTCTCTCTCTCTCTCTCTCTCTCTCTCTCACACACACACACACACACACACACACACACACACACACACACACACACACGCACACACACACACACACGCACGCACATGGACGCACGCCCTACCCCAATTTCCCCCAAGTTTCTACGAACATTTGCAACAGTTACAATTCTCAACTGGTATTTCATTTGAGTGACTCTCTAACTTGGGACCAGACGATTCGGCAATTGGCGAATCATAAATAGGAGAATCAGGAATAGGCGATTCGAGACGACATTCCTTGGACAAAATGAGTTTGTGGTCTAAGCGGATAACACTTTCGCCTGATCGCGTAAGAAGCCGGGGTCCATGATTCAAATTTTGCACAGAATGATTCGTTTCTCCCCACCCTTCCCCCGTCCACCAGCAGACTCTAAGAGAAAGCATGAGAGCTTGCATTTCCGAGAAGACGATAAATATATTCATCGTCAGTTGTCCTCTTCTCAGCCGATTACCTCTTCTTTTTTAACTGATTTCTTCTCCCCCCCCCCCCCCTCCCTGTTTTTGCTGATTTTTTTTTTGCTTTCTTTGCTGCTTAAAACCTTCAGAACACTATCCTAAATCCCTGATTTTTTTCTTCTACCGATTATACAAAATCTGGGTGCAAACTTGTTCAAGCGATATCTGAATGCACCAAACCCACAATTTTGAGTCTGAAATAGATGCTCTCTTTTCTACTTGTTGTTTTTTCTTCCTTCTGTTTTTTTTTCTCTATCTTCTGTTTTTTTTTCTACCTTCCGATTTTTCTACTTTTTTTTTACCTTCCATTGTACCTTCCATTTCTCCTCACTGTAGTCATGATCTTTTCCTCCATTTTTTTTTCATTTTCTGAAAGTTGCCAGGAGAGAACTATAAAATAGGCATTCTGGCTCACCCACCTCCGCCAGCTCCAACCGGCTAAAGCCGGTTTCGCTGTTGCTCCGCCGGCTTACCCAGAATGCCTATTTTATAGTTCTCTCAAACATACATAATGTGTAGGATTATCTGTTTTATAGTTCTCTGTCACTGGACCGTTAAGAAGTAAACAAACAAAACAATGGGGACTTGGTTAACCATGCCTTTATTCTTAGGAGGGCTATTTGTCAACCAAGTTGGGATTTCATTCTATTGTGAGGAATGACTGGCTATTGAAAGCTATCTGAATAGGGAGTGTCTGAAAAGGGGTGGGATGTGTGTTCACACAAGCGTAGAATCGTGGCACGTTGTTGAAGATTATTCTAAGCAGCCACCAAGTGCACTTATTAAAAGCTTGATTCAACAAACAAGACAATTGTATAAAGTACACCCGGCGGCAGCCTGAATAGGCAGCCTGTTGAATAGGACGTGACAAAGCATGGAGTAGACTTCAATGAAAGGTAGTCCAACAGTAGAAAACCTTTTCATACGTTTCCAGAAACAAGCCAGCTCCGAAATTCTCAAGAATTCTAGGATTCTAAAAATAGTACCGTTCACGCGTGAACGGTAGGTCTTCCAGACAAGCCAGCTCCGACAGATAGGATTCTAAAAATAGTACTGTTCACGCGTGAATGGTCTCAGCAATCGAGATATCACCCTCAGTTTACGGGAATAGGAAGGTGAGATTCCAATATGTTGTCTCAACCAATCTTCCCATTTTTGTCTTGAGTAATCTAGCAATTCTTGATGAACGGTTTGTGATTCAAGAAGTTCTATCTCTAATTCAGAAGAGATACTGTCTTGCGACATAACACAACACTTTCTAACTGAAAACACGACTGCACTGCACACCCGCAAATGACAAGACAGCTAGGTTCAGTTGCTAACAACACAAGTGCTGGGCGGAAATGTCGTCACTGTTACTAATCAGCTGATTCTATCTAGTCTTGTGATTGGGGGAAGGTAAGAAACATGTTTTGATATGTTTGGAAATTTAGCCGCCTAAATTTATACAATGACGTCTAACGCCTGTACTAAACGACGCCGTCTAAATTTATACAATGCCGCGTGGCGGCCCGACGCCCTTATGTGTAACTTGACACGAACCAGCAAACAGTGCGACGCTTCGACTCGGCAATTATGCAGTTGAGTAAGCCGGGGCCTAGAGTACTACATAAAGGCAGAAGGGAGTTGTCTCCCCGGAAAAGAATGTAACAATTAATTGTGAAAAAAAATCGTCATTAAGTCGTTCTAGGTTCTTATTCAAGTCGGCATCACGTTCTTATTCAAGTTCTTATTTAAGTTCTTAACAAGTTTTTATTCAAGTTCTTAACAAGTCAACATCAAGTTCTTATTCAAGTTCTTATTCAAGTACTTATTCAAGTTCTTAACAAGTCGTCATCAAGTCGTCATTAAGTTCTTATCAAGTCGTCATTAAGTTCTTATCAAGTCGTCATTAAGTTCTTATCAAGTTCTTATTTAAGTTTTATCAAGTCGTCATCAAGTCGTTATTAAGTTCTTATTCAAGTCACTTATAATTATTTATTAAGTTCTTGAAATATTATTCCATCTGAAATGGATCAAAATGATCTTTTGTTGTTGGCGGTTCTGGCATGTTTTTTTGTTTGGCTTCTGTATTTAGTGGTTGAGATTTTTTTGACTGCTTTGGTTCTTGCTGGCGTTGTGTATATTTTTTATAACCGTAATAACCACCCCCAGCAGCAATGACGCCAAAAATGCCAACTCTTTTAATCCAAATAATCCATGACGACTTTGGTGTTGTAGGTCTTGAATCAACTTGTGTATTTACAGCTGGCATTGAAACAACTGTTGGCGTTGGAGGTGTTATGTTTTCATTATGAGTTACATTTTGTGATTGCAACATTAATTTTTTTTGTTTGTTCCACTCTGCTAATTTTTTTCCTGCTGCAACGCGCCCAGGATGAGGAGGCTTTTTACTGGTCACTTTCTCCATCAATGTTTTCTGCTGATTTTCTGGCTCGGTCATTTTGAAGGGAAACAAAATCTATATGATTAAAAGTAATTAATCCCATGATTAATGGCGATAACAATGTTCCAAATCTGTAATATAGATCACATCCTAGAGACTCTAATGACTTTGTTAAAACTGGATCCTGCGTTAAATCATACATAAAATCTTGTTCAGAATCAATGGGAGCAAATCTACTAACTAGTTTAGTGTACAAACTAAGAACCGTTTGCCCAACACTTTTTACCATTCTTGACCCCAGTTGCGCTTCATACCTGTTGTGATACTTTACAATGTCTTGTGGCGACATCTGTTGAATCTGTTCTATGCTGAATTCATTTCCAAGGTACTGTTTTGTTTTTCCACACGCCGCCAAAGAATACAGCCTTTCCTTTTGGCACATAATAGCTTGGTCATCAACTTGATCATTTGTAAGTTCAGGAAGTAAATCATCGCAGTTCATGTTTTATTAATGAATAAATATTATTTTATTTTTTAAAAATGAGCACCGAAAAAACTATTACTAACCTTGTATACCATTCTGCTGTTATTGGAGGCCTAAGTGTAGGATACACAATGCTTGGTAAAAACTTGTTAAGAATAAAACCAGCAGATCTTGGCAAACTAGACTTTGAAGACTCAGCAAAGCTGATTGCTGTTATTACAGCTTCATTTGCTACGAAAGATTTTCTAGTTAAGCAAGGAATAATTCCAGACAGTATTAATATGTAAAATTAAAAAAATACATTTATAAAAATGGCTTCACTCGTAATGATGATTGGTGGCGCTGTGGTTAATGCGCTTGCTTTTAGCGGAAGTAATTACGCATTTAGTAAACTACGGGATGACGGCGAGAGAAAAAGACATAACAGAGCTATGGAGCAACTAGCCGCTGCACAAGCTGCGTATGAAAAGCAGAGAATTGAGCAGTTAGATTTTATTAACGATGAACTGAAAAAACAGGGACATGCAGCTTACACATTTAAAGATGTTGATCAAGCAATAAAAGAATATTATCTTGTAACAGGCAAGCCAATCGAGACATTGCCTCCACCAAAATTCAGCGATTTTTATCAACCATCAGAAAAACAAAAGATGCAAGAAATATTGTTTATTGCCTTTGGCATGACCGTTGTGTATTTTGTTGCACATAATATTGGCTGAATAAAAAATGAACAAGATCTATTATTCGCCAAAAGGATATTGGAAGGGAATAACAGCAATTAAAAAGCTAAGCCAAGCAGCTGGAGTCAGTGAACAAACAGCAAAGGAATGGTTATCTAAACAAGCGATTTGGCAAATTTATCTACCAGCGCCTAAACGAATACAGAGACCACACTTTGTGAATATAACACCAAACGACACCCATCAAATGGATCTTCTATATTTACCCCATGATACGATTAGACGAAAAAGATTTAAGTACGCACTTACAGTCATTGACATAGCTTCAAGATACAAAGATGCTGAACCATTAACACAAAAGAGTGCTTCTGCTGTTGCTGTCGCTTTACAACTGATATATCAACGAGGCCCGTTAACTTATCCTCGCATGATTCAAGTCGATGATGGAAAAGAATTTAAAGGTCAAGTGAATCAATTATTGTTAAAACATAGAGTTACCATTAAAAGAGGCATTCCGGGTGTTCACAGATCACAGGGTTTGGTTGAAAACTTTAACAAACAGTTATCTGAAAGACTTTTCTCCTACCAGTATCACAGAGAGCTGATTGACAATTCTCGCAACACAGAATGGGTTAGAAGGCTGCCCTCAGTTCTACGTGCAATGAATAATGAAGAATTTAAAGGTCTAAAACCAGTACAAGCAATCAAAAAACAAAAAATAAATGTTGTTGAAGGAGAGTCTTCATCCAGCAAACTATTACCATTTGGTTTGAAAGTGAGATACCTTTATTCGCCGGGAGAAGCGGAAGGGGACACTCACATCAGGGCAACAGATCCAGTTTGGAGTGTTGATCCATATGAGATAAAAAAAATTGTGAAAATGAATCCGCCCGTGTATTATTTACGAGAAACTGACACAACAAAACGACCAGCCCCTCAAAGATCTTTTGTGAAGGAAGAACTGCAGATAATCCCACCAGACACAGTTCCGCTTTAACTGATTTACGTAAATATATTTGAGTTAAAATGGAAGCTCAAAAAAAATTATTTGCGTATAGATTTATTATTAAAACAATGATAAAGAATAAACTACCCATTGATCCTAATTTATATGAAAAAATCAAAAATCTTGAAAAAATCAAAAATCTTGAAACAACAACCACAAATAATCCAGCTATACTGGATAAAGAAATTACTGAGTATCTAATTGCGCTTGACCAAATGTCCTCCAGTGCCCAATTGCATATGAATACTCTGGATTAACAAATACTCGTTTAGTGTTTGTTCTATCTAATGACTTCTTTGTTACAACAGTTGTGTTAATCTCATGCAGATTAGATCGCAGCTTGTAATTGTCATGATGAAAAGTCTTATTGCCAAACAATGCTTCTTTGTAATTGTCATGGGATATGTTTGACTGCACAACACTACGAGATATTCCCTTTGCTTTTTTAACAACTTTTTTTTGGCTTGAAAGACTGTACATTTTCGACCTCAAACCAACAAACTCCTTGATCACACCTCCAGATAATTCATCCTTCATCTTACCTAAAACCTTCTTGTTAATATCTGAATGCAAAGGCGAATCTTTAGGATAATCAGATGTGTCGTACCATCCCGCATGCCCTTTAGCTACTTCTAATTCCATGTCTTTATAGATATCTTCAGTAGGGATGTTGATTACAAAGGAATCTGTATCTGTGTAAAGTACTTTGGACTCCGGATACAAGGGTTTAAAGTAGTCGTAAAGAAATTCTAACATCAAAAGCTTTGACAGCTCTAAAACAGTAAACCCAATAAAAACGGGCTTATCCAATTTGACTTTCTTTTTTTTCATCATTATGCCAAAAAGCTGATCATGAAATCTTCTGAAGTCCTGATAATTAGGTTTAGAAGTTAGCTTAATTGCATCGTTTTCTCTGGTGACCAATCTAACATCTTTACGCTTGTGCGGATTCTCCATAGTCTTTCCAAAACAGCTGTTGTTCATCAACTTGAAAAAGTCTTTTTCTGAAGCATCTGTGGATTTAGTTCTGAGATCAGTATTCTTCATGATGTATGGTTTCATGAACTGTTCTTGATCAAATGCAATTATACGATGAACAGCTGTCAACTTTAAACCATGTCTTAAATAAAATTGAAGAAGTCTGTAATGACAGACATAATTTTTTTTGTCATGAAGATTAGGCACAAGTTTAGGCGGTTCTGTCATTGACACTTTTAGACTTTCTGCCGCTAATGGATAGTCATTATGGTAATCATGAAGTTCATGAGGATATTCTAAATCAACTTCTAGAATGAGACCTCTTTTACGATCAGCTTCTAGAGTAGGTAGCCATTTTAAAAACTTTTGAATGTCTTTGAGTCCTGTGTACATTTTAAAGTTGCGTAATGGAAGTGATTGCGCCATAGCCCAACCATACAGATTGTTTGCATCTAAATACATGAGATAGTTAGACCTTTTACTTGGATCATAGTCGTCCAAGTATTTGTTGTTTGCTTTACAGTAATGGTGCGACGCCATACTGATTCCCCCACGCAATCCGTTTTCAATCATCTGAAGCATTGGCAGGTCAGACAATAAATCAATCTGTACTCCAGTAAATTTTAAGAAAGCGTCCCAGCTCATCCCAGGCGCAGAAATATAATGCGCAGGATCCAGGCTGTAATGTTTCATGCAGGTCTTCCTATAATTTTCAAAGACGTCCGCCAACAAACAGGTATCCGCCATTAAATAGGAATCATGATAGTCTCCCATCGTTTTACACTCTAACTTCTGCCACGCATCTTGAGCATAAGAATAATCAGAATCACTGATGTCCTTTCCTCTAAGACTACTAAAGAACGCGCCTTTAGGTGGAAGGGCTAGGTTATCAAACCTTTCCCAACTGTTCATGTACTCATAAGGGTAAACGCCCTTTCTAACAAGAGTTGGGTCAAAATATTCTTCCGTTATTGGGCAGGACTTTAAGGATCCCGCCAGTGACTCTAATGAACCCATCATGTGTTGCATAGAGTCGTAGAAAGACATGTTATTTAAAGTGAAACACATGTACTTTTCTGATGACTGTGCAATGCATGACACCCTGAAGTCGCTGGTTACTGCTTGCATTATAAGGTGAGAGTCGTAACCTCGCAAGTTGTGAAAGAATATAGGCAGCTTCCATGTCTTTGGTTCAAACTTTAGTTGAAGATTGCATTTGTTATGTGCTGCTCCTCTAAACTTTCCACTAATGTGATCATGGTCTCTTACTGTTGGATTCTCTGCGGTGGCAACCAAGGCCGCCCCACAAATCCAACAGTGAGTGGCTGAGTCATACTGTTGTTGGTCTTCAGGCGTCATTATGATTTCAGATAAGTTTAGATTATTAGAACAGGCATTACGCACTTGCTGCATGCGTTTTAAGAAGTATTTTGCAGCATTTGGTCCTCTGTATAATTCTGGCTTTGAATGGGCGCCATCCGACCTAACAATGATGAAGGCAAATGAGCAAATCTGATGATTACTCATTAAGACTGTTTTAGGAAGTTTCTGTGGGGTTGGTCCTTCATAAGGAACAATGAGTGATTCGAAGTCTGCGTAAACAACATATGGACTAGTTTGCAACCGTTTCCAGTTCTTAAAACTAACTTTACTGCCTTCTCCGGGCGTAATTAGTTCTGTATCACAGTCAACTGGGCTAATACAATGTTTTATATGTTCGCTCGCAGCTTGAACGGACGGAATTCTTGTTAAACATTTTCTACAGAATTCTTGTTTGCTATGTTGTTTTGTAGTATGCACTAGTAATCTACTCATTGTGCGTATTAGAGTGTAGTGCAACCCATTAAGGCTTTGCATCAGGAGTAAGTCTACATGAGTTTTGGTTGGTTCGCCTATTGTTGGACTGTTCTTTGACACTCTAATTGGCAGAAGGTTGGTTTCTTCAGACCATGTGTAGACATTAACAGTTATTGGTGGATTTTGTTTTTCAAACTGATCAATTTTGTCTACAGCCATAGGAAATTCAAGGCCGTTAAAGTTAAGATCATTGGCCCACTGTAAATAGTTAGATACTCTCTCTGCATTTTTGGCAACGTGATGCAGCCTAGCAAGAACGCACCACATAAAACATTTGTCGTCTGAATTTTTTATGTTCAAAACTGCTTTCTTTGCAACCAATGTTGGAGGCAGTGGAATGTAAGACTTGCCAACAATCGGCTCATACTTAGCCTGTTTTAATCTGATGTCTAGGACTTCACCCTCTGACCAACCAGAGCCTCTCATTTTAGCTGCTTCAGAGGCTTCATTAAACTGTGTAAGAAGTTGATCTGCCCAACCGGGTGTTAAGTCATTATAAGAAAGAATAGTCTGCTGTTTAGTTGAGACCCAAACTTCTAGATTTTCTTCATTTATTGTTATATAGTCGATTAAAACAACTAACCTTACTTTAACTGGAGGGTTTATTGTTAGTTTACTTGGAACTTGAGAAATAGCGTGTACAACGCTTTCCCGCACGTTTTTTGGATTAATAACTTCTAAATCAATCTCATTTAGTGCTCTTGACAAACGCTCTTCCTCGAGCATTGCTTCAAACAATTCATCTGAACCTTCATATATCTTATCCATGCTGAGTTTCTTTTCTAACTCAAAATATTTATTTAAATTAAAAAAAAAATACTTAATCAGAATCAATATCAACGGTCTTTTTGTGCTTGGACTCATAAACTAAAGTATAAACGCCCTTTGGTGTTGTTAATGTGAGCTGTTTAGAACAGAGTTTAATGTCTCGTTTACTTTTTTTAAACATTCCTTTTTTATCTGGTCGGTGTCTGGTTGTTGAGAAAAAGTTGCCCGTGCCTTTCTTTGAAGATCAAACTTTTGTCTTTTGTAGTCCTCAAAATCAGCCTGTAGGCGACTAAATTCTTCATCCGTGATGTTTGAGTCGACAAGTGCTTTATCAATTATCAGTTTGAAGGAACTAAGTTTAGCTGTTATTAGTTGAACCATAGCTGTGTGCTTTTGGAGTTTAGCTTTTATTTTTTTGCTGACAGCACTTACAGCTAATGAACACAGGCCAAGAGTTAAAGACAAACCACCTAGAGGTAAAGCTACCGGTGCACCTACGCCTGTTGCTAAGAGACCTACACTTGTTCCTGCTGATAGAGCACTAGCTGTCGATGCTCCAGTATTAACATATGTAACAGCATTAAAGACAGCAGAATACCTTCGTTTGGTTTTGCTGTATTTTGAAAGGTCCTGCTCTAGTTGGGTTTGCATTTGTGTTATGTTTGTTAATCTGAAAGTTTTTATGTCTACAGCAACAGAGTTCTCTTCTTTGGGCACTTTTGGATAAGTCGTAACAGACATGCTTTTTTAAAATAAAAATAATTTAGTATTGGATATCTTTTAATCTGTTATCTTGAATATTCAGCTGCGCATCATATATTAAAAACAAATGTACATTAAGTGGTTTATCACTCTCTTTTTCTTTATCAATTTGAATGTTTATTACGTCTTTAACTGTTCTCCCACTCCCATGCAACTGATTATCTTCTGTTGACCTTAGGTCAATCCATAAACCGTATTTCGTTGTTAAATATTCATCAAGTCTAACACTGTGAAGGTGTAGATCTTTAGACACAAGGTCTACTGTTGGATTTCTACACCTCCCGCCTCCAAACAATTTTCTTATTTCATCAAAATGATGATAAGGTTTAAGCCCGCTACCGTAGACTTGGTTAGGACTACCCTCAATTGAACATTGTACTTTCGTTATTTTAGGATTGATAAACTTTTCACTTTGTCTTTGATATGGTTCTTTATCATCTTCACACAGCAATAAAATACCTTTAAGTGATCGTGCTGCGGCGCTAAAACTAAAATTCCATATAGTGTCTGCTCTGCTTTTAGGATATTTTGAATGATGAATCACTCTTTCGTAATATATTGCTAATTTTGACTGATATTGTTGCTCAATCAGCCTTGCTAAGTTAGGGTTGCTAACAATGTCAAACTCTAACGAGATGTCGAAAATGCTGTACTTGGAATCAGTGTCTGTCGATCTAATGACACGTTTGTATTCATTAAAAGTTAGTTCATATGACAATCTGTCTTTTAATGCTCCTTGAAAGTATGGCGCATGCGCTTTTAACAACTCAAAATCTAAGGGTATGGAAAAGCGATTTCCATAAGCAAAACTTACAGCTTCATACTTGTTGCCGGCTTTAGCGTCTTCGGCGTCTATTCTGTGTTTTAGTGCTTCGTTATTTTCGATTCCTTGAAACGCAAGATCGGCCCTTTCATTCGCGGTTAGCCATAGATCAGAATAGATTAGAAATATGTCTGCATTGTGTAAAGAAAATATTTCTTGCCCCTCAAGTTTTATAGAAATTTTCTTAACGATTGCCCGTCCCAAATTCTGTACAACTGTCCTGTTTGCGTCTGTTGCTGATTCGAGTTCTATTTTGAAAGTAAGACGTGCAGATCCCGGCACAATCACTTCATCTGCTCCTAGGTCTGGAAATTTAACAGTAAGAATTTGATCTGAATCAATAGTAGATGGATTATTTGGAACAATAATATTCTGTTTATTTCCCTTCACGCCAAAGGGCTCTTTCAGTCTTCTATGCGGGTCAAGAATTGAGCCATATGCTTGTGACATTTTTTTATAAAACAAAATAAAAAGTTAATTATTTAAAAACATGGCAGAAGAAGATTATGATGTTTTTGATCCTGGAGACGACATGAGTGAAATGACGCCTTTGACACATCCATTACAATCATTGCGGCGTGAATTAACAGAAAGTAAGGTCAAATCATTTTATCAAAGTTTAGGCCAAGAACCTCCTGAATTTATAGACCCTAATGATTTTGAAACAAAAGATGACCATTTGTTTGTGAAAAACGAGCAAGGACAACTTGTTCAGCTTACAACTAAACCAGACCCATCAAAGTTTTTAGCAAAGACTACAATTAGACAAAGGCTCAGTGTGAGCGATCAAAATCGCCTTGGCATTGCTAAACCGCGAAGATTAGACAGTGAGGCAGTTGCTAAACTTCAAAACACACTACAAGAACTCCCAACAGATAACCAAATACAAAACATACCCCTTAAAGATTTAAGCCCAACAGCAGACAAAATAATAGAAACCAGTTTTTCAGAAGAAACAGTATTAAAAACTATGCACGATCCGCCGCTACCTATGAGAGAAATAACGGCCCTTGATCATGCTTTGAAAAGCATCAGAGGCGAATTAACAAACAATTTAGCAAAACTGGGTGAACTAGATGAGCATATAAAAAGAGAAAAAGAAAAACTAGTTGAGGCTGATGACCACAACTTAGGACCTGGTGTTAAAGAAAGAATAACACAAAGACTAAAAGATCTTGAACAAGAGAGATCAGCAAGACTAGAAGTGCTGTCTACTAACCGAGAACAATTACGAACTCAAGTGAGCAGAATAAGAGAAACTATCCAAAGAATTTTATATGAAGACACGACGTTAGCAGAACGAATAAGAACACTGTTTAGAGAGCAAGGTGTCACATTAGCAAGTGTTATAACAGCCTTAGGATTTGCAATAAGTACACTGGTGTTGGCTATTACAGGCGGTGGCGGTGGGGGAGCAGTGCCGCCAGGCCCGCCAACTCCGTCGTCAGATAAATCATGGGTAAAAAAACAACTCGATCACCTTGCAAACTTACTAAAAAAATTAGCCAGTAAAGCAATAGATTCTTTGCCTGGTATAATAGGGGGATCGTTAGCTGGCTTTTGTCTGCCGCAAGTAAAGTAGTTGGCTTTATGGCTGAGCACTTATGGGCATTAGTTGTCTTAGTAGTTGGGTTACTTTATAGTAAGATAAAGACCAAGTAATCCTAGGGCAGTTAATCCAATAACAAGTGCCGTCTTTTCATATTCATGGTCATCACGTGCGTCTTCAATGGCCTTTGGGCTTTGGGCCTTGGGGATTGGATGGGGTTTTGAGGGGGCTTCTTTTTTTATTGCTATTGCTGGCTTAGAATTTATGTCGTTTTTTCCGACCTTCTCTTCATTGCCAGCCACAAGGATTTCATTATTATAGTTTATTATTGTTCCTATCTGAAGTCTGAGGTCAGAAGGCAGCATGTATAAACCAGTGCCAACAGCAAAGTCTACTTTCGATCTTGCAAATTGTAAAACATTTTGGTACCTTTTAATACTTGAAGGCAAATCAATTGCAGAATTAATAGAATCCTCTAAATTTGCTAAATACTGTTTTTGGGCATCAAAGCCAGTAGAAGGATCAGTTATGTTAGATCTTGCCTGTGCTTGCGAACCTAGCAAACACCAAACATAAGTACGAATAGAGTCGTTTATTCGTTCTATTCCCGCTCTAGTTAGGCCCTTAGAAGTATCTAAAATAAATGTTGTCCATGCTGTTTTATGCTCTTGCTCTATGGACCCGAGGTGAACAGTTGTGCCTGAAGAGAAAGATGTGTAAGGAGGATTCCAATCATAGTTACTTTCTGTGCACTCCCCAATAATAAAGAGTGCCTAAACCATGATTAAGATCCAACTTTTGTCTAAAGTCTGTCTTTGGGTCAATATCAAATTCGTTACAGATCCTTTCAAAAGCCTTGTAATCTATTCTGTTGCTGAATGGATTAAACGTTTTGTCATTTGGTAATGGCGCTTGCAGTTCAGACAAAATACGTCTGAAGGTGTAATAAAAATGAAATCTATACACTGACCTCACCAAAGGAACAGGATGATTTAAATGATCAGCATACGACACTCCACACCCAGTTGAAGCACAAAACACAGCAAAGTTTAACTGGTTCTGATAAAACTGCATCGGATGACTAAACCACACTTTCAGGATGTGGTCTTTTTTAATAGGGGGGTTAAGATATCTGTTTAATGGAGTACTAACCTTTACTTGAAAGGCGTCAGACTGAGTCACAGAAATGTCAAGGGTGTCAGTTGTTATATTTTTAAGATTGTAGTGCGGCCCAACAGAATATTTTGCATTAGTATATTTGAATGCACTCATTTTTAAATTGTTTTAAAAATGTTTGTAACAATAACAACTCAAGACAGTCCTTCGTTTTTAGAGTATGCTATTGATAATGAATGCGGAACCCGAAGGGTTGCACTCCATGAAATTTTTTACAAAGTCGTATGGTTTAATATAAGTGAATCCAAGGAGAATAATAAGGTTAAAAAATTTTATCATAGAGGCTTAGATAGCCAGTTAACCATACCTGATGGTTATTACGGGTTTTGCTCGCTAAAAGAAGCAATGAGTAACTTCGGCATTACTCTCAAACTTAACAATGCAAATTTGAAAATAATGTTGACATTCGAACCTGAAGAAGAAGAAGTACGTTACTATTTTGATGGAGAGCTAGCTAAAATGTTAGGCTTTGCAACTGGCAATCATGGTTTTAGAGTTACATCAGACAAAACTACTTATGAGGGAGAATATCCGCTCGATCTTGCATTACATTCATTACTCTATGTTCATTTGGACGAGCTGAGCACTGATGAAAACTTAAATGATGGAAGGCCCTCAACTGTTTTAAGAGCTCTTCCATCAGGGAAAGCTGCATATTGCGATTATGAAATTATACAATTCCCTAATTTACAGTTTAAAAGATTAGCTTGTGGAGGGTCAGATCATTTAATATAAAGATCACAGATAAAACAGGGAAAGTCGTAAAATGTGATAACCTGCACATTGTTTTAGAAATAAAATAATACGTTGTTTTAAAAAATGTCTCGTGGGCCAGAAGAATCAGGAGTTACATTAGCGCCTGAGAGGTGTGTAACTTTAGAATTAAAAGACCTTGCAGACGTTGAGGACTTTGAACAAAACGGTAAGATAGGCACTTTGTATGGTTTTGAGTACACTAAAGATGGTTATTATAAGCGCAAAGAGGTTGACGACAACAAAAGGTTTCCTAAACTAGAACAACTACGCAATCTAGAAGCAAATAATACAGGTCAGTATGAATATAAAATAGTTCGAAAAACTGACAACAAATGGCACTTAGAACCATATTTAGAATGGGACATAAAATTTGAATTCGTAAGCCCATTTACATTTTTTGACCGTCAAAAAAGTTTTAGAAAAGCATTGAACTCTGGCCCTTTACATGTAAGTCTTATGCCAGAGGACAACAGTCGAAAAGAGATCGAAATAAAGAAGTTTGGGAGCAAACAGTACATCCTCCACAGAAGAGAATCAGTTTTGAAGGAAGCTACTACAAAAGTACAGTTCTTTCCACGCACGTTATTAGGAGACACGTTCAGAATAATATTTGAAATTTCTGTCTTAAAAGATGTGGGGAGGAATGGAGCTGTGGGTGTCAGTGACAACCTTATGGAAGGAATTCTTATTAGCTGGCAAAACTTAGACGTTGACAATCTTAAAGTTACTGTTCTGGTTCGTCACGATGGTGAAAATTTTAAGGTCGTAACAACAAGCAACAAAATCAATGTTAGTCTTAATAGAAACAATCTGACAAAACTGAGTTGGATTAATCTGACACATTTAGACCTTATAAGATTTTATTGTACTGATTAAATTTTGACGGATAGTATGATAACAACACTAACTGGTGTAAATTAAATT
>CM065716.1:80418573-80428573 GCA_033310375.1 Conus canariensis | reverse complement strand
GTGAGTTGCTGGTGGGGAAGTCTGTGGGTTGGTGCTGTTGGGCAAACTTATGATGACACCTCTCTTGTGGTATAACAAAGATACGAGTGGGTGACAGTTCAACTTACGCCCTAGTCTTTCTTCGGCTGTTTTCTGTCTTGCGGACGGAAGGGACTCTGGATTAGTACGACCCCGCCAACGGTAAGTTTGTGGTTGGATGAAAGTAGTTAAAACGTTCTTTGAGAGTAAAAATGATCATGGTCTAAGTAATGGGATTGATGGTTATGATGACAACAACAACAATGATAATGATTCAACTAATAACAACAATAATGATAATGATAATAAAGTTAAAATGTTCTTTGAGAGTAATAATGATAATGGTCTTAGTAATGGGATTGATGGTTATGATGACAACAATCATGATGATTCAACCAATAACAATAATAATGATAATAACAATAATAATAATAATATGCTGCTGCTGCTGCTGCTGCTGCTGCTGCTGCTGATGATGATGTTAATTATAAGAATAATGATAAATGTAATAATAATAATAATAATAACAACAACAATTGTAATAGTGATAACAAGAACAAGAACAACAACAACAACAAATATAATAATAATAATAATAATGACGATAACAATAATAATAATGATGATACTACTACTTCTATTACTACTACAAATTGCAGTAGTAGTAGTAATAGTAGTAGCAGTAGTAATGGTTATGATTGTACTTTGTTGAAAACCAACACTGTTAATATCGGTTTGTTTAGAGCGTCATCCCTTGTTGAGTGCATGTATTCATTCCATGCGCTCTCTCTCTCTCTCTCTCTCTCTCTCTCTCTCTCTCTTCTCTCTCTCTCTCTCTTCACACGGAAAGAGAGAGAGAGTGTGAGTGTGTTTGTCTGTCCGTCTCTCTCTCTCTCTCTCTCTCTCTCTCTCTCTCCTCTGTTTCTGTCTTCTTGTTTGTCTGTTTGTCTGTCTGTCTGTCTGTCTGTCTGTCTCTCTCTCTCTGTCTCTGTCTCTCTCTCTCTCTCTCTCTCTCTCTCTCTCTCTCTCTCTCTCTGATTTCCGCACATTTAAAGAAAGACTGATTGACTGTAGGTGGCAAGACTGGAATTTTCATGTTCAAAATAGTAACAGGTTTAGTTTTTATAGAACATTCAATAATAGGCATTCTCTCCCAACGTACATGTCATTGCGTATGGACAGGCACTTGAAGTTTATAATGTCAAAGTTTAGAATTGGTGTGTCTGATGTTTTTGTTCATTATTATCGTTATAGACAAATAGATGCTTCTGAGTTGTGTCTATTATGTCGGCAGTCAACAGAAGATGAAATGCATTTTGCATTAATTTGTCCCAAATTGCAAGATATAAGAGAACAATTTATTTCACAGAAATTTTATGCAGGACCCTGCTTATTCAAGCTTATTTTGTTAATGTCATCTCAGAATGAAAGCATTGTAAAACAGTTTGCAGTTTATTTATACAAAGCTTTCAAAAGACGAAGCATTTGTGTAATGTAATTACCATCATGAATTTGGTAGTGCGACTTTCTATGTTACATGTACGTCCCCCTTCTGAGGGGCCAAGGCCTATAAGAATAAAACATCTGAATCTGAATCTGAATCTCTCTCTCTCTCTCTCTCTCTCTCTCTCTCTCTCTCTCTCTCTCTCTCTCCTCTCTCTCTCTCTCTTGAACAATAAACAAACTGAAACTTTCTGTTTTCTTTTCATGAGTCGCTTGACGTGTCAGTTCAGGAGATAACTTGATTATGATTATTGACAAGAAATAGATGCACAAGTGGAGACAACTGCGAAGCCAGCTAAAGTTTGAAATAATGTGCACTGCTGAAAAGGAAATCCAGTGTACAATGTTGTGATAAACTCGTTCATATATTGAGAAGCGTGCTGAGCCGATTATTTTTCCTTTCTTCATCCATGCATTCATTTGTTCATTCGATCATTCATTGTTTTTTTTTTCTTTCTTTTGTTATTTCCTTCTTTCGTTCTTTTAGTTTTCCATTTTCTTTCCTTCTTTCTCTTTTTTCCCTTCCTTCCTTTTTTCTTTTTTTTTCCTTCGTTCTTTGTTTTCTTGTTTATCCTTTCTTCCTTTCTTTCCTTCATTAGTTCCTTAATTGTTCCATTCACTTCGTGCTTCTAATTTTCTTCATTTTGGCTTCTTCCTTTACGTCTCCCCCCCCCCCCCCCCACTTCTTTCTTTTATCTTTTCTGTCATTTGGTCCTTCTTTCTCTCCTTCCTTCAATTTTTCTTTTGTTTCTCCTTTCAGTGTCTATATCCTTGTTTACCATCCATCTTCCCCCCCCCCCCCTTTTGTCTCTTTTCTTTCTTGCCTTGTTTTATACTTTCCCTCCTTCTCTTTTTCGTTTTTTTTTTCTTCTTTCTTTCTCATCGTCCACTTCTTCTTTTTTTCCTTTCCTTCTTATCTTCTTTCTCTTTTTTTTTTTTTTTAATTTTTTTTTCTATTATTTTTTCCTATTGCCCTGATATGGCCCTTTGCGGTCGGCTGGGCCATAAGCAACATGATCTTTCTCTTCTTCCGGGAGTTCTTTCTGTCTCTCTCTTCTTTCTTCTCCTTCTTCCTTCTTTCTGTCTTTATTTCTGTATCTCTCTCTTGTTCTTTCGTTTTCTCATTCTTTCTTTTATTTCCTCATTATCGTCTTTTCTTTCTTTTTCTCCTTTTTTTTTTGTCCGTTTCCTGTTCGACTTATTTTTTCATCGGTATTTCTACTTGATTTATTGGTTCATTTCATCGTCCCGTTCTGGGCTTCTTTTTGAATATTTTTCAATTATCTTAAATTCTACAATGGAAAGAGTTTAAAAAACCATTTTTGCGCGGTTTTAATGAGGGGTAAATTTACTTTTTTTTATTTACCCATTTTATTATTAGTGTTTGTTTTTGTTTGTTTGCTTGTTTGTTTGTGCGTTTGTTTTGTTTTGTTTTTGTTTGTTCGTTTTGTTTTGTGAACTGAATCTCTCTCTCTCTCTCTCTCTCTCTCTCTCTCTCTCTCTCTCTCTCTCTTTCTCGTCTGTCTGTCTCAATCTCTGTCTTTCTCTGTCTTTCTCTGTCTCTGTCTCTGTCTCTGTCTCTGTCTCTCTCTCTCTCTCTCTCTCTCTCTCTCTCTCAGCTTGTGCCAGTGTGCATGTGCTCTCGCGTGCGCACGCGCATAAGCATTTGTGTGTGTGTGTGTGTGTGTGTGTGTGTGTGTGTGTGTGTGTGTGTGTGTGTGTGTGTGTCTGTGTGTGTGTGTGCGTGCGTGCGTGCGTGCGCGCGTGCGTGCGCGCGCGCGCCCGCGCGTATAAATTATGCTATCCAGACAACTGTGCTCTCACCGTGCGATCTTTTGTATGTGCAATGTGCCCGCGGCATTGGACTAGTGGTTTAACTTTTCCTGTAAAACACTCGCATCCAAAGGGGAAGTGAGGCAGGAGCGAGATTTGAGTGGAGATCTGCAGGAGCTTTGAATGACAATGTGGGGACTGTGTCCACGTTGTAGCCTGTCAACAGGAAACACCAGAATCTGTACCAATGTATTGTGGACTGATCGGGACGAAAGTGATATTATTCTGATTCTGTCCTGCGTCAACGAATCTCCAGAGCGTGTCTCTCAAGGATCTTAGTATGGGATCGTTTACAACAACAATAAATAAATAAATAAATAGATAAATACAAACAAAGCTAAAACGACATTGTTTGGAGAATTGAAAAAAAAAAGACAGAAAAAGAAACGTTTCATGGATGGATGGATGGATGGATGGATGGGTGGAAAGAGAGAGAGAGAGAGAGAGAGAGAGAGAGAGAGAGAGAGAGAGAGAAGACAGACAGACAGACAGACAGACAGACAGACAGACAGCGCATTAAAAGCAGATTTTGTTTTTATTCGCACAAGTCACTTTTTCAAAGGGAGTGGTGGGGTTGCAGGGGGACGGGGATCAAGGTAGTAGGGGGTGGGGTGGGGGGGGGTGGTGGTGGCTAGATATCTTGCTCAGACACAACTACCAACACTTACTTGAATACTGCCGTAGAAACAGATACAGATGCTTTTGTTTTCCACCATGAAGAGGGCTGTGCCCCCCCCCCCCCCTTCTCATCCTCCCACCCCTCGTCTCTCCTCTGCTCCTCGTCCTGCATGATTGTCTATATGGGATGTGAGTCTTATGGTGTCCGTGATAAACCCAGACAGCCTCATGGTACTCCGGAACTCTATAGGCAGACCAGAAGACCCCTGACGGGTCAGGTTATACAAGATGATAAAAGCGCGTTCAGACTTCTTGAAGGAATCCCTGATGACGTGTGTTGGACCACACAGGTGAAGGCCACGGAGTGTTTGCAGGAAGGGGGCCGAGTGGACATCGGGGTGGCGCGTTCGAATCTCCGCTGGGTCCATCGGCACATGGGGGTTAGGGTGGGGTGGGGGTTCCCATCAGACTTATCACTGGTTCTGACTCTCTTTCCCCAAAAGGCATTCGAACTGGACTGTACACCGAAGTTTTGTGTGTGAACGCAAGCACAACATCTTGTACACACTAAAGTCCAAGCACTAGCTTTTTCGGAAGGGAATGTCAGGTTGGCCGTTGGTGTGAATGACCGTGTTGACTTTGGTTCATTTTTGTACAGCAAAAACTGGGGGAATCCCTGGCAACGATTTAATTTTAGTTCATTTTTAGACAGCAGTAATGGGGAAATCCCTGGCAACGTTTTGATTTTCGTTCAATTTTAGACAGCCATAATGGGGAAATTCCTGGCAAGGTTTTGATTTTAGTTTCATTTTTAGACAGCAGTAATGGGGGAATCCCTGGCAACGTTTTGATTTTCGTTCATTTTTTTTAGACAGCAATAGTGAGGAAATCCCTGGCAACGTTTTGATTTTCGTTCATTTTTAGACAGCCATAATGGGGAAATTCCTGGCAACGTTTTGAATTTAGTTTATCTTTATGCAGCAATAATAGGGAAATCCCTGGCAGCGTTTTGATTTTTTTTTTTATACAGCAATAATGGGGAAGTCCATGGCAGCGTTTTGATTTGAGTTCATTTTGTACAGCAATATAGGAAAATCCCTGGTAACGTGAGTTCAATTTTAAACAGCAATAATGGGGAAATCCCTGGCAATGTTTTGATTTAAGTTCAATTTTAAACAGCAATAATGGGGAAATCCCCGACAACGTTTTGATTTTATTTTATTTTTATACAGCGATAATGGGGAAATCCCTGGCAACGTGTTTGTTCGAGTTCATTTTCATAGTGGGAGGCAAAACACGCGCAGGCAAGAAGTTTCTGATGCGGGAACGAACGGTCAGAAGTTTAGAGTAGGGGTTTTCGCGAGATTTCAACAAAACACATCTCTCTCTCTCATCAGATATTTAGGTTTCCCTCCTATGTATCCCTTTATAGATATGTATATAATGCCGAACAATTAAGTAATGGGGGGAAACACGTGCAGGCTAACAATTCTTCCGTCATGATAGTAATGATTTGGCAATAATTTGAACTATTTAAAAAAAGAAAAAAAAAAAAGGGGGGGAGGGGGGGGTATTGAAGGTGAAGAAAATTGGAACATCAAATTAAAATAACATATTGTAAATGTGTAAACCCTTCACTGGCTGCAAATCCTTCCCGAAGGCAGATCTATTGGTATTGCCTGCTCCTAAGCCTTTCGTCTGGTGGATCAGACT
Source organism: Conus canariensis (assembly GCA_033310375.1). NCBI lineage: Eukaryota > Metazoa > Mollusca > Gastropoda > Neogastropoda > Conidae > Conus > Conus canariensis. The sequence goes on along the minus strand of CM065716.1, from coordinate 80,422,888 downwards.
CATTAAGGAGACACGGCTGATTGTGTCTGTGCTCTTGGTGTCGAACAGAGACACACCACAGCCCATAACTCTGTGGTGTTCTCACCATCAAGGGTTCAAAAAAGAATCCAACAGCACCCCCAAAGCAGCCAGCAAACGGTAATAAATGAAACAAAACGAAAGTGTGGAGAGGAAAAAAGTTGCTGGAAAACCAAAACATTATGCAAACAGTATAAAATGTAGGGGACAATCTTCGAGCCTACAATGCTTGAGAGATCCCTTCAAGGATGCAAGGGAGATCAAAAGATACGGAACAGTCTTGAGTGGTCAGCTCTGCTGTTCAATAATAACCCAAGCATTGTCAGCGGCTAAGAAATGTGCAGAACAACCTTTACTTGGATCTCCTAAGAGATGCAGTCTCCCACTGATTGACCAAACATATAATGTATATAGATATATATGATAGGGAAACCTAAATCTGTTGGGCAGCAAAGAGGGGATGAGTGTGAGGGTTGGGGGGGGGGGGGGGTAGAGGAGAAAGACGTAAAATTGTAAGACTAAGAAGAAGTATGTCTCACCTTCCACTCTCTGCCCATTCCCACCCTGACGATTCTCGCTGTCTTTCCGCTGTGTTTCCCCATCTCCCCATCACTATGACTCGCCGTGCCCTGCCCCATCCAACACCCCCTCCCCCCCCCCCCCCTCGCCAGTCAGTTTTCCCCCCATTTTTCCCCTTTACCATTTTATCTCATAAATAGCCCCACTCCATCTCATTTTCTCTTCAGTATATTACAACAGCAAACCCCCCCCCCCCCCCCCCCCTCACACACCCGTCTTTTCCCTTCCTCCACCTCAGTCCTTCTCTCTCCGTCTGTCTGTCTGTCTGTCTCTCTTTCCCCTTCTGCTTACCCCATGTCACCCCCCCCCCCCACACACACACACACACACACAACTTCCCCCTTTATTGTTTTATTAAACTTATGTATTTCATTTGAATTAAGATCTTCTGAATTATTATAACCTCCGATGCAACTGTTGTGATGCTCAAATTTTGAGGTACAGGCTCACTGAATGAGGTCGAAAACAACAACATTCGGTGTAAATTGCTCTCTCTCCTCCCTCTGTCTGTCTGTCTGTTTGTCTGTCTGTCTGTCTGCCTGGCTGCCTGGCTGTCTGTCTATTCATAAAAGCGTATACACATATTAAACATGACAATGCAACAATATCCATGTAAAATGTAACAATACAACAATCTCCATGGAAAATGTAACGATGCAACAATCTCCATGGAAAACATAGTAATGCAACAATTTTCACGTAGAATGTAACAATGCAACAATCTCCACGTAAAGATGTAACAATGCAACAGTATCTGTGTAAAATGTAACAATACAACAATCTCCACGGCAAAGATAACAATGCAACGATCTCCACGTAAAATGCAACAACGCATCAAATTTCACGTAAAATGTGACAGTGCAACAATCTATTCGTAAAATGTAACAATGCGGCATCTCTTCGTAACATGTAACAATGCAACATCTCTTTGTAAAATGTAACAATGAAACAATATCCACATAAAAATGTAACAATACAGCGATATCCACGTAAAATGTAACAATACGACTATCCCCTCATAAAATGTAACAGTGCAGCAATCTTCTCGTAAACTGTGACAATGCAGCAATTTCCACGTAAAATACACCAATGCAGCAATGTCCACGTAAAATGCACCAATGCAGCAATGTCCACTTAAAATATTACAATGTAACAAATTTTACGTAAACGGTGACAATGTAACGGTTTCCACGTAAAATATAACCATGCAACAATCTCCACGTAAAAATGTAGCAATGCAACAATCTCTCAAAAAAAAAAAAAAAAAAAAAGCATTGCAACAACCTCCACATAAAATGTAACAATGCAACAATCTCCACGTACAGCGCAACAATTTTCACGTAAAATGTAACAGTGCAACAATCTCTCCGTAAACTGTAACAATGCAACATTTTTATGTAAAATGGAACAATGCAACAATCTCCTCGTAACCTGTAGCAATACTAAATCTCCACGTACAATGTGACAATGCAACAATTTCTCGTAGGCCTAAAATGTAGCAAAGCGACAATCTTCTCTCGTAAAATGTAGCAATTCAAAAAATCTTCACGTAAAATACAAAACTGCGGCAGTCTACGTGAAACAATACAATGATTTCCATGTCTGTGCCTGTTACACAAACATCGTAACGGATTGTTACATTTTGTGTTGATGGGGAGGTCGGAGCAACGTCACAAAGGCTACGTGTTTTTTTTGGCACATAATGCTGCTTTCTTCAGAATTTGTTTGACCGACAACTATCAAACAAACCCACTAATCACACACACACATGCACACGCACTTCTGCACACGCACACACACGCGCACATACACGCAGGCACCCACCTGCGCGCGCGCGCGCGCGCACACACACACACACCACACACACACACACACACACACACACACACACACACACACACACACACACGCGCGCGCGCGCACGCACACACGTGCGAGAACACGTACACACACGTGCGCGCACACATGCATGCGCACACCCACCGACCCCCCCCCCCCTCCCACACACACATATACATGCGCACGTGCACACACATGGGCCCGTGCCCACACATCCATACACACACATGCGTACATTCACTACACACACACACATACATAAAAGAAAACGACACAACCAATGTTAGGTAGGCACTCGAGGTCTGGCCAGCGCATTGCGCTAATGCGTAGGTCAGACATCTGTTAAGTCGTAGCCACGAGACTCTCTTCTTCAATTCTCTCATCTTAGTTGTTAATTTATCTATCCATCAGCTTAAGATCATGCGCAGTGTGGCCTCAAAACTTAGCGGATGTAGTGTAGCGTATATGGACTAGTCCGCACGCAGTGACGCCTCCTTGGTGAAACTGAAACTGAAATATTGAGACCTAGATATTCTGCTGTTGATGGGCAATGAAGTATTCATTCTATCCATTTTAACTCTTCAGGCCGATTGCAGTGTACAGTTAACTACTCTCTTTTACATTTGGCTGTTCACTTTGACAACAGAATAAAGTTTAGGACTCTTTTGAAATGATCATTATATACTTATTGTTTATCTATGTTTTTTTGGTTTTTTTTTTTTTTCAATTTCCTTCCTGATGATAGACCAGTTTTTTGCGCTGTTCCAAATTTCTGATTTTTCTTCTTTTTTGTTTTAAGGAGAATTGACACTACAGAATACAGATGCAAGGTGCAAGATGCATCACTCCCATGAAAATGTGGCAGTGCTACTTTTTAGTGTATAATACACACTAAAAATGCAGCCTAACATTTTCTTTCCTTTCTTTCTTCCTTTCTTTCTTTCTTTCTTTCTTTCTTTCTTTCTTTCTCTTTTTTTCTTTCTTTCTTGTTCTTTTCTTTTCTTCCTTTTTTCTTTTTTTTTCTTTTCTTTCTTCCTTTTTTCTTTCTGTTTTCTTTCTTTCTTTCTTTATTGTCTTTTTCTTTCTTTTCCTTTTTTTTTTTTTTGAGAGAGAGCGAGCGAGCGAGAGAGCGAGAGAGAGCGAGAGAGAGAGAGAGAGAGAGAGAGACAGACAGACAGACAGACAGACAGACAGACAGACAGAGAGTACTACATTGTTACATTTTATGTTGGAATAGCGCGTGGCTTTCTTAAAGGGAAAGAGGCAGAAGGACATGGAAATGGTGGAGGAACAAAAAAAAATAAAATAAAAAAATAAAAGAAAGAAAGAAAAAAGAAAAAAAAAAAAAAGAAAAATGACGGGAGGTGGGGGTGGGGGAACGGAACGAGTTCTGGTCTAGTCAAGTCTATCTGTTTTTTTTTTTTTTTTGGCCTGTTCTAAAATCTAGCTAGCTTAACATACCAGGCACCATTTCCAAGGACTTCTCCGCGAAGGGCGGAGATACGTTCGCCAGATCTTAGAGACGGGGATGGAAGTAAGACGGGTCTATTTCCTTTGGAATTCAAGTGCATTCACAGCTCTTTTAGATAGAAGAGGCGCTTGTTCGCGATACGTGTTAGTTTTTCTGTCTGTTTAAGTCTTTTTTTTTTTTTTTTGGTGTGTGTGTGTGTGTGTGTGTGTGTGTGTGTGCGTGCGTGCGTGCGTGCGCGCGCGCGCGCGCGTGCGCGCTCGCACATACACACACATACACACACGCACAGAAGGAGAGAGAGAGAGCGATGTATACATATTTACATACAGTCATACATACATATACATACATACATACATACATACATACATACATACATACATACATACACACTTTGATATTTCATTG
>CM065716.1:80406073-80408573 GCA_033310375.1 Conus canariensis | reverse complement strand
TGACGTTTTCGAAGCTTAGAAGGAAAATAAACGGGTTTGTTTCCAAACAAAACGAAAATGCCCTGTAAGCGTATATCATTGCTTCCAGCCCTCCAGGATTTTCCAGAAATGTGTTTGGTTTAAAAATAATTCTATAAATTCGAAATTTGACCAAAAAACCCCCAAAAAACAACTTTTTGCATTTTTGAAGTATGCATCGGAAAATCATCACAACTGTTTCAAAACAGAACGAAAATGTCTTGTTAGCGTATATTATAGATTCCAAACCTCAATGATTTTTTTTTCTCCAGAAATGCCCTTGTTTTAAAAAATATCAATTCATATGAACTTTGGCATCTAAAAAGATTGTTCAATTTCTTTCGTTCGGACCACTAGGATGAGGGAGTACATATTTGGAATGGATGAGAAGATGAAGCCAAACAGATCCCCATATGGTGTCCCGTAAATACTGGCCGCTGTCTGTAATGAAATATATGTTTCGATTGTGAATCCTATATTTTGATCAGTTTTAGAGACCAGAGTCATAAGGATTTCAGTTCTAATTTAATCTAGATACCGTGAGGAAACCAGCCCTTATCCTTCAGGCAAACAACGACAATAGAGAAAATAGTTTTAAAAAAATCTTTGTTATCCCGGACGATCACGACAGTTTTCTTGATGATCACTATTGTTTTGTTTTGGATCACAATTGTTTTCCTTATGATCACTATTGTTTTGTTTTGGATGTCAACTGTTTTCTTTATGATCACTATTATTTCGCTTTGGATATCAACTGTTTTCTCCGGAATCACAACTGTTTTCCCTATTTTCATCAGGAAAATAATTGTTGTCCCTGTTTTCATCAGGATAATAACTGTTTTCTCTGTTTTCCATGATGAGAATGATTTTTCCCCCTATTTTTCTTCGGATAATCGCGGTTTACATGAGGAAAACGGGTATTTTCTCGAGAAACAGATTACTGGTGATTAGTATCCCTGTTTTCTTGAGAAAAACGAATATCACCTGGGGAAATCAGTTATGATCGCTATCTTCCCTGACAAGCGCATGTACATTGGCATCATTGATGTTACTATGTACAATGCCGACTTCAACTGAGAAAACAGTTGCGATCACGTGGATCACAACTCTTTTCCCTGTTCTCGCCGTTTTCCTTGAGGATAATTACGTTTTTTTGTTTTTTTTCGCTCGGCGACAATATGAAAAACAATGGTAATACTTAATCATAACAACAATATCTGTTTTCCAGTGGTGGGGCAGGGGTGGGGGTGGGGGTAGAAGGTGGGAAGGGAAGTAGTTGTGATTTTTCAGAAAACGGGCAAAATAATTATTTTTCTAAGGAAAACAGGTTTGATTCTCAGTGTTAACAGCATAACACTGCTTTCCTGAAGTATGATACCTTTGCCCCCTCAGGAAAAGCGACACAAGAATTGCTCTTATCGGCATTAAAAACAGTGTGCGCCCTTAACGATGGTGAAGTTAGAGGGTGGAGAGCTCAGCATAGCTTAAGGGTTGGGAGGAGGAGGAGGAGGAGGATCAGGAGGACGGGATTGCGTGTGGAAGTTGTAATGAATCATTTGCGCAAAAGCCTTGGGGACTCTGAAACAAAAAACAAACAACAACAAAAAAAGTTGTCCCCGGGGCGGACTTTCCGTTCTCGGAAGTGAACGCCCAGTCGTTGTGAACCGCTAATTTGTGCTGTGGAGCCGAAGGCTCTAAAGGTTAATCCTCTCCTATTCCGCGTGCTTGTCGTTAGCGCTATTCACTGGAGACTGAGCAGAAAGTGTTCTAGTATGGTCAACCAAGAAGGCGATAAGGTTCAGATACCGGGCAGGAATAGATGGCTTTCTACAGCAAATGAGCCGCTTGTCGAATCATTTTCAGACTTACAACAATCTTTTTTAGTCACTTAAAAATAAGTCTTTGTCGCATGGTAAAATTCGTTTTGAAATCGGATGTTACCTCTCTAAGATTATAAGTTTTGGAATATGCCATGCCCCTGTGACGCGCACTATGAAGAAATTCAACATCTGAACCGAAATTTTGGTATTACAGTTTGGGGTTGGTGTTCTCAAATTGCATTTCTACAAGGAAAGGGGCGAAATATTCAGAAGTTACAGATACTAGCGTATACAGGAAGAGCCCTTGAGAGTATTAATTTCAACTCAAATGGTTTCCATTTTATTCTAAATCCCTTCCACTAATTCTTTTCACTCTAAGTCGTAGTTTGGTTGCTAGCGACAGAAAGCACGACGTTAGACATAGGCACTTCCCTGCACACCCCATGAAGACTTTGTCCAGGGATGTTCTGCCGGGGGTGATTGTTGAGTTTCTGAAAGCTGTAGCTATATTTCACTTGGTGTCAGATTTCTATGGGACATTAATCCAGTTTTTGCCGTTTTTAGAAAGGAATGAACTTATTACAGGCGTCAACGGAATGGATTCTGGGATGCTAACAGCCCTGATACGGTCCCCTTTGATAGCCTTGGCTACAATCCACAAG
>CM065716.1:80381073-80383573 GCA_033310375.1 Conus canariensis | reverse complement strand
TCATGATTTTGTTTGCTTGACAGAAACGTTCGTGAGTACAAATTTTGAATCAAACATCTTGAGTGATTACTGTATATTTGTGTCAAAGGCAAAGAAATTATCCCATCATGGTAGGTACTCCGGAGGTGTAATGGTATTGGTTCATAAAAAATACGAGACTTACGTTGAGCAAATAATCCTTAATACTGAAAACATGATTGTGCTAAAAATAAACAAATCACTTTTTGGAACTTCTAAAGATATAATGTACATATCTAGCTACATTCCTCCGATAGATTCAGCATTTTGGCAAACTTCCCAAACTGGAAATGGTATAGAGTGTTTGGAAGAATCCTTGTCATACTTGCACAATGAGTTCGATGATTTCTTTGTTATACTGAATGGTGACTTGAATTCCAGAACTGCTTGTCAGAATTACTCCCAATTAGCAAGTGAATTCGAAGATATGTCTGTAAGCGTACCCTCTGAGTTTGCAAGAAAGTCGCAAGATGATGTTGTTAACACGTTTGGAGAACAATTGATTGACATGTGCAATGTATATGATTGTATTATTATTAATGGATTATCTGAAGGTTCTTTTGATAATAGTTTCACTTATATATCTAACTCCGGAGCCAGTGTGGTAGATTATTTCATCATGTCGTGTGACATGTTTGTGTCTGAATGTAAATGTTCTCTTACTGTTGAAAATGTGATCGAATCAGACCACTTGCCTGTTACACTGAACGTTAACATCAATGATTCCGCAATTGAAAATGATGCGAGCACAAGGAAACAGAAACACAGTAAATTCTTTGATAAATTCGAGTGGGAAAAGGATAAAGAACATGAATATATAAAAGATTAAATAGTTGTAAAACTCAAAGAAAATTACAAGAGGCAACAGATGAAATAGAATATAATGTAGATAATGCTCTCGTTACTTTTGTAGAGTGTTTGAAATCTGCAAGTTACTGTATGCATAAAAAATGCTATATTCACAAGAAAGTGAAGGCCAATAGATGGTTTGATGAAGAATGTGCTCAAGCTAAAAAAGAAACTCGCCAAAAACTCATGATCTTTAGATCAACACGGAAAATAGAAGAAAGGAAGGAATATGTACGATCAAGAAAGAAATACAAACACATGCTAAAAAGAAAGGCAAGAGCTTTTAAGCGCATAAAGACTGAACAGCTTGAAAACAACATTAAGAATTCCTCCGTGTTTTGGAAAGAGTTAAGAAACATGGGCCACGGAGAGCAAAGAAATATTAACAGTGATAACATTAATATTAATGAATGGTGTAGTCACTTTAAAAATGTGTTTAAAAGTCATGAAACTGAGGCTTATGAAAGTTATGTTATGGAGCTAGATATCACAGAGGATTCTGACCATATTCTTAATGAGGATATCAGGAAGGATGAAGTAGAGAGAGCCATCACGAAACTGAGGCCAGGTAAATCATGTGGGATTGATGGTGTGTCCGCCGAGATGTTGAAAGCAGGAGCTCATAACGTCACCAAGTTCCTTGTTAAATTGTTCAGTGTCTTGTTTAGTAAAGGTGTGTATCCAAAAGAATGGGCTAAAGCAATCATAATACTCATTCATTAAAAAGGAGATAGAAACCAAGCAAACAATTATAGAGGTGTTTCACTAATTAGTACAATCAGTAAATGCTATTCCTCAATTTTAAATGCAAGGTTATACAGATGGTTGGAAGAAAATAAAATGATTTCAGAGAGTCAAGCAGGATTTCGTAAGAATTACTCTACTGTGGATCAGATCTTCAATCTTCACTCTATTGTTCAGAAGTGTATGAGCAAAAAAGGCCAGAAATTATATGTTGCTTATGTTGACTTTCAAAAGGCCTTTGATTCTGTGCGCCACGACAAGCTTCTTGAATGTTTGAGGAATCAAGGTATCAGAGGAAAGTTTTTTTAGTTCGTTACATGCTATGTATTCTTCCCTGTTATCGTGTGTCAGAGCTAACTTTGATTATTCTGATTTTTTTCAATGTCCAATTGGTGTCCGACAAGGTTGTGTATTAAGCCCTACCTTATTTTCAGTTTTCATAAATCAGTTAGCAGAGTACATGTCTGAAAGAGGAAGACACGGAGTTCACTTGATGCCAGATATTATGGAACTGTTTATTCTACTTTTTGCCGACGATGTGGTTTTAATTTCAACGACACCCGTAGGTTTACAAAATCAATTGAACTGTTTAAAATCATGCTGCGACAATATGGCACTTAATGTAAACAAAGACAAAACAAAAATAATGGTATTTAGAAAAGGTGGTTTTCTGGCAAAACACGAGCAATGGTTTTATGATGGAGCACAACTAGAAGTTGTAAACAGTTACTGCTATCTGGGTTACAATTTTTCTACAAAACTGAGTCACGAAAAAGGTACAGACCATTTAGCAACCAAGGGGAAAAAAGCAGTTTTCTTTCTGAATAAAGCTTTCAACAAATACAAGGAAATGACTGCCAAAACATATTTTACGATATTTGATGCAAAA
>CM065716.1:80366073-80376073 GCA_033310375.1 Conus canariensis | reverse complement strand
ACGTTACCTTTGCACAACTGTAAAAAAAAAAAAAAAAAAAAAAGGCCACTGGACCTTTTGCACAGCAGTAAAAAAAGAGGTCATCGACGTTTTGCACCGCAGAGAACTAAAGCTACCAACATTTTGAAATGCAGAAAACTAAAGCTACCAACGTTTTGAAAAGCAGAAAACTAAGGCCACCAACATGTTGAAAAGCAGAAAGCTAAGGCCACCAACATTTTGAAAAGCAGAAAACTAAGGCCACCAACATTTTGAAAAGCAGAAAACTAAGGCCACCAACATTTTGAAAAGCAGAAAAAAAAGGCCACCAACATTTTTAAACGCAGAAAACTAAGGCCACCAACATTTTAAAAACGCAGAAAACTAAGGCCACCAACGTTTTGCACAGTGGAAAACTGGGCAGCCAGCTTTCTGCACAACGGAAAATCGAGGCCACCAACATTCTAAACATCAGACTGAGGCCATCAAACTTTGAAAAGCATAACTCTGAGGTCACCAACATTGTGTATTATATTTCACTAAACTCTCAGCTGCAAGGGCTCTTCCATGCTGTCACTTTGGAGCGCGCATTTTAGTGCCGATACCCCCAGAATGTGACGTCACACACGGTTTGTGGTCAAGGCCTGCAATGTGCCGGACTCGTGATTCTGGCGAATCTCCACTACGCTGTTTCGGTACAGAGGGATTTGTCCTTTGGAATAAACATCGGTTTCAACTCCATTTCCCGAGGTTCCGTGTGTGAGCGCACGCCTAACATCTTGCACGCACGTGAAATCCCATCACCAACTTTCGGAAATGAAGGCCAGTTCGGCCGTTGGTATGGATGACACGTTACACACAGCATGGATCCTCCGTGGGGGAAAAAATGAAAGAATCACTGAAAAACTAAGCGACTGACAAAAGAGTGAATACGGGGGAGGGGGGGGGGGTGAATGTAGCGCCAGCAGGCAGCGCTTCAGTTGACTCTATTCAGAATGGTAGCCCGTTAACTAAACGAAAGCGTGGATTGTAAAGCGCCCGGGGCTTTATCTCTAACCGAGGACAGACGCTAGATTAAAAATGATAACAATAATGATAAGGGTAATAACAACAACAACAACAACAATAATAATAATAATAATATGATAATAATCAATATAATAATAATGATGATGATGATGATGATATTTATGATAAGGATATTAATTATGATATGAATTCAATTCTTTCGCTCAGTCACTCATTGTTTGGTCATTCATTCACTCATGTTCGATCATTCATTCATTCATTCATTCATTCATTCATTCTTTCGTTCATTCGTTCGTTCACGCGTTCGTTAGTCGATTGATTGATTGATTGATTCGTTCATTCATTCGTCGTCGTGTACATCTGTACTGGATTGTATTTTCAGGCAGTACCCGTGCTGACCATCAGCGCCAGTAAGACAAAGGGGGAGCCCAACTCAGGACTGCCCTTTCACACGTAGACCTTCCTCTCCCTCAGGTACGTTTAGCTTGGACTGACTGCTAATTGCGTGATTATTGGATGGAATCATTGCTTTATACCACGGTACAGACACAAATGCACACAGGCATGTAACAGAGTTGGCGCTTGCGCTTGCGCTACTCCCGGGAGCGACTATCAGCCCATTATGACTACCCTGAGTGATCAGTCAGTATGATACAATGAAGGCAAAGATACTGTCTCAAAATATAAGAATGATGATGATCGTGTTGATTCGAGTGAATTTAAAACCCATTTTACAGGCTCATCATACAGATGATATTAAGACAAGAGTGTCGATACTTGTTATTTCAGATTCCCAGAGACGGCATTAAAAGCTGCCGATTATTCCATCCCGAAATATCTGCTGATTAAATCAGATTAACACTCCGGAAATATATGGTGAGATAATGTCAAAAGGACGTAGATGAGAAAAAAAAAGAAGAGAAATGTGAGGTATATTTTAGGGACAGTACACCAGAGAAAGACATCTCAATGAGATCAAACTCTTCTGGTAAGGCAAGCAAAGCGACAGTTCTGGTCCACCTTCTGCACGAAAGAAGCTTATAATCATAAAGATCTACAGAGATTAGTGGGGGTGGGGAGGAGGGTGGGGGGTCAATGAAATGAAGAATGGAATCAACTTGCCTCACTGCCCAGTTTTTTTTTTTTTTTTTTTTGTGGCATCAGTTATCGGGTGCAGTGGAGCACCGAAGGCGGTGATTTTTTTTTTTTTTTTCTTTGTAAATTTCCTAAGGCCGAAATCCACCTCTGCATTTGTTTTGGTGCTTCACACTGTCCTCTTCATCTGAAAAAAAAAAAAAAAAAAAAAACAGCGGAAAAAAACAACAATTTCCACAACTAACTTTTTTTTTTCTTTCCTTCCCCTCCCCTTCCTTTTTTCTTTTCCTTTTTCTCCAACCAGTCTCTTACACACCATGCATAGTCTGCATGTTATCTTACAAATGGACATATTCTTGTGGATTTTGATGTTCTGGCGTTTGATATAAAGTGTCTGGGTTTGTTAATGTTCTAATGTGTGGTGTACTGCCACTCTCACTCTGATAATGAACACTGCCCAGTTAAAGTAAACGGCCTCAAGATTCCGAGTTATAAAAGCTGTATCTTTCATAGACGTGTTTGCTGATACAATAAACGCAAGCAACTTATCAGAAAAAATACGGCATTTGTAGAGAAAATGAGGACAAAAGAGATATGCAAAGATCCTGAAGGTATTAATACACACTATATCAATGCTCCTCTCAGGTTGTACGAGTTCAGAATGTTATTTCTTTTCTCAGTAATAAGAAAATACCAGTGGATATGGACGGGATTTCTAGTGAGTAAATAAAGTACTTGCCTGATAACTGGGTAAAATGGTAAAATCACTTATTCCAGAAATGTTGGTGTCAGGGAGTTATTCTGAAAATATGGAAAAACTCGACTGTAATGCCAGTATCAAATCAAAGACAAACCTTAAAGTGATAAAAACAACCGTAGACCAGTCGCTGGAACCCCTCTGGTTAAGGGAAAAATCTTAACCAGACTCATGTAGCCTACTACTGTCATTGAAAACAAAGTAATGACCATAAATCAAGCAGGATTCCGAAAACAGTAGATCAGCTGTTGACCATCTTTGTAACACTAGCTACCCAGATTACTTTGTCCGCTGGAAGACTGTGCTAGCAACGTTTATGACGTCCAAAAAGCTTTTGAGCATGTATGGTATGTTAAATTACTAGATAAACTGAAATCTATTGGCTTTTCTGGAAGTAGTTATTCTTATATGGAACGTTTCTTTTGGATGGAGGTATTCAGGCAAAGGTGGAATATTCTTATTTATCACCAAGATCTCATAAAAGGAGTATTCCACAGGCGTAAGACATTACACCTCACACACACACACACACACATACACACACACACACACACACACACACACACACACACACACAACACACACACATGCACGCACGCACACACACACACACACACACACACACACACACAAGTACACACACACAAACAAACACACACACAAGTACCCACACACACGCGCGCACGCACACACACACACACACACACACACACACACACATGGATACACGCACGCACACACGCACTCGCACACTCATGCACACACGCACTCCCCAACCCACCACACACTCAGTGACTCACTCCTTCGCTTCAGTATGATGAAAAGGAGACTGGAGAACTCTTCTCTCTGTTCATCTGACGTGTCCATCCACACCTGAGAGGTTAGCGAAGAGACATGTATGGCCTCTGACAGATTTCCTTTGTACTGACCAATGGACTAATGGAACTGACCAACACTAGCTCGGCTCTATTATGTAGTCTGCCAGTCCATATCAACCACACAGGAATACACACACACACACACACGCACACGCACATACACACACAGCCCATAGTCTATGCAGCAGCAGTATGTCTTACGTCTGCTCTTTGGTATTCTTTGCTTTATATCTATATTTCGTACTTTTCTGTATCCATTCATTGATCTAGTTTGTATTCATTGTGTATTAATCTTTTTTTTTTTCTTGTTCTTTCTTTCATCTTTTCTTTCTCCCTGTCTTTCGTTCTTTCTTTGTGTCCACTTCTTTTATGTCTTTGGTGGCTGTTAGGGTCTTCTTTTATGTCTTTGGTGGTTGTTAGGGTGGGAGGGGTGTTGCTGGGATTTTCTTTCTTCTGCTTATTTTTGGTCATGCCTATTTTATTTCTCTCTGGCCGTGTGCTAAGCCTTCAGTCCTGACGATGATGGAAACATTCCCCCCCCCCCCTACCCCGCCCCTTCTCATCCATGCTTTCATGGCCCTTCTCTATCCTTTTCCGTTGTCTCTGCCCCTCCACCACCCTACGCATTCTCTCTCTCTCTCTCTCTCTCTCTCTCTCTCTCTGTGTGTGTGTGTAAGACACACACACATACACACAAAAAGAGAGAGACGGATAGACAGACAGACACAATACAATGCATCTTCCTTTTGCGGCACACACACACACACAGCAAGAGAGAGAGAGAGAGAGAGAGAGAGAGACTGAGCTTAAGTGTCGTCCACTGTCTGTCTCTGTGACCCTTTCACCTGTCTTATCTTTGCTCGTGTAGTCTTCATAGCATGCCGGCGTTTTACTATTTCGATGTGGTGACTAGGTAGTGAATCTGTGCGGTGTCTAGAGCGGACACTAGCTATGCGTTCTGCAGTGTGTATTTGCCCTTATGATCCTCTTAATGTGCATTTCGTGGCATTCAATTTTTGTTCGTTTATCTATTTATTTGTTTGTTTCTTTCTTGATCTATATAGTTTATTTTTCCTTATTGTGTCTATTTATTTATTCATTTAATGTATTTATTATTTCATTACTTATTTATTTATTTATCTATTTTATCTGTTCATTCTTGCATAAAACAAAGGCGAATGCCAAGCGTCTTGAGTACGGCCGAGTTTTTACGAGCTATAATGGATGATGCTCGGAAATCTGCAAGGGAGGTAACCTGAGTTAGAGCTCAAGTTCAGCGTCAGTGACCCCTTTGTTTTTTTTAATGGGATAAATGTTTTCCCGGAACAAATTGATTGAGACTGTGATGGACACTCTCAACGCTATTTTGCCGTATTAGTTCGATCAGAGAGATAAAAATAATGTCAAAATATGGGCGTGGAACGGTGCGCTTGAAACGCAGACAGTCTGGCTTGACCGATAAACTGAGAAAAGGTAACTCTATTTGCAATGGAAGGACAAGTGTTATCTTCCCCTGTTATTATTTTTTTTTCCCGGCACACGTCGATTTAGAATATCAACGGCCTAGTTATCGTGCTGTGAATTTAATGTAGATATGTACGCATTCGTTTTACTGCTGTCGTTTCCTTTCTCTCTTCTTTCTTTCTTTCTTTCTTTCTTACGGCCTAGTTATCGTGCTGTGAATTGAATGCTGCATTCGTTTTACTGCTGTCGTTTCCTTTCTTTCTTTCTTTCTTGTTTTCTTTCTTTCTTTCTTTCTTTTCTTTTCTTTTCTTTCTCTTTTTTCTTTCTCTTTACTGCTGTCGTTTCCTTTCTTTCTTTCTTTTTTCTTTTTTTCTTTCTTTCTCTTTCTCTTTTTCTTTTTCTTTGTTCTATATCTTTTTCTTTCTTTCTTCCATCCTGTCTTTCTTCCTTCCTTCCTTTCTTTTTCTCTTTCTTTCTTTCTTTCTTTCTTTACTTCCCTCGTTCCTTCCTTCCCTTTTTTTTTTCGGAACAAGACTTCTTTGTTGGAAGTGGAGATAGTTCTGAAAAGGCACTTTGTGATCGCCGGGGCTATAGACTAATAACAGAAAATGCACACCAAAAAAAAAAAAAATCCTTCTTTCTTTTTTTTTTCTTCTTTGTGTCCCATTCCTAACCTCTCCACACACCTGGGATGTTCGCCCTATCCTCCCTCTCACACACACACACACACACACACACACACACACACACACACACACACACACAACACACACACGCACACACGCACACACACACACACACACACACACACACACACACACACACACACACACACGACTCCCATTCCCATTTCACAGTTTCCTCTCGTGCACAGCTTTCTCCATCTCGTAGGCAGCTCGTCACTCAATACCGATAGCATCAGCAGGAGTCGTCTTTTCCTTCTCAGTTCTTCACTTCCAACTTTCCGCCCCCCTCCCTCCCCCTTGCTCCCCTCTTCTCCCCCCCCCAACCCTCCCCCAGCAGCAGCTCCCCCAGCAGCAGCTCCCCATCTTCCCCCTCATCCTTCCCCTTTCCTACCTCCCTCCCCTCTTGCCCCCCCCCCCCCCTCCTTCCCCACTCATATCCAGCCAAAAACGAGAGATGGCGGTTCTGACAGTTTCTGATAACCACCCCGTGGCTTCATCTTTCATTGAGAGAGACTGAGAGAGTGACAGAAAGAAGAGAGAGAGAGAGAGAGAGAGGGGAGGGAGTGAAGGGAGAGAGAGAGAGGAGGAGAGAGGAGAGGGAAGGGGGGAGGGGGGGGGTTCGGCGGGGGGGGGGGGGGGGGGGGGGGGGGGGTTCTGGAGGGGGAGGGGGGGGGGCTGGGTGGGCATTTGTCGGTTCTGCTATTGTTAGCGAGCGACTTGCTGGGATGGCAGGTGTATATGTGCTGACTGGCTGGATAGTGGTCAGAAATGAGTCTGTCCTGGCTGGTCTATTTCCGGTTTTGCCGGAGGTCTGTTTTTCCATCTGGTGGATTTTCTGTTCATCTGTCTGTCTGTCTGTCTGTCTGTTTCTGGCTGTGTCTGCTCCTATTAGACTGTGTGTCTGTCTGCGTGTCTGTCTGCGTGTCTGTCTGTCTGTCTGTCTGTGTAATGTCAGTCTCAATCTGTGTCTGTCTGTCTGTCTGTCTGTCTGTCTGTCTGTCTCTGTCTGTCTGTCTGTCTGTCTGTCTGTCTGTCTGTCTCTCTCTCTCTCTCTCTCTCTCTCTCTCTCTCTCTTCTGTGTGCGTGCGTGCGTGCGTCTCTCTCTGTCTCTGTCTCTGTCTCTCTCTCTCATGTGTCTGTATGAGCGCGGGCGCGTGCTTGCTTGTGCGCGGTCGCGTGCTTGCTTGTGTGCGGTGTGTGTGTGTGTCAGAGAGAGAGAGAGAGAGAGAGAGAGAGAGAGAGAAAGGTGTTCATGCCGATGATGATGATGAGACAGACGAGTGATAGATAAGCAGGGACAGAGAATGAGAGGGAGACAGAGACAAAGTAACAGAAACCACTAAGGAGAAAGAGGAATAGAGATAGATAAACGAGAAATACTCGGATATATGAAAAAAAATCAACCTTGAAATAGACAAGCTGCCACATAAATCATGCATGCCAGACAGAGAGATAAGCAGAAGGACACCGCCAGGAGAGCGCAGAACCCTGTCAAGGCCATACAGACTCAAGCTTTGAATCTGATGTAACGCACCAAAATGGAATTAACCACCACACACACGCCCCATCCCCCACCCACGCAATTAACCCCTGGTGTGTTTACAGGAACATAAGAAAAAGTACGGTCGCATCTCTCTCTCTCTCTCTCTCTCTCTCTCTCTCTCTCTCTCTCTCTCTCTCTCTTTAATTCTTTTACTTTCTTTTGATTTGTTTTTTCTTTTTAAACTGATTTAAGCAAATCAGTTCAGGTGTGGAAAACAAAATCTGCCTGGGAAAGTAATTCTGGATACTGGAGTTGCTTCTCATCATGTACCTTGACAGGGCCAGAATATCGAAAATATCGAAATGTCAACGTTTGCAGTTTTAGATGTTCATGTTCCGTGAGAAAAATATTGCCTGGTAGATATTCAGTTTGTAAACAATCCGCCAGGGAAAGTAATACAAGGTACAAACTGCAAGAGTTCCTTATCACGTAGGCCTACTTTGAAAACGTCAGATTATCGAAAATATGGAAATGTCAGCGTTTATATTTTCCGAAGATGAGAAAATGTTGCGTCGTAGATAATAAGTTTGTAAACAATAACTTTACAGTGGTCATGCTCGCTGGAAAATACGCCATAATCTGTTCAACGGATCGTGGATCGGCTCTTTCATTCGATTTGGCAACACCGATCCACATCAAAATTCCACGATTTTGTTCTTTGGCCGCATTCAATCCTCCAAGTTTGTTCAAAACGAGACTTTTCCGTGTGTGAACACACGCATAACATCCTGCGCACGCGTAGAATTCCATCACCAACTTTGGAAGAGAAGGCCAGTTTGGCCGTTGGTGTGGATGACATGTATACACGTAGCATGCACCGAAAAAAAAGATGAACATATGAATGAAGAAATGAGTGACTGACAGACTGAAAGACGCGGGAATGGACTGAATGTAGCGCCAGCAGGCAGCTCTTCACTGGGGCTCTACCTAAGGTAGACGGCCGGCCACGGCTGTTCAGAGCAAGTTACTTAGTTTTGAGTCGCAAGGGAGTTTACAGCTGCAGAGGCCAAGCCGTGAATGCAGGTCAGGGAAAGGGGTGTTTTCTGCAGGCTGCTCCCCACCAGCCAGCTAACCGCACTGTATTCGGCCAACTGAATGTCATCTGTGCATAGCTGGTCTGGCAGCAATGTGTTCGGCATGGTTGAGCGGCCATTACAAATGGGGCTATAGGTTTGATAATTAGTTATTGTCATGAAAAATGTAATATATCTGCGCTCTTGAGATGACTGAATTGGCGAATTCCCGACAATTCTTTTAATACCAAACTCGACTGGGTTTATTTTCCTGTAGATAACGTAGATGCGGCATGAAAGCTGGTACGCAAGTGGTCAGGCAATATTAGAACAATGACAACACACACAAAATTGTGCAAAAATGACGTCATCACTTTCTGGGAAGTTAATTTTCCATAGTTAAGTAGTACACAAGTTTGATACATGCCTCTGCTCAGACTACAGCAACAAAAATATTGGATTAGAAATGTGTAAAGCCTTGTTTGTTTGCCCTTTCACTAAGTGTCTCATGCAGGACGGAAAAATAAAGCTGTGGGCCCGTTGTGTAAACCAGAGCGTGGATTGTAAAGAGCACAGGGCTTGGTCTATAACTGAGAGTAGGCGCTATATAAGTTGTGCTTAATGATGATGATGATGATAGTACTACTACTAGTACTACTACTACTGGTACTACTACTACTACTACTGAAATCGGCCCAGTAGATCTTGCGTTATGTGACCAACGGACTGACAAACTAACCGACCAACAACTCAGCAGATGCGCATTAGAACACAATCTTCTCGGCAGGGGCGACAAACGAAAGAAGTGGCTGATGTTGGGGACGGAACCCTCCGTGAAGGACGCAGATGATCTCAGGGAATGTGGACACCTGGTGGTAGAACTGGCGTAACGAACAGCGGCAAGGTGTTGGTTCCAGGCGGAGGGAGTATGATAGCAGAGAGAACGATGGGCATGGGATTTTATTCCAGAAGAAGGAATCCAAGAGGCGCAGGGATGCCACCATAAGAATGAAGATGACGAGAGGCAGCGGAATTCTTAGAGGTATGATGAAATCTGGCCATAAAGCAATTTCTAAAGGAGAAGCAGAGGTTGCAATTCGTTCTTCGTTAAACAAGGATCCGGCGAAAGAGTTAAGTAACGTGAGCAGGAGAAGACGACGCGAAAAAGAAATCGATCAACGTTGTTTTGGAGTTTCTGTGGTCTAGATAGAAGAAGATACTTTTGGCCAACCAGCTGGAAGAGAACTACTGCACCCAAGTAGGACAAAGGGGCAGATAAGAGTAGCAGTGCCTTCTTCAGAAGGGTACAGATGAATGGAACCGTTTCTTCGAAGCTCAAAGGTAGCAGATGGGATAGATAAGGAAGACTTGATGTTGAAACGAAAGAGTGATACGCTGAAACTGCGCGCCAGTGAAGACAATCCGATTCCTGTCCCGTTTTAGTGAAATGGAGTCAGATAGAGGTCGGTGAAGAAGAAGAAGAAGAAGAAGAGAAGAAGAAGAAGAAAAGCGCGCTGTTAGGAACTGTCAGCACAGTTTCTGTTCTGTGTTCATTC
>CM065716.1:80361073-80363573 GCA_033310375.1 Conus canariensis | reverse complement strand
AGAGAGAGAGAGAGAGAGAGAGAGAGAGAGAGAGAGAGAGAGAAAGAATAATCAAAACGAAGCAGAGAATCATCCGTCGGATCACATTTATTATCCAATATTTCGCTGCTCCAGTGTGTGCCAGTGGACAATAATAAAAGCACACGAAACGGCCAAAGCTCTCTAATAAAGGAAAACGTGCTATGTAACCATTGCCTTGAAATAACAGAAAGTATCAGATATGGGCAGTGTTCTGTAACAATAGAAAACATGAAATGTAGCGAATGCCCTGCAATAACACAAAGCATGAGACATGGACAGTATTCTGTGGTTGCAGAAAGCTTGAGATGATACTAATGTTCTGTAATAACACAAAGCATGAACATTAATGATGCTAATTCTCTGCAATAACACAAAGCATGAACATTAATGATGCTAATTCTCTGCAATAACACAAATCATGAGATGATGCTAATTCTCTGTAATAACACAAAGCATGAGATGATGCTAATTCTCTGTAATAACACAAAGCACGAGATGTGGCCAATGCCCTGTAATAACACAAAGCACGAGATGTAGCCAGTACTCTTCATAACAGAGAGCATGAGATGTAGCCAATGTCCTGTCATAACAGAAAGCATAGGATGTAACCGATATCCCCAAAATAAACAATATAACCAAAAAAAACAAAACAAAAAAAAAAGGAAAAAAGCACTGTCTGTTGGCAGTACCTGTGATAAATGAAAGTGCAGATGTAACCAGTTGCCCTGTAGTAAAGGAAAGCATAAAATATAACCAGTGTCCAGTCATCGCGGAAACGTTGAGATATTGCCAGTGCCCCGTCCCAACAAAAAGCATAATATGTAGGGTCAGTCTCTCTGCTAAGAATGCTATCTTCGCACCAGAAACCAGTAAAAGGACAGTCCATTTAACTTGAAGTTAAGGACATGACCACAGCAGGATGGATACCCTCTGTCTGATCCAAAGCGGGCGTTGCCAGCTTATATACATACTAGCTGTTTTACCCGTTCAGTTGCCCCCGCCTCGCGCCCCACCCCCGCCCCCCCCCCCCCCCAACCCCCTCCCGCCAGCCTCCATACCCCTTTCAATTTTCTCTGTCGTGTCCTTTCTTCCCGTTCTCCCCCACTCCCTTGCTCTCTAACCTACCTGTATCGACTTTTGGAAAATGGTTTTAAAAACACACACCTAAAATTAACTGTAAATGTACTGTGCTGTGTTTAATACCAAGAGAGAGATCCGCTTCAAATTCCAGTATCGCCTTGCTTCATGACATTTCCACATTAACAATGTGTGCCACAAAAGTGATTCGCTCTTGACCTGCGCAGTGTGCTAAACAGTCAGGTACAAAAATGTGGATTAGTATCAGACACATACAGACGCACAGACAGTACACGATTTATGTATTAGATGTCATCGCTAACAAACAAAATACCACAGTGCTGTCAAACCGCCAATTATGTGCGCAACAAGTTTGTACACGCACTGACTGGGTGCCGATAACTGGATGGGTATGCGAGTAACATCCCAATTTGCGTCACAAGAGTGAACTGTCGGGGTCATCGAAGACAGCCAATGGTGGCCCGGGATGAATATTCATGAACTTTCTGACGGTCGGGTACCGCTGACCGATGGAGAAATAACACACCCCCTCCACTCTTGACTGAGCCCCGGCATACCATACCGGACACCAGGGGGCGTTATCTCACGATTTATTCTCACTAGGCCGGAATCTGCCGGTGTCGTAGTTGCTTAATAATAACATTCGGAAAGTTTCCGGCCATCACAAGAAGTCTACTCTATCTTCACCACACGACTTGATTATTTCCCTTGCTTCTTTCTCATCTCACTCGACGGGCATTCGTCATTCTCGTTCGGGGCGAGGTTACAAGGTTCGGCCGTACCTGCGCCACTCCCTTCCTCCCCCTTTCCTGCGTCTTCGCGTCCACTCTCCACTCTCCATCCTCCACCCTCATCACTTCACCCGTACCCCCTTTCACCCCTCATCCCCATTCCAAAGAAAAAAGATCGAAAGTACCCTCAAGGCAAATTTCTGGAAAATAAAAAAAAGAAACTGGTGGCGGAGCCTGTCAACAGCAATTCTTCCGCTGGCAATTGTCGAGTGTTTTGTGGGTAAGAAGCTCCGTCCCACCCCCACCCCCTCCTACCTCTCCTCTCCACCTCCCACACTTCTGTCTCTTCCCCAGATTCAACGACTTCTTGCTGGACGAGAACAGTTTCTCTATAAACTCTCCCTACACTCCCCCCCCCCTGCCCCCTCCCCCCTCCCCCCAGATCCCATTCCCCTCCCTTCCGCTGTGTGAGAACTTGTTTTTGGCTTGGATATCTGATCCCTGCTTCTAATAAACTGAGGTTTTCTTTTGTTTGTTTGTTTGTTTTTGCACTTTTTCTTATCATTTATCGCACCTATCACATCGCAGCTACCCCTCCCCCCCCCCCTCACACACACACTCACACCTCCTCCGCCCGACCCTTCTTTCTT
>CM065716.1:80351073-80356073 GCA_033310375.1 Conus canariensis | reverse complement strand
CTGTTGAATGACTGTGCCTCCTGCCTAACACACATTGCCTGAAATTTGCAGTTCTGCTGAATGACTATGCCTCTAGGCTTAGTTCTGTTGAATGACTGTGCCTCCTACCTAACACACATTGCCTTAACCCTGCAGGAGTTCTGTTGAATGACTGTGCCTCCTGCCTAACACACATTGCCTGAAACCTGCAGGGGTTCTGTTAAATGACCGTGCCTCCTGCCTAACACACATTGCCTTAACCCTGCAGGGGCTCTGTTGAACGACTGTGCCCCACTGCCTAACACATATTGTCTAGCCTAACACACATTGCCTTAACCCTGCAGGGGTTTTGTTGAACGACTGTGCCCCACTACCTAACACATATTGCCTGCAAACTGCAGGCGTTCTGCCGAATAAATGTATCTTCCTAACACACATTGCCTTAACCCTGCAGGGGTTCTGTTGAACGACTGTGCCCCACTGCCTAACACATATTGCCTAAAAATTGTAGGCGTTCTGCCGAATAAATGTATTTTCCTAACACACATTGCCTTAAACCTGCAGGGGTTTTGTTGAACGACTGTGCCCCACTGCCTAACACATATTGGCTAAAAACTGCAGGCGTTCTGCCGAATGAATGTATCTTCCGGCTAACAGACAGAATACCTGCTGAGGTCAGGTAAGTGTAGTTATCACTGCGTATAGTTTTTTAGGAATTCACTGCCTGGCTATTTGCGTTACACACATATACATACATAGAAATTCGCGCGCGTGCGGACGGACACACACGCACAGACGTGAGCACGCACGCTCTCTCTCTCTCTCTCACACACACACACACACACACACACACACACACACACACACACACACACACACACACACACACACAGAGGCACACACACACACACACACACACACACACACACACACACACACACATACACACACACACACGCACGCACGCGCGCGCTCACACACATACACACACGCTGGCGCACGCGCACTCACACACACACACACGCGCGCGCGCACAAATCCATTCTTCTTCTTCTACCCAAACTGCTTGGGAAGTCACTGGGGCACCACACTGAAGAACAGTTCACCAAGTTCCTCCAGTTCTCGCGGTCGTGTGCCAAGGGCCTGGGACTCTGCAAATGTTTTCCCTGTCCATTCTGCAGTATTTGTCACTCCACTGTTTTTTTTTCTGTCTTTCCCTCCGTCTCCCTTCCTTTGAAAATTCCCTGGAGTATTGTTTTAGTATTGTCATTGGGTTATGTTACTTGGCCAACGGAATTTCATGTGCCAGTGTCATTAGAATTTCGAAGGGTCCGATATGCGTGTGGTGCGCTTGTTCTTTGGTAATATGATCAGCATATCCGGTATTTAGAGTTTTGAAGTTTCACTTCATTTCCTGGCTTCGCTTCTTCTTTCCAGATTCATTTTGAGTATTCATGTCTCGCTTTCATGCAGAGAGACGGGATTTTTTTAATGCACGTAGGAGCATAGTTAGAGGGAGATGTTATTGTGCATGCACACAGGTTTGTGGTCAGAGGGAGATGTTATTGTGCATCCACACAGGTTTGTGGTCAGAGGGAGATGTTATTGTGCATCCACACAGGTTTGTGGTCAAGGGAGATGGTATGGATCACCGGTTTGTGTAGAGGGAATTATGCATCACACAGGTTTGTGGTCAGAGGGAGATGTATTGTGCATCCACACAGGTTTGTGGTCAGAGGGAGATGTTATTGAGCATCCACACAGTTTGTGGTCAGGGAGATGTTATTGAGCTCACAAGTTGTGGTCAGAGGGAGATGGTATTGAGCATCCACACAGGTTTGTGGTCAGAGGGAGATGTTATTGAGCATCCACACAGGTTTGTGGTCAGAGGGAGATGGTATTGAGCATCCACACAGGTTTGTGGTCAGAGGGAGATGTTATTTGGCATCCACACAGGTTTTTAATTGGCATCCACTGGTTTGGGCAGAACTGTATCGTGCTTCCACAATGTTTTGAGCTCCTGAAAAAAAAAATGCTGAACCTGCCTGTTCCATTGTTTGAGCTTCAAAAATGTTTTCTGCTGCTGATGTCATGCAATTTTAAATGCTAATGTGTTAGTGTGTGTGTGTGTGTGTGTGTGCCGCGCGCGCGCGCGTGTGTATGTGTGTGTGTGTGTGTGTGTGTGTGTGTGTGTGTGTGTGTGTGTGTGTGTGTGTGTGTGGAGAGAGAGAGAGAGAGAGAGAGAGAGAGAGAGAGAGAGAATCGGATATAACTGTGTATCACACGATTGGTGTCTGAGTAGCCAAGCTGATAGAAACATGCAGGAAAGGTTGTTAGTTTGTGTCCCAGAGACTGACTCCCCATAGAGTTAAGAGAGAAGGAGGAGGAATAATCAACTTCAGGTGACGTGGCAGACGGAACTAACCCTCCCCGGAAGATTGGGAGGGGGGAATAAGCAGAGAGAAGGGGGGTATGTGTCTATTTGACACCATACTGACGCAAACAGAACGACAACATGTGAAGGTGTGCGGTGAAAAGCTCAGTTTTTATGTGGAGCGGAAGAACAGTTCACACCAGGTTCCTCCAGCTGTGTTGGTTGTGAGCATGCCAAAGTCTGGGTCTCTGCCAATGTTTTCTGTATCCATTCTGCAATGTTGTCAGTCCATCGTTTTATCGTTTTGTCTAACTTCTCCTTCTGTCTCCCTCCTTCAACAGGTCCCTTAAGAAATCTTAAATAAATGTTAGCGAACCGCCCAGAGAACGTGGACAAACGAGTCACAAGACGAAACACAACGCGTTTCGACCTCTTAAGTCTTCATCAGGTGAGACATAAACGAATAAAACAACGAAAATTCACTTAGCTTTGATCGCTTCAGATCACTTCACAGGGTTCAGCGCAAGGAAGAAGGCGTTGAATCATTCAACGCCTTCTTCCTTGCGCTGAACCCTGTGAAGTGATCTGAAGCGATCAAAGCTAAGTGAATTTTCGTTGTTTTATTCGTTTATGTCTCACCTGATGAAGACTTAAGAGGTCGAAACGCGTTGTGTTTCGTCTTGTGACTCGTTTGTCCACGTTCTCTGGGCGGTTCGCTAACATTTATTTAAGATTTGTTTAGATTTCCGCCTGCAGTCCTCTCGCTTTGCAACTAGGTCCCTTAAGGACTGTTTCAGCAAGATCATCGGATCTTGTTACACGTCCGTATGAATGTCGTTGAATTTTCCGGACTGATATCAGTAGATCTTCTGTACAGTCCTATGTGCTGCCTAATGGTTTGACTTACTTGCTGATCGGTGGTGATCGGGTGTTTAGAATCTCGCGGTAACATCTCATTTCCGTGGCTTGGATTCTCTTTTCCAGATCCGCTGTGAGGGTGGATGTCTCGCCATGTGTACAGGAAGATGGAATATACCGGTACGCGCAGGAGCCTGCTCTTGAGGTGAACTATAGACCTCACTATAAACTGCAAACTGTGAGCTATAAAGCTCACTAAAACTCACTTTAACGCACGTATCATGCACGGGCTCAGCAGCACAGTGGCAGAAACCGGGTTGGTAATCAGATGTTTCAAGTTCCAGACCTGCTGGCGCAGAACAAGAAAACGGACAACCTTTTTTTTCTGCCGATCTTGTCGCTCTGTCGCTCTGGTAAAGTCAGTGTAGTGTTAGATGTTTATCCCCTCTGTCTCTCTCCGTCTCTCTGTGTCTGTCTGTCTGTCTGTCTGTCTGTCTGTCTGTCTGTCTGTCTGTCTGTCTGTCTCTCTCTCTCTCTCTCTCTCTCTCTCTCTTGCCAATGTGGAGCCTGGGAAGTTTGGATAGACAAGTCTTTTTCAGATTATTTGATGCACAAGTTAAACCAATGCTTTTGTATGCTGCTGAAATCTGGGGCCTTTCTCGCTTTCATACTGTAGAGTTACCACATTTGTTTGCATGCAAGCGCTTTTTGAACGTAAGTCCTAAAACCCCGAACATTATGGTGTACGGTGAATTAGGCAGGTACCCTTTATATATTGATAGTGCCATGAAAGCAATGCGTTATTGGTTTAAACTGCAAAAGTTACCAATTGAAAGAATACCAAAACAAGCATACGAAATGGAAAACTCAAAAATGTTGCAATCCACAAAACATTCTAATATACATTCAAACTGGGCAAAGTCTATAAAAAAAATTGTCTTGATTCACATGGTTTTTCTTTTGTCTGGCTTAACGGTGGAGTTGGTCACGAAAAGTTGTTTCTACAGGAACTAAAACAACGAATGATTGATTGCTGTCAGCAAGAGTGGAACACCAAACTGTCAAAAAGTGACAGGTATTCTACTTACCGTTTGTTTAAATCATTACTACAGCCTGAAAAGTATCTTGCAGATATCACAATCCCAAAGTTTCGAAAAGTTTTTGTAAAGTTTCGACTAGGAATCTGTGATATAAAAGTCCACGACAGATACAAAAATAACTCAAAAAGCTGCCCTTTTTGTGTCAAAACTGAAGATGAAATACACTTTTTGCTGGAATGCCCATCATATCAAGATTTAAGAAATAAGTATATCATGAAATATGTAACAAATGTACACGGACCATTGTTGAAGTTTTTGCTGCAAAACGAGAAAAGGGACGTAATTCGCTCTGTTGCGATGTATATCTTCTATGCCTTGAAGAAAAGAGAAGAATTGTTACTGGGGAGAGAACATTAGGAGTACCATATGTTTTCATAAATTTATCTGTTTTACCTTGTTTCGTGGTCGATACGTCCTGTGTATACTTAGGGATCATGATGAAAAATGTGTATGTGTGTGTGTGTGTGTGTGTGTGTGTGTGTGTGTGTGTGTGTGTGTGTGTGTGTTGTTGTGTGTGTGTGTGTGTGTGTGTGTGTGTGTGTGTGTGTGTGTGTGTGTGTGGTTTGCGCGCGCGTAATTGTAAGTGCGAGCGAAATTGTATGTGCGAGCTGTGCGAGTCTGGGAGAGTGCTACATACGGGTGTGATTTTGTAAGTATCTTGCGGTATTCTCAATTTACGATTATACAGT
>CM065716.1:80323573-80346073 GCA_033310375.1 Conus canariensis | reverse complement strand
TGCAACAATTCTTCATATCCATGGCTTGAAAGCAGCGTCCAAGCACAGATATGTAGTTCTTCAGATCCATTTTGTAGTCTTCCAGTTCTTGTCTTTGGCGAACGCCCTTTGGCAGCCTGTGAATGTCCCCAGATGTGTATGTCTGAGGAAATTTTCCGTGAACCCACTCATGATTGGGTGTGAAGCATAAAGCATTGAATTCACGTGTCTGAGGAATGCTCTCTCTCTCTCTCTCTCTCTCTCTCTCTCTCTCTCTCTCTCTGTGACTTTTTGGGACAACCTATCAGATCTATAGAGGCAATGAAAAACTTGCCAAGATATAATTATGCCAACCGGATATTGATATGTTATTGGTAAATGCAAAGCATCTGAATCAACTGGTGCAGACATCATGACAACATACTTAGAAATGGTCGATTAATGATGGTGACAAATGCTGAAGCCCGAACAAAGATAGTGTTGTTGGACATCGGTAAACAATCGATAAAAGCAGAATATCTTATCATGCAGACGTGGCGACAAATCTAAATATGGGCGACTTGTGGTGGAAAAAAATTCCGGAGCCCGAAAACCTTTAAGAGCCAAATATTGATTTCACCTTCCCGGTCCCTGTATTCGTTGCCAGGCTAGCGTGGGTTCTACAAGTCTGCGATACAGGGGATGCTCAGTAAGGAAGTGACACCATTCAATGTCTGTTTTCGGAAGAATATCACGCAAAGCGTTGGACGATGATTGCTCAGTTTTTCCCACATCTGGAGAAAGCTCCGAACTCCAGCTAGGAACAGGCGTCTTAAAGCATCTCGACCACGCACTGGTAAGGGAAGTCAGATTTTCCGGGTAGGAGAAGACACACGAGTGGAAGGTTAATCCCACTCTTAAAGCCGTGGAAAGATGTCAGTCTCCTTGGAGAACTCCTGTGTCGATTTAAAGACGTAGCTCGTCCAATGTGCAAAGACACCGGTGATTTTATTTCACACATCAGCATAACCAGTTCACTGTCCGTGATGTCTTGTACAGGAACACACATCAGTACAAAAACTGACGAAAACATGGCAGCCTCCTTGGAGCAATCAGCCAATCAGAAAAATCCTGCGGACAAAATGGGCTGCGTTGTGTGCTGCGTGCGTGCCTTCATTGTCCACCCACTCCTGATGACACATATCCAATTCCATCGCAGTGCCTTGGCCCCTTGCCACTGGCTATTCACTGCTGACCACAAGGGAGCGACAAAAAGCAGAGCGGCCTTGGGGTCCGTGACAAGGAGTCAGTCAAGCTGTGAGTATCTGCCAAAACTTCCAGATCACGGTGCCGCTGGAGGTGACTGAAGAGCTAATCAGCGCCTCCAGCTTGTGGTACGCAGTCTACGTGGATTAGACACTGCTTGTAAATCTTCTAGCTCCAGGTCAGAGACCATTGTAGAGGGATAAAATAACCACGACTGGCACGCTTCGCCAGGCCTTGTTTGAGCTTGTGGACAGAACTGTTCCGGCAGGCGTCAGGGATATTTATTTCCTATCACGTTTGTGGGATGAGTGTGACGATCGTCTAGCTGAGGAGAATCGAATACTTGCAACTGAAAAAAAATCATCGCTTTCAGCGCAGACCTATTGGAAAAGTATTGATAATATTGTTCTTCTAAATGTGTAATGTTCGTGGGTGTGTAATTATTAACGATGGTAAGTAAAATTTATTACGAAAAGACTAAACAGATAGCAGCGTTGTTGAAAGTGAGTCAAAACACACACACACACACACACACACACACACACACACACACACACACACACACACACGCACGCACGCACGCACGCACGCACCACACACACACACACACACACACACACACACACACAACATTGTTTGAAACAGCATCTGTAACACGAATGTGTGAAATGATGCGAGCAAATCGTTGCTGTTCCCCTACTGAGCAAGTCGTCGATAGGACGGATCTGTGAGACAGACTGAATGTCTTTTTGAAATAAATCAGCATTGAACACGTTACGATCGTGGCGGCAGACTGAAAGAGTCATCTAGCGACTACTATGCAAGCTGCTTTCTGGTTGGTCATTATGAAGACTGGGGTTTCTTTAGCAGACGACAATTTACATTACAGATCTTCCGTATCAGTGCGTCAGTCCTTTCATTCTTTCATCCTTTCTTCGTTTCTTTCTTTGGTATTTCATGGAAGGAAAGGTCTTTGTATGTCTCCTTCTGAGCCGCGCAACCAAGCATGGTACAATTGGACATCGCCCCCCCCCCCCCCCCCCCCCCACGCACCCCCTTCCACAGTGTTGAAATTAAGCACAGTCCCTGAATTTACTGGTGAAAGTATGTCTCCTTCCGAGCCGCGCAACCAAGCATGGTACAATTGGACATCGCGCCCCCCCCCCTCCGCCCCCCCCCCCCCCCCCCCCCTCTCCTCCCTTCCACAGTGTTGAAATTCAGTACAGTCTCTGAATTTTCTGGTGAACGACTGTTCTGAGAACCGGAAGTAAATTTCCCTCACGCTCTTCAGCCCACGGCTGTCCTAGACATGTTGGATGCGCAGTGGGACGCGTGTGTCCCACCACCACCACGCCTACTACTGTCCTTGCTCCTGGTCCTCTTCCCCCCCCCCCCTTCCCCCTACAACTCCAATGTCCTTTCCTTTTTGCACTTTCAATCCCACGTTTTCGTTTCCTGAGGGAAAGGGGGGTGGGGGTGGGGTGGTATTTGGACCTTACATGATGGAATCTGATGTGCATTATTGTCCACCAGGTTCTCTCCCTTGACATATTCATCACTTTACGATGAAAAGGTCAGTTCATTTCCGTCAATTTATTTTGTGTTTAATTTAATCAGTTAAGGAAAACTGGTCGGTTTTATGGAAAGCATCATAAGATGATGTTCAAAAACTGTTGTTCTTTTAACATACACACGCACATGCACGCACACATGAGCACACATGCCCGCAAACATACACATGCACGCACGCACGCACATGTGCACACACATACGCACGCACGCATGGACACGCCCGCCCACACGCACTCACGCAGAGAGAGAGAGAGAGAGAGAGGGGGGGGGGGGGAGGGAGAGAGAGAACCATAGGTCATCATAAGATGTTGCCATGTTCGCTATTCTGACGTATTTGTCGTTCGATCAAATCGCAAAGATAATTCCCTAGTCCTCTCCTCAGGATTTTTCCAGAAATAATGTGTTAATACAATGTGAAACAACTTCGAAAATTTTTTTAAACTTGCCTGTGCTACAAGTACACAAGCAGATAGCAAAAGAAACAAACAAGCAAACAAACAACAAGAACAACAACAAAACAGAACAACAACAACAACAACAACAACACACACACACACACACACACACACACACACACACACACACAACGAGAACAAGAACAAGAATAGCAACACACACACACACACACACACACACACACACACACACACACACACACAAAGCATGACTTTCAGACTAGCCAGCGCACCACCATCACCCCTCCTGTGTTTCCGAGAGAGGAGAGAGAGAGAGAGAGAGAGAGAGAGAGAGTTTATAGCTCATCATAAAACGCCACCATCGGCAAGAACCAACCAGAAAAGATCACCTGTCATCACAATAACCCGTCCGGAACTCTCGCTTCCGTTGCCAGCCAATCACAGGAGGTCATCAACCTCCCACCTGACCACAACAGATGCCGTGACCTTCGCTGTATCAAAAACATCAGACCAGTCAGGAGGAAAGACGATCACGTTTGACGACCAATCAGAGAAGACCACATCTCAGTTGTGGCTGTAGGGTATGTGACCATTGCTTATTTCGGACACCAATCAGAGCACGATACAATTTATGGTGAATAGGGGAAGAAGAACAGGTGGTTCATTATGCAAAAATAGATTTTGTTTCTGATGTTTTACCATAAAGAACCGTTTACTTTGTTTGTTTCAAAGATGAAGTGGATTTTGAATAGAAAGACACTGAATCAGACCAGGTTGCACTTTATTTTTCATGTCTGTCACATGTTTTTAAACGTATAAGTAGGATGTGTCTAAATTCGCAATTTTTGGAATTCTGTAACAATTCCTGACATTGGATTGTGCAACTTGTCAAAAAATACCGCAGGCTCCTCTGACCAATCGCAAGGAAGTTTGCATTATCTTACAAATCGTGGTGCCCAGACATATATACATTGATATTCATAAATAAAAAGAATTAGAGGTGAAACACACACACACACACACACACACACACACACACACACCACACACAACAAAAACACACACATCATCTCATATCACTAAATAAAAATTTAATTTTAAGTGTATGAATGGTGCTCACTGGTACTTATCCTTGGAATTTTATTATGATTATTTTCTCTCTCTCTCTCTCTCTCTCTCTCTCTCTCTCTATATATATATATATATATATATATATATATATATATATATATCTGTTCAATAAAGTTAAGGACCAACATTTCACTGACTTATAAAAAAGAAAATTGGGAATTGATCAATCTCCAAATGTAACATGAATTTATTGAATATGTGAAAAGTGTGTAAAGACAATGACAAGACCGGGGAATCAACAAACTAGAATCGAGCGCAGTACAAACACCCCCACCCCCAAATTTGAAAGTCACAGGAGGAGTGTTTGTTCAATGTCATGGTTAATAACGTGTGTGTCCCCGTTACTGGCAAGGCATTCAAGGCAGCGTTGTCGCATGGAGTTCACCAGTGTGCGCAGAAAGGCCTGGGGGACAGCAGCCCACTCCTGCTGGAGTGACTGAAACAGCTGACCCAGGTTAGCAGGAGGAGGACGACGCTGCTGCAGTCTCCGGCCCAGCTCATCCCAAAGATGTTCGATGGGGTTCAGGTCTGGGCTGTTTGCGGGCCACTGCATTCTGTTGACACCAGCAGCTTGGAGAAACGTGTTTATTGCTCTGGTGCGATGGGGCCGTGCATTGTCGTCTTGAAAGACTGCCTGAGGTCCAAGCTGTTGAAGGCTGGCAGCACCAGGGGCTGGTGTTGCAAAATCTCTTTTTGGTAGCGAACACCATTCAAGTTCCCTGCCACATTGTAGAGAACCGTTCTGTAGCGTGTGCTTATGCCGCCCCAAATCATAACGGATCCCCCACCATAGCGGTTCCTTTCAGGACAGCTTCTTCTGCAAAACGCTCCCCACGGCGTCTCCAGACCCTGTTCCGTCTATCGGTGGGATCCAGGCAGAACGGCGACTCGTCTGTAAACATCACGTTAGCCCACTGTTCATGTGTCCATCTCACGTGCTGCGTGCACCATACTCGGCGTGCTGCTCTGTGGGCATCAGTCAAACGAGGTCTTATGGCTGGTCGTCGAGCACGGAGGTTAGCGGCGTGTAGGCGGTTTCGTATGGTCTGATCACTGACAACAGTGTTGGTGGCATCTCTAAGGCGACGTCTGATGTTGTTTGCACTTGCTGTTCTTTCTTGTGTGACCTGCCTTTCAATGTATCGGTCCTCTCGTGGTGTTGTTATTCTGGGTCGACCAGAGTGTGGTCGTTCTTGCACTCTTCCTGTGTCTTGAAAGCGTTGTCTGAGTCTGATAACAACAGAGTGTGATACCCCAAGTCTCCGTGCCACTTCCCGGACTGCAACTCCTTCTTGGAGCCATCCTTTTGCTCTTCCTCGATCCAGCTCGTTCAGTCTTCGACGTGGAGGCATGCTGTTGCATTGCATTTTTCGCCAGTACAGTGGCTTTTAAAGACATTTGGTTGAGCATACTTTATGACCCACAGCCTGATTTAGCTCGTGCTTCACATGATTTTGATTCAGCACATGCTCCTCGGATCCCAAACACATCAGAAATTCACCCCAATTTGGTCCAAAAATGACAAGTCGCGACACGTGTTTTTCAAGGCGCGTGAGAAATGTGTGCCACAAAATTGCAGTTGCCGCATTCACTATCAATTTGTGCGTGTGGTTCAATTTGTTTGGACCACAAAGGCGGTACAATTGAATTTTTGTGAATTTTAAAAAGTTTTTGTGCATTCTCAATGTTGGTCCTTAACTTTTTTTGAACAGTATATATATATATATATATATATATATATGTGTGTGTGTGTGTGTGTGTGTGTGTGTTGTGTGTGGTGTGTGTAAGCATATGTATATATACATATATATATAATCAGCAATTTTCTTTTCTTCCGGGGGGAGGGGGGGGGTGTTAGGGGGGGATAGATCTAGATGAAAATGAAATCTTTTCGAAACATATTCAGCTTTTTTTTTATCCCCTTGCACCAAAAATAGTAACTTCCTCTGACTGGCAGGAAGAACCTTTGGCAGTTTCACTGTCTGTAATCAAGATCTCAGTTTACCTTTCGGTCTGGCGTCAGCAGAGATCACCTTTCGGTGCTAAACCAAGTGACCATTAGGCTGAAGGGAAGGGTGACTGGCACTTGTGTCTGAAAAACAGCCATGGTGGCGTCGGTTTGCTGATCGAGGTTGAGTGGACTGATTGGAATACATTAAGGTTTCATCTGCGTCCATTAGTTACTTCGTCTGTCTGTCTCAAAGCAAGATAACGCATAAACCTTGGGCTGATACATGCCTGAAAGGAAGAATCTGTTACATTTGGATGTGGACTGGTGGCGTAGATCTGAAGTAACCGGTAGATGCAGGATCATTTAGCAAGATTAATACATATTTCATATGTTCCATTTAGCAAGATTAATACATATTTCATATGTTCCATTTAGTAAGATTAATACATATTTCATATATTCCATTTAGCAAGATTAATAAATATATCATGATGTTCCAATTACTGAGCCGGTTTCAACGAAAGGTGTGGGACAGATGGAATGTTGTCCAATGACCTACTCTGCTGCGTATCTGTAACATATCAAACAGTGGGTTAATGACCAATTTTTGCATCCAGATAGAATACATAAGTGATTATTTATCCTTCGTTTTCATTGTTTTGAATGTTATTTATCCAGCCTGAAGAAAACCCAATAGGTCAAAACATGTTCGTTTTGATTTTTTTTTCTTTTTAGCTGACCAGTGATTCTGTTTTTGCACAGACTTAGACATTTTGTTACGCTGATCGATGAGGATGAGTTCAATGAAGATGTTGCAGTGGTGTTCCCTTCTGGGCAGAGTCTCCATGACAGGGTTGCACCCTTCAGTTGATTTCATGATCTATACCAGCGTCAACTAGGTCCTAGAAATAGACACCAGCAAGGCTGATCAGGGAATTTGAGCAACACTCATAGTACATATCCAATAAGTGTATGAAATTCAACTGTGTGGCTAGAGTATTCCCATTCCAACCCGTAACAAACAGATCTTGACTGGAGCTGGTTGGGGTAAAACAAAAAGTGCCTCAAATAAATGGCTCTGAATGGAATCTGCTATCAGCGATGCTAACCGATACATCACGATGGCTGATGGCAAATATTTTTTTTTACTCATAGTTTCGAAACGAGTCACTAACATTAAGTCCTTCATGGTAATGTCACTGCATCTTTCTCTCTATGCTTGTGGTCACACTGACTTCGTCGGCCATAATGAGTCCTAAGAACAGTGACTTTCACTTCAGGTGAAATCAGATCTGGCATTGGAGAACCCTCTTCACCCTAGCAGCAAATGGTTCAATGTCAATGTGTTGTGTTTTGCTAACACGGTTTGGAAATCATACAGGAACTGCACACCTTCAGCAGGAAAACAACACCAGTCTTGCAGTGGATTCCCTCCCACTGTGGTATTGCAGGAAATGAAGAGGCGGACAGACTCTCCAAGGCGGGCAGCCAACGACACCAAATAGCCCATGCTGTATCCTACAGAGAAGCGAAGACGGTGCAGTGGAACTCCAAGAAAAGCTGTCGGGAACGGCGGACTCACTCCGACGGACCGCTGACTTTGCCCAAGCTACCGGACTCTCTATCTGACCAGCATGACCAGGGAACGCAGAAAGAAGAAGAAGAAGAAGAAGAAGCTAACACGCTTCCTTCATCAGAAGTTAACACGCTGCCTCCATCATTATGTTTTTGTCTGCCTACTTGAGAAAGCAGTCTATACATCCAAGGGCGTCACTGTCAGCATTTCTCTGTCTTCCTGGTCGACAAACAGCTGCAGTACTCAGTCCACTGCCAGAATCGTCAGCCTGCCGATCAAACTAGTGTGTATGTCTGTTTCCAGCACTATCAACGTTTTCCTGCCTTCCAGCTTGAAACATCAGTGCATATACCCCTCAAAGTCCGCTAAGGCTATACAAAAGAGAATGTTCAGGAACTCTTACAATCGCGGATGTTAACAGGCAAACATCGTTCAAATCTGTATTCAGTTGTGAAAGAAATGCGCATGAAGAACGTCTCTTTGTTTTTAATGTATTTGTATTATCCAAACGCATTCACATACTTTTTGCGTGTGAAGTTGTAAAAATACCCATGCGAGGTTTTAGGGCTGTATGTCCACTGTTGTCACCATCAGTGTGTTTTTGTCCTCGTGACTGACAAACCGCTTCATACGTTCATTGCTTTCATCTTAAACATTTTGCTGCCTTCCAGATTGACAAAGCAGTTCATACACCCACTGTGTCCACTTTCAGTATGCTCCTGTTTTTCTGCCTGACAAAGCAGTACATACACCCTCAGTTTCCATTGTCTGCATGCTGTGTTTCCTGACCAACAAAGCATTTCTTACGCTCACTGTTTCCAGTATCAGCATATCCCTGTCTTCCTGACTGACAAAGCAGTTCACACGCCCTCAGTTTCCACTGTCAGCATGTTGCTGCTTTCCTGACTGACAAAGCAGTTCATACACCCTCAGTTTCCACTGTCAGCATGTTGCTGCTTTCCTGACTAACAAAGCAGTTCATACGTCCACAATTGCATCCTAAGCACGATCCTGTCTTCCTGACATACCAAACAGATCACACGTCCACTGTTGCCACTGTCAGCGACTTCCCGTTTTTCTATCTTACAAACCACGGGGCTATCTATATACATCCACTGTCAGCATGTTCCTTTCTTCTTGACTGACAAACCAGTGAAAATAACTGCTGTCAGCATGTTCTTTCTGACAGACAAAACAAGCACATGCAACCACTGTCGTCACTGTCTGCAAGTTATTGTCTCCCTCACTGACTGGTCAGCACATACATCCACCTTCATCACCGTCAGTATGTTCTAGTTTCCCTGACTGGCACATCAGTACATGCATCAACTATCATCATGTCAGCACATTGCAGCCTGCCTCCCTGCCTGAGAAACCAGTACATGCATCCAGTGTCGCCAAACGTAAGACAAGCAGGAAAACAATCAACCAACAGATTGTTCGATTTACAAAGAAGTAAACATACATTAATGGTGCAAATTATGTTTAAGCCTTTCCTTAATCTTATTTGTCCAAAAGGTCTTCGTGCATATTCATCAGTCAGGTTGGTAAGTAAACACAAAGTTCTGTCTGTCTATCTGCCTGTCTATCTGTTTGTCTATCTATCTGTCTGTCTCCGTCTCTGTCTCAGACGGTCTGTCTGTCTGTCTGTCTGTCTCTGTCTGTCTGTCTGTCTGTCTGTCTCTGTCTCTCTCTCTCTCTCTCTCTCTCTCTCTCTCTCTCTCTCTCTCTCTCTCTCTCTCTCTCTCGGGAGTACGCAACAAGATGGCGACTGGTAAACATCGGGCGGGATGAGCTCCGGTCAAAAGTGTGTTGTTGGGCGGATTACAGTGCTCCAAGTATCGTTCCAGTGGTGATATTAATTAGAAGAAGTGTTTGTGGAAGTGTCTGTAGCTGCGAGAACTGCAGAATGATAGACCTGTGCGAGTGGAGGGCCAGAATCGGACTTTTTGGAGGGACAATGCGGAAAGGAAGGAGAAAGGAAGTGAAGGGAATGAGAGAGGGGTCAAAGGTTGCAGGGGTGAAGGAGATACTGCTGTGTTCGGTGGTGTTTTGGACGTTTGCACTAACCACGATCAGTGCTCTGGATATGACTACAGTGGCTTTTGGACCGAGAGCAATTGTCAGGAACGGTGTGATCGGTGTGGAAGAGATGGGGAGTTTGTGTTATACTCCCTGTTTGGCTAATATACTTACCATGTCAGACCATAGCATTCAACGGCAGTTAGCCAGCTCTGTCAGGCCGAATTTTTCCGTGGCCAATGCAGTCATAAGACAGTCACGTGCAGTCACGTGATGTCACCCCACTTCCGGCCCCGGAAGAAGCCAGTGTCAACTTCGTATACGTCATTCAGCGAGGCCTGTGTGTATGGTAACCCCGAGAACCTTGGCGCCAGAGGGGAAGGTAGGGAGGGAATTAGAGTCTGACATGGTAAGTATATTAGCCAAACAGGGAGTATAACACAAACTCCCCATTTTGGCGTCATATACTATACCATGTCAGACCATAGCAGAATTTAAAGGAATCGGAGGAGGGCGAGCGCCCTAATGGTTCTTGGGGTTGACCGATATGGCTGCATTGGTCGCCACAAAGGAAATCCCCTTAGACCCATCAGCTCTGGTCATGCGGATATCCCTCAGGTAAAAATTAATGAAGGGATTTTCCGAACGCCAGTAGGCTGCCTCCAGCAGGTGGCGCACTGGAACAGAGCACTGGAACGCTGTGGAAGTGGCCAGTGCTCTGACCTCGTGGGCCCTGGGTGATAGGACAGGGAGATCCTTGTACGCCTGAGCGTAGGTAGATCTCACCGTCTTGGAGAGCCATCTGGAGATAGTTCCCGCCGAGATATCTCTAGTATTGTTGGGGTTGAGGGAGATACGGAGTCGTCTCTGGGAGGAGCGCCTGGGGCGTGTGCGTTCCCAGTAGTACCTGAGACACCTGGAGGGGCAAAGGTCCATGTCTCCATCTTTTTCTCCCTTTCCCAAGATGTCCGTCAGGGAACGGATGACGAGGAAGGGAGAGGGGGTGCCCGGTTCCTGATTCTTGCCAAGAACTCCGGAAGGAACTTGAGAGAGACTGAGCCGTCCCTGTGGAAGGCGATATCTGTGGGGTCACCGCTGAGGGCGTGAATCTCACTTCGTCTTCCGGCCGAGGCCAGGGCGAGGAGAAAGGTGGTCTTAAAGGAGAGGAGGTCAAAAGGAATAGAAGCAATGGGTTCAAAAGGGGGTTTTCTGAGGGCATCGAGGACCGTAAAAAGGTCCCAGAGGGGAATGCGCCTAGGGGACTGAGCTTCCCGTAGAGCAACTCCTCTAGACACCTCTCTGAGGAGAAAGTCATTGTCAAAAGAAGGGCCCCCCAGTTGACGAATGGTGGTG
Organism: Conus canariensis; assembly: GCA_033310375.1. NCBI lineage: Eukaryota > Metazoa > Mollusca > Gastropoda > Neogastropoda > Conidae > Conus > Conus canariensis. The sequence goes on along the minus strand of CM065716.1, from coordinate 80,334,828 downwards.
CAGATAGCTGATCTGTAGCCCCGAATGGAGCCAGCCGACAGCTTAAGGGAAGAGGATAGGTGGGAGAGGAAATTTCCTATCTGGATGTTGGAGGGGCAGTCATGGGGAACAGAGTTATCTGAGCACCAGGTTATCCATCTCTCCCAACGGTAGTTGTAGAGGGATTCGGTGCTGGCTCTGCGAGATGCCGAGGCGAAGTCCCGTAATCCCTGAGAGGCCCCTGCCCCGGCTAGTGTGTCTAGGACGGACTGGGGTCTCTCCGAGTGGGGGGTAGATGCAGATGTTCGCAGCTGGGCTGGCATAGAAGCCACGCGTGTAGGCGAAGCATCTTGGGATTGGAGCGAGGAAGACCTGACCGGGGTTGTCTCAGCATGTCCCAGCGAGGGCTGAGCCGGAGGGGGGGAACGTGGGTGAGGGACTTGAGGTCCGGGAACCAAGACTGGGTCGGCCACCATGGCGTTACGAGGATCAGCCTGGGTCTTTCCAGCCTTGCCTTCCTGATCACCTTGTGTAGGATGGGGAAGGGGGGAAAGGCATACGTCAGTAGGCCCGTCCAGGGGAGGGATAGTGCGTCGACTGCATCCGCCTGGGGATCTGGAACGGGGGAGACGTACAGGGGCAGGTGATGGTTGAAGCTGGTGGCAAACAGGTCGATCATGGGCACAAACCAATGGTTGCGCGACACCAGCGAAGGAGGGCCTCTGTTCTGAGGGAGAGGCCTATGGAGCGGGACCCTCCCCCTTTGTTGACATAGCAAGCTACCGACGTATTGTCCGTGAGGAGGAGAACAAGTCGGTGCGCGACCTTGTGCTGGAGTTGGAGAAGGGCTAGCCTGACCGCTTCCAGCTCCCAGTCCCCCGAGGCGTGACTGTCCTCCACGTGGGCCCCCCAGCCCAAGTTGGAGGCGTCTGTATAAAGTTCCAGTGGTTGGGTTGGGTTGGGAGGGAGATGGGGACCCCGGTGGAGAGAGTGGCTGGAGTGAGCCGCTCCTCCGTCGCCGAAATGAACCAGTGTCCGAGGGGAATGACCTGGTCCCAGCGGTCGGAGGTCTGTGACAAACGTCGGCGGAACTCCCTCTGAAGTTGGCGTTTGGGGACCCGCCCCAGGGGAATGAGGGGAGACAGGGACTCCATCATTCCTAGGAGGGAGGACAGGGTTCTGGCCGAGGTGTGGGGTGCCTGTGACAGGCAGGAGATGAGGTCCACTATGCGTGCAGGCCTCTCCGGGGTCTGCCAGACGAACCGTAGGAATCGTCTGTGGGCCGGGTGAATCAGGATCTGAAAATAGGCGTCCTTCAGGTCTATGGATGTGGCCCAGTCGCGATGATGGATGGAGTCTCGGATCTGGGTGGGGGTCTCCATCTTGAACTTGGTGGGCCTGAGGAACTTGTTGAGGGGCGAAAGATCTAGAATGGGCCTCCATCCTCCCGAGGCTTTTGGGATCACAAAGAGGTGAGAGTAGAAGCCGGGGTTTGGGTGGGAAACCTCCGAGATGGCCCCTCTTTTGAGGAGGTCTCGGACTTCCGTGCGAAGAGCTTCTGCTTTGGCGGGGGAGGGTTCGTTGGGGGAGGGAGGGGGAGATAGCATGAGGGGGGGGACGCTCGTGGGCCCAAGGAAGGCGAAACCCTTCCTGTAGCACCGCCACTATCCAGGGGTGAGGCGCATGCGTCTCCACTGGTGGGCATGCCGGGAGAGGCTGCCCGCCAGGGGGGGCGAGGGTCTGGGCTGGTGGGTGGGGGATAGGGCGAGGGGGGGTGCTACCTGATCTAAGTCCCCCTCGGGCTGTCTCCCTAGTCAGCTCCGGGAGCGTGACTGTTGGCCTAACCGAAAATTTTGCTGATGGTGTTTTGGCTTAGGCCTTGGGAGAAGATTAGGTCGCTTGGCGGGCCGTGCGGTGCGGGAAGGCGATTGTCTGGGATAGGGTCTGTGCCTGGGGAAGGAACGAAGTGGGGGTCTAGCAGGGCGTGGCGGTGGCCTGGGCGCAAAGGACACAGCCTGCTTGCGTTCCTCAACTGCTTGTGCTATGACGTCAGCCGAGTAGTCGCCAAAGAGCGACTGGTCCTGGCCCGGGATGCATCGCAGGGCTGCCTTAAGCGTCGGGGAGAGAGAGGTCCGCGCCAGCATGGCATCTCTCGCGACCAACAAGCAGTTGAAGTGGCTTCTGGCTGCGCTGTCCGCCGCAGCCGAAAGGTGATGCGAAATCCTGTTAACTAGGTGTCGCATGAAAGGATCGCTGAACAAGCGAGGGTCAGGCTCTTGGTGCGCCTCAGAGCCCGAGTCCCCCGGTACTGGGATGGCACCATCGTCCTCCGGCCATAGAGCCTCCGCTCGCTGAAGGGGCATGTCCAAGTAGGTGTGTCCCGCCGTGGTGTGGAGGAAGCCCATCCTGGCTACTCGGTCCCATTCCTTTAGGTTCTTAAAGGAGATGGTGCCGGAAGTAGGGGGGGCAGGTGGGGGATCAACCGACGGTCCGACTGGGAAATGCCCATCTCCCTGGTCACGGGATTGTCCGTAAACAAGGAGGCGACTGAGGGGTTCTTGGGTAGATTGGTCTAGATCTCTGGGCCGGGGGGGGACCGGCGAATTGGGAGAGGGAGAGAACTTCGTCAGCGGGTGCGGCCTCCCTCCTAACGAGGTCTGGTCGCCACCGTTCTATCGTGCGGACATCGTACAATGAGGTGGGGGCTAGCTCCTCGTATCGTCCGCCTCAGGGAGGTACTGGTCCTGAGAGGGTTCATAGCACCCGTCTTCAGGAGGTAAGTCGAGGGGTGCCTGTAGTGTGTCCCCGGTGGCCCTATAATCGGCGGCCGGGACATCGTCCTGCCGATCGGACGGCGCCCGAGGAGGGAGACCAAGGTCGACCCAGGCAAGTGAGGCCGGGTGCCACATTCGACCATGTAGCTGGTCGTGCTGGGTGTTGGCGTTAAGCCACTGGTCTCTCTCGGGGGCATAGAGCCACCGGTCCCCGGGGAGGTAAACGGGCTGTGGCGGCCCTGGGGTGTAGGCAGAAAGTCCCCGGGGACCCGGGTAACCTGAATCACTGTTGGGGGGGTCTTGAGAGGCCGTGGCCTGTCGTCCCCGTCCAGGTCCGTGCATAGCACCATACACGTCCTTGGAATGGGCCTGGGAGGGCCATAATGGTATGGAGGAGGATGCGGAAGTCGAGCCCCCAACCCGCGAAAGTGCGGATTGGTCAGGATGCGGTCCCGTGTTCCTCCCCCTGGAGGAATATGTCAGGTTACCCTTGGTCCCGCTGGTAGATCCTCCCCCCGGAGGAGCGGGACCGCGGACGTTGCCCAAATGGGGATCCGAAAAGGTCGGTTCCCCAACGTCCAATACCCCTAGGGAAGAAGGTGACGTTCGATCGGGGTAGGTCGACCGTCCTTGTGCATGGGCACGGCCGGGCCCATGGCGCGGCGTGCCCGCACGCCCAGGATTATGGACACCACCGAGGTCGTGCGTCGGGGTGACCATAAGGCTGCTTCCGGAGTCGAAGCGCTCCTCGAGCTCAGGTGTTGGCTGCACCTGTGCCCGGTGGGGCCGAGCGCTATGAGTGCACGTATCAATTTGGGGGGAAAAAGAGATACGTGACTCATCAAGGCGAGTGACGGATGGTGATTCCATCCCAGATCCGTCACCCGTGCTGGTCCGCGGCTCGGCAAGGTGCCCCGGGGGCCGAGATTCGCGTGACTCAGCATGATAGTTAGAAGTCTCCGAGCGAGTCCGTAGGCTAGAGGGCAAGCTGGCCGATGGAGAAGGGGTGGGGGAGGGCGAATTCCGTTGGCTAGTCTTTGCTCGGCCGGGCCCCTTGAGGGGAGCCTTGCCCTTAGACTTTCTGGGCAGCACCTTGAGGGGAGCTTTGCCCTTAGACTTTGCAGGCAGATCAAATGAAAGGCATTTTGAAATGGTGGCCGCTTGCCTATCAGCCTTGGGACGCCGCGGTCGTGCGTCCGTCGGTTTGGTAGACGAGGAAAGATCACGCGTCCCTTCCGCGGAGAAGTCGTCTCTGTCTACCCGAACCGTACGTTCATCAGTGCGAACGGATTGCTCCGAGATGGAATCGACCCGCGGGTTCTCCGGGAAATTGAGCGAACTCCGAGCAGTGGAGTGGCTCGACCCGGCGGTGTCCTTCACCATGTTGGGCACAGGTGGATAGAGCAAACCCGGAACACACGACCGCAAAGAGGAGACAAGGTGGCCGATCGAGAAAATCAATTAATCTCGATCGTCCGTGTGGTGTCGTGCAAAGTGCTCGAGAGATCGACTGAAAACTCGAACTACCCGTACACGCCACCGGTCGTGTGACTGGTATGGCTATTAATAGCAATCTCTACACGTGGAGTATCACTGTGTATAGGTGTGATAGTTCTTGGGCACTAAATCTTAATAAGCAGATCAGTGTCACGCACCCTTACTCGAACACGTTCTACCTGTGAAGGGTAAAGAGTACAGGTGTGATAGTTATTGAGCACTAAACCTTAATAAGCGGAACCAGCACAAAATGCGTGCTGAACCCGAGGCTCGGCAATATGGTGGGGGAACACGACCGGCGAGCGGTGCCGACGATCGCGAGTAACAAAGTCGCGAGAGTGCCGGTAAAAGAGACAAATCTTTTAATAAATACGCTCCCGAGAGTGCCGGTAAAAGAGACAAATCTTTTAATAAATACGCTCCCACCAAGAGCTTCACACGGCAAAATTACTCAGGGTCTAGTGCAAGCCGGAACCAGCACAAAATGCGTGCTGAACCCGAGGCTCGGCAATATGGTGGGGGAACACGACCGGCGAGCGGTGCCGACGATCGCGAGTAACAAAGTCGCGAGAGTGCCGGTAAAAGGGACAAATCTTTTAATAAATACGCTCCCACCAAGAGCCTCACACGGCAAAAAAACTCAGGGTCTAGTGCAAGCCACAACTGAATCAAGTATAGAAACAAAACACAGCAATGTTAACACAAAGGCAAGTATAGGCGAGACAGAGCACAAGACTTATCTTGCTTTGACGGCAGGCCGAAGATGAATGACGTATACGAAGTTGACACTGGCTTCTTCCGGGGCCGGAAGTGGGGTGACATCACGTGACTGCACGTGACTGTCTTATGACTGCATTGGCCACGGAAAAATTCGGCCTGACAGAGCTGGCTAACTGCCGTTGAATGCTATGGTCTGACATGGTATAGTATATGACGCCAAACGGGGGACTGGAACTGCCACCTTTTCGATGCAAGAAGTTAACGCAACTGGAAACGAGGTCAGTAGAATGTCAACAAAGATGGCGGCGATGACGGCAAGCATGAATTGGGCGCTGACAGCAATCATGAACTGGTCAGTTATGAACGAAATGCTAGGGGCCGGTCGGAGCAACCCGAAAGTGACATTGTTAGTGGCACTACTGATCATCTTGAACATTTCGTATGTACGCAGGAGGCTGATTCTAAGTAACGATATCGAAACGAACCCCGGACCGAATGTTAATGAGAAAATTGAGGAAGAAGCACGCAAGCTGGAACACAAAATCGACACCAGATTTAGCACGATGGAAACGCAGATGACACAAATATTCAATACAATCACATCTCTGGCAGACTCTTTCAAATCACAAGTAGACACAATTAAGAAGATAGATGTCAAACAGACACAAATGTCAGACACACTTACCAGCCTAGTTCAAGAGCTAGCTGACACAAAACAAGACATACAGGCAAATATGAGGGCAGTTCAACATTTAGACGAAACACAGGAACGCATGGCAGGCAGACTAGCACTTATGGAGGACGAAATGGACAAACTTGAAGGTTTTTCCCGTAGGAACAACCTAAAGTTCTACGGGCTAAAAGAAGGAGACGAAGGGAGTGGACCCGAGAATTGCGAAGACATTGTCAAAGGGGTACTGGAAAAGTACATGAAGGAGGAGGACTGGGCAGCAGACGCAGTGGAACGGGCCCACAGACTGGGAAGGTTCAACCCATCAAACAAACGCCCTAGGCCTGTGATAGCCAAAATGTTGCGATGGGGGGACGCCATGCGGGTGCTGAGGAACCGGGAGGCCAGGGAAACTATGAAAGCAGAAGGGATCGCGGTGAGCCAGGACCGGACGAGGCGCCAGACAGCACAACTACGTGAGCTGAGGGAGACGGGCAAGTCCGGCTACTTCGTCGGAGGGAAGCTGTACGTGAGGGAGCAGCCCATCCCACCGGTGGAGCGGACCTACGGACCTGCGGAGCGGACCTACGGACCAGCGGAGCGGACCTACGGATCAGCGGAGCGGACCTACGGACCAGCGGTGCGGACCCACGGACCAGCGGAGCGGACCTGCGGACCAGCGGAGCGGATCTACGGATCAGCGGTGCGGACCCACGGACCAGCGGAGCGGACCTCCAGATATGACGGCAGGAACGGGCATGGGTACGCCACAGCAAGTCTTCAAGAGACAAATAGACAATCGTGGTTCAAAGGAAGAGTGTCGGACAGTCATGAAGGATGGAGCTACAAAGACTATGATGGAAGGATGGAACGTGAAAGTGTGGGACTGAGAGAGAGAGAGAGACTGAGGAGAGAGCAAAGGGAGAGGGAAAGGGTAAATGAGTTCAGAAGAGAGAAAGAGTGGAATGAAGAAAGGAAGAGAGAAAGAAAGAAAGCAACTGAGCAGGTTACAAAGATGATGAGCGCCAGTAGGAGTGACAGTGGGGATGACAGTGGTGAGAGAGAGAGTGAGGCAGGAGAAGGGAGTGTGTGCGAGAGTGAAAATCTGATGGCATGGAGGGAGTCAGGAGAAGGAGAGAGAGGAGGGAGATCAGGGGTTGATTGGGACAGGGTACTGGAACCTCTGCAGATCCCCAAAAAACAGAGAGATAGAGCAGAGGGTAATAGAGAGGTGTCAGTGGGGGAGAAAAGGAGAGGGGAAATGGGAGGGGGGGTGCGTCTGAGGAAAGTAAGAATGAAGGTATGAATGTAACACACAACACAGAAACACGTGTCAGCCCGCTCCCAAGTTCAGACAGTAACCACGTGCTCACACAGGTCACCGCACACACATCCAAAAACCAAAACAAACCCAAGGACCAATCAGAACCCTTCTGGGACCCACCGGGGTCAAGGTCTGGCGTAGATGCAGCGCGCGCGGTGGTCGGCGAGGCGACAATTGACACAACACCATACCCGCGGCGCGACAGACAAGTGGTCACATGTGGTAAACAAGACAGAGCCAGCCTAGCAGAGGGGGAAAGGGAGAGGTTGGACAGGGGTGGGGGCTCGCGGCAAACAACTCTGGACGAAACAGTGCGAATTCAATGCAGTAGTACAGCGTTGACGGACAGCGAGGAGGGGGGCAGAGCTGGTGGGGAGGAGGGAGAGAAGGGAGGACAATGCAAAACAAACAAAGCTTTACGTTCACATACCAGTAGCACAAAGGCACCCAGCAAAACAACAAGTAGCACACGCACGAATTCAACTACGAAGAAAGGAAAAGGTAAGAAATGAAGGGCAGGCCACGGCCGTACACAGGCACCACAGACCACACGAACTCAAGAGAACAATGAAAAGACACCAGAATACGACATGAATGTGGGAACGAGAGAGAGAGTGAGTGGGAATGAAAGAAGAAAGGAAGATGAGAGTGGAAAAAGAAACCTATCCTTTGTATGCTGGAATGTGGGGGGATTATTAGATAAGTTAACGGAACCAGACTTTTTAGAATTTATCACATCTTTTGATCTGTGCTGTTTAACAGAAACATTTACTTCTAAATTTTTTGATTTCGAATTAAAATTTCAGGAGTTTTTGCAATTACATTGTCCAGCGGTCAAATTTACTAGAATGGGAAGACCCTCGGGGGGAACAATCCTGTTGATAAAAAAAGAGTTATCTGAATATGTCCAGCTGATAAATACTGACATGGAAAATGTACTCTGTGTGAAGTTAATGAAAAGTCTATTGCATTGTGAAAAAGATATTTTATTTTTAGGTACATATGTACATCCAGTAGATAGTCGATATTATTCTGACAAAGATTACTCATGCACACTAGAACTAATTGAACAATATATATTTGCACAGACAGAACAAGGAAACAACTTCCATTACATCATTGGAGGAGATCTTAATGCTCGTATTGGGGAATGGAGCTTGAGTATCGATGATGAAAATGAGATTACAGGAAGAGAACAGGACGTGTATGCACGTAGGTCTAAAGATCCCCACACAAATGGTTTTGGCAAGAAACTAATAGAATTTTGTATAACATTTAATGTAACGCCACTAAATGGTCTTTGTATGGGAAAGTTCGACGATGCATACACGTTTTATTCCGAAAGGGGTAACAGTATTATAGATTACTATATATGTTCTGTTGAACTGTTAGAAAATGTGAATAAGTGTCAGATAGTAGAGAGAGTTGAAGCTCAGCATATGCCTATTATGATGGAATTACAAAGTACACTGTCTAACGCACAAGAGAACGAGGGCAAGAAATCTTACGTGAAGAAACTAAAGTGGGATCCCACAAAACAACAACAGTATGTCCAGTTCATAGAATCGGAAGAGGCAAAACAAACAATGGCGCAAATAACAGAAGAAATAGAGAGAGATGTAGACACGAGTATAGACAGATTTAATAAGCTATTAAAAGAGGCAGGGAAAGACATGTACAGAACAATAGGTATAGGAGGAAAATGTAAGACTACAAACAGCTGGTATGATAAAAAATGTCAAATCAAAAAGAAAGAAGCAAAACAAGCACTCAGTAGACTGACATGGACGAAACAGGATAAAAACCCAACCATTTATCAAGTAAGGAGAGAGGCTTACAGGAATAAAAGAGCAGTATACAAAGAAATAATTAGAAAAAAGAAAAAACAGTATAAAAAGCAAACATACGACACACTAGTACAAAATCACAAGGACAGCCGAATGTTCTGGAGCACCAAAAAGTGTTAGAAGGAAGAAGAACACATTACCATCTATTAATATTACTCAGTGGAAAACGCATTTCGAAAGCATTTTGAATCCACATGACACAGAAATACTAAACGATAGAGAAGAAGGACCACAAGAAGAAGAAGAAGTGTTAAACGAAATTCAAGTACAAGAATTAGACGAAGAGATAACCGAAAATGAAGTAAGATCAGCTACAGAAAAATTAAAAAAAGGCAAATCACCAGGTATTGATGAAATCCCTCCTGAATTTCTTAAAACCATAGGACAAAATATAGTGCCATTCTTAACGAAATTATTCAACAAGTTATACCAAGATAGCTACTTCCCCATAGAATGGTCAAGGGCGGTGATTATACCACTACACAAGAAAGGAGATAGACAGAATCCAGGAAATTATAGAGGAATATCCTTATTATGCATCATAAGCAAGATCTACACAGCAATATTAAACAGAAGACTATATGATTGGGCAGAAGCAGAAAATAAAATTAGCAAAGAACAGGCAGGCTTCAGGAAAGATTTTTCAACAGTAGATCATATCTTCACACTAACATCCATGATAAGTAACTGCCTATACGGCAGAAGAAGAAGTAAATTGTATGTAGCCTTCATTGATTATCAGAAAGCGTTTGACACAGTAAATAGAGAAAAACTCTGGGAAATCCTACAGAAACACAAAATATCTACGAAGATGCTTAACATGCTAAAAGCTATCTATAAAACAGTACAAGCATGTGTAAGACATGGAACTGAACTAACAGAATTCTTTGAATGTCACACAGGAGTGAAACAAGGGTGCTTACTGTCCCCCCTAATCTTTTCATTACTAATTACAGAAGTTGCAGACAATGTCACAGCTAAAGGAAGACACGGATATCAATTCTTACCCGGAAAGGCAGAAATATTTTCACTTCTATTCGCTGATGACATAGCTTTAATATCAAGAACACCAGCAGGTCTGCAAAACCAAATTAAGAACCTACAGGAAGCCTCGGACCGCATTGGACTAAAGGTTAATCTCCAAAAAAAACAAAAATCATGGTCTTTAGAAAAGGAGGATACCTTGGCAGACTAGAAAAATGGAATTACAAAGGGGAAGAAATTGAGGTAGTAAATAGCTACAAATATTTAGGTTTTACTCTAACGACTAAACTCTCAGTAGATATTTCACTTTCAGAATATGCAGGAAGGGCGAAAGGGAAAATAGGTGAAATAATGAAAACAATGTATAGTTTAGGACACTTAGATATAAATATATTTTTTAAGCTATTTGATACACAGGTCAAGTCACTGCTACTGTACGCAGCAGAAGTATGGGGTTTGACTCGTTATTCAGCGGTGGAAAATATACATTTATTCGCATGTAAAAGATACATGGGGGTAGGGAGAAAAACGCCAAACAACTTAGTATACGGAGAACTAGGAAGATATCCGATGAGTATAGATAGTTCAATAAAAGCAATCAGATATTGGTTCAAAATAATGAAGATGACTCCAGACAGGATACCTAGACAAGCATATGAAAGAGAAAAAACAGAAATTGACAAACCACAGAACTGGGCGCTGGAAATTAAACGCTGTTTGGATATGTATGGCTTCTCTGAAGTCTGGTTGAATGAAGGCGTAGAAAACGAGCAAAGATTTATCATAACACTAAAACAAAGAATCATAGATTGTTACAAACAGAACTGGCATAACAAAATAGCGAATAGTGAACGATTTACAACATACCATACATTTAAAACTATTCACCAAACTGAAGAATACTTTCGCGCAATCACAATCGCGAAGTTTAGAAAAGCATTGACAAGATTACGATTAGGAATAAACGAACTGCATGGCAATAAAAAATATATAGATAATCAAGCTATAACAACATGCCCCTTCTGCCCAACAGTAGAAACAGAAATGCACTTCTTAATGTGGTGTCCCAATTACAGGCAATTGCGAACAAAATACATTTTCAAACATTTTAGTAATAGAAACGCAATCACACTGGAAAGTCTGCTACAAAACGATAATACTGAAATCATAAGAGATATTGCAATGTACATCTTCTATGCCTTAAAAACCAGAGAAACCCATATGTAATAGTAATACTGACGATATAGGAAAAATAGAAATTCTAAACAGAAAACAAAATATTTTACAATCAACGTTTCAATCAATGTTTTTGTTGTTGTCATGTTGTAATGTATGTTGCGTACTCCTGTGGACGGGCCGAGGGCCCCACAATAAATGTCGCGGCGTGAAAGCGCGCGTCAAGCGTCTCTCTCTCTCTCTCTCTCTCTCTCTCCTCTCTGCTGCAACATTAAAAAAACAAA
>CM065716.1:80316073-80321073 GCA_033310375.1 Conus canariensis | reverse complement strand
GTCGTCATGACATGGAAGCCACATCAAGGAAATACAGTTAATTTCATGATCGGTCTGCTAAAGCACAGTAAGAACAGCTTTGCAGTCACTGGTCTACATACGTTTTTGTACCATGAGCAAAAGTTCAAATAATGATAATACACTTTACAGTTTACATTACATGAATACCAAGCTTTCCTTTATAAAAAGAACTTTGATCACAAATTTAAATGATGACTGTATAGTGAAGAAGTCATATTTTAAAGATTTCCTTTCCAGCCAAGCTAATGTCAAAGCAGTAGTAATAAGAAAGTTCGTGATAGTTAGGTTGCTTCTAAACGAAGATTTCCATTGCAACCAGCACTCGTGTCATATCTGTCTTTTTTCTCTGGTCTACAGGGTTCCCACAGGTTCGGAATACTTGGGAAGGTTTGGGAAAAACGGATGGTCCTTTTCCCAGTTGCGAAAGTTTGGGAAAAATGGCATTTGGTGTCTGTGGGTTGGGAAGGTTTGGGAAAATTGAACAAGCATCTTCAAAAAACTCAAGCAAGCATCTTCAAAGCCAAGGCGATAGAAAACCAAACAACAAAGGCACAAACAAATAAATTCTAATTGACCAGCCGCCGTGGCGAAGTGGTTAGCGTCGCGGACTCCCGGCTGGGAGGTCGTGGGTTCGAATCCCATCAGAGTCATGTGGGTTTTTCTGCCCCGACCGGCTCCTACCCAGAGTTGAGTTTGCTGCGGACTCAGTTGGGAAGACTGGGACCACACAGTCGAGTTTCATCCACTTAATGGATGCGTTTCTGAGAGTGTTGCTCAAATTTCCTGACCAACACTGCAGGTGCCTGTATCTCTCGGGCCTGGTTGACGCCGGGATATATTATGAAAGGAAGCGTAGAGTACAGCCCTGTCTTGTAGTCTCAGACCGAAATGGAAATCCGCAGCATCATCTTAATCATCCTCATTCTCATCGATCAGCATAAAAAAGTCTGAAATTCTGTGGCCCTTCATGCCCTGCTCTCATGATGACCTCAATTTCGATGTCCTCTCCACATCTGTGGCCTTGGTTTGGTTCCGTCGGGGTCACCGGTATCGGCGAGCCCATGGGGGCTGTCGTTGGACAGACGTGGTGGCGCCCTCCGGAGGGAGAGCTCACTCACGCCGGCTCCGCGACTAAGCAATTATTGTCATCAGTAGGGGTTTAGTAGGTGGTGTCCTGCGTATGTTAGATCAGAACAGGCGCCACTGAACACTCGGCAGCAGTGCAGTGTCTCCTCCGGTGGGTTGCCTCTTGACGACTTGACATTGACTGCTCCCTGTGGATTGCCGGTGCCGGGGCTGTGGCGGGGCCGACCGGGCTGTGGCTGTCGACGGGGTGTATTTTTTGCTGTCCCACCTCTGAGGTGACACAGAGGTTGGGACAGCAAAAAATAAATAAATAAATAAATAAATAAATTTAAAAAAAAATAAAAATTCTAATTGTCCGAAAATCTCCGCGATCGCCTGCCGTTACCATATGTGTATGAGATATAACATGGTTGGGAAAACCGGTGCTTGGGTTGGGAAAGGTTGAGAAAAGGTTGGGAACTTTGTTTCTCCAAGTCTGTATGAACCCTGGGTCTAATAGTGTTAATGAGGCTGTCCATTCTTTTTCAAGGTATCCTCAAAACACTTTGTTATTGCGTGGTAGAAGTCACATACAGTCAATTGTGTGTGTCAGCTGATTTTCACGAACATATGTTGTGTGTTCTTGTTCTCTGCATCAGTTTCCCGAGGATGGAAGGTCAGGCTGTCGTCGTGCTCCTCCTGTGTAACTGACTGTAATTCGTTTTCTAATGTTATCATCTCGTCCTCTGACGCAGTTTCTGAATTACCACAATCATCACACACTTTCACTACCTGAGGATTTATGTCACTTGCAGCGTCAGGCGACGGACAGTACTGTTGATCTCTATCGGTTTGATGCGCACAGCTCTCAACACAGGCAGAACTGCCTTCGTGAAAGATGTCCGACACACATTGTTATTTCCTGTGTCGTAAAACAAGCTTGTGGGAGTCGGGAGGAACAGATCAGAGGGAGATGAGGAAGAACTTGCCTTCTGTTGCAATCTGTGTACCTCGGCCCGTCTCCTGTCCCTGGATATCTGTGACGGACATTTTCGGCGAAAGACGACAGTGCTGTCCTGGTGAGTGTGTGCGGCGGCGGGTTGAGTTGGTGGCTGTTTCAAACACAGCACGACGACAGTCTGTGATCCTCTGCCTTCAATTTTGAACGATGATAAAAACAGTTCTTGCAACAAAGTGTTGAGCATACACTCAAGAGACGTTGGAAGTCCTATGACTGGCATTGCGACTTATTTTCAAGCAAAAGGCAAGCAAAAATAGTCAGAGCTTCGCTGAAATGCTTGTTGCCGGTAGCCATGCAAGGGAAGCCACTCATTATTATCATTATTATTTGTTTCAATCTCTTTGTTGATGTTCTCGTCTTGTGATGTCTTACCAAAGATTACTGTATGTTCTAGAAGAATGTAGCAAAATAGCCAGGACACATTTAAAGACTAAGCACTATCTAAGTTCTTTCTTATTGACTGACATGGTGCCTTCTCTCTCTCTCTCTCTCTCTCTCTCTCTCTCTCTCTCTCCTCTCTCTCTCCTCTCTCTCTCTCTCTCTCTCCTCTCTCTCCTCTCTCCCTCTCCTCTCTCTCTCTCTCTCCTCCCTCCCTCCCTCCCTCTCTCTCTCTCTCTCTCTCTCTCTCTCTCTCTCTCTCTCTCTCTCCTCTCTCTCTTCTCCAATAACCGCCTAGCACTCCAAGGTGTACCCATTGCTGGGATTGTTTTTCAGTATACTACCGTGTTTCAAACCCAACATTCTGGTAGCCACATTCTGTCTTCGTGGAGGTCTAAACACGACACCAGCGTGCATGTGTTTCATCTTAATATCAACTGTCCCACCGGCACACAATGGCCTACAGTTCTTCGAAAGGTGAAATGGGATTCAAAGTACGTGCAACATTTTCTTTTTAATGCCTGCGTTCACGCTCAGAACCACGACGAACAATCTCCTCCAAAGGACAGGAGGGGACTGGAGTCTACACACATGTGAACTTTGAAGAGAAAATCTCTGTCAACCTGAAGGACGGGAGGGGACCAGGAATCTACACACGAACTTTGAAGAGAAAATCTCTGTCAACCTGGTTTCAAAGTGGGGTGACTGCAGGCGGAACAAGAGAAGGATAACTGCTGCGCCGCCAATCGAAAAAAATAGACAAATGTGGGGGAAAAAAAAACAAACACAACGCGTTTCGATTTATTTGATATTGTCCAGGCAAGACAAATACCATTCAAGACAATGAAAACAAAGAACGAACAGACAGTTATTCATCTCTTCGAGCTGGGTGGAGAGAGAGAGAGAGAGAGAGAGAGAGAGAGAGAGAGAGAGAGAGAGAGAGAGAGAGAGAGAGAGAGAGAATACCATGGTAGCCTTTTTGCACCCAATTCTAAGAGATAAGCGACTGATCGTCCTTCGTTTTAATTGTCTTGAATGTCATTTGTCTTGCCTGCAGAAGACCAGTAGGTCGAAACGCAGTATTTGTGCAGTAATTTGTTTAATCTTTCGTTTGACGGCGCAGTAGTTCTGTCTTTGCTCTCCTTTCAAACTGTGTATCTCGAATGGGGAAATCAATCCCCGGAAACAAAGAGTGTTACACATTGACCATCAAAGTTTTGCATGGGGACTCAAACAAATGAGGAATCAACAGACAATCGCAGGAATGCTTGATTCTTGAAGGAGAGGTCAAGGGCAGAGGATGCCTCTGACTACTGACGTACGAGAGGCAGGTGCATCAGTGACAAGGGAGTGTGAAGGCGGCGGAAGCGAGCCCCATCGTGGCTGTCACTGGGCAGTGCCCATTTGCCCAGGCTTTAAGAGGCTGGGGGGCCATCGATAGCTATGAAACAGGACGGTGGAGTATAATGCCCGTGCCACCACAGTAGAATCCTGTCAGTTGCTTCTTTTCTCCCCCCCCCACCCCCCCTCACCCTTCCTTCTCTCCCTCCAGCAAAGTTCGCCCCTCTCCCCTCTATCCCCACTTTCCCCGACGCACTGGTCGTCCTTTTCCTCCTTTTTTGATGTAAACTTTCGAAGATGAAATACAGCAGGTTTTCGTGATAAAAAACCTTCCTATCAAACAGACTCCCTCCTCTCACTCCATCCCTCCCCTCCTCCTCTCCCCCTGTCCTTTCTTTCTTTTTTTCTGTCCTGGTTTTCGTGCCCCCTTTAGTGGCATTCCTTCTGTGCTGCTCAATTCGGCTTAGTTATGCATAGCTACATCCAGGTTCGTCACAACACCGGCTATTCACAAAGATTCTATCCTTTAGAGTTTTCTTTTTTTTGTGTGGGCAGGGTGGGATAGGGAGGGGGGTGGGTTGCCTTGTGTGTGTGTGTGTGTGTGTGTGTGTGTGTGTGTGTGTGTGTGTGTGTGTGTTGTCTATACAACATAGTTAAACCCCGATAAGAAGTCTCTCTCTCTCTCTCTCTCTCTCTCTCTCTCTCTCTCTCTCTCTCTCTCTCTCTCTCTCTCTCTCTCTTCCAGCCCAATTAGAAAAAGATTTGTGCAGGCCGTTTGTGTCGAGCTACGGCAATCCATCAAGTTTGGTCATCTGCCTCGTGATTGGTGCTCATTTCGTGCGGTGTTTTTATACTGAATGAAAAATACTAGGGCTGTTGTTGCTGTTGTTGTTGCTGTTGTTGTTGTTGTTGTTGTTGTTTTCAAAGCAGCGAGCATGATGGTAGAGACGTTGCATACTGGAGAAGAAGTTGGTGGATGGGTGGGATGGAGACAGGGGGAGGAAGAAAGACAGGGGAAAGAAAAGAAAAAAGCGTGTATGGGGGAGTAAGGGTCAAGGGTGGGGGATGATCACCTGTGGCTGACTGACTAAGAATGAAGGTAAGGAACGTGTTGAGGAACAGAGCATGTACGTTGAAAGTGTGTGTGTGTGTGGTGTGTGTGTGTGTGTGTGTG
>CM065716.1:80301073-80308573 GCA_033310375.1 Conus canariensis | reverse complement strand
ACAGAATTTGAAACGTGTTTACATTGCTGACGGATGAGGATGAGGATGATGAAGATGATGCCACAGACTTCCACTCCTGTCTGAGACTAGACTCCACGCCCACTTTCGCTGTATATCCCGGCGTTAACAAGGAACGAGAGACACAAACACCTGCTGTGTTGGTCAGATAACTGGATCAACACTCCCAGAGACGCATCCAAATGGATGAATCTTGACTATGTGGTCCCAGTCTTCCCAGCTGACCCCATAGCAAATTCAACTCTGGGCAGGAACCGGTCGAGGCAGAAACATCTCACAAATAAATGACTCTGATGGAAATCGAACCCACGACCTCCCAGCCGGGAGTCCGTAACACTCAATAACCACTTTGGTATCTAGGTCACATTTAATCTTTTGTAGAAGTTTGGCGAAAAATAAAGTTTTTTTTTCATAACCCTGCGGGTAAAAAACAAAACAAAACATTGTGTTTCATGTGAAACAGCACATGAACCGCAATTTCATCAAAGAAATTTCTCCACTTATTTCATCGGAAGTAGTATGTCACTGCATCATGTTAGCTGCAGTTCAACGATGCGTGATGGAAGTGGATTCTTTTCATTGACGGGACGCAGACTTTTATTTCCAGATGTCCGCCTAACAACAGATGAAAAACAAAAAGGCGCTAGGTCTACTTACTCCGAAGAAACAACGGAAATTCAACATGGCATCATTTACATTGAAAAGTTTGACAACTAAGATGCCAGATAACATTAACGCTCTGTGTACAAGACTAAAAAAGCAGATTTGCAAAAATCACCTCAATTTTACCTTCACACTGATCAACACAAAATGAACCTATGTCTTAAAACTCAGTTCCAGCTACATTGCAAAACACCAACTCGCCGAAACACTCAAACATCTCATCCACCATCAGACACGCATTTGTTCGTGTGATTCTTCTGTCTCAATCGGCTTCTGCCCAGAGTCGAATGTGCTTTGGGTTCTAATGGAAAGACTGGAAGTATTAACACGAGTTTCATCGAGTTAATGGACGGGTCTTTGAGAATGTTGCTCAAATTTCCAGAACAACACCCTAGATGTTTTTATCCTTCGGGCCTGATTACCAGCCGGGATACATTATGACAGAATGCGTAGAATACAGCTCTGTCATACAGGTTCTGATCAGAATGGGACTCCATAGCATCACCTTTATTGATCATGACAGTATGAAGTATTACGCCCTTTAACCCTGTGGCAACATCAGTGTCGACTCCCCATCCCAAACGTACACCTGTGGTAAAATTGCGTCCAAATGGTCAATATCGGCAAGTTCATGAAGACAGTCTTAGATGGAAATGGTGATGCCCTACGGAGGGGAACACTTGTTCAGGCTGAGCACACGACTCAGCGGTCGTTGTCTTCAGGTGGGGGTTTAGTAGGAAGTGTGCTGCATATGTTAGAACACGAAATAAGTGACTCGGCTACAGTGCTGTGTCTCTTCTGGTGGGATGCCTTATGATGACGTCAGTTGTATCCGTTGTTAGCAACCACTCGATACACATTTCCCACCCCATCACCACCCATCCTCTCTTTCTGTCTCTCCCTGTCTCTCTGTCTGTTTCTCTGTCTCTCTGACTCTGTGTCTGTGTCTGTCTGTCTGTCTGTATCTCTCTCTCTCTTTCTCTGTCTCTGTCTGTCTGTCTGTCTGTCTCTCTCCCTCTCTCTCTCTCTCTCTCTCTCTCTCTCTCTCCTCTCCTCCTCCTCCTCCTCCTCCCTTCCTCTTCCTCTCTTCTTCCTTCCTCTCTCTTCCTCTCCTCCTCCTCCTCCTCCTCCTCTTCCTCTTCTTTCTTCTTCTTTCTTCTTCTTCTTCTTCTTCTTCCTCACAACACACACACATACACACACACACACGCGCGCACGCACGCACGCACACACTACCTCTTTCTGTCTTTCTGTTTTCCCTGCACAGCATGAGAGGAAAGCGAT
Organism: Conus canariensis; assembly: GCA_033310375.1. NCBI lineage: Eukaryota > Metazoa > Mollusca > Gastropoda > Neogastropoda > Conidae > Conus > Conus canariensis. The sequence goes on along the minus strand of CM065716.1, from coordinate 80,306,608 downwards.
GAACGAGGAGGACCGAATAAGGATGCAGATCGAGCAGTCGATCCTGATCAGGAAAGCTGGAGTGGCGTGCAGACAGTACCTGGCCAACCTCACCAAGCCGTCTGATGGTAGGTCCAGGCTGCTGGTGCCTCACCCTGCGCGCTGACTGGGGCATTAGGGAGCAGGGTACTGTTAGACGAGCCTCTCTGTTTTGTTTATTTGGTGTGTGTGTACGTGTGTGTGTGTGTGCGCGTGTGCGTGTGTGTGTGTGTGTGTGTGTGTGTGTGTGTGTGTGTGTGTGTGTGAAGTGTGTGTGTGTGTGTGTGTGCGTGCGTGCGTGTGTGTGTTAAGTGTGCGTGTGTGTGTGTGCGTGCGCGCGCAGGCGCGCGCGCGCGCGCGCGCGCGCGCGTGTGTGTGTGTGTGTGTGTGTGTGTGGCGTGCGCGTGCGTGCGTGCGTGCGTGTGTGCGTGTGTGGTGTGTGGTGTGTGTGTGTGTGTGTGTGTGTGTGTAATTGTCTGCAACACTTTCAAAGGTGAGCTGGTCTTCATCAAATTACTGTGCATGTTGTTCCTGATCTTCCGTGTCTTCCGTGGCATTGTTTCTATGCCGCTCATTCCGGCTCCTTTTGCTTAGCCACAATCCGGTTTTTCCTCTCGCAGCCTTATCGTTGACCTTCCATACATTCGGTTCATGTTGCACGTGGCTTTGACGACCGCACAGGGCCATATCGCGGCTGTCAGCTCTTCGCAATCCACGCCCATCTTGCGCCGAATTTGATGAGATGTGATTGCTCGTTCTTCTTCATTTTCGTTGTACCGAGTGTTGTTTGTTTTTGCCTGAAGAAGACCCAAGAGGTCGAAACGCGGCGTGTTTTGTCTTTTGAATCATTTGTTCATGTTTGGTGGATGTAGTACTTTAACTTTTTAAGATTTGAAACAAAACAAGCCGGAATAGCTCAGTTGGTAGAGCGCCGGACTCGTAATCTTGGTGATCCTGGGGTTGCGGGTTCGAACCTCCGCCGGGGGCGTTTCGGTACAGGGGGATTTTTCCCTCGGAGTTAACATTGGTTCTGACTCCATTCCCCATACAGTCCTTCGAATGAGACTATAAACCGAGGTTCCGTGTGTGAACGCACGCATAACATCTTGCACACACGTAAAATCCCATCACCAACTTTCGGAAGAGTAGGCCAGTTTGGCCGTTGGTATGGATGACACGTTACACACAGCATGCACCCTGCGTGAGAAATGGAAAGAATGAAGGAAGTTAAGGAAAATGAGTGATCGATATTGAACGATACTGACTGGATGACACGGGAAACGACTGAATGAAGCGCCAGCTGGCAGCTCTTCAGTCGGCACTACCCAGGTAGGCAGCCCGTTGTGTAAACGAGTGTTGATTGTAAAGCGCTTAGAGCTTGGTCTCTAGCCGAGAATAGGCGCTATATAAGTATTCATTATTATTATTATTATTAAGTCAACTTACAGTAAAAATGCTCGGATGAACTGACGGTAGGCAACACGAATTTAAGCGAAACGAAGTGCTCTGTTACTGACTCCTGTCCCGCTCTCTACCACAACCAATTAAGTTCTGCATTGCCTGTGCAAAGCCAGTTAACATGATTCATTGAAGATGGAAATTGAGATGGATGCATGGGAAAGACAGAGGGTGTTTTTTTTGTGGGTTTTTTTTTTTGTTGTTGTCTGCCCATCTTCAGTGCCTTCTCAGTGACGTTGCATCAACGCCGCTCATTCCGACCCCTCGTCCGCAGCCACAGCCTTGCCCGTTGAGTCACAGCCCTGGCACCGACAATCACACGCCGGGATCAGTCAATGTTAAGTCGTCATGAGGCAACCCGCCAGCGGAGACACTGCACTGCTGCCGAGTCACTTCGGTGGTGTTCAGTGATACCTGTTCAGATCCAACATACGCAGTCTTCACGTACTAAGCCCTCTACTGACGACAGTAACTGCTTTGTCAGAGAGCCAGCGTGAGTGACGCTACCCCGACAGTTCCTGTAAATTTGCCGATACTGGTGTCTCCGATGGAATCAAAGGCCACAGACGTGGAAAGGCATTCGAAACTCAGGTCATCATGAGAACATGGCATGAAAGCTTCCGATTTTGAGATATTTTTAATGCTGATCGTTTGGGATGATAATGATGATGATGATGATGCTCCGGATTTCCCATCTGATCTGCGAATTCATAATATATCCCAGCGTCAAACAAGACCGAGGGATACAGACACCTGCAGTGTTGGTCCGGAAATTTGAGCAACCCTCTCAGAGAGGCATCTACTCAGTGGACGGAAACTCGGTTGTGCGGTTCCAGTCTTCCTAGAGTGAGCCTTCCTAGTGAGCCTATACCAAACTTGACTCTAAGTAGGAGCCGGTCGGGACAGAAAAATCCAACAAATAAATGATTGACGGGAATCGAAGCCACGACTCCCAGCCGAGAGTTCGCGACGCTAACCACTTCACCACGGCGGCTGGTTAGGAGAGGAAGATGCTAATCACGGCTGCTTAAAGCAGTGCATGAAATGGCTGAGTGTATACCCTCCGGCAATACCGGAACTGAATGAAAATAACTGGCATCACGTGCGTTCAGTTGATGTCAAAGCCGTTAAGCAGAATGCCTTCAGTCTTCGGCGATATATAAATGATTGATTTTCGTGGATTGATTGTCATTCGCGCGCGCGCGCTAGCACGCACGCACGTATGCACGCGCGCTCATACATCACACACACACACCTGCACACACACACACCTGCTGCACGCACACTCCTGCACACACATACACACGTGCTTACAGGCGCGCGCGCATATACAGCCACTCACTCACTCACACACACACACACACACACACACACACACACACACACACACACACACACACACACACACACACACATCACCACCACCACAAGTTAACAAAAAACAACAACAGCAACAACAACGACAACACACACACACACACACACACACACACACACACACACACACACACACACACACACACTTGGTGGATGACCAGGGGGTACTGTGACGAAATTCTAACCGGCAGTAGTAATTTGACCACGGGTTTACTGCGATGTCCTGTGTGACGCTGTTTTGATTGTTAGTGGTTTATGACGCTGGGTGTGTTGTGACGCCTTTAAAACGTCATCATGATCATTGGGTGTGTGTGTGTGTGTGTGTGTGTGTGTGTGTGTGTGTGTGTGTGTGTGTGTGTGTGTGTGTGTGACCAGAGGTGTGCTGTGACACGGTTTTTTTGACGTCGATTTGATTGTATGTGTCGTGTGCCGTGACGACGTTTTTGACAACATTCCGATTATTTGCGATGAATGAACAGAACTGTACTATGACACTTTCTTTGACGTCATTCTGATCGTTGGTGATGAAGGAACAGGGCTGTACTATGACGCTTTGTTTCACGTCATTCTGATTTTTGTTTATGTGTGAAGAGAGATCTATTGTGACGCCCAGTCTGGGATCATTGTGATTCGCGGTGTTTGCCCTGACTCGCTCTGTTTAACGTCATTGTATGTGTAGCGTGTGCCCTGTTTGACGTCATTGTGATTACTGAGTATGTGACCAAAGGCGTACTGTGAGTCCCTGTCTGACATCATTCCAGTCCTTGGGTCATGTGTGACCAGAAGTCTACTGTGACGCCCTGTTTGGTGTCCTTGTGATTGTTGGTGGTATGTGACCTGTTGGACGTCATTCTGACTCTTGATAATGTGTGACCAGCGGCCTACTGTGACGCCTTGCTTGACGTCATTGTGGTTGTTGATGGCGTGTGCCTATGTGACCTTATTTTATCTGTTAGTGATGTGTAACCAGAAGTCTGCTGTAACGCCCTGGTTGACGTCATTGTGATGGTTGGTGGTAAGCGTCCTGTTTGACGTTATTCTGACTGTTGGTGATGTATGACCTAAGGTCTACTGTGACGTTCCGTTTGACGTCACCGTGATATTTGGTAGTTTGTTACCTGTTTGACGTCATTCTGACTGTTGCTGTTGTATCTACTGTGATGCCTTGTTTAACGTGATTATGATGATTGGTGGTGTGTTCCCTGTTTGACGTCATTCTGACTGTTGGTGGCCTGAGGTCTACTGTAATGCCCTGGTTGACGTCATTGTGATTGTTGATGGTATGTGACCATTTGACGTCATTCTGACTGTTGGTGATGTGTGACCAGAAGTCTACTGTAATGCCCTGGTTGACGTCATTGTGATGGTTGGTGGTATGTGTCCTGTTTGACGTCATTCTGTCTGTTGGAGATATGTGACCAGAAGTCTACTGTAATGCCCTGGTTGACGTCATTGTGATGGCTGGTGGTATGTGTCCTGTTTGACGTCATTCTGTCTGTTGGTGATATGTGACCAGAAGTCTACTGTAATGCCCTGGTTGACGTCATTGTGATGGTTGGTAGTATGTGTCCTGTTTGATGTCATTCTGACTGTTGGTGATGTACGACCTGAGATCTACTGTGACGTCTTGTTTAACGTGATTGTGATCGGTGGCGTATGCCCTGTTTGACGTCATTCTGACTGTTGGCGATGTATGACCTGAGGTCTACAGTTATGCTCTGCTTGACGTCATTGAGATGGTTGGTGGTGCATGCACTTTCCACATCATTCTAATTGTCAGTGATGTGTGACCAAAGGTCTATAGCGACAACCTGTTTTAAGTCATTGTGATGATTGGCGGTGTGTGGTTGACGTCATTCTGACTGTCCATAACGTGTGATGAGGGATGTACTGTGAGGCCTGTTTAACGTCATTATCTTGATTTGCAGTGTGTGCGCACTGTCTGACGTATTCTACTGTTGGTGATATGTGAGCAGAGGTCTACTGTTGGTGATATGTGAGCAGAGGTCTACTGTGACGCCCTGTTTGACGTCATTTTGATGATTGGTGGTGTGTGTACTGTTTGAAGTGATTCTGACTGTTGGTGATGTATGACGTAGGTGTACTGTGACGCACTGCGTGACGTCATTGTAATGGTTGGTGGTGTGTGTGCCCTGTTTTATGTCGTTCTAATTGTTGGCAATGTGTGACCAAAGATCTACTGTGACGTCCTGTTTGACATCAATGTGATGGTTGGTGGTGTACGTGTGTGCCCTATTTTATGTCGTTCTAATTGTTGGCAATGTGTGACCAAAGATCTACTGTGACGTCCTGTTTGACATCAATGTGATGGTTGGTGGTGTGTGCTCTGTACTGTGACGCCATGTTTTTAACAACATCATGTGTTGGCCTTGTTTGATGGTATGTGCCCGGTTTGACGTCATTCTGTTTATGATGTGTGTGACCAGGAGTGTACTGTGACGCCGTGTTCGACAACATCATGTGCTGGCCCTACACCCCGGCGGGCACAGTGGCCACCAAGTCATGCCCGACATCATCTACAACTTCAACACTGCTGGTCAGAGACAACCCCCCTCCCCCCCCCCCACACACACTCCCTTCCCCCACCCCACCCCCATTACCCTCTCTGCTCTTCTGCCTCATTGTCAGCCTATCTGTGTGTGTTTGTTTTTTTCATTATCT
>CM065716.1:80291073-80296073 GCA_033310375.1 Conus canariensis | reverse complement strand
CGATGATATTTAGAAGTAAAAGAGACAGAGATGAAGAAGTCGGATGGAATTACTGTCTAGAAAAGTCTAATTCAGCTTCTTTCCCTTTCAAATCCACTCCATATGCTGTATGAAGGAGATAAACTGTTATCTGAAAAGGGACAGAGGCAAAGGAAGGAATCTTTTGATTGATGGTCAGCCATTATTTTTTGTCCCAAAGTACCACAGATAGTTACGTCCTTTGATAGGTTGACGGAAATCTCGGCATTTTTACTATCCAAGACAAAGGCAAACAGTCCCTACCGATTTGTGACTGGGCCAAACGGTTAAAAAAAAAAGCGAACATCCCCTACGAATTGACGAGTGGATAAGACTGTTAAGACAAAGGCAAACACTCTGTTAAGACAAAGGCAAACACCCTGTTAAGACAAAGGCAAACACTCCCCACTAGTTCATCATCAGTGTGCTAGATTGTGCTGGGACAAACGCTAACACATCCTACCAGTTTATGAGTGGATAAGACTTTGAGATAAACGGAAGCCTTTCCTACAGGTTTATGAGGGAAGAAGACTGTCAAGAGAAACGCGAATATTCCGTGCCGCTGAATTGTGAGTAGACACGACGTTTAAAAAACAAACAAACGCGAATATTCCGTCTCGACGATTTATAAGTGGATAAATGTAAAAAAAAAATAAAAAAAAGAAATATAAAGAGACAAACGCGAATATTCCGTACCGCCTATCTATGAGTAGACAAGAGGTTAGGAAAAAAAAAAAATAAAAACCTGTCCCCCCCCCCCCCCCCCCCCCCCTTTCCCCGAACGTGACTGTTAAGACAAAGGCGAATAGTCCGGTTTATGAGTAAACAAGACTTGAACAAAGACACGTCCCTTGCTACGTGTATATGAGTGGAGAGAATGTTAAGACAAAGGCAAACATGCCCTAAATGCTGTATGAGTGGACGGAAAAGACTGTTAAGACAAAGACAAATGTTCCCAACCGGTTAATGAGTGATCAAGACGGTTGAGACTTCGGCAGACAGCCCACAGAGGTTTGTGATAACGACAGAAAGGGTTTTATGTGATAACGACAGAAAGGGTTTTAAGACGTGAGCGCATCGCAAAGATGCAGACTACAACGGTATGTGCCGAGTGTGTGGAGGAGATGAGAGTAGAGGAAGAGGAAAGGCGGTGTTGGTGGCAGACCCAAAGGAAATATATGTAGACTCACTACGAACTCTTTGTGATGTTACTGTATTGTAGCGTTGCTGGGTTGGGTGTCTGTTGGCCCAGCGGTAGAGCATCAAGATCGCAGTCAGACGTGTTGAGTTTGAATTTCGCCCGACGACCAATATAAACATGCACCTTTTGGCTGCCCCTCTGCCGGAATAGCTCAGCTGGTAGAGCACAGGAATCGTGATCCTGGTGGTCCTGCAGTGGCGAGTTCGAATCTCCGTCTGGCTGTTTCAGTACAGGGAAGGTGGGGGTGGGGGGTGGGTTGTCCTTGGAGTTAACACTTTCCAAAAAGTCCTTCGAATGAGACTATAAAACGAGATTCCGTATGTGAACGCACACATAACATCTTGCACACGTAAAATTCTATCACCAGTTTTCGGAAGAGGAGGCCAAGTTTCGCTGTAAGTATGGATGACGCATAGCATTCTACGAAAGAACGAAAATATGAATGAGAAAACTGACTGACTGACAGACTTAATGACACAGGAAACGACTGAAGGTAGCGCCAGCATGTAGCATGTTGATTGTAACGCGCTTAGAGCTTAGTTTTGTACCAAGGATAAGTGCTATATAAGTACTGTTAAAAATAGTAATGCTAATAATGATAAAGATAGCGATAAAATGAATAACAGTAACTATAACAACAACAGCAACACTATATAATAATGATAATAATAATAATATTGATGATGATGATGATGGCAAAAGAGTAATAACTATAGTAATGACAACAATAACAAAAACAACAATAATAATAGTAATAATAATGGGGGTCGGAATAGCACAGTTGATAGAGCGCCGGACTCGTAATCCAAGGGTTGCGGGTTCGAATCTCCGCCGGGCCGTTTCGGTACAGCGGAATTTTTCCCTCGGAGTTAACATTGGTTCTGACTCCATTTCCCATACAGCCCTTCGAATGAGACTATAAACCGAGGTTCTGTGTGCACACACGTAAAATCCTATCACCAACTTTCGGAAGAGAAGGCCAGTTTGGCCGTTGGTATGGATGACACGTTACACACAGCATGCATGTCACACTGCGCATAAATGCATGCCTGCACTCAGCCCAGCATTCACTCCGTGCACACGCAATCTCTCCAATCAACCAGAAGGCGCACTACAATAACTCTTCTTCTCCCCCTCCTCTCCGGGGAATAATTTACTAAACAATAATCAACTCTTCAAACTTTTCAATCTTATGTTCCTCCACTCCAGTGAAGGTACAAACATTCCACAGATCCACTAGCTGGGACCAAATTTCATCTCATTTTATATACTATTTTACAAATTCTTCTTTCAACGGTCTCTCCTCCTCACTGGAGAAACCATGTATACATTTTCAAGAAGAATCAAAAAGATGGCTTAAAATATAAGAATTTCATCCGAGTCCTGATTCAAGGGGGAACAATTGATCTTTGTGGGTCAACATGACAGATTCTTTAAAGTCTCTCACGACTCCGGCTGTCGTCGACCTCTTCGTACTTAGGTGCTGCCACAGCACTGATGTCACACAACTGCCACAGTTGTCTGTACCACTACCGGTACTGCCACAGCACCGGGAAGGGCTGAAACACGAATGAAGTCCATGTAAGTAATCTATTTCAAAATCTGAATAATGATAAATTCTTTTCCCTTTTCCCCTTTTCTTAACTCTTTTTTTTTCTCTCCCCATCTGTCTATACCTCACCTGGTAATGGTGAATTGCAGGTTGAGCTCGTTCTTCAAACAACCTGTCCGGTCAGTGTCCCCAAGCCATCTCCTTCCTATTCCTTATGTTTCCCTCCTGCGCTCTTTTTGAGTACACGTTCAGTGAGTACTCGTCTAACTCTACGCATTACCAGCCCATGGTTGCTGACCAATGGACAACGTCCGTCCATTCACTGAACTGTTTTAATAGCCACCAGCGACACCGATCACACTGGTCAGGCCATTCAAACTATCTTTTCTTTTACCTTTCCTCTTCCCTACCTAGGGAAATGCTTTATAACAAATAAGGGCGTATGCGACGGAACGTCACATGTCGCCATGTGAGGCTACATCACATGACAATGCACCTTCCCCGAAGATGGAGTATGGCTGCCTTAATAGCGGGATTAAAAAAAACGGTCATGCACACAAAACTCCACTCCCTTCGTTGGACAGATGGGATCAATACTTGCCTGTCTATACAGGGAGTGTCCGCAGGAGTATCAGCCTGCGTACGCAGAAGAAGAAGAAGAAGAAGTAATAATAATGATTATAATAATAATAATGATAATAATAATAGTATCAAAATAACGAGAAGAAGGAGGAGGAGCATAATAATGTTGTCGTTCTGGTGGTCATTCAGGTGTAGAATTAGAATAGCTAACTCTATCCCGCCCTTCGTTCTCCTGCAATGCTTATCCCCCCCCCCCCTCCCCCCCACCCCCGTCTGCCACTCTACCCGAGATGGACGAGGTCGTTAAACTGAACGTAACTAACAATAGAAACGAAACGAAAACAACATTGGGGGTGGGAGTGGGGTTACTGTTGTGACGTTTGTATGTCCATCAGTCGTATGTCTTCAGGGTGTAGTGAGAGCGGGGATGGGTTTAGGAGGGAGGGTTCGTCGGTGGGAGAGGCTGGGGATGGGGAGGATGGGAGATGAGAATGGTGGCAGTGGTGGTAGCGATGGTGGTAGTGGTGTGAGGGGCATGGTGAAATATGTGAGGGTTGGTGTGAATAGTGTCACACAAGTTCGGGCTGTCAGCGTTGCTGGGATGAGTGGCGGCGGAGTAACTGTCAACACTTTGATTAGCTTGTAAAAACAATGTTCTCTGTCTGTCTGTCTGTCTGTCTGTCTGTCTGTCTGTCTGTCTTCTCTCTCCTCTCTCTCTCTCTCTCTCTCTCTCTCTCTCTCTCTCTCTCTCTCGTTGCCATCCTCCGAACCTCCTGTCTCTCTTAGACTTTCCCATGGCCATGGTGTGTGCTTTTGTGTGTGTGTGTGGTGTGTGTGTGTGTGTGTGAGAGAGAGAGAGAGAGAGAGAGAGAGAGAGAGAGAGAGAGAGATCTTGAATATGTTCTATTTCAGTTCTAGTAACACTGCGAATGATGAGGTTGTGGCTGATATACTGTAACTCTTGCTCATGCAGAAAAATCATTCTTGTTAAATGTACAGTATCAAGAATTAATATGTAAATATTATTATGGTACAAATGTATATTTTCTATATCACTTGCAAGTAAGTTTTATTCATAATGACTTTTCTACACAGAAAGCATCTTAATTGACATATGATTTCATTGTGTGTATTGAAATTGTATTCATTCGCGAACAAACAAGAACTGTCGCAAACTGCTGAACAGGAATTACCGTATATGTTTATTTGTTGCGAACGCAACAATAAAAGTTTACTTCATTAAAAGAAATGAAAAATGAAAAACACACATATATGTAGGCTACTTATATGGCGGATACTTTCTTTTTTACTTAGGTTTACATGTAGCAATCCAAAATACTACCATCTACATTTTTAAACAGGAAGGCCCACTTTGAATTATCTTCGTAGTATGTTTACTCCAAAAAGGTACTGAGATCAAAGTCTGTTCTAAGTTCTGCAACCTTGGAGGGGAGCATGTTTCAACTTAATAAGCAGATTTTATGAAGATGGAAAGGGCACTGTGATAATATGTTCGTTTGTTCATGCAGACATCACATATTTGCATGACACTTAGCCTACGTTATGATCTTTCTTTGTCAATCACCGACTGAAAAAAAAAGTCTATATATCAATCTATTCTTAAAATCCGTACTGAATTGTGATATA
>CM065716.1:80281073-80286073 GCA_033310375.1 Conus canariensis | reverse complement strand
TCCGGGCCTCCGCTACTGATGATTCCCACCGCTACAGGTAAACAGATGAGTAATTAAACGGAGAATAGATGTGTGAATGATTAAATGAAAGAATGGATAAGAGATAAATGGGTGTGAGTGTTTATACAGGAACCAGAAACTGGCAGTCGGAAAGTATCGCTACGAAAAGAGCTCCAAAGACAGGTCAGCAAACACACACACGCGCGCGCCCCCCCCCCCCCCCCCCCCCCCCACACACGCACACACAGCGCACCTGCACTCACAAACACATACGCACGCACGCAAGCACGCGCACACACACACACGTGCGCGCGCGCATACACACAGACACACACACGCACGCACACACACACACACACACACACACACATACACACAAATTTCAATGTTGAAAATAAACGTAACATTTACCGTAAGATAAACAGACGTACAGACTTACGGAGTTACTTCCCATGTAAGCTTACTTCTTTTCATAATCGAAAATGAAAACACAAAATTCCAAGGTTACATCGCCAGAAAGTTTTTATATCATTTTCATTAAACAAAAAGTGCAAATTTGTAGGTAGTTATCGATGGCAACGGTAGCTTCACAATATTTTTTTTCTTTTTGTTTTTAAATTTTACTTTCAACTGACCACAGCTACGAGAAAAATGAAATCATAATAATTCAGCTACTTCAGGGGTGTTTGGCGGTGCTTGTTCTGATCAAATGTACAGTGCAGGACACCAGTTAAGCCCCCTACTGACGATTGCTTAGTTGCGCTACCGTCATCAGCGAGTTGTTCATTCAGAGGGCGTCACTACGTCCGTCCCACAACAATCCCCATGTGAGCTGTCCAGACCAGTGACCCGACAGAACCAAACCAAGGACATTGATATGAAGAGAAAATCGAAACTGAAGTCTCCATGACAGCAGGGCACGAAGGGCCCACAGAACTTGAGACTTTTTCCTATGCCGACGGATTGAGAAGACGATCTGGATTTCCATCCCGGTCTGAGACGGCATGACAGGGCTGTACTCTTCACTTTCGTTCATAAATCATCCTGACGTCAACCAGGCCCGAGAGATACAGACACCTGCAGTGTTGGTCAGGAAATTTGAGCAACACTCTCGGAGACGCGTTTATTAAGTGGATGAAACTCGCCCGTGTGGTCCAAGTCTACCCAACAAAGCGCATAACAAACTCTGCTTTGGTCCGATCAGGGCAGAAAAAAACACACTCAAATAAATGGTCTTGGTGTGAATCGAACCGTTAACCTCCCGGCCAGGAGTTGGCAAAACTAACCACTTCGCCACAGTGTTTGGTTCATGTACTAGTTTTAGATGCATGTTCGTGGTTCTGAGTTTGGTTATTCATGACCCAGGAAACTGGCCAAGTCCACCCTGGTGCTGATCCCGCTGTTCGGGGTGTACTACATCTTCTTCATCGTCATCACCAACCAGAACCACCGCCACGCGGGACTGGAGGTGGGCCTCTTTTACGCCGAGATGACGCTGAACTCTTTCCAGGTAAATACCGAAGGGGAGAGTTGGGGGGAGAGGGGGGCGTGGGGGGGGGGGGGGACTGGCTGGGTTGGTAAGACGCTTTCAATACGATTGTGTGGAGGGGGGGGGGGGGGACAAAAAGGGGTTGATATTGCACTGGATGTGTTTAATGCCTGTGTAACGAATTACGCTGAATGTATGAAGAAACAAATGAAAATAGGCGAGAGAAAAAGAATGACTAATGGTATGATTTGGAATGTACTTTAGCGAAAAGAAAGGTTAGAAAACATTTAAGGATTTCTCAAAAAACGAAGAAAATTACAGACGGTAACATTTTTTGTAGAGCTCGTAAAGAATACAAAAAGATGCTGCAAAGGCAAAGGAAAGAACATAATAATACGTTATTAGACAATTTAGTAAAGTCAGTAAATGATCAGCGCGAAGTTTGGAAAAAGATGCAAAAGACATCAGTAAAGAAATGTCAAACACATAATGAAATATCTGTTGATGATTGGCATCATCACTTCACAGAATTATTGCAAAAAGATAATGATGAAGAACGCTTCTTCAATACTGAAGAAGAAATCATTGATACGGATGATGACATAGATACTTTTAATCGCCCAATTTGGAAAGAGGAAGTATTGTTAGCAATGAAAAAGCTGAAGAACAGAAAAGCAGCAGGCCCCGATGGAATTATTGACGAGTTATACAAACACGAGGTAAAGTTTTGGTTGACTTCCTCCTAAGATTCTTTAATGCACTTTTTGATCAGGGAATATTTCCTGAAAGACGGACAGAGTCCATCATAATGCCATTGTTTAAGAAGGGGTCGGTTAATAATCCAGGTAATTATAGGGGCATATCTTTGCGTGATGTAAGTAGTAAACTTTATAGTTCCATCATTAATCGTAGATTGCAAGAGTGGGTGCAGCAGAATAACATTACAGGTGGACACCAAGCTGGTTTTAAGAAAGGCTATTCTACAATTGATCAAATGTTCACTCTTTTAGCAATAGTCCAAAAGCAGTTTTTCTTGGAATCGTAAGTTATACGTAGCTTTTATAGACTTTGAAAAGGCTTTTGATTCTGCTTCAAGAGGACTGCTGTGGCCTGTTCTATATAACAATCGGGTTAAAGGTAAAATCTATAAATGTATCAAAAGTATGTATAACTGTGTTAGAGCAAAGGTAAGAGGTGGTGCTGATTTTACTGATTATACAAGAGGTGCACAAGAGGTGTTAAACAGGGTGATGCCTGTAGACCTGTTCTTATTCATAAATGAATTAGCTCAAGATATAATTCAGAATGGAAAGCATGGTGCTACACACTCCTAGTCCCATTGAATTGTTCATTTTATTGTTAGAGGATGATATTGCATTGCTCTCTGAAACACCCATTGGTCTCCAAAATCAGCTGAACAATCTTTATAATGCAGCGTCTCGTCTTCAACTTAAAATTAAAATGAACAAAAGCAACATTGTAGTATTTAGAAAAGGTAGATATCTTGCAGCAAAAGAGAGATGGTTCTTAAATGGTGAAAGAATAGCCGTTGTAAACTGTTATATGTATTACCACTCACCTTAGCTTTGCAGCTGCTTGCGAAGACCTGGCAAGCAGAGCAAAGCTAGCTTTATTGTACATTATCCATATGTTATTCTCGCTTAAAAGTCATTCTTTAAATGTGTTTCTTAAAATATTTGACTCTCAAGTTTTACCTGTAGCTATGTATGGCGCAGAATTGTGGGGACTAGATAAAGCTGTAACACATGTCGAGAAGATTCACTTGTATGCACTTAAGAAATTCCTTGGTGTTCATAACAAAACCCCAAATGAGTTAGTTTATGGAGAGACGGGACGCCATCCTATATGATATATATATATATATATATATATATATATATATATATATATATATAATATATATTGAGGCAAATATTCGTAGCATTAGGTACTGGCTAAAGATATGGAGGAAAGTAGGTTGCCACTGAAAGCTTACAGGATGTTGCTAGAACAAGATTCCAACGGCAAACAAACATGGGATATGAATGTTCGCAAACTGTTATATCAAAATGGATTTGGGTTGGTATGGTTAAATCAGGGAGCGGAAGATGTAAAGGGATTTTAGAGTGAATTTCATCAAAGGGTGGTTGATTGCAGATGGCAAAACTTGGAAGATCACATTCAGCAAAGTGAAAGATTCTCTTGGTACAGTACGTTTAAATCTTCTAGAAACTGTGAAAGCTATCTTCTGCTAGATTTAGACAGACAATCAAACGGTGTTTGACGAAGTTTAGACTAGGGATTACCGATATGACAATACATCGCAATAGGTATGAAAAATATTCAGACAACGGTTTAAGATGTCTCATGTGTAAAAGCGCAAAGGAAGACGAATTACATATTTTACTTTGTTGTCCTGCTATCAGTGACATGAGAAAAGAGTATATTCCTCGTAGGTATTATGCACATCCATGTCTGTTCCGTGCATCTCTGCTCATGTCCAGTCAGAATGAACATGTTATAAAGAACCTGAGTTTATATCTCTATAAAGTTTTTCAACGATGCGCAAATTTTTCATTGGAATCTGAAAAATCTTAATCATCTGTATAACTACTTCACTGACCTAGTGAAAAAATGTCAGCATGTTGGTGTCTGTTGTTTGCGTTGATTTTGTTTAGCTGTGCTTTATTCATTATCATACACTATTTGTGATTTCACCCCCTTCAAATGGGGCTAAGGCCTTTATGAATAAAATTCCGTTTCCGTTTCCGTTTCCCTCTCTCTCTCTCTCTCTCTCTCTCTCTCTCTCTCTCTCTCTCTCTCTCTCTCTCTCTCTCTCTCTCAGAAAAGTTAAATTACCGCAGCTTTATGAGAACTGAGTGTAGGCTCAGATTTTCAGACTCAAACTCAATATAATGTAAAACTTGTCAAAAGAATTATGGCCCCCTATAAAAAGATAAACATAACAAACTCCTCTTTATAAGCAGCTTATTCTTTATAGCGATGTAAGTTTCGGGAAGGAGGCAGGTGCGGATCACAAGATTTTAGACAGTGACATAATAATACACTGGCAAGTTCAGCCTGACCATGTTCTTACGGCAATGAAAGCATGGAGTTTCATACAGAGGTTTGTTTTCAGAGGAATGTAATCCGGGATTTGATGACTAAGACAGGGTTCCCACAGGTTGGGAATAGTTGGGAAGGTTTGGGAAAAACGGATGGTCCTTTTCCCAGTTGTGAAATGTTTGGGGGAAAATGGCATTTGGTGTCTGTGGGTTGGGAAGGTTTGGGGAAATTGGACAAGCATCTTCAAAACCAAAGAGATAGAAAACCAAACAACAAAGGCACAAACAAATAAATTCCAGGTGTCCGAAAATCGCCGACGTGGCGACTGACTCATTTCTTTTAATTCAAGCTAGTGTATAGAACATGAAAATTTACCTGCCGTTACCATATGTGTATGAGATGTTATCATGTAACATGGTTGGGAAAACCGGTGCTGGGGTTGGGA
>CM065716.1:80241073-80278573 GCA_033310375.1 Conus canariensis | reverse complement strand
AGAATCGCCCGCTCCCTCCAGACTGTCGCCTGTCGTTCCACACGTGGACGAGGCCCGGTACCAGGGTTCGGGCCTGTGTACCGTCGACGGCAAGATGGACGTGCGCGAGGCGGTCAGTGGCAGTACCAACGGCGCGGTGTTCCCCTCCAGTCCCACCACCACTGCTGTTCGGTTCGAGGACCTGCGGCGCGATGGTCACAGCTCAAGAGACAGGGAGCCCAAGTCCTCGGTGAGGGACGCCTTGCCTGTGACGGCGAATAGCCTGAGGGTGAATAAAGGGAATGCTGCTTGGGCCAAGGTGGGCGCGGAAGAGGAGGAGGATACGGACGTCAGAGAAAGCACGCCCATGCTGGCGGATGGTGTGTCGTGCCATTTGTAACCTGTCTGGTTTTTGTGCCAGCATGGTTCCTGGCAGCCGTTATGGCTGGCTACAGACATTTGGGATCGGATTTGTGCGTGGAGAGTGACCGTTGTCAAAAGACGCACGTCAGTGTAAATGGCACACTGGTGACAAGGTTCACAGCTGACCAGCCCAGTGAGCTCAGCTGGACAGACACTAGTGGTGTAACAAACACTACACGGCCATGCCTCGGCAGCTGTGGCTGTGCTGGCCAGTTCTTTGCTTCAGGCCTTTTACGGGAATCAGGACGGCCTGGACATGACTCTTAACTGAGACACTTGCTCATGCAGGAAAGACATCAGAGATGAGGAGAAACGACGGGAAGTTACCATGAATTTGAAAAAAAAAAATGTGCAGTACAGACATTGTTTATGAAAGGATGCATATTACGTGACGTAAAAAAGAGGAAAAGAGTTCTGTCGTTTGAGTTAGTAGGATGACTTTTGATGGTACCTTTTGAGCAGTGTGCTGTAAAAAGCATCGTGTTTTACAAGAGTAATTGAAGCATAATAAACTGGTCACACTTTGTTCAGTTTTCTGTTTTGAAGAAATATGTCAACATTAATGTACAGTGTGTAAAAGAAAATGCCAGTTCAATCAGCTATACCAACAAATTGGAACAGCGGGAAAAAAAATCACGGGTTTCGTGCGTCAGTGGACGATATGTGACAGAAAAAGTGATAATGTATAAATGCACGTGAAAACCGGAATTGGAAAACTTTTTTTTTTTCTTGCAGAAAACACAATCCATTTAATACTCCATATGATTGTCAATTGATGAATTGCAAGAAAAATCACCCATAGCCGATTGAACAATAACAGGATGGACAGTGGAGCAAATAGGCGCTACCCTGTAAATAATGACATGGTGTGTTTTATTGTTAGAATAACTGAGGCGTATAAAACTACGGCATCTTCTGGAATTATTTCTAAACACATCTTAGAAACTGCATGCACTGGGGTTTGTTATTTTTGTGCTAAACTGACTTAAAGGATATTGTCATTTGCCAAATTACTATGACAGGTTTTTGAAAAAGCAAACTAAAATGTAAACTTTGTGTGTGTGTGTGTGTGTGTGTGTGTGTGTGTGTGTGCGCGCGCCGCGCGTGCGTGCATGCGTGCGTGCGTGCGTGCGTGTGTTTATCCTAATTTCACACCACGAAAACACAATGTATGACGCCCCATGGTAGAAACCAATATTCCTAATAATGAGAGTTTAAGAAAACTCCACTTGCAGGTTTATAAGACATTTAGTTGTGTGGACGGGAGGCCCAGGGGTGTGTAGACCACATGGCCTTTGTAAAGCCACATATAACTGTCACACATGAACAGGTAGGCCTGGTCAGTTTAGTGCAAACTGACAGTAGAACAGCGTCACGTTTCAGTCTTTCGAACAACTGGCAGCACAACTCAATAAGATTGAAAGCAAAAGCTGACTACCTAAAATCCGACTTATAGTCCAGACTAATCGGTTCGGGGGTTAGAACTCAAGGTAGAGCAGAGATGAAATGAGCCTGGTAACATCATCATCATCATCATCATCATCATCATCACCTGCTACTAGGTTACAACAACTACTACTATACTACTACTACTACTAATGCTACTACTACTACTACTATGACGACGACGACGATGACGATGACGACAAAACGACCTAATCATCGCCATTATTCAGTACATTTCAAAATCTGAGGAGCCAGAAGTCACACATACTAAACCATTTTGAGGTCGTATGTCTACCAAACAGTTATCGAATAGTCAGCCTCCTTTCAAAGTAACGATTACTATTTTTTTTTTTTTTTTTTCAGTTTTGATTTTTGTTTTGTTCAGTTTTATATTTATATTCGCACGAGCAAACAAACAGATTCGTGATCATTTTTCTATTGTTTAAAAGTCATGCCTATTTCCTGAGGTCACACACACACACACACACACACACACACACACACACACACACACACACACACACAAAACACACACTCATTTATTTCAGATTCACACACACACACACACACACACACACACACACACACACACACACACACACACACATTTATTTCAGATTAACATAAGTAGGCCTGACGCTATACACGAGCACATTTTAGTGTGTGGTCTTATCAACATAAATGAATACTCGACAATGATGTTGAGTTGGTTTTTTTTTTTCAATTGTGCCATACAGTTTACTCCTGTATTGAGAAATTAAAGCTTTTATGAACATCGTGCATGATGTGCTAACACATGGGTGGGAGTGAGAAATGTTTGTAATACTGAAAAGTTTGGGGCCGGAGGTCTAGGGGATGCTTAAGGCCCCTGGTGGGATGCAGGGGCAACGTCCTGCGAGGGGGGAAGGGGAGGGGAGGGGGGGGGGGGCTCTGATCTGGGAGGCAAGGCCCCCAGACGCTGACGAAAAGTTGACTGCGTTCTCCTTTGATATAAACCCTGAATTTTACACTTCTCAGAACTATATAGTTAAAATTATTTGAGACACACACACCACCACACACACACACACACACACACACACACACACACACACACACACACACACAAAGAACAACTACAAACGTCCAACGGAGTCGAGGCGGAAGAATGAAAACTATGGATCGGAGAACCAGCGCACGCATCCATCGAAGTGCAAACGGGGTGAAAAAAAATCGCCGAAACGCCAATACGGAAATCCGTATAATACAGAACTTCTCCCACCTATGCTCATAGTTAGGTCAACTCCAGTTCACCACTCGTAATATTTGGCTGTTTCCCACAGATGCCAAAAGATAGTTCTGTCTTGGTTTTTTTTTTGGTTTTGTTTTGTTTTGTTTTCCATATGGTATTCGGTAGGGCTGTGTACATGGTCAACACACATTTTGAGGAATGTGAATCTTTGAAATCCAATTATAGACATTTGACCGTACCCATTTTTTTTTGTCGAAAGAGGAGTACAGGCATTGCTATGTCAGTATTCGTGACCTTTTTTTTCTGCCTGTTGTTTTTCTTCTCCAGCCTTGAATTAGGTAAGACACTGCTTATTGCTTCAGAAAGTTAATTGTGAATCGCACATCCTTGTCGATACACTGAATTCTCGTCTCCCAAATAATTAATCCATGCTGTCTGTTTAGCATATCAGTTTAGCTTTATCTCTGAACTTGTATAAGAAACATGAAGTGTGTGTGTGTGTGTGTGTGTGTGTGTGTGTGTGTGTGTGTGTGTGTGTGTGTGTGCGTGTGTGCGTGCGTGTGTGTGTGGGGGGGGGGGGGGGGGGGGGGAGGGGGGTCATAATTTGCTCTATGTCAAAGTCTCCAACAAAATTAGAATAGGGAACAGAGAATACTTAACCTGGGAGGAACGGAGAATGCATGGTTCGGGAGATAACTGGAGACAAAAACTGTGCAGAAGCGATGATAAAGTTAAGTTCTTACAAATTATTCGTGATCAGTATTTTCTTAGTACGAGTATCTCGCCCATAAACAAGTAGACTGCTGGGTAGTTACTTCTTTTAGTATCTTAAATTAAAAGACATCTTTCAACACAACACAGGTGAAAGCTTATTCCTAACAAATGATTCAGTGCCATAACTGGGTGGTTCTAGGTGAGGTCAGGTGACTTGACTGTCATTTTCTTTTGTTTTGTTTTGTTAATCTTAACCGGCAAGCTTCATTGTCCATGACGTCCGAACCAGGGGCCCCCGTAACAGGAAAATCCACTGAGACACCTTAACCACGAAATAATGCTGAACTTGTTAGATATCCGGTGAATGAATAGACAAAATGGGAAAATAAGAAGGGGAGCCACTGGGTATCAAGAATCGAAAATGCGTAGATATCTGGAAGGAAATAGTAGATCAGTACATGCTCCCTTTAAAAACAGTTACACGCACATAGCTCCCAACTTAATTCTGCCTTCGGTGCCCATTCATCTGACACATGTACAGATTAAGGACACGCAGAACAAATGGCGAAATTTCTACATGAAATAAGTTTCAAGCTTGACTAAACACCCCGTATAACACGTGCGCACTGCAACAACAGCAAAAGATATGAACAGACTACAAATTCACATGTGTTTAAGAATGGACTTACCTTTTGATCATGACCAGTCGACCATTGCCACACAGACAGAAAAACGGATACAAGTAACATCGCCATGGTTATGTGCATGCAATCGTTTTGTTTGGGAGTTCTCTTCCTTTTTCAATTACCGTTTCCTGTTTACCAGCCTCGCTTTAAATGGCATTTCTTCTGAGCGATTTAGAACGAGATGAAAGCTAGTGAGAATGACAACCATGGGTTCTCCAGACATGCACTGCTTCATTTATTCCAAATCCAAGTCTTGTCATAATCGTTTGGCTCTTCTCTTCGTTATTTCATGGGCAGCATCGAATACCGTTTGCTTTCAAGTTCAATGCTCTCGTCCTACGCAACAGCAAGAGTTACCGTCCTTGCATTTTATAACGCCTGACCCTCTTTTCTATCACAGAAACTGCGTTGTCAATCTAAAAGTATATGCATACTTGATTACTCCCTCTTCCAGTGTGTTTACCCTTCTCTAACCACTCCTCACACATATTGTATTGGGTGTTTGCATTGCCCATGGGTCCTGAAGTTTCCGACGTTCTGAAAGAGTAACTGGCTAGGCCCCGTGTTGGACCACGTATAGAACTTGTTCACAGATCCCTGGCGGAATCCAAACGAAGATGCCCAAATGTGGTCCTGGGACAACGTCTTCAGAAGCTAAGGGACTTCAGAGTATAAAAATAACACCGAAAAGCCAAGATATTAAAATTCAACACGTAGCTAAATTTGAACAAAGAAGGGGTGTGGAAAGGAGGGGGGGGGGGGGGGGGGGGGGGAGAGAGGGTAAGAGGACCCAGAATCTAAGTAACCCTCTCCCTCCCTTCTCTTGGCCCAGTCCGGGGGCTTTTAAACACAATCATTTTTTTTTTTTTTGTCCGTGTTGTCATGAGCACAGGCTACAAGCAGACTTCCTCAACTTTTATTCCCCAAAGTCACGGCAAAGCTGGTCAATAACCACAAAATGCCCACACTTTTTCTATTCTAAGATCCCTACTAAAATCTGGAAAATATTTACGAAGTAGTATTCATTCACAACTGATTTTTACTGGTTTTTGTTTTTTTTTTTTTTTTTAAATTGGCTGATGCTGAACAGACACGTACAATAAACCGGTTCAGATATCGCCCTTTAAGAACTCTGTCAATGACAGTTAAAAAATGTCGGTTCATTCCACTTCACTACTCCCCACTTTTACAAATTGCAAGCTACATATAACGGGAGATGAAGAGTTTGGGCTCTGAAGCGATCACTACGATATGACACAAGAAGAACATATGTTTTTGTTTATTCACCCTGTTATCAATTTTATATCGTTTTGTCCGTTATGTACCAGTAAGCATTGCTGAAACATAAAGTTGTGATAAAAAGAAGCGCGAGGTCAGGTGATAGGGTTTGGATCTGCAGTATCTGCTGTACAGAGTTAGTATGTACATGTTGTTTTCTTGCATGCTTTCACATATATGATTCGAGATACGAACGACATTGTAGAACGGGACAGATCTATTCATTATCATACCTGGGTACACTCTTTGAAGTGTAAGTGTGTGTGTGTGTGTTTGTGTGTGTGTGTGTGTGTGTGTGTGTGTGTGTGTGTGTGTGTGTGTGTGTTGGAATCTTTAGAACATGTTTACAACAATATGACTTTGTTTTCATTTATTCTGTACACCTATAATGTGTGCTTATGAGTATGTTTGCAAACGAACATAACAAGAAAAAAAAGTGCGTTGGTTTTGACAATTAAAGTGTTTGTTGTTTTTATTAAACCGTGTAATCACGGTTTTCGTTTTGTTCTTATTCTAAACGCATACATGCTCATGTGTACCCACAAATATTCAATACGGGATTTGACTTTGGAACTTGAAAATCAAATTAAGTGAGTGGCCATAGATGTTTGTCTGTTAAATGGCATGCTATGTTTTTGTTTATTTGTTTTGTTGTGTTATTTTTTTTTCTCTCTCACACACACACACACACACACACACACACACACACACACATACACACACTCACGCACACACACACACACACACACACACGCGCGCGCACACACACACACGCACACAAACACACACACACACAAGAAATATGAATGAAGGAATAAATTAGTAAATTCATTAGTGAACACGAAGTAGATATGAAGAAATATAAACGAGTTCCAAGCACGTGTGGTCATACTTAATGATCTTGTATCGCTTTAGCTAGAAGTCTGGCACACACACACACACACACACACACAATACGCATGCATATACACAGGCACGCACCCACACACACGCTTGCCTGCATGCACGCAAGCACATACTCAAGCACACACACACAAACAAACACACACAAACAAACATACACACACACACACTTACCCGCACACACACACACACACGCACACACACACTTACACGCACGCACACACACATATGTTGCACCCACAATCCCCACAGCCATCCATCGCCACCCCTTTTTTTTTGTTTTTGTTTGTTTGTAAGTATCTGGCAATCACTAGACAGGTTTTAGGTGGAATATTGCCGTTCCTGTCCTAGATTACGAACAATTCACTGTCCATCTGTGAAGTGCATCAATGGAAATGCTCAGAATGGTTTCACCTTACTCTACCACATTTGTTTTTCTGAAAACGTTTTCCATTTAGACCCTTCTTTCATTCAGTTTTTTTTTTTTTAATTTTCAAAACTGTTCATGAGTTTGCTGTAATCCACAAACTGATTTAAAAAGGAAAAAAAAAAAAATCTTTACAAAAGAGAAAAACGGGTAAATTTATCAGATCAGTTGCATACGCTTCGGTCCAGAATTCTCTCTGCGGCTCAGATTGATGCCACAATTATAGTGATATTTGTTGCGTTGCGGTAACTGTTATGGGAAGTATACAACCTGTATTGTGGTACATTTTCAAAAGAAAAGTTGGCCGGACTGCAGTGGAATGCATTTTACTACAAGTATTACCGAGTTTGTTTTTTTTTCAATGCATGATTTGTAAATTTGATGGATATATCTTTTCTTGTTGTATTCTTGTTAGTGTGTTAAGTTTAAAGGATGGTTTGTAAAAGAGAATTATAATAAACGTGTTGATTTGCAGAAAGTGTTTGCTGTCTGTTTCTTTGCGTGCACGCTCACGTACACACACATGCACATACACACACGTACATATATACATAGAGAGAGAGAGAGAGAGAGAGAGAGAGACATACATACAGAGAGAGAGGGGGGGGGGGGAGACAGAGAGAGAGACATGCATACAGAGAGAGAGAGAGAGAGAGAGAGAGAGATCTTTTTTGCCTTTGAACATGACCTCTCTATCATGTTTTATTTCCGTCTATGACTGGAAGTGAATTTGATAAGAAAACATTCTGAATCTATTGCAAATGGCAAATAAATGCACAAGCTGGCATATGTTTTCTTTCCGTCTAAGATCTGGGTGAATCTGATTAGAAAATAATTTGAGTGTTCTACGAATGCCAAAATAAACAGCATATTTCAACTATTTCACCGTTGATATTCGACAAAAAAGCAGCTCCCTTTCCAAGGGAAGTTGTTCAGTCAAGTTTTGAACTGGGAGTGCTAAACTGGCGGATTGCTGTTTGGCTCGGTCTGTGCTTCTGGTTCAGGCTTTTCTGTCCGCGCCATAGGTTGACGCCCTATGAAAAGAAGTGCAAATCAATGTCCAACAGCAGAAGTGCGCAGGTTCCATGACGGGAGAATTAAACTTGTGGCAGCCCTGATATGGCCGGTTACCAATCAACAACATGAACTGAATTATAACTGCCCTCGTATCCAACAATGGGGAAAAGGTGACTGAATACACGTCCATACGCTCCTCCCAGTGTAGGATGCAGGGCCTGGGTATGTAGACGCAGAGAACTGAACTGGTACAGACTTCCTTTTCAAACATCTTCCTTCCCCTTGGTCTACATAAATCAGGTTCTTTCTGTCATGTTTTCTTAACTTCAATGTCAGTTTTTTTGTTACTAAACTGCTTGGCGAATAAACAGAACTCGGATTAACATAGATCAGTCCTAGAAATGAATAATGTATAGATGAATACACTGACTGCTAACAAAGGAATTTCGCCATTGCAAACTTTCAAAGGGCTGAGACTTTAAACATTTTTTTCTCAAGTGTTTTTTACCACAGAAAATACACTGCCAAACCTACAAAGCTGTTCCTTTTCAAGTGGCTTTTCTATTTCAGACGTAAGAGCAACTCCTGAGGCAGTAATGAAAAGCTATCCAAGTTAAATCCAAACAAAGCACAATGGCCAGATGGTTGTGCTCCAAAAGACTGAAAGCAACCAAATGATGAACTTTCCAGTCTCCTCAGCGTGTTTTTAACAAAATTTCTTTCTGTTCTTTTTTTAACTGTTCCATAAAAACTGGTGTGACTGCACATGACAGGAAGACAGCTGATGTCATAGCTTAAGCTATCTTTCGAAGGGGAACGAAATCACTCAGTCCAGTTAGTTTGACTTGTATAGCAAACAATTTACGGGTCACTTGTTGGAGATGGAACTGTCTTCCATATGACAGACGGTCATCTTAACACAAAATGTCAACATGTTTTCAGAAGAAAAAAAGCCCTGGCATAACACAACTGCTGGAAGTCAAGAAGGATTTTTCAACGTCTTGGATGATGGAACTCAGAAAAAAGGATTCGAGTGGACTCGACGTATTCAAGAAAAACTGATGTGCTGAGTGGAATCCTCAAGGTAGCATCCGTGGACCAGCTTTGTTCACTACTTTCATAAATGACTGACCAAATTATGGCAAAAGCATATGTAAATAGTCCCTGATGACACAAAATTACATAACATAGTTAGTTACAAAGTGAGACGACTGCAGGTGGAGATCTTAACAAATTTTAAAAGTAATTTCTATGACTCCACCAAACAACGTGGACAAACGAATCACGAGACAAAACATGAAAACCCATTCATTCAACGCCCATCTTGCGCTGAATTTGACAAAATTAACGATTGCTCATTCTTCATTTTTGTTGTCCCTTGCCTGAAGAAGACCTACGAGGTTGAAACGCGTCGTGTTTTGTCTTGTGATTAGTTTGTCCACGTTGTTCGGTGGAGTCATAATAATAACTTTTAAAACATAATATGGTGTCAGAACAGTGTCATCTAATATGACAAATAACTTACAAAACTGCTCAGATGGCTTGAATTTATATTTTGCCATATCAAAATGCAAAATAGTGAAAAGGAAAAAAATTCATATTGTTCAATGAGGTCAAAACTTGGCTGAGTAGTTTTTTTGCTCCGTTTCAGAAATCCTCTCATTTCCCATTTTGTGTTTTTCTGCCTGGCCTATCCTCCAGCCTTTCAAACCTTTTCATTTCTCCAATGTATCATAATTATAGCATGATAGAAAACCTTTCAAACCTTTTTATTTCTCCAATGTATCATAATTATAGCATGAGCAGCTCTGTGGTATCTGGTGACCACATAATTATGCACTCTGTCCACTTTGGACAATAGCTGTCAGTTCTGCAGTGGATTCTCCTACATGTCTTTCTTGTATTTTTGTGAAGTTCATATGCTTTTTATTATTTTGTTCTTCTTCTTAGTGATTTAAAAGCAACAAATTAACCCGAATGGGTAGCACAGTCTAGTTTTACCAGTTCCAAGATGCCGATGGGTTAATTAACACGCCATATATTGCATGTTCTCTTTCTTGTTTGTTTATTTTTAGGATGAGATTTTTTCCCAGCATGGTGATTGCACTGTGAAGGGCCTAAATGTAAATATGGGGAGTTTGTGTTATACTCCCTGTTTGGCTAGTATACTTACCATGTCAGACCATAGCATTCAACGGCAGTTAGCCAGCTCTGTCAGGCCGAATTTTTTCCGTGGCCAATGCAGTCATAAGACAGTCACGTGATGTCACCCCACTTCCGGCCCCGGAAGAAGCCAGTGTCAACTTCCTATAAGTCATTCAGCGAGGCCTGGTGTATGGTGACCCCGAGAACCTTGGCGCCAGAGGGGAAGGTAGGGAGGGAATTAGAGTCTGACATGGTAAGTATACTAGCCAAACAGGGAGTATAACACAAACTCCCCATTTTGGCGTCATATACTTTACCATGTCAGACCATAGCAGAATTTAAAGGAATCGGAGGAGGGCGAGCGCCCTAGTGGTTCTTGGGGTTGACCGATATGGCTGCATTGGCCGCCACAAAGGAAATCCCCTTAGACCCATCAGCTCTGGTCATGCGGATATCCCTCAGGTAAAAATTAATGAAGGGATTTTCCGAACGCCAGTAGGCTGCCTCCAGCAGGTGGCGCACGGGGACAGAGTACTGGAACGCTGTGGAAGTGGCCAGTGCTCTGACCTCGTGGGCCCTGGGTGATAGGACAGGGAGATCCTTGTACGCCTGAGCGTAGGTAGATCTCACCGTCTTGGAGAGCCACCTGGAGATAGTTCCCGCCGAGATATCTCTAGTATTGTTGGGGTTGAGGGAGATAAGGAGTCGTCTCTGGGAGGAGCGCCTGGGGCGTGTGCGTTCCCAGTAGTACCTGAGACACCTGGAGGGGCAAAGGTCCATGTCTCCATCTTTTTCTCCCTTTCCCAAGATGTCAGAACTCCGGAAGGAACTTGAGAGAGACTGAGCCGTCCCTGTGGAAGGCGATATCTGTGGGGTCACCGCTGAGGGCGTGAATCTCACTTCGTCTTCTGGCCGAGGCCAGGGCGAGGAGAAAGGTGGTCTTAAAGGAGAGGAGGTCAAAAGGAATAGAAGCAATGGGTTCAAAAGGGGTTTTTCTGAGGGCATCGAGGACCGTAAAAAGGTCCCAGAGGGGAATGCGCCTAGGGGACTGAGCTTCCCGTAGAGCAACTCCCCTAGACACCTCTCTGAGGAGAAAGTCATTGTCAAAAGAAGGGCCCCCCAGTTGACGAATGGTAGTGCAGATAGCTGATCTGTAGCCCCGAATGGAGCCAGCCGACAGCTTAAGGGAAGAGGATAGGTGGGAGAGGAAATTTCCTATTTGGATGTTGGAGGGGCAGTCATGGGGAACAGAGTTATCTGAGCACCAGGTTATCCATCTCTCCCAACGGTAGTTGTAGAGGGATTCGGTGCTGGCTCTGCGAGATGCCGAGGCGAAGTCCCGTAATCCCTGAGAGGCCCCTGCCCCGGCTAGTGTGTCTAGGACGGACTGGGGTTCTCCGAGTGGGGGGTAGATGCAGATGTTCGCAGTTGGGCTGGCATAGAAGCCACGCGTGTAGGCGAAGCATCTTGGGATTGGAGTGAGGAAGACCTGACCGGGGTTGTCTCAGCATGTCCCAGCGAGGGCTGAGCCGGAGGGGGGGAACGTGGGTGAGGGACTTGGGGTCCGGGAACCAAGACTGGGTCGGCCACCATGGCGTTACGAGGATCAGCCTGGGTCTTTCCAGCCTTGCCTTCCTGATCACCTTGTGTAGGATGGGGAAGGGGGGAAAGGCATACGCCAGTAGGCCCGTCCCGGGGAGGGATAGTGCGTCGACTGCATCCGCCTGGGGATCTGGAACGGGAGAGACGTACAGGGGCAGGTGATGGTTGAAGCTGGTGGCAAACAGGTCGATCATGGGCACAAACCAATGGTTGCGCGACACCAGCGAAGGAGGGCCTCTGTTCTGAGGGAGAGGCCTATGGAGCGGGCCTCTCCCCCTTTGTTGACATAGCAAGCTACCGACGTATTGTCCGTGAGGAGGAGAACAAGTCGGTGCGCGACCTTGTGCTGGAGTTGGAGAAGGGCTAGCCTGACCGCTTCCAGCTCCCACTCCCCGAGGCGTGACTGTCCTCCACGTGGGCCCCCCAGCCCAAGTTGGAGGCGTCTGTATAAAGTTCCAGTGGTTGGGTTGGGTTGGGAGGGAGATGGGGACCCCGGTGGAGAGAGTGGCTGGAGTGAGCCGCTCCTCCGTCGCCGAAATGAACCAGTGTCCGAGGGGAATGACCTGGTCCCAGCGGTCGGAGGTCTGTGACAAACGTCGGCGGAACTCCCTCTGAAGTTGGCGTTTGGGGACCCGCCGCAGGGGAATGAGGGGAGACAGGGACTCCATCATTCCTAGGAGGGAGGACAGGGTTCTGGCCGAGGTGTGGGGTGCCTGTGACAGGCAGGAGATGAGGTCCACTATGCGTGCAGGCCTCTCCGGGGTCTGCCAGACGAACCGTAGGAATCGTCTGTGGGCCGGGTGAATCAGGATCTGAAAAATAGGCGTCCTTCAGGTCTACGGATGTGGCCCAGTCGCGATGATGGATGGAGTCTCGGATCTGGGTGGGGGTCTCCATCTTGAACTTGGTGGGCCTGAGGAACTTGTTGAGGGGCGAAAGATCTAGAATGGGCCTCCATCCTCCCGAGGCTTTTGGGATCACAAAGAGTAGAAGCCGGGGTTTGGGTGGGAAATCTTTGAGATGGCCCCTCTTTTGAGGAGGTCTTGGACTTCCGTGCGAAGAGCTTCTGCTTTGGCGGGGGAGGGTTCGTTGGGGGAGGGAGGGGGAGATAGCATGAGGGGGGGGACGCTCGTGGGCCCAAGGAAGGCGAAACCCTTCCTGTAGCACCGCCACTATCCAGGGGTGAGGCGTATGCGTCTCCACTGGTGGGCATGCCGGGAGAGGCTGCCCGCCAGGGGGGGCGAGGGTCTGGGCTGGTGGGTGGGGGATAGGGCGAGGGGGGGTGCTACCTGATCTAAGTCCCCCTCGGGCTGTCTCCCTAGTCAGCTCCGGGAGCGTGACTGTTGGCCTAACCGAAAATTTTGCTGATGGGGTATTGGCTTAGGCCTTGGGAGAAGATTAGGTCGCTTGGCGGGCCGTGCGGTGCGGGAAGGCGATTGTCTGGGATAGGGTCTGTGCCTGGGGAAGGAACGAAGTGGGGGTCTAGCAGGGCGTGGCGGTGGCCTGGGCGCAAAGGACACAGCCTGCTTGCGTTCCTCAACTGCTTGTGCTATGACGTCAGCCGAGTAGTCGCCAAAGAGCGACTGGACCTGGCCCGGGATGCATCGCAGGGCTGCCTTAAGCGTCGGGGAGAGAGAGGTCCGCGCCAGCACGGCCTCTCTCGCGACCAACAAGCAGTTGAAGTGGCTTCTGGCTGCGCTGTCCGCCGCAGCCGAAAGGTGATGCGAAATCCTGTTAACTAGGTGTCGCATGAAAGGATCGCTGAACAAGCGAGGGTCAGGCTCTTGGTGCGCCTCAGAGCCCGGGTCCCCCGGTACTGGGATGGCACCATCGTCCTCCGGCCATAGAGCCTCCGCTCGCTGAAGGGGCATGTCCAAGTAGGTGTGTCCCGCCGTGGTGTGGAGGATGCCCATCCTGGCTACTCGGACCCATTCCTTTAGGTTCTTAAAGGAGATGGCGCCGGAAGTAGGGGGGGCAGGTGGGGGATCAACCGACGGTCCGACTGGGAAATGCCCATCTCCCTGGTCACGGGATTGTCCGTAAACAAGGAGGCGACTGAGGGGTTCTTGGGTAGATTGGTCTAGATCTCTGGGCCGGGGGAGAGGGAGAGAAATTCGTCAGCGGGTGCGGCCTCCCTCCTAACGAGGTCTGGTCGCCACCGTTCTATCGTGCAGACATCGTACAATGAGGTGGGGGCTAGCTCCTCGTCATCGTCCGCCTCAGGGAGGTACTGGTCCTGAGAGGGTTCATAGCACCCGTCTTCAGGAGGTAAGTCGAGGGGTGCCTGTAGTGTGTCCCCGGTGGCCCTATAATCGGCGGCCGGGACATCGTCCTGCCGATAGGACAGCGCCCGAGGAGGGAGACCAAGGTCGACCCAGGTAAGTGAGGCCGGGTGCCACATTCGACCATGTAGCTGGTCGTGCTGGGTGTTGGCGTTAAGCCACTGGTCTCTCTCGGGGGCATAGAGCCACCGGTCCCCGGGGAGGTAAACGGGCTGTGGCGGCCCTGGGGAAAAACCATGGTAGGTAGGCCGCACTCAAGGTCTGACCAGCGCGTTGGGCGAATGCGTAGGTCAGACATCCGCCGAGTCGTAGCCACGAGACCCTCTTCTTCTTGTAGGCAGAAAGTCCCCGGGGACCCGGGTAACCTGAATCACTGTTGGGGGGGGGCTTGAGAGGCCGTGGCCTGTCGTCCCCGTCCAGGTCCGTGCACTGCACCATACACGTCCTTGGAATGGGCCTGGGAGGGCCATAATGGTATGGAGGAGGATGCGGAAGTCGAGCCCCCAACCCGCGAAAGTGCGGATTGGTCAGGATGCGGTCCCGTGTTCCTCCCCCTGGAGGAATATGTCAGGTTACCCTTGGTCCCGCTGGTAGATCCTCCCCCCGGAGGAGCGGGACCGCGGACGTTGCCCAAATGGGGATCCGAAAGGTCGGTTCCCCAACGTCCAATACCCCTAGGGAAGAAGGTGACGTTCGATCGGGGTAGGTCGACCGTCCTTGTGCATGGGCACGGCCGGGCCCATGGCGCGGCGTGCCCGCACGCCCAGGATTATGGACACCACCGAGGTCGTGCGTCGGGGTGACCATAAGGCTGCTTCCGGAGTCGAAGCGCTCCTCGAGCTCAGGTGTTGGCTGCACCTGTGCCCGGTGGGGCCGAGCGCTATGAGTGCACGTATCAATTTGGGGGGAAAAAGAGATACGTGACTCATCAAGGCGAGTGACGGATGGTGATTCCATCCCAGATCCGTCACCCGTGCTGGTCCGCGGCTCGGCAAGGTGCCCCGGGGGCCGAGATTCGCGTGACTCAGCATGATAGTTAGAAGTCTCCGAGCGAGTCCGTAGGCTAGAGGGCAAGCTGGCCGATGGAGAAGGGGTGGGGGAGGGCGAATTCCGTTGGCTAGTCTTTGCTCGGCCGGGCCCCTTGAGGGGAGCCTTGCCATTAGACTTTCTGGGCAGCACCTTGAGGGAGCTTTGCCCTTAGACTAGCAGGCAGATCAAATGAAAGGCATTTTGAAATGGTGGCCGCTTGCCTATCAGCCTTGGGACGCCGCGGTCGTGCGTCCGTCGGTTTGGTAGACGAGGAAGATCACGCGTCCCTTCCGCGGAGAAGTCGTCTCTGTCTACCCGAACCGTACGTTCATCAGTGCGAACGGATTGCTCCGAGATGGAATCGACCCGCGGGTTCTCCGGGAAATTGAGCGAACTCCGAGCAGTGGAGTGGCTCGACCCGGCGGTGTCCTTCACCATGTTGGGCACAGGTGGATAGAGCAAACCCGGAACACACGACCGCAAAGAGGAGACAAGGTGGCCGATCGAGAAAATCAATTAATCTCGATCGTCCGTGTGGTGTCGTGCAAAGTGCTCGAGAGATCGACTGAAAACTCGAACTACCCGTACACGCCACCGGTCGTGTGACTGGTATGGCTATTAATAGCAATCTCTACACGTGGAGTATCACTGTGTATAGGTGTGATAGTTCTTGGGCACTAAATCTTAATAAGCAGATCAGTGTCACACACCCTTACTCGAACACGTTCTACCTGTGAAGGGTAAAGAGTACAGGTGTGATAGTTATTGAGCCCTAAACCTTAATAAGCGGAACCAGCACAAAATGCGTGCTGAACCCGAGGCTCGGCAATATGGTGGGGGAACACGACCGGCGAGCGGTGCCGACGATCGCGAGTAACAAAGTCGCGAGAGTGCCGGTAAAAGAGACAAATCTTTAATAAATACGCTCCCGAGAGTGCCGGTAAAAGAGACAAATCTTTTAATAAATACGCTCCCACCAAGAGCCTCACACGGCAAAAATACTCAGGGTCTAGTGCAAGCCGGAACCAGCACAAAATGCGTGCTGAACCCGAGGCTCGGCAATATGGTGGGGGAACACGACCGGCGAGCGGTGCCGACGATCGCGAGTAACAAAGTCGCGGGAGTGCCGGTAAAAGAGACAAATCTTTTAATAAATACGCTCCCGAGAGTGCCGGTAAAAGAGACAAATCTTTTGATAAATACGCTCCCACCAAGAGCCTCACATTTGCAAGCCACAACTGAATCAAGTATAGAACAAAACACAGCAAAGTTAACACAAAGGCAAGTATAGGCGAGACAGAGCACAAGACTTATCTTGCTTTGACGGCAGGCCGAAGATGAATGACTTATAGGAAGTTGACACTGGCTTCTTCCGGGGCCGGAAGTGGGGTGACATCACGTGACTGTCTTATGACTGCATTGGCCACGGAAAAAATTCGGCCTGACAGAGCTGGCTAACTGCCGTTGAATGCTATGGTCTGACATGGTAAAGTATATGACGCCAAATGTTTGGTTTGGCCAAGTCATAATGGATAAAATCAAACTCTAGTTCTACGCGGCTGATAAACCCTTTTCAGCCAATGGATGCCATTGTAAGACTGTCTCTCCTCGTCATGAAGGAACACTGAAAAAAAAAGTTGCCAACTTAGACATTATTTTTTAAAAGCTGGGGTCAGCTAATCTACATAATTATCCTGAACATGACATCTTTAGTTGTCTTCTTTGCGGTTGCTCAGCACTGTGTGTGTGCATGTATTAAGACGATTCTCGTTCTCTCCCTTGACTCTGTGTATGTGTGTGTGTGTGTGTGTGTGCGTGTGCGTGTGTGTGTGTGTGAGAGAGGTTGTCAGAGCAACATTGTTGGAATGACACGTAACCAACAGCACTGGACCCATTAGCAGGTAATTTGTGGTTTGTTGTCAAAAATCTGTATAGAACTTGACATGTGATGTCCTTACTGTGATGGAATGGTAGCATTATGCATTTTCTTATCGACATGATGTTTGATCTAAAAATAATAAGATTTTGGGGGTGATTTTAGAATGAATTTCAAAACAAAGTGACTGAGGGTGGAAAATGAAGCAAAATTTAGAAAGAATATGGGTTTGTTACCGCCACAGATACAGACAGATTATGGGACAAAACCGTGTTTTGTCCTGTAATCTGTTTGTGGTGGTAACTAACCCATATTCTTTCTAAATTTTGATTTTGGAATGTAAGGGCATGGCCTCGATTTGGATCTTGTCATACCCTGAGAACAATATCTCCATACCTCTAAAATAGTTTTCTCCTCTTCCCTGCACAGACCGCCACTTTTATCACCTCATCATGGTCTTGTATACCCATTCCAATTGGACAGGCATGTACACTCACGATGACTGAAGAGGTCTCTGAATGGTATGGCCCAATATACATTTCATGGGTCTCACAGCGACCCACACGCATTCTTTGAGGAAGCTGAGCTTTGTCCGTTTCTTTGTTCTTTCAGGTTTTTTTCCCTTCATTTATTTGGTGGGTTTTTTTTTTATTCTTTTGTTTAATCTAAGCTTCTGTCAATTCCCTTCCCATGCCCCAAATCACCTTTAAATCCAACCTTCTCTCGTTTCATCACTGTTTATGGAATAAAAAGGTATACATGATCACTAATGACTGAATGTAATAAAAAAAAAAAAAGGCAGACATGCTGTGCTCTCTACAAATTGTCATTTGAAGCACTAAAATTGTGTCTTCTGCTCTTTCAATCAACATAACTCAAACTAATACGTTGTATTTCACTGGAGAATTTGGGCACAGCAGGTGTGCTGACTCTAAAGGAGGGTGAATTCAGATCAGGAGTACAGCATTTCAGACATATTTAATGTTTGGGGTCATCTTGATGAAAAGTAGTTTTCTTGATTTCTAGTATAAAACACAGGTCTGTCAGGTCCAAAATAAAGGTGAAAGTTAACATAGGTCATGATCATGCGTAGACACATATACACAAACACATGTTCGACACATTTGAAGGATTTATTTTTAAGAAATGTCCAATAATTGCTGAAATGATTTAAAAAAAAAAAAAAGAAGACAAAGCAACCAAAAAAAAAAAGAAAAAAACCAAGGAAAAAAAAAAAAAAAACCGGGAAGATGTACATAATGCGAAAGACAAACAAAAGCCTACCTGTGACAGTATAATAATTATGAATGCTTAAGTTAGCAAGGTATGTCTTCATTACTCACATACTGTTCTAAAATGCATGTACAAATAAGAAAGATATCCGGAAAACGTCACGTTTTGTTCCCCAAACACTCGCGCAGAGGCAAGTCGACCACCACATTCACAAAACAGGATCATAACGCACAGAGGCCTCTCGGAATCCACCATCCATGATGCCAAGATTAAAAACCAGCCGCCCAAACAGAACTGAATAGGAGAAGAGAATGGCAGGCAAGATTCCTCCCCTGCGGTCACTGAGATGACCTGTACTGTGGTCAGTTCTGTCTGAATGTCCTTCCTCTGCAACACGTCAAAAAGAGCAACAGGTCTTCAGCTTATCTTTCACTCCTTCACTGTCAATAATAACGAAAGCAATAACAACAATCGTGTGCTTCTATAGCAAGATCTACTAGATAATCTGTAGTTTGATGTCCTCTACAAATGAAAAATACTCCACACAAACAGTTGTGGTCATATGAATACATACATATGTACATGAAACATCCTTAGTATGTGTATCCTGTGTACATGGGGTCAGAACAGGTAATACTGATGATTCCCTATACATTGCCAGTGCAAGGCTATTACAGGACAAAACCAAGGAGTGGCTGTGAACAGGGAGCCATCACCAACAGAGTGGAAAGAATATGACTAAAGTGACATAAAGGATGAGACAGCAGAAAAAAAAAAAAGAGGAAGAAAAAAAAATCTTATGGGTATCAAAGCTGGTTAAATGGAAGTCAGCTGTACTGAAGCCAATTGTATACTGCTTTTTCTATGTGTCACAAACTCTCACTGTATCAAATAAAGGTTACATCAAAATGATCTGGTCACCATTCACAGACACAACTGACTGGACTTTATATATGGTAACCGTTCTCAGACACACCTGACTTGACTTCATAACACACAAGCTTACAAAGAAGGTCACGACAAGAAGTTGGGAACCCCCCCACTTCCCTTTGGCATGAACTGCTTTGCTTCGACCATTAAGATGGAAATCATTTTAATGACAATGCACCCCTGAGGGTGCATCACTGTCAAGAGAGATTTCAGTAAGCACACAGTGCAGTGCAGTGTGCTGTATGTGTTGCACAGAATCAGGCAATGCATGCCTCAGTGTGCGAAAATGGGGAAAAGTTAAAGCCTCT
This sequence comes from Conus canariensis, assembly GCA_033310375.1. Classification (NCBI taxonomy): domain Eukaryota; kingdom Metazoa; phylum Mollusca; class Gastropoda; order Neogastropoda; family Conidae; genus Conus; species Conus canariensis. The sequence continues at coordinate 80,259,064 of CM065716.1, read as the reverse complement.
GTGCCTGATTTTGATGTTGTTTCTTTCATTTGTCATTGTTCTTTTTTGTCACTAATTGAAAATGCAAACAGAGAGAGAGAGAGAGAGAGAGAGAGAGAGAGAGAGAGAGAGAGAAAGAGAGAGAGAGAGAGAGAGAGAGAGAGAGAGAGAGAGAAAGTTTTTAATGAAAACAAAATCTGGATGATGAAAGGCAATAAAATGATTTTAACCCTCTTCCCTCCCGACCTGGTTTTACGATGGAGACTGCTACATTTAACTGATTTATTACACAAATATTTCACTATACATCAGCGGTATCTCCACAAAACAGCAAAAGATACTCACGTGATGGTTTTCTTTTCTTTGTCCTTCACCTCAGGTCGAGCTCTGTTCAACACTTTCAGGAAATCTGAAGTCTTTGCTCGCATTCTCTGGTGAATGTACGCCTAAAAGACACACACAACACACACACACACACACACACACACACACACACACACACACACACACACATGCACCACACACACACACACACATACAGACACAATATCTATTTAGTTCTTGCTATTGACAAGTTTAGTTGTTTTACGAGCACTGCAAATTTACAGTCACATGATTTGGGATTAACTTAAATGAAATCAAAAGGAAACTTTAAGAGAAAAAAAAAAAATCTGCACCCTTCCCCATATTCTAAGGTAAATAAATGACAAGTTACTGAATGCCTGAGTGTTCTGTTCTATCACGATTCTCTCCCTTATTCCAGTTATACGTGAAAAGCTTGTTTAATTTCCAAAAGCACTTGGAGGACAATGATCATCACAGACAGCCATGATCATAATATACACCATCAAGTAACTGCACAAAAAAATGTACATTTAAAACTTTTGAAATCGTTTTAGTAAAGCACTAACACTAAACACACACACACCTAAACATGAATAATATACATATAAAACACAGTATTACTGAAATTTATTCAATACACAAAATAGTTCATAACATGTAGCTAAAACATGGCTGTCGTTGTTTATAATTTGTCTTGCCTTTCATTTCTCATACACCTCTTGCAAGCCGACTTGCCTTGCAGCCACAACTTTACTGCACACATTCACCACACCACTCAAAATCCGCTCACTTTGCACGCTCAAACTTCCATACTAACGTTAAGTGTGAGCAAGTATTAACTGCAAATACAATAAAAGGGGGGCAAATCTTAGAATGGACTAATATTTCTCAGGTTGTGTAGAAAACAGATTCTTGTTTTGACATTTTTTTTTTTGTACTGTCAACATTCTTGTCAAAAACCAGTTTATTGTCTTGAACTGTGCATAGCCATCTGGATTCATCCACCTCAACAATCTGAACATCGATTATAATGCTTAGTATGAATGGTGGGTCTTTACAGAAATCAACTTACATTTCTTCTGTGTTTAAAACATTCAGATCAAGATAATTTGTTTGAAACATAAATAGAACTTTTAAAAATTTCATCAATATAGAGTCAGAACTCGAAAGATCTTTAATGATGGAATTGTCAGAGTTTTTGATGAGTTTTATTTGTGCCTCCCCAGTCATTGTATACGAAGTGAAAAGAACTCAAGACATCACAGTACCTTGAGTTGCCCCAGTGAAGACTGAACGTTGAGAGAAGATGGCAGATACGATACAGAGAAATTGTGTTCTGTTAAGCAGAAAGTTTGACAATCCGAAGAATAAACTTTGATCAAACATCTAAATCAAACAGTTTCTTGGCTATGTGATACGATTCTATTGTGTTGATAGCAGATGAAAAATCAATGAAAAACTCTTAAGGAAAGAGCCTTGGTTGGCTAAGTGGAGGATGCCACTGTTAAGGAGGGCCAAAATGCCTCCTCAATACACCTGCAAGTGGCCATTCCCACCCAGGGTAGACCAGCAAATCTGTGTGACCACAGTCCCTTTGAACTTACCAAAACCAACAATCTCAGCATGAACTCATTAAAGGCATAGACGTGGGCAGGAACTGGAAATGTAGGTCTCCAAGAGAGCAGAGCATGAAAGGCCGCAAAATTTGAGTCATTTTTGCCGATTGGTGAGGTTGATGAAGAAACACCTTAAACCGTGGAGCGCTTTATGTAGTGATGGAGATGTCACACTTACCTTGGAATTCTGTACATGGTAACTGTGACGTCAAACTTACCTTATAACACTAAATAGGGTAATGAAGATGTTACATTTATCTTAAAACACTTTGTATGGTAAAGGAAACGCCACACTTACCTTGGAACACTTTATGTGGTAATGGAGATAGTCTCTCAGCGTATGAATTAAGTTGATGGTGTTGTCTCTAGCGCTAGCACTTGTGTGACGAGGGAACAAAACTGAAAGTCAAAATAAACTGAGGTTATTTCACACAATGCCATTATTTACACAACAAAGCTAACACAAATCATTTACTCAACAAAACTAATTACACACAAAAAACCCCCCAAAAAACCCATTTCACAACAACAGCCTCATTGATGAGATATTGTAGAACACATTTACCTCTAAATTGAATGGGTCACAATTCTTTCAGGGGGTTAGCCACATATCAGGTTAGTAAACCATTGTGGTCAGCTTAATGAAGCCGTTATGACAAAGCCACCAATGCGGGTCAATTGTATTCAACTATACCTCCTAACATGATCACATAAAGTTAGAAGGAAAACAACCTGAGGCAAGGGGTTTCACAATGTCCCTGAGTTAATGAGTTTGCCAAAGAACAGAACGAACAGAAAACAACCTTTTGCTGTTGGCAGTCCCTCTTTTTACACATAGTCAACATGGCCTGAGAAATTTCTCCATAGCTGACAACCCTTGGGACCCCCAAATTAAAAATTCCTGCAGAAAGAGAGGTCAGGGGGAGGGTGTACCTCCCAATTAAGCTGATGGTTATAATTATCAGATAACATGACATCTTTTCCTCAAAGTTAAACAGTCAAGCGTACAAATAGAGAATACTGTTGAAAACATACAACACCAAACAACATATTTTCCCCCATTTCTCTTACTTTCTTTTCTTTTTCCTTGTTTCTTCCCTTAACCCGTAGAGTGCCTTTAAGCCGTCAGCTGACGCCGCATTAAAAATGCTTTCCCAGTGCCTATGGGCCGTCCACTGACGTCATGCATTTTTCTTGAATTTTCATTCGTTACTATTTCTATCAACGGACTTAAATAGAGTGTGCGTAGTAAGCCTTATATGTCTGTAGTATTAAAATGATATGTAAATGACCACACGTGAGGGGAAAGCCCATTTATTCTCATCACTGACTGGATGACCAGCCAGCACTTCGTCTTGCTTGCAAAGATGGCGGTGCAACCTTCGACAAGCGCAGCGACCAAATCAACGTATTTACACAGCTGAGCAGGCTCTGCTAATCATTTTTGACGAAGACAATAATCTTTTATTGAACAACTTACTCGAGCATAAAGGTGAGATGATGATTGTGATGGAATTGCTGACCGTATTCGTCAGTTACTGAGTCGGGCTGTGTGACCTCAATGTGTGTTCAGCTGACTGGTTTGCCAGCGTCGAACGAGCTCACCTAGTGTGTACTCTGCACTGCGTGCCAGTGGTCAGTGACGTGGTAGTCAGCGTGAGAGGGGAGCGCGGCCTGCTCGCGGCGCGGCACAGGGCAGAGGGAAAGGTAGGGGAAGAGGAGCAGTGAAAGAGAGGGTTGAAGTCCGGCAAGGGGGCGTGGTGGGGAGAGGGGGGCGTGGTCGTGGACTGACCTGTCTGCATAGAGTGTGAGCGTCTTGATAGACTTCTAAACTGTTTTACTTTCATTTACAGGTGTAGTGTGACAATACAAACTTTATTTTCAACTTTTTTGCTTTGTGTTCTTGTTTGGATGTGAAGCTGTAGTGGTAAATACATATGCTTTTGATCGTGCAAAAAAATCTATCCAAATCTAATTGTCTAAATACTTTTTTATTATCAAAATTAAAACAAAAGAAGCCCAGATTCAAAATCTTCATTCAATTTCCTTCAAAAATCATATATATTTCATTGTTATATCTTTTGTAGTTTCTGAGCTAGAATTTTTTGTTAATTATTACCCCCAAATCATTAGATTTCCCTGGCACTGGGAAAGCCTTTGTTTGTAACATTTTCAAGCAGCTTCAAGCAGCGAACGGGTTAATTTTGCTTTTTTTTTTTTTTTTTTATAATAAGAACAAAAAAAAGGGAAAAAGAGAAGTTTCATATCTATAGATGTCTGAGTAAGTACTTTTTTTTTCTTTTTTTTTTTTTTGCCAAATTCTGGACTTTCATCCTTTTCAATCTGTCTCTCCTACCTTTCTTTTACATCCAACTTTAGAACACTTTTTTTTTTCTAAACAACCTTTAACTCTTTCATCCCTACAACCTGGTTTTCCAGTTTGCAGAAATCCTACCCTTCCTTCCTGCAGCCCGGAAAACTGGGCAGCACAAAATCCCTCCTTTCCTTCCTGTAGCCTGGAAAATCGGTCCTCGCGGTAAGCGCTTTGAACTTCACGCGAGTCACATCATCGGTACACGTCATGACTGGGTCGCTCGCATGGCAGTGTTTATGAATGGAATGGATGCCAGACGGCATCACAGCGTGGGAAAGTGGTCGCCGCTCCATTCTGGCCGGTTTGCTACTGCATACGTGGCAGTTCTCACTTGACTCTTCTTTTTTTTTCTCTAAATCCAGGAATGAAGGGAATACTCGTATTGTAAGAATCTAGGAACAAGAGGAAGTAATGGTTCATAGAAAAGTAGTAATGAAAGAGTTAATGTTTCCCTCTGATGGACACATTCATTCCTGGAGCTAGATTAGTCATGTTTGTCCAGACAAATCAAGGCAGTATGTGTATGTGAGTGTGTACCTCTGTACCAATATGCAAGGATGCATGCATACAAGGTAATGAATTTGAAAGTGTATTCATGTTGTTTACATCACAGTCTTCCTCTTCTTCATCTTTTTTTGGGCTCAAAAGCACTTTTGTTAGAATCTTTATTGTGAATGTCATGTAAAACAATTTGTGGCCTACCTGTAGAATAACAGTACATTATAAATGTACCTCTTTGTTCTGATCATCATGTCTTGTCCCACTGTTAAAGGAGTTCTGTATCCCAGATGTAAGTGGTGTTTGTTAAGTGTTGAGATTTGTTTGTTTTTAAAAACAACATCAGTGGTGCCATATCTGTGCTATTTCTCTTGAAGTTTCAAACCTGCAAGATGCACAGGAATCCCAGAAAAAAAAAAAAAAAACCTGAAATTCTACAGGTGTCTGGGATACATCCCCAAACACCCAGCCCCCCCCCCCCCCCCCCCCCCCCCCCCCCCTCCCTTCCACTACATCTGGAGAAATGATGAATTAATACTTTAAAAAATTTGCAGTCTGACAAAAAAACAACAACAGTTTTTTGCCATCCACTTTTAGGTCTGAGGTGGATGATGCCCACATTTTTATCAGATACAACCATGACAAGGTTTGCGTAAGTACATCTTTCGTCAATCTCTGTCACTTGTGCTGCTCTTGCTTATGCATGATTTCAGTGTGACATTCTTTTGCCTTTCAACTGGACAGACAAAAATGGCCCCTGCCAGCTTTGATAAAGAAATTGACATCAGCTCTGGTGATGGCTGTGTTGTCTGCTGGCATACAGAATACTTGATCAGCTTTCTGCAGATTCTACTGCAGTATTTGTTTTTGTCCTGCCACCCACCCATCCCCTCTCCTCAGCTCCTCTTTCTTCTGCTCCCCTCCCCGCCTGAATTATTTTCTTCTGATGAACGTGTGTGTGTGTGTGTGTGTGTATGCGTGTGCGTGCGTGCATGCGTGTGTGCATGCGTGCGTGCATGTGTGCGTGCATGCTAAGTGTGATTTTTCATTTTTACATTTCTTGGAAATCACAATTCTGAGGAAACATGGGAGTGCTGGACACTGTTTTCCGCTGCATCATGCCCCAGCATTCACAGTTTATGGGACCCACTGTTACAGTAGGGACAATGTGACAATAAACCAAGACCCCACATAAAAGAACCACCGGCAATGAGGGCATTCCAAAGTTCTGTAGAAATATCCACTGTGAAGCGTAAACCCTAAAAATGATGTTGACAGTGAAAAAAAAAAAAAAGGTAATGCTGTACTACGGCAACACATTCTCCGAAAGAACATCCGCCTAAAGTTCCACAAAGAACAATCTTCTGAGGTGTTGGACTTGAAGTTCTACAGTAAGACATACAGAACTGTTTCCACCACTGTTCTGAATGACAGACCACTTACAACAGCCATTCTATTCCTGTCAATGTACGTGGCTCTACGCAGAACAGACACATATACTTTGTGAACATTAATCCTGACCACACAGCAAAATTCTTTCTTGCACAATCTTTTACATGATCTCTCTCTCTCTTTCTCTCTCTCTCTCACACACACAGACACACACACACACACAGAGAAAAAAAAAACCACACAGGGTATAAGCTCCCACACTCATTATGAAATACAACACACAAGCAGACCAACCCACCAAAGGTGATGTAGCCAATGTTGTCACCAGTTCTGGCATCAGTGCCGTGCAGTTCCTGTGGTGGCTCCTTGTGACTGAACAGCACCTGGGGGGCCTGCTGGTACTTCCTCCGCCCTTCCTTGAACTCCTGAACATGACCCAAGAAAAAAATGCACATGAAATCTGAATCTCTCTGTACAATAAATCAATGATGTTGAAGGAATGTGATCAGTTATCTTCTCGTTTTGCTCGTTGGGGTTCTGTTGCATGAACATGAAGGCATTTTTTCCTTCCTATGGATTTCATGGGCTTTTTGTCTGTTTCCTGTGCATGGGTGGGCAGTCTGTTGACTGTATTTCACTGCAGACAGTGTCAAACTGTCACAATTAAAGCATACACCTGATAGTTAACACAGGGGCAAAGGCTACCTGCAGACAGCAGCCTACCTTGCTGAACAGTGGACAGCAAAAAGCAAAAAGAGCAATCACATGTAGCAGTGGACTATCATGCTTGTATAAGAATGCATGAATTAAGTAAAGAGTACTCAAGTTGTCTAGGAAATGGCTGTAAGCATGCACTGAGCACACACAGTCGCAGGGAAGTGCTGTTGCTAGGCGGGGCCCATCTTGAGAGAATTAGCTCTGTTTATGACATTTCATATTCAGTAAAGCTCACAATTTTTTATATCTTGTGGACTATAGCGGACTGCCAAAACACACAAGTCAGGCTTCCTGGGAAATCTTCTACCTCTCACCTGCATGAAGACCTTGCCAATGATGATGTCATCATCGTCTTTGAACAAAGTACTGAAGATCACCGTCACTCTGTCCTTCTTGGCTTCCACATACCTGAAATACACCAACACATAGTTCTGTAGGCATGATACTGTGCATGGCTTCCACATATCTGTAATATAGAGACACATTGTTCTGTAGGCATAATAATTTGTATGGCTTCCATATATCTGCAGTACAGAGACACACAGTTTTATAGGCATAATGATGTGCATTGCTTCCAAATACAGGCAGTACTGTGAGTTATACTGTTCTGTAGGCATAATAATGTGTATGGCTACCAGATACTGCAATACTGAGATACACAGTTATGTAGGCATCATAATGTCCATGGCTTCCATATGTTTGCAATACAGAGACACAGAATTCGGTAGGCATAAGAGTCAAGCTGGAGAACAGTTGACTCAAACAATTTCTGAAAAAGGCCAGAGTCCAGGAACCACCTATGCCCCTGTGGATTCCAGGGGCAATGAAAGTACTGATGGAGGATCCAGCGGGTGAAAGAAAAAAAATACATGTTTCAACTGTCATTCACACAACTTGGTAAAGAAAGAACAATATCCCTTATTCAAGTTATTGTGGGCAAATTTACTGTTGTTTACAATCAAGCTGACCACAGAGGCGTATATCATATATCACTTAACAGGGCTGTTAACTCTGTCAAAATAAAATCCATGCATGTTTGTGAAAAAAAAAGAATAAAAATAAAGAGGGGGGGAGGAGGGGGTGGGGAAGGGGGAGGTAAATCATAAATATATGCACTTTGTTCTAATAGCAGTCCAGTGCTCTTGAAGCATCAACATGCTTCTAGCAGCGCACATGTTCAAAATGCGCTGTTAAAACCACAATAGTGTAGTTCAAGTCTGACAAAACAAGGGATCAACGACGTGCCATTCCCGATTTGTTCACTTTGCAAGTACAAGTCGAAAGCCGCTGATCAGAATTGCTCACTTTTGGAGTCTTCTCAGTCCACTCTCAATTCAAGCAATTGACAAATGTGCCGTCCTTGCCCCAGTATACCATTCTCGGCATGTAAGACATACATTTTCCCAAGAAGAAGAAGCCTATGCATGATGCAGGACCAGGGAAATGGTTGAAAAAGTGGCATTCATCTACATATTTGCCTGCATTTGAAATTGTTTGATTAATGCCTGTGGAACCACTACAATATATCATATCACCTTTGGGTGACATTATCTTCAATGCAGAATCATGGAAACCTGGACTGAAAAAAAAATGGGTATGGTTAACAGATCTGGGTTGTTTAGCATTTCGCAATTTTTTTTTTTTTCTGAGGACATTTTTTTCCCCCTTGGATGTTCATTTTTCCTGCCTCTGAAAGTCAGCTGATTTTCTCAGAATCCTCTGATCTAAGTAGAGTTCTCTAGAATGAATAATGTCAAACTGTTCTTCACACACAGCAAATGCTGCAACTATAATCTGTATCTTTCTTTGTCAAAACAGGCCAAACACATTCTTCTACACTGCAGCAGCATACTATTTCCAGGAATTGATGCTGCTTCTTTTGTGATGCAGTATTTGCATGTGCATGTGTGTGCACGTAAGTGTGAGCGCATGCGCAAGCACATGTGTATGTATCAGTATGTGTGCCTGCATGTGTGAGTGTGTGTGTGTGTGTGTGTGTGTGTGTGTGTGGTGTGTGTGTGTGTGTGTGTGTGTGTGTGTATGTGTGTGTGTGTGTAGGTGTGTGTGTGTGTGCGTGTGTAATCAACAAACACAAGACAATAAGCTGACTTGTATCATAATGTATAAACTACATATTAACATTGAGTAACATGCAAATCAAGTTTAATAAATTAGCTAAGATTTGTGAGCATTTCTGAATACAAATTCCCCACATTTTCAGTAAAACTGCAACAGAATGCAAAAATGTATCCATAGTTCATTATTTGTATATATGCGCATGTGCGTGCATGACGAGATGAGCTTTGCGTTCATGTGTAGACATGCACATATATGCACACAAGCCTCAGCAGACTCACATTCTACAATAATCAAACACAAAACAATAACAGACACATGCCGACAAATACACACCAACACCATCAAAACACACTACAGCAACCCACATGGTCTCATCGTCACGGTAGTGGACCACTGCCCTCTGCTTGCCCTCGACGCCCTGCTCCTGGTAGGCAAAGTACTTCTCAAAGACGGAGGCAAAGCAGTTCCTCTTGAGCAGCGCTGCCTTCTGCACCATCTCTTCCCAGCTGTCGGGTAACTTCTCCAGGTCAAACAGCACCGACACATTGTAGCCTGCACACAGCATTGCACGCAGCATTTTCAACAGTTCATTTTGTTGGGGTTTTTTTGGTCTCTGTGAAAGACTCTTCAACTTTCACATGACCTTAGGCTTTTTTTTTCTTCTTTTTCTTCAAGTTAAAGACTGAACCAATGCTGGCATGTTACCAACAACTACACATTTACTGACTTGTTCAGTTAGCAACAGTAACATTCATTGTGCAACTCTTACTTACAAGTTAAAAAAATCCTGTTCTCTCTCTCTCTTCCTTCCTCTGCTGGACTCCATGGTCCACCAGCGATGAGATATTTGGGTATGCCACAGCTTTTACCTGAACCATTCAGGAAGCCACACTCCATTTTCAGGGATGATGTCTACACATGACACCAGTGAGCATGTGTTTTATTTTCCCCTTACAAACCCCACCAGCACATGATAGCCTACTCTTCTGCGAAAGATGGAATGAGATTTAACAGCATGCAAGATTTTTCATGCACATGTTTACCGATGGAACCTCCACTCAAACTTGAAGTCTCACCTGAAGGATTAAGAGCAGATGAGGGTCTGTACTAATGCTGACGCCAAAGAGAAAATCTCTACCAACCTGTCTTTCAACTTATCCATAGTGGAAATCGCACCCTAGACCTTGAAAAAGAGTCCAGCCTTACCAACATGGCCAATCAGGTTCCAAGAATTGTAACCTCAAACCAAGCCAGACCTCAAACTGCTGCATTATACAACATTATCCTCATTCCTTTTTTTACATCTATGGAAGAAATGATAAACAAAGGCTGTAGGGGGGGTGTCCCTTCATCAACCAGCTATGAAGAGAACTTGTGGATCATCAATGATGCAAATGCAATGGAAAATCAAAATGAACCTGACAGTGACAGAATATGGTTGATTGTGACCAACGGTAATGCCACCGAGTTAAGGGACACAGAACACACTGATCAGGAAGCAAAACGGAAAAAAAAAAAAAAGCGTAAAGAATTTAAATAATAATCATACACATGTCACAAATACAAATCTATTATACAGCAAGGAGTTAAGTGACAACTTTGTAAGGCTCAATCAACACTGGTACTTTACTAGTCTTGCATTACTATCAATAAAACACTGGTGTCGCAGTTTACGCCCATCAAAAGTGTGCGTGTGGGCGTGAGCACACACACACACACACACAAATAACACCACATGGTTATCGACACTGGACCACATGCAAAGAGAAGTACAGAGAGACACAAAGGTTGAGACAGAAGAAAAAAAATTACCTGGTTCAGCAGGAACCAAGAAAGATCCATATTCCCGCTTGATGAGCTGTATACAGAACACACACACACACACACACACACACACACACACACACACACACACACACAAACACACACACCAGACTATGATCAACTGATCAAGTAAACAACATGTCATATTCATAGATACAGCTAAGCATGTTATCATTTACTACGGCAGTAAAAATAGTCATACCCATAATTGATCTTTCATTCTTTACACAAAGGGAAATTGCTGACAGTAACTGTGCTAAATCTGAATCTTTTTAACACCATACTTAATGAAAAATTAAATAAATTCTTTCCTAATTCCTAATTATCTAAAAAAAAAAAAAAAGAAAAAAAAAGAAGGTTAAACAACACTGAAATGATTAAACTGTGCATGGTTTCCCGTGAAATAAAAATCAATGCTTTTCCATACAACCTCCACAAGGAAACTACATTTTCAAACGGTGATAGTTTGTTCGTAAAAAGAAAAAGACACACAACACGTCAGCAACCTTAAATTAGCTTTTCTATTCCAGCAAGCTAGATGCAAAGCCCTCATCAATTCATCGGTTAAATAAATGCATTCATTAATCCCCACATTGAACAGTGTTGAAGTTTCACATGAAGCATGCTTTGCTTGCACTGCTCACTGTAATATTAGCTGAAACATCGGCAGTTCCCTTTCTTCTGTGGCATCTAAAAGCGAATTCTGGACTCCCTGTTTCCTCTGCTTTTTTTCTTTCTTTTTTTTTTTTTTTCATTCTCTAGCCACAATTGCTACATTCGCAACTGGTGAAATTTTTGCACATAAGACTGGTTTCAGTCCTCCATTAAGATTGCCACATTCCACCTATGTGAATAATGTCTACATACACCAGTAGGCAAGTGTTTGGCTTGTTTGTTTTTTTTTAAACCATCCCATCAGCACGCTGCCTTTAGCGATAATGTCTAAATACAACACCAGTAAGCATGCATTTGCATTTTTTTTCTTTTGGGATCAATCGCATTAGTGCACTTTTCTTCTAAGGATGGTGTGGGATTTAACATACATCCAGATTGTTTTTTTCTTAAACTGACTCACGTGTTCAAACATACAACCTCAGTTTTATATATTTGTCATCTGATCTATACAGCCTGGAGAGGGCTGGAATCTTCACAGCCCTGGATTCTGAATAGGAAATCTGCTCTAACTGAGCTCTCTCTCAGGAAAGAACTGAATCTAGGACCGACCCATGGCTCAACAGAACACTGCTGTAGCTACAAGGCCAGTCAGGCCCCTGCCTCAGACTGGAACGGCTTAGACTGGCCAGACCCGTTCCAGTATACCGATACTGGCCAGACCCGTTCCAGTATACCGATTTAGTTTTTATACCTGACTTTTGATTATTCACACCTTTTTGGAAACTATTCTCACCTTCCAAGGTCTGGCAAACAAGATGTCTTACAAAATTCTTTACAGGTTACCCTGACCCCAATCCCCTTCCTCATCCAGCCCCCACCTCCCTCCTTCCATCTCAAACCCTCCTAAACACAGGTATAGAATAGCATCTGTTAAAAAAAAAAAAAAGGGGGGGGGGGGGGGTAAGAAAAAAAAAGGAAGAAAAAGAAAATCACCTTTAGTTATAATTTACGCTTCTTCACTCATCTTCAGGGCAAAATACAAATGAGCACACCAAAGAAAAGGCAAAGCAACTCTTATCTAATTGATAATACAAGACAGACCAGTGAATTATCAACAAATATGTCTTGTTCATTATACTAGTTAACAGCTGACATGTACTCCCTGGATGGCAGCCAGCATAAGAATGACCAACCCTCTTGAATGAATATAAAGAATTTCATCATCCTGCCAGTCATATTCCCTCACTTCCCTCCCTCTGCCCGCACCTGGTTATCCTCATGCTAAATGCGGGTTTGGAGAGTATTGTTCCGTGCATTTTTTTTACGTCTGTAGTGTTAGTCATAACTCCTGTTGGAAATTAACTACTCTGTTTTGTATCCTTGCTTTGCATGTTTGTTTGTATTCTGCCTAGTTTTCAGAAAAGCCGCAGTCTGTTTTGTTTCCTTATGCATCTTTGAAGTCTGACTCCCCAATCTCACTATTGTCATTCATTCATGATAGTCATACTTTTGTTACTGGGTCAAGGTTCAATGTAACTGATTAAAAAAATCTAAAAAAAACAATGAATCCTTCTTCTTTTTCAAATACCAGGCACATTTTTCTAGAGATTACATTACATTTTTCTGAGTGATTCACTCGTTTCTGACACATATTTTCATGGAATTCTGCTGATCAGGGGTTGCACTGTAAATAATCAGATTCTGTTGTCTGTCTTATATGCGAAAGCTCACCTCATCAGCCCCATGCTCCTGAAGGTCTTTGTAGAACTTGAGTGACACACTAACCTGTAAAACACACATACATACATGAAAACACACACAGACACACACACAGACACATACACAAACAGAGAGGAGAAACTTGTCACTCAATTATGCTAACTGACTGAAAACAACAGGGGAAAAAATAAGCAAGCAAGAAACTAACAGCCACACACACACACAACATTCCAACAACCTATATTTCAAAAGTCAATTATCTTTTTCTCTCACCCGGTATTGACTAATCAGGCTTTATGGAGACACACGGCAACAGAGACAGAGCTCCATAAGTTGAGGTATGGTAAGTGCGCTTTTATTAAGCCCTTCTACTAACTCTGGGTGTATGTGTGTTTGTGGTGTGTGTGTGTGTGACTGTGAGTGTGTGTGTGTGTGTGTGTGTGTGTGTGTGTGTGTGTGTGTGTGTGTGTGTTTTACCGAGTGTGTACAGCTTATGAAATGGGAATGTGGACCTTTCTTGGTTCGTTCTTTCTCTATATTTATCTTTCACTCAGTGAATCACTGTCTCTGTCTTTCTCTTCTGCCTTTTTTTTTGTCCAATGTCCATGACCATACATGTAAGTGTGTGTGTGTGGTGTGTGTGTGTGTGTGTGTGTGTGTGTGTGTGTGTGTGTTACAGGGGTATACATACATGTAGATGTCTGTGTGTGTTAACGTGTGTGTTTGTGTACACGTGTGTGTGTGTGTGTGTGTGTGTGTGTGTGTGTGTGTGTGTGTGTGTGTGTGTGTGTGTTGTGCATATGTGTGTGTGTGTGTGTGTGTGTGTGTGTGTTGTGCGTGCGTGCGTGCGTGCGTGCGTGCGTGCGTGCGTGTGTGTGCGTGACGTGTGTGTGTGTGTGTGTGTGTGTATGTGTGTGTGTGTGTGTGTGTGTGTGTGTGTCTGTGTGTGTGTGTGCATGAGTGTATACATACGTCTGTGTATGCATGTCTCATAGTATTGATGCAACAATTTTGCTGTTAAAACAGATTAAAAATAAAAAAGTTAAGATATTTGTCACAGCAACATATTTTCTTTCACAGTTTTAGTCTTCAATAACCGATATGTATACGTCTTCTTATGTTTAACCATACACTCAGTTCAATTTCAGTTGCATGTATATGCTTCCAGAGACATTAGCGGTTAATTGATGAAGGAGAAATCAAATGCTTCTTCTTGCAATTTATCTAAAATCGAAGCCATGTGTACTGTTCATCAATTCTGATATAAATTTAAAAAAAAATTAAATTCTAGCCACTTCTGAATCTCACCATTATGTGCGACTTATTTCCGCCTGGATTAGATATGTGATACAAGACACCATCAAAATCTGAAACAGAAAAGAATAAAACTGAAACTGTGAAAGTCTTAAAATGTCAATTTTTGAATCAACTTGTACAGACTAATGTTCTATTACTGGGTAGAAGTATTAGTAACTTATAGTTAATGTAAATTAATAAGTTCTGTATGCAACATAATAACAATTGACAATTACTAATTAGTGATTGTAAGAAAAAATATATTTAATAAGCTTAAGCCATTATCAAAATGAAAGCAATCTTAACATATGTCAGTGACTGAATCAGCATATTTCTATTTTGTTTTTAATTTTAAAATGCAGAATAAGACCCAATTTTAACTTTTGTAAATTTGAATTATTCAATTACGAAATGAAACTTAAAATCGATGACATTAATTTTCAAAGTCTAAAAAGCATAATTTCCAACAAGGATCTGGCATTCTGTGCAAAGCATCTCACACAATTTATCGTAAAGACTATCATAGTAAATCATGAAATTCAATTACCAATACTTCTACTATCTTCAACAAATACAAACTGCTTATCAATTATGTAACAATATATGACAAAATCTGCCATCATAATAATTAATGATGAGCACACAATATGCATACACTAAAACAAATTCCGAGACAGATTTCCCCATTGAAATTTAAGCAACTGATTTTTTTCTCATTTGAATTTTCTACTGCACAAATCTAAAAACAAACTGGATACTAATTCATTCATGACATTTGTCAAGACAATTCTAGAGCATAATTTTCTTCAACAGTCTATTGTCACTTGAAAATGTGCCCTTCAAGACGAAGAAAGTGTTGGATACCAAAATTCTCATACACTTAATATGTGTACCCTGCCACACAAAAGGGCAGAACCATGAAAAGACAATGACAGTACATACCTGCAACTGTGATATCCACATTGTCTGGTTTTCCACTGCAAACAATCAAGACATGCTCGTTATAATCCTTTTCAAATATTTGCAGTTTTACTAAATTACTTCGTCACAACTGACTAGTATCACTTATCAGTATTAAACTTACAAGTATGAAACTGCCAAACTAAAGCAATGCTAGATGTACTGAACTGGTGCTTTTCTGTTTTTGCCAGCTGGTACCACAGATTACATCACATGATTGTAAAAGTGTTCATGCAAATTGTCAACCATTTACTATTTACAAGCATCACATGCTAATTTTGACATGAAGCTTAACCCATTAAGATGGCCAGAAAACATTCTTCATCAGTTTATGGCTTTCAACTGCCAACACTGGTAATTTACTGAATCAGAATTTCTTGCCAAGTTGAGTTTTAAATAATCTTTTTAAACTAAAGGCCTGTTGTTTTTAGATTATATGACTGTCTTGAACAAGTGCAAGAATATGATTTCATTCATAGTTCTCCAGTTCTCCACACAAGGAAGTCAGTCACACAATGTGACACATTAACACAAGGAAGCTGAAATTGTGTCACAACTAATGAAAAAGATCCACCTAGTTTTCATGTGTCTATCACACAGGCAGCACATAAGTCAGTTTTACTGCAAACATTTTTTTACTTGTAGCATGAATAAGTTGAGAGCTTGCCCACATTGATGGTCACACTCTGTCCATGTTCAGACATCAAATATTGTGGAGAGGGCTTAAGCTGCCAAGTTAATTTGATGCAAGTAGCCCAAGGCTCCTTATAAAAAAAAGAGAGAGAGAGAGAGAGAGAGAGAGGGGGGGGTACGAAATTAAAAGGAATGGCATTGGTTGTGGTCTGTCTTAATACCTGTTGGAATATTACAGTTCCTTCATCTCTATGGAAGGCAAACAATAGTTATTTCCAATATTACCATTAACCTCTAAAGAATTAGAACAATCGACAATGAAAACGAAAACAATAACAAGACTAACAATAAAAACAAAATAATTGAAACATAAACCTTTGCTGTATAAAGCTCAGATAAAAAAAAAAAAAAAATCAAACGGCATTCATCAGATCGTACATCTACATGAAACAGCAACAACTGAACAAGCTTCTGATGAGAACGAACGACCTGATTTGTAGTTAACCCTTTTCTGTGCCTTGAAAGGAAGAAATTTACACCAGGACGCTAAAACTGCATAGCTGTGAATGTAACAGTGCAATCATTATCCACTGGGATGACACACCTCCCCCTGACTAACGACTCCCCAGTTCATTTGGTCTTAGCTTCCTCGTCGACTACCGTCACTATTCTCTTATTCCAAAAAACGACAATCCGCATGCAATCATAGGCACTTACCCGTCTAGCACGTTACGGATTTTCTCCGTAAGTGTTTCTTGGACGATCAGATTTTTGTATTCCAGCAAAATCATTGTGTCGTTTTAGATACAGATAACGGGCTCGGTGTCTGCCGACTGGGAGTAGCCGAACAGGAAGTGATAGCTGCGGAAATGCAGGTTCTCGTTCGTCAGCGCTTGATGGTGTTTCAACCTGAATTGGTATTCCATTTTAAGTGAGCCGCAGAAGAAAATGTGCCCGAAACCTTTATCCCAACGTGGTTTTTCCCTTCTTTTGCTATATTCATTGAACACACACACACACACACACACACACACACACACACACACACACACACACACAATTCAATTCAATTCAATTCAATTCAAATTTAATCCTTTGACCCCTGTTGGGGCATGGAGGATACAAATGTAACAAAGAGAAATACGAAACTCACTCAGAACAATGTGTGAACATAGTTGCGAAATGCTGAATTCTGGTGAACTGTAATGATCTCATTAAACAATCTTCCCATTTTTTAGAAACTTACTAATATTCAAACAAATGCGTCTTCCTTTTTGAAATAAATTACAAAAGTTGAAAACAGACTTTGGTTTTAGATATTTTTTAGGGATGAATTTTTCACGAAGTTCATTATATTTTGGACATTCCATGATGCAATGAAATTCATCTCCAATTTCACCCATTTCACAGTTACGACAAATACGCAGTTCTCTTGGAACATTATGGTGTCTTCCAATTTCAATTTGCAATTTATGGTTACTACATCTAAATTTAAATAAAGATATAACATAAATATCTGGTAAGGTAGAAACATAA
This sequence comes from Conus canariensis, assembly GCA_033310375.1. Classification (NCBI taxonomy): domain Eukaryota; kingdom Metazoa; phylum Mollusca; class Gastropoda; order Neogastropoda; family Conidae; genus Conus; species Conus canariensis. The sequence continues at coordinate 80,241,481 of CM065716.1, read as the reverse complement.
TGTTCTTTTCCAAAGACAGTCTTTACACTTTTATAGAATACACACTTGTTGCTGTTTTCAAGAGAACTGCGCCAATCACGAGCATAATTATTTTGCAACTCCTTTTTAACACACTTACATAAGTTACTTCTGTTTGTACGTGCGTCCTGAACTCTTACCCTACATTTAAAAGTTACCACGTGTGGTGGTACAGTTAGTGGTGGCAGCAGCACTGGTTCATGGGAACCAGTTTACGTCGTATTGTGATACTCGTGGAACGAAATTGTAGCAGCAGTCGTACCCAGCAGTGGCGGTAATAATAGTAATTGCAATTAAATGGATGTAGCAGCAATTATTACATAGTAACACAGATTCATAAGTCATATTATTTTACCAATATCAGGAGCAGCAGCAGCAGGATTAGCATAA
>CM065716.1:80228573-80231073 GCA_033310375.1 Conus canariensis | reverse complement strand
AAAAGCTGTGAAACTTATTCGTTAACTCTCAATAAAGTTAATTTTGGCTTGACTTCACACACACACACACACAAACACACACACACACACCACACACACACACACACACACACAACACACAACACACACACACACACACACACACACACATATATATATATATATATATATATATATATATATATATCCATACTTGACAATGTTTAGGAACTGCGTGGAAAGGTTTTTGCCTTTTTTTTTTTCTTTTCAATATCAGTACACAAAGAATGGATTGAATCTGCGTAGACTTGACTACTGATTGAATTACCGTTGTTATGACCGTTGTTGTTGTTGTTGTTGTTGTTGTTTCTGAGGATGGCATCGGGGGTCCTCTCCAGCTGGTGGAGGTATTTCTGGTTCAGCTGACGACGTCGATAAGTTTCTTCGATCTCTTGGCGAGTGCGAGGGATTCGCCATTCCACACAGCAGCAAAAGATCGACACTGCACATGATACACACAGACACAGACACAGACAGACAGACAGACAGGCAGACAGACAGACAGACAGACAGACACACACACACACAAACGTACGCACGCACTCACGCACACACGCACGCACGCGCGCGCGCGCGCGCGCACACACACACACACACACAGTGAGCGAGCGAGCGAGGGATGGATGGATGGATGGATGATGATTTATTCAATGAGGCCATGGCCCCTTGTTGAAGGGGTATGTAAACAAAAATCACAGGCACAGCAAATTTTCACAAAAAAAAAAAAAAAAACCCACATGGGAATGGGCAAAAAGAACAGAGAAATTTCAGCAACAGAGTTATGAGCAATATACACATTGAATGTTAAATACTATATAGAAATAAATTGCCAACTGTTTGACGATATTCTAACAGTCAGATGACATAAGCAATGTAAGTCTACCTAATGATGTCTACTACCAGTTATTCTTAGGAATCAATTGATTTCTAAGATTATTCAAAGCAAGACAACAAAATACAAAATGGACTTAATCTTTTCCGTGCACTTTTACATAATGGACAAACAAGATCACATTCAATATGCTGTATGTAGCGAAAAGGATGTATAGCCATATCCTACTTCAAATCGAAATCTTGACATGATGTATCTTAAGTGTCTGTCCATTTTTTTTTATTTGCACATAGGATGGAAGACAACAGAGCGAATTAAACTCTCTAACAAGTCAAACATTACACTATCCTGTATATGAGTGTTCCACACTTGCCACCTGCAGTCTATCAACCCCGTGCAAAGCATGCATAAAAAAGCAGAGAGAGGGAGAGAGAGAGAGAGATGGGAGGGGGTTACACGCATGTACTCGGACTTACACAAAACGAGCACACACACACACACACACACACACACACACACACACACAGACCCCACACACACCCCTTGAAACTGACCAGCAATGACGATGACGAGGCCGACCAGAAAGACGATGTGCCAGATACGTAGGGGACCTAACACCTCCTCCTCCACACCGTCCCTCTTCTGCTGCGGAATCTTGACCACGCTGTTCTCATCCTCCTTGGGAGTCGTGGGCGTGTACTCCAAGTTCTGCTGAAGACAGAGGCATAGGCACGACCTTTCGGCAAACACCTATGTTACCTCAAACCTCTCATCCACATTTTCAAACAAAACCTGACCTGTAACGCCGAAGGCTGAAGAAAACGAGGTCAGTCAAGACACACATGGGTGCTGGGACCTTGAGGCAGATGTCAAAAGAAAGGGGGTTACCAAACACACACACACACACACACACACACACACACACACACACACACAGAGTGAGAGAGAGAGAGAGAGAGAGAGAGAGAGGAGAGAGAACCCTCGCAGGTGGATTGCTCTCCACGAAGAGTTCGAGATTTTGATTAATGAGCAAAAAACTACATACTGGGCTGTTCTTCAGGTCTCATACTGGGAACATACAACAAATCACAAATTTCAGACAAGACGTCAGCACACACGCACAAAGAAGAACCCCTTCTCGTGGTTGCTAGGAATCGCAGGCTTGCCTGGCACAGCAATGAATCTCGCTTGGCTTTCCTGTCCAAGGCCACCCTACGAGTTAAATTAGAGGGCGACCAGAGAACTGACTGATAAACAATTATTATAAAGGATTCGTCTGATTGCAACGCCTCTACCCTATCGCGCATGACCGAGAACCAGAGGGCTGTGAGTACTTCTGACCGGCCAAACGTCAGTTGAGATATTCCTACTATCTTGATGCTCTTTTTATGATTTAATAAAGAAAAATACAAAAACCAAACAGAACTGAGTAAATATATCTGGAAACTTAAAGACACAAAAACAAATTACAATATATCCTGGAAAAACATAAAAAGAGCATCATCATACAGCAATATTTCAAAAAGGTGCAACCTATGTTTAACTGAAAAATGGTTAATACTATGCAAACCACACTTAGCAACTCTAAACACCAAAACAGAAATAGTAAACAACTGCAGGCATAAATGG
>CM065716.1:80208573-80216073 GCA_033310375.1 Conus canariensis | reverse complement strand
CCACAGCCCGGCCCGACCCGCCATAGCCCCTGCCCCAGAAATTCACAGGGAGCTGTCAGTGTCAAGTCGCCATGAGGTAAAGCAAAAGAGGAGACACTGCACTGCTATCTAGTCACCTCAGTGGTGTTCAGTGGTGCCTATTCTGATCCAACATACACAGGACACTACCTACTAACGAGAATCAATCTCGGAGCCGGCGTGGGTGACCTCTCCCTTCGGAGGTCGCCGCCATGTCCGTCCAACGACAGTCCCCATGAATTTGCCGATACAGGTGACCCCGACGGAATCAACCCAACGCCACAGACGCGGAGAGATGATCTAAACTGAGTCACCATGAGAGCAGGGCATGGACAGCCCATTTTGTTCTGCCTGTCCTCCCCTTCCCCTCCTCGTTTTCCTTGTTCTTCCTTTCTATTATCATTGTTGTTGCTGTTTTTTATCATCATCTCATCATCATCATCATCATCATCCATTGTCATCATCATCATCATCATCATCATATTTTTCTTCTTCTTCTTCTTCTTCTTCTTCTTCTCCTCTTCTTCTTCTTCTCCTTCTCTTTTCTTCTTCTTCTTCTTCTTCTTCTTCTTCTTCTTCTTCTTCTTCTTCTTCTTCTTCTTCTTCTCCTTCTTCTTCTCCTTCTCCTTCTTCTTCTCCTTCTTCTTCTTCTCCTCCTCCTTCTTCTTCTTCTCCTTCTCCTTCTTCTCCTTCTCCTCCTTCTTTCTCTTCTCCTTCTCCTTCTCCTTCTTCTCCTTCTCCTCCTCTTCCTTCTTCTTCTTCTTCTTCTTCTTCTTCTTCTTCTTCTTCTTCTTCTTCTCCTTCTTCTTCTTCTTCTGATTATCATCATCATCATTATCATTACCATTATTTCAATCGGCATTATTTCCTTCCACAGAAGCCCCATTTCATTCCCCATTCATTTTGCACCCAGTGTGAGGAGATAACTGATTGTTCGAGCTTCGTTTTCCTTGTCTTGAATATTGTTTGTCTTGTCTGAAGAAGACCAAAGAGGTCGAAACGTGTCGCGTTTGTCTTGTAATTTGTTTCCTTCTTTCTTTCGGCGGCATTGTAGTTTTTCACTTTTAAGTTTGTTATAATAATTCAATTTTCCGTGATTAAAAAACAACAACAACGTTATATGGCGTGTTGTCTTTTTTGTTGCTGGATTGTATGCATATACTGCAAAACTAAAGTATTGCATTAGTCATGTGTTTACATAATGTGAGGACCTTAATACTTGGTATTTGTGAAGGATTTTTATGCTCTAGAGGTCCCACTATATTGCATCAATGAAGTAATGTCATCCGCATGTAGTGCCGACCTGATTTTTTATGAAGTATTATATATTTTCTGCAATTCTTAATATTTTGCATCGATCAAGTTGTAATGTGTGTATGCAGACAGTACCTTGTGTAGGTGAAATGGTGTATATGTTCTACGCATCTCATTCATATGTATCAGTTAACTGTCTATTTATATTCTGTATTTTGTTGGCACCTAGTTTACATTCTGACACCCTCCTCTCTATGACACGAAGAGAGAGAGAGAGAGAGAGAGAGAGAGAGAGAGAGAGAGAGAGGGGGGGGGGGGTTGTGTGCGTGTTTGTAAGAGGGGCGGGGCAGCAACTCCGTAAAAAGACATGTAAGTTTATTCGTCCAAGACTCACTTCGTGACTCGGTCCACTTCTTGCTTGGTCAGTCGCACGAATATGACCTTTGACCACATGACTGACCCCACACGCCACGCATCCAGCCCTGTTGGATAATGCGTTGGCCACACAATCATCCGCTGCCATTATGAAGGTTCCTAAGTCACGTGTTCACCGCAGCAGCTGTTTCTTATCTCTAGTAGTGAAGAATTCTTCCGTTACATTAGAAAAAAAACAAATGACATGCGCCCCAAAGTTGTTTGTAGGTTTGTTTTCTCCTTGTCCTATTTTCTAAGTAAGGATCACAACAGGGGGCACAAAGGGCGGGGTGATGATTTGGCAGTGTGTGTGTGTGTGTGTGTGTGTGTGTGTGTGTGTGTGTGTGTGTGTGTGTGTGTGTGTGTGTGTGTGAGAGAGAGAGAGAGAGAGAGAGAGGTGTGTGTGTGTGTGTGAGTGCGTGTGTGTGCGTGCATGCGAGCGCGCGCGTAGGTGCGTACGTGTGCGTGTGTGAATGTGTGTGTGTGTGTGTGTGTGTGTGTGTGTGTGTGTGTGTGTGTGTGTGTGTGTGTGTGTGTGTGTGTAGACTGAGGTTACGAAGACCAGTAAGCCCAAATCTATACAGCTTTAAGCAAGGAAGACAAAATATTAAGAGTAAACGATATCTTAAAATTGACCTCCCTGACCTTTAAGAGCACACGGCAACGAAGCGACTCATCATCATTTTGTACATAGATTTAGAACTGAGTGACATGCACAACACTGCTGCGCAGATCAAGAACCCCGTAAGTGCATGAGAACTTAACAGGTCCCATGTGGATGCACGCTTTCAGGACTATGATGGCACAAACACTTTAGGAGCTCTGATTATAACTATTATCACCTTATGAGCTCTGACTACACGAATACTTTGAAAGTGCCTGACTGACTGCTTAATTCAAACACTTTGAAAGATCTGAGAGCATGAACCTTTTACGACACATGACTGTATGAACAGTTCAAGCAGTCTGACTGCAGGAAAACACTTTCAGACGTTTAACAGAATGGACTCTTGAAGACACAGCTTTAAGATGTCCGAGTGAATGGACACGTAGAGAGGGCTGACTGTATGGACATTTTTAGAGATTTGACTGTGTGGACACTCTGGGAGGCCTGACTGAACTTGCGCTCCAAAACGTCTGACTGATTGGACACTTAAAGAGGTCTGACTGTGTTGACACTTGAAGAGGTCTGACTGTATGGACACTTGAAGAGGTCTGACTGTGTGACACTTGAAGAGGTCTGACTGTGTTGACACTTGAAGAGGTCTGACTGTATGGACACTTGAAGAGGTCTGACTGTGTGACACTTGAAGAGGTCTGACTGTTGACACTTGAAGAGGTCTGACTGTGTTGACACTTGAAGAGGTCTGACTGTATGACACTTGAAGAGGTCTGACTGGTTGACACTTGAAGAGGTCTAACTGTGTTGACACTTGAAGAGGTCTGACTGTATGGACACTTGAAGAGGTCTGACTGTGTGGACACTTGAAGAGGTCTGACTGTATTGACACTTGAAGAGGTCTGACTGTGTGGGCACTTGAAGAGGTCTGACTGTGTTGACACTTGAAGAGGTCTGACTGTATGGACACTTGAAGAGGTCTGACTGTGGACACTTGAAGAGGTCTGACTGTATTGACACTTGAAGAGGTCTGACTGTGTGACACTTGAAGAGGTCTGACTGTATGGACACTTGAAGAGGTCTGACTGTCGTGACACTTGAAGAGGTCTGACTGTACGGACACTTGAAGAGGTCTGACTGTATGACACTTGAAGAGGTCTGACTGTATGGACACTTGAAGAGGTCTGACTGTACGGACACTTGAAGAGGTCTGACTGTACGGACACTTGAAGAGGTCTGACTGTAGGACACTTGAAGAGGTCTGACTGTAGGACACTTGAAGAGGTCTGACTGTACTGGACACTTGAAGAGGTCTGACTGTATGACACTTGAAGAGGTCTGACTGTACGGACACTTGAAGAGGTCTGACTGTATGGACACTTGAAGAGGTCTGACTGTCGTGACACTTGAAGAGGTCTGACTGTGTTGACACTTGAAGAGGTCTGACTGTAGGACACTTGAAGAGGTCTGACTGTGTTGACACTTGAAGAGGTCTGACTGTATGGACACTTGAAGAGGTCTGACTGTGTTGACACTTGAAGAGGTCTGACTGTGTGACACTTGAAGAGGTCTGACTGTACGGACACTTGAAGAGGTCTGACTGTGTTGACACTTGAAGAGGTCTGACTGTAGGACACTTGAAGAGGTCTGACTGTACGGACACTTGAAGAGGTCTGACTGTATGGACACTTGAAGAGGTCTGACTGTAGGACACTTGAAGAGGTCTGACTGTGTTGACACTTGAAGAGTCTGACTGTACGGACACTTGAAGAGGTCTGACTGTTGGACACTTGAAGAGGTCTGACTGTATGGACACTTGAAGAGGTCTGACTGTGGACACTTGAAGAGGTCTGACTGTAGTGGACACTTGAAGAGGTCTGACTGTATGGACACTTGAAGAGGTCTGACTGTAGTGACACTTGAAGAGGTCTGACTGTATGGACACTTGAAGAGGTCTGACTGTGTTGACACTTGAAGAGGTCTGACTGTGTTGACACTTGAAGAGGTGACTGACTGTGTGGACACTTGAAGAGGTCTGACTGTGTTGACACTTGAAGAGGTCTGACTGTATGGACACTTGAAGAGGTCTGACTGTTTGGACACTTGAAGAGGTCTGACTGTAGGACACTTGAAGAGGTCTGACGTGTATGGACACTTGAAGAGGTCTGACTGTGTTGACACTTGAAGAGGTCTGACTGTGTTGACACTTGAAGAGGTCTGACTGTAGGACACTTGAAGAGGTCTGACTGTTCTGTATGGACACTATGAGGTGTGACTGTATGGACACTTTATTAAGTCTGACTGTATAGACACTATGAGGGGTGACTGTATGGACACTTTATGAAGTCTGACTGCATGGACACTTTAAGAGGTATGACTGTATGGACACTCTATGAAGCTGATTGTGCGGACACTTTATAAGGTGTGACTGTACGGACACTTTATAAGGTGTGACTGCATGGACACTTTATAAGGTGTGACTGTACGGACACTTTATAAGGTGTGACTGTATGGACACTTTATGAAGTCTGACTGTATGGACACTTTAAGAGGTATGACTGTATGGACACTTTATGAAGTCTGATTGTGCGGACACTTTATAAGGTGTGACTGTACGGACACTTTATAAGGTGTGACTGTACGGACACTTTATAAGGTGTGACTGTACGGACACTTTATAAGGTGTGACTGTATGGACACTTTATGAAGTCTGACTGTATGGACACTTTATAAGGTTTGACTGTATGGACACTTTATGAAGTCTGACTGTATGGACACTTTATAAGGTGTGACTGCACGGACACTTTATGACATCTGACTGTATGGACACTTCATGAAATCTCACTGTAAGGATACTTTAAAAATTGTGACTGTATGGACACTTTAAGAGGTGTGACTGTATGGACACTTCATGAAATCTGACTGTAAGGATACTTCATGAAATCTGACTGTAAGGACACTCAAAGAAGTGTGACTGTATGGCCACTTTCTGACATTTTACTGTTTGGACACTTTAAGAAGTATGACTGCATGGACACTTCATGAAATCTGACTATATGGACACTTTAAGAGGTGTGAGTGTATGGACACTTCATGAAATCTGACTGTATGGACACTTTAGGAAGTCTGACTGTATGGACACTTTAGGAAGTCTGACTGTATGGACACTTTATGAGGTGTGACTGTCAGGACACTTTATAAGGTGTGACTGTCAGGACGCTTTATGAAGTCTGACTGTAGGGACACTTTAGGGACTCTGACTGTATGGACACTTTATGAAGTCTGACTGCGTGGATACTTTAAGAGGTGTTGCGTGGATACTTTAAGAAGTGTGGCTGTATGGACACTTTAAGAGGCGTGGATGTATGGACACTTTATGAAGTCTGACTGTATGGACACTTTAGGGACTCTGACTGTATGGACACTTTATGAGGTGTGGCTGTATGGACACTTTATGAAGTCTGACTGTATGGACACTTTAAGAGAGTGTGACTGTATGGACACTTTATGGAGGTTGTGACTGTCAGGACACATTATGAGGTGTGACTGTATGGACACATTATGAGGTGTGACTGTATGGACACATTATGAGGTGTGACTGTATGGATACTTTATGAGGTGTGACGTATGGACACTGTATGAGGTGTGACTGTATGGACACTTTATGAGGTGTGACTGTATGGACACTTTGTGAGGTGTGGCGGTATGCACACTTTAGAGTGTGACTGTATGGACACTTTATGAGGTGTGACTGTATAGACACTTTATAAGGTGTGACTGTATGGACACTTTATGAGAGTGTGACTGTATAGACACTTTATGAGGTGTGACTGTATGGACACTTTATGAGGTGTGACTGTATGGACACTTTAGAGGTGTGAATGTCAGGACACTTTAAGAGGTGTAACTGTATGGACACTTTATGAGGTGTGAATGTCAGGACACTTTAAGAGGTGTGGCTGTATGGACACTTTATGAGGTGTGAATGTCAGGACACTTTAAGAGGTGTAACTGTATGAGACTTTAAGAGGTGTTGCTGTATGGACACTTTATGAGGTGTGGCGGTATGGACACTTTAAGAGGTGTGGGGTATGGGCACTTTATGAGGTGTGACTGTCATGACACGTTCAGAGGTGTAACTGTATAGACACTTTAAGAGGTGTAACTCTATAGACACTTTAAGAGGTGTGGCTGTATGGACACTTTATGAGGTGTGACTGTATAGAGACTTTAAGAGGTGTAGCTGTATGACACTTTATGAGGTGTGACTGTATGGACACTTTGTGAGGTGTGGCGGCATGCACACTTTATGAGGTGTGACTGTATGGACACTTTGTGAGGTGTGACTGTATGGACACTTTGTGAGGTGTGGCGGTATGCACACTTTATGAGGTGTGACTGTATGGACACTTTGTGAGGTGTGACGGTATGCACACTTTCTGAGGTGTGGCGGTATGCACACTTTATGAGGTGTGGCAGTATGGACACTTTGTGAGGTGTGACGGTATGCACACTTTATGAGGTGTGACTGTATGGACACTTTGTGAGGTGTGACGGTATGCACACTTTTGAGGTGTGACTTTATGGACACTTTGTGAGGTGTGGCGGTATGCACACTTTATGAGGTCTGACTGTATGGACACTTTGTGAGGTGTGGCGGTATGCACACTTTATGAGGTGTGACTGTATGGACACTTTGTGAGGTGTGACTGTATGGACACTTTGTGAGGTGTGGCGGTATGCACACTTATGAGGTGTGACGGTATTCACACTTTATGAGGTGTGGCGGTATGCACACGTTATGAGGGTGTGGCGGTATGGACACTTTGTGAGGTGTGGCAGTATGGACACTTTGTGAGGTGTGGGCGGTATGGACACTTTATGAGGTGTGGCGATATGGACACTTTATGTGGTGTCGATATGGACATTTTTGTGAGGTGTGACGGTACTGACACTTTATGGTAGGAGGCCTGACTGCATGAACACTTCAGGAGGCTTGACTACATGAACACAGTAAGGGCCTGAATGCACGAACACTCGAGGAGGTCTGACTGCCTGTACATAGTAGGAGGCCTGACTGCATGAACGCAGTAGGAGGCCTGACTGCATGAACGCAGTAGGAGGCCTGACTGCATGAACACTTCAGGAGGCCTGACTGCATGAACGCTTCAGGAGGCCTGACTGCATGAACGCTT